>JBBGZY010000649.1:3600000-4200000 GCA_037952925.1 Lithobates clamitans
TAACTGACAACACTCCCTCTGTACTGCATCTATAGAGGAGATGCGTTGTCACCCTGGGCTATTCGCTCTGGACTTCAGAACACCTCCCTCTCTTCTAATCCCCTCAAACGTTACAGTGTACTGTGGCAATGTGCAGTAACATGAGCATTACCAGACAGCTTAAATCTGAATGGACTGATAGTCCTTAATCACGCTTCCTGCCCAGGCCAGTTTTCGCACTTTGAATGACAATTGCGTGGTCGTGCAACGCTGTACCCAAAGTAAGATTTTACCATTTTGTTCCCACAATTAGAGCTTTATTTTGAAAGTATTTGATTACCACTGGATTTTTGCTAAATAAAACTAAAAAGGACCGAAATGTACAAAAAAAAAAAAATTCTGTTATTAAAATATTGTAAATTTAAAGGAGTTGTAAAGGCAGAAGGTTTTTTGTCTTAATGCATTTTGTGCATTAGGATAAAAAACCTTCTGTGTGCAGCAGCCCCCATCACACTTACCTGAGGTCCCTCTCTGTCCAGCGATGTCCACAAGTGTTTCAGCCATCCGAGATTCTCCCTCCCTAATTGGTTGAGACACAGCAGCGGCTGCTGTCCATCAAAGTCAGCTAGCCAATCAGGAGAGAGAGGGGGTGGGGCCAGGTCAGGACTGTATGTCTGAATGGACACAGGGAGCTGTGACGCGGCTTGGGTGCCCCCATAGCAAGCTGATTGCTGTGGGGACACTCAACAGGTGGGAGGGGCCAGGATCACATAAGAGGGACCCAAGAAGAGGAGGATCCGGGCTGCTCTGTGCAAATCCACTGCAAGAGAGCAGGTAAGTATAACCTTTTTGGTTATTGTTTATTTTTATAGGGAAAAAAAATGAGACTTTACAATCACTTTAAGTAATTTTTCTCTTTCACTTAAGGGCACTGATGAGGAGGCTCTAATGGGCAGCATTGATGGGCACTGATAGGCAGCACTGATGGGGCTTCACTGATTATCGGTGCAGATCTCTCTGTGAGGAAAGCCGCTTATCGGCTCTCCTCGCCTCATTCGCTGTCAGTGTGAGGAGAGGAATGGCGATAACCGGCATGTCCTGTTTGCACTGTGATCAGTTTCGATTGGACACAGCTGATCACATAGTAAAGAACGTATGTCATAGGCACTTTATCGTGATTGAAGATAAGGTGTGTCCAAGGGACGCACCGCACCACCGATCGCCATGCCGCGCGCCCCTGGGCTTGTTCTGAAGGTCTTCATATGACTTCCACTCAGAACAATGAAGCCCGCGCCCAGCCGTCATTCTGCTACAGGCCGGGCAGGAAGTGGTTAATCGATGTTTATGGGCTTCCTCAAAAAACTGCAAGTGCTGTATCCCTTAATCAGAAAAAACTTACTTGGGCCAAACCAGGATAAGATGGATTCTGCTGGGTTACTACGGCCACAGCACTATGCTTTTAGCATTGTTGTGTTTTTTTTTTTTTTTTTATTAATACAGTTGTCATTGTAGAGTTTTTATTCTCTTCCCTTTGATTATCCTTGGTGATGTTCACTGACGCCAGTCTCTCTTCCAGAATATAGAAAGAGCAGACTTCAGCAGTTTTCTGCCACATCAATGAGAAGATGAAGTGTCAGGGCGCTCAATAGGAGAGAATTGTCTATATATAGAAATGTGCGTTTATTTTCAGAGAGCAGCAATGGAAACCTAATAAGTGCATCTTTATGATAAAAAGAGAAATGTAACTGGTATGTTGCCTCTACAATCCGTATCAATTTCAGAGTTGAGTACTTGCTATCAGTGAGGTTTCTAGAAGCATGTATAGGTAATGAGCGGAGGGTCAGACAAACTGTATTTATCAAAACTGATAAAGCGCATGCGCGTGAAACGCGTAGTCACGCAACCAACTAGTAGGGATGGGGGAAAAAATCAATTTTAATCTTGAATCGAGTTGAGAGGTCAAATCGATTCAAAATTTCAGCAAATCGATTTTTTTTTTTTCCCCACCAGGACCGGCGCTAACACTGCGCCGGTCCTGAGGAGCTGCGGGCAGGAGTTTTTAGGCGAGGCCGCGGCTTCAGCCTAGTCCGCGAGGCCGGACGCTGGAGACTAGGCCGAAGCCGCGGCCTCGCCTAAAAACTCTTGCCCGCAGCTCCTCAGGATCGGCGCGGTGTCCAAAAAAAAAAAAAAACTCAATTCGAATCGTGAATCGAGTTTGTTTTTTAAAAATCGCAATTTTTTTTTTTTTTTGGAGAAAATCTCCCAGCCCTACCAACTAGCCATTGCAGCTCATTCAGGGTGTTTGCGGCCATACCACATCCCGCGGTCCGCAGCAGCTTTAGCTCTGTCTTGGCTCGCTGTTTCACCTGCACCAAGTGGATCCCCCCCACACACTTTCCTTTGGCCTCCATCTGGGATAGCACGGTTATTGGCACCCGCCATGCCCCACTGCTGGCAAATTGGATGTCGTTGGCTCCTCACTGCCATGGAGACCTGCAGTGGTGTCGTAGGCTCAGCATCATTTTTCACCTTGAATTGGTACTTTTCCATGTGTTTGTACATGCAAAGAATGAATGAATCCATTTCTATCTACTTTGGGCCCCTCTGACTTGACAATCTTCTCCATTAACCCATTAAGTGCTGACTATCTTCCAGTCTGTTGTTGGCTACATTTCCAGATGTCTTCTGTCAGTTGCACTGGGTCATGTTCTGTTGATCATTTACCATTGATTTGACTTTCCTGCAATGATCCATGGTTTAGCGCGTGAGGATTTTTGGTTTTGTGTATGTGTTTTTATTTATTTATTTTTTTGTGTGTGTGTGTTTTTCTAGACATGAGCTTTAATTCCCTACTACTCTACTTTGAGTCAACAACTGTATGTGGAAGTGGTGGCACAGGTTGACATCAGCTGGCTAACTGCATCACCCATTCATTCCCTTGTATGAAACCCTGTTGTGCCAAACCTTTGTGTAAAGACAGTATAATGCAGTCAAGCCTTTTGGGCTCAGTCTGCAGATTTGAGTTATTCAAGGACTGAAATTGTATTGTTTGCTGCTGTAAATTGTAGTTCTTCTGTGTTTTTTTGTTTTTTTGTTTTTTATATCCTTTTTGTTGCCAAGCTACATTTATTTTTACAGTTGAGTTAAACATAGGCTATTGTCTAGAAAGGTAAAACAAGAAAAATATTCCCCATGCCCAAGATTTAGATGATGTATCTACCTCCAGAGCACATAATTATTATTATTGTATTGTTGCACTATGATTAACAAGATCTATATTTGTTGCCTACAGAGTATGCAAGCAGCGCGATGTCCTACGGACGAACTCTCCCTCTCCAATTGCGCAGTGGTTAATGAAAAGGATTTCCAGACTGGACTGTAAGTAATAAAGTATATTCAGAAATAAGGAAGTTTTAAAAATGTCTGACACAAGCTGCTGTGCCCTAGTATGGCCCGGTCATCAAATGCAGATGGTATCAAAAAGTACATTGCTCAAGCAATAGAGGGGCGTCCAATGTCACCAACAAGGTGGTGAAAGAAACACTCTAAAACAACAAACTATATTGACTTCATATGAGTCAAAAGTGTATGTGAAACCACTGGCCTTTACTTGGATATTAGATCTCCAAACCATCCAACTTTCACCTCCCACTATTGTATACAGAAGGATCAAGTCCCACTTGAGGAAAAATAATCTTACAATAAAACAGTGTACACAGTTTATTGAAATTAAATAATAGGCCCACCGGGACAGAAGAACATTTCTCTGTAGTGTATCTGATGCCTAAAACACCTGCATGTTTAAGTAATCCTCTCTCAGCATGGCTCCACCCAAGCCTCTAACCGGAATCACTATTTAACACTGTGCACTGCAAGCCAGCCTTGCCTGATCAGTAGTGTGTTTAGGCTCCCCGTGTGGTTCTTGCCGTGTGCTCTACGTTTGATTCCCTACACCGACTTGTTCTGACTATTCCTGTCTGCTTGTTACCCCGACTTTTTGGCGTCTTCGCCTGACTATTCCTGTCTGCTTGTTACTCTGACCTCTGGCGTGTTCTCCTGAACATCCCTGTCTGCTTGTTACCCCGACCCTTGGCTTGTCCTTCTGACTATTCCTTGTTGCCCTTGCCCTGCACTGCTGCTTCCTCTCCATCCTCCATCAACCAGAGCCTGCCGTGAGCTGGGAGACCCTGGGGGCCATGACCTGGAGTCATCTGCAGCGAAGTCCATTCTCACCATCAGAGGCTCTGGTGAAAACCTGCTGGCTCTTAGGCCCCTTTCACACTGGAGCGATTTGCAGGCGTTATTGCGCTAAAAAGACCGCCTGCAAACTGCCCCAAAACAGCCTCCGCTGTTTGTTCAGTGTGAAATCCCGAGGGCTTTCACACTGAAGCGGTGCGCTGGCAGGAGAAGAAAAAATCTCCTGCAAGCCGCATCTTTGGAGCGGTGAAGTCATTGTCAAGTCATTGAAATCAATGGGACAGCGCGGCTATAGCCGCGCTATACGAGTGGTTTTAACCCTTTTTCGGCCGCCAGCGGGGGGTTAAAACCGCACCGCTAGCGGCCGAATACCGCGGTAAAACAGCGCTAAAAATAGCGCTGTTTTACCGCCGACGCCCCCTACCGCCCCAGTGTGAAAGCAGCCTTAGACTCCGCTCCCTGGGGAATCTTATGCTCTAGCTCCCTGTTCGATCCATGTCGGTGCTCAGGTGTAGGTGCTTTCCTGAACCACCCAGAGCTCCATCCGCAGCACTCAGCCGAAGGGTCCACAAGCTTAGCAGTGCGCTCCTGACCCCAGCGGTGTGCATCTGTCACCTGGCCTTTCCACAACTTCCCGTTGTGCCATTAGTAGAGGGAGTAAAGGCAGGTCTCCTCATTGGGACACAGAAAGCATATTAAAAAAAGAATACCAAAATACTGCCTCTCCTGCAACAAATATATTTCTTTGCTTGCATTTTTAAAGAGCCAAAACATACATATATATTCTTGCCCAGTCAGAATCATTAAAGCAAACTTGTAAAAATTAAAAGCCAAACCAACACCTTGTGTGTGATAAGCAACCCTGCTGCTTTTACGACCAGATTGCTGCCATCAATTATCTGCCAATACCAATTACCCAATATTGTCAGTAATTGCACACTTTAGTACGGGGGTCAGTAACCAGTAGGTCTCGGCCAGGTGACTTTTAGATCGTGGTCTGGGCTTGCTGACCTAACATCCCAGAGCATGAAACTGAGTGCAATGCAGAGGGAATACTTGTAAAGTTGGAGCTGTAGTAGGAAGCAAGAGCCACATAAGCCGATGCCTCCTCTGTAGTGCTGGCTCCTGTCCCATACGGAGTGATACCAACTGCACTCCTTCTCTTATCCCGACTAGCGGTCTCCAGAGTGGTGCCAGCAGAAATAAAGAAGACATCTTCAGGTCAGTGTGAAGCAATACACTGGGCATAATAGTATAGGGCTGCTTTCACACTAATGAGCTGCGGTTTACTCACACCATGGGCTAGTGCAGGGGTTTGCTGAGCTTACCCATAGAGTCCTATTATATCCTGGGGTTTGGTGCATTTTCTGAATGCAGGAGTTTTGATGGGCTTTCAGAAAGTGCACCACACCTGCAGAATATAATAAACGTTTACGGCAGAGCTTACCCAGGAAAGTTGCAGATGCAGTGCGCTGCACCCATGGTGCAGGTAAACTGCAGTATGTCAGTGTGAAAGCAATCTTATAGGGGGCTCAGAACAATAAGGGTTCATTTACACCTGCTGTTTGGGGGATGGTAAAACCCCATAGTTAAGACAGTAGCCAAGGATGGACACATGTCGCAACCGCAGCAGAAGCTATACAGCCTGGCTTGGTTGGAGGGAATACCACCTGCCAAGCATGACCCGTTCAAGTAAATGAGGCCACTCGGCAAGTGCCATGAAACCTTGTGCAGTACAGCAAACAAGGGGTTAAAGCAGGCAGTGTTGTGTTGCTTTCTCACCACCTGCTTTAACCCCTTGGACCCTGCAGAAGCATGCAGCTGCACAGGGCACTTGCAGAGTGGCCCCATTTACTTGAATGGGTAGCAATTGGCAGGCAGTACAGCACCCACCAAAAGTAACAGGGGGCTTAATTCCTGCCTCAGCAGCTAAAGGAGGTAGGGATTGAGGGTGGTAAAACCGTGACTTAACCGTAGGGTATTACCACCCCCCAACTTTACATGTGAACGAGCACTAAGGGTGCGAATGCCGAATGCAACTAAGGGCTCATACACACCTTCTCCTGAATAGCGTTCTGAGTGTGTTTTTTGACAGGTGGCGAGGAGGCGATATGTTGCCTGCTCACCACCTGATGTAAACCCATGATGCGATGCAATGCACGTGATTGCAACATGGTAGCACGGCAATTACAGGTTTAAATCAGGTGTGAGAAGGCGACACTGTCCCCAGTGATCTCTGACTTCTTCCATGGTGTTCAGGTAGATCTCCACCTTAAGGTTGCCTACCCCTGATTAATTCAACAGAGCCTCACAGCACTCCCGGACCAAAGATTGCCCGCTCAGACCCCCAAGTGCTGGATTGTGGGATGCGTCATGTTCTCCCTTACCCTACCTAACAGCAACTGGCATCTAATGTTTGGGGGTTCCAAGTAATTTTTTTTTGCAAAAAATATTGATTTTAACTTAAAGAAGTGTCAGAAAAAGATTTAGACTTTAAGTGGTTAAACTTCCTGCATTTACATGTTGTTTAAAGCTTGGCAGATTGCCCAGGTTATTTGTTTACACAGAGAAGTTTATCCCTTTGATCTAAGAAGGAAGTTAGATACAATGTTTCAAGTTCTAAACTTGTCAGACTGCCTGGATGTTTTCTTTTGACAGCTGAGTGAGCAGATAATCTCTCCACTTGTTTATATGAAAGAGGAGGGGAGGTGAATCGAGATCACGATTTTTTAATGATTAATTGTGCAGCTCTAGTATATAGGCACCTTCAGGTGATGGACACTGGTATACCCAATCCATAAAGTTCACTCCCTATATAACCCCTCCTCCTTCCAGGAGTACATCAGTTTTTTCGCCAGTGTCTAAGGTGTTGGTCATGAGTGAAGATGTGCTCTGAGGAGCTCCAGGAGGGTTCCATGCTGGATTTAAATAGCCTCCAACAGATCGGATCCATCCAAAGTGCCACTGAGGCCAAAGGGGATGGTACCCGGGCCTCGTATACGAAGCATGAGGTTTTGCCTGTAACGCCTCTTTTTGCAGGGCTGGACCCCGGGACCCAGGGCTTTGGTCATGCCACATTACCTAAAAGTTTTTCCTGGCAGGGTGCATTTTACAGGTCCAAGGGAGTGGAACCCCGATAAAAAGGGCCCCGGTCCTTGAAGGTTTGTTAAACGCAGCCCGCCGTGATGGGTGAAGGTTGGATTGACTGTTAAATCAGCAAATCCTGTGGCGGGGATAAGGTAAAAAAAATGGAAGGTACCAGCAGTTGACGCTACGATTTCCAGTGTGAATAAAAGTCTAACTTGTCCAGTAGACAATGCACAAATGCTTAAGGATCCAACAGATAAAGGTTGGAATTCCTGTTAATATCCGCTTTTTCCTTGGCAGGTGCCGTTACTCAGCCTGCAGTTGCTGCAATAGGTGTCTGTCAATCCCTAAAGGACCAATTTAGACAGGCCCTTAAAGAGGTTCCTGCACAACAAGCCCGGGAATTGGCCGTACTACCAAAAGCATTATGCTTTGCCATAGATGCTATTAAAGATTCTATTCACCAGGCGTCCCGCCTTACGCTTATGCTCGTACATATGCGTAGATTCCTGTGGTTAAAAAATTGGTCAGACGAAGCACCATGTAGAAAGCTCCTGACTGGGTTCCTATTTCATGAGAATCTGCTATTTGGGGATGATTTGGACAAATACATCCAAACAATTTCTATTAGGAAAAGTACGCTTTTGCTAGTCAAAAGAAAGTATAAACGCCCTTCATTTAAACGGGCGCTTCCGCCTCTAGTTAGTGGCGATGGTCTCCGCCGCCAGACTCTAGAGGAAAACCTCAGGCTCAGGCCCAGGCTCAAAAGAAGTCCTGGGGCCAGAAACCTGCAAAGCAGAATCCTGAAGCCTCATCATGAAGAGGCACCCCCCCTCCCCAGGGTGGAGGGAAGACTTCTGCAGTTTTCAGAAGTCTGGCAAGAGGAAATTCAGGACAGATGGGTCATCTCCACGGTAACTCTGGGGTACAAGCCGGAATTTCGGGACTTTCCACCGTCTCGTTTTTTGAGGTCAAACGTTCCCAAAGATCCAGAGAAAAGGCAATCTCTGTTTCGGGCATTAGACTGATTAATGGCTCAGGGGGTGATCACGCAGATCCCCACAGAAGACAAGGTTTGGGGTTTTATTCAAACCTCTTCAAAGTACCAAAACCAAATGGAGATGTCAGACCCATTCTAGATCTAAAGAATCTAAATAAGTTCCTGAAGATCCACTCCTTTCGCATGGAGACGATCGGGTCAGTAGTTTTTACCCTTCCAGGAGAAGAACTTCTGGCGTCTGTCGACATCAGGGATGCATATCTGCATGTTCCTATATTTCCCGCTCACCAAAGGTTTCTGCGGTTCGAGGAAGAACAGCAGCATTTCCAGTTTGTAACCTTGTCCTTCGGGCTAGCTACAGCACCCCGCCCGGGTTTTTACAAAAGTCCTGGCCCCACCTCTAGCCAGGTTAAGGGCACAAGGCATAACAGTCTTGGCGTACTTAGACGATCTATTGCTAACAGACCAGTCGGTGGCTTGTTTAGAGCAAAGCATGCGCAATACAACCAGTTACCTGGAAAGTTTGGGTTGGATTCTCAAGAAATCTTCCTTAAAACTGATAAAAAGGCTGGAGTACTTGGGTCTGATCATAGACACAGCCCAGAAAAAGGTGTTCTTGCCTCGGGCAAAGATCAACTCCATAAGAGAGCTGGTGCGGATGGTCAGGTCAAAAGGCGATCTCTCCATTTGCCTTTGCATGAGGTTGTTAGGAAAGATGGTGGCTTCATTCAGAGCGGTTCCCTATGCTCAGTTCCATTTAAGACTGTTGCAAAACAGTATCCTGTCTACTTGGAACAAAACAATTCAAGCTTTAGACTTGCCAATGCGGCTATCCCTAAGGGTGTCCCAAAGCCTCAGTTGGTTACTAACCCAGAATCCTTCAGACCAGTTATCTGGAAAGTGGTAACAACAGATGCCAGCCTTTCAGGCTGGGAAGCAGTAATAGTAAGGTCAACTGTCCAGGGACAGTGGTCAAGAGCCAAAAGTACCTTGCCCATCAGTATCCTAGAGATTCGGGCAGTGCGTCTGGCTCTAAAGGCCTGGACTTCCAGGTTACGGGATTGTCCTGTCAGGATTCAATCCGACAGTGCCACAGCTGTGGCCTATATCAGTCAACAAGGGGGCACCAAGAGTCTCTCAGCGCAGAGAGGGGTGAACCATATTCTAACTTGGGCAGAAAGGAATGTTCTGTGCCTATCGGCAGTCATCATTCCGGGAGTAGAGAATTGGCAGGCGGACTACTTGAGTCGCCAGCAGTTATTCCAGGGGGAATGGTCTCTTCACCCCGACATATTTTGGGCTATTTGCCAAAGATGGGGACTCCGGACGTAGATTTTCTAGCATCCAGATTCAACATGAAGTTAGTCAACTTTCTGTCCAGAAAAAGGGATCCACTCGCGTGCGGAACAGATGCGTTGGTGACCCCATGGGATCAGTTCTCACTGATCTATGCATTTCCTCCTATTCAATTGCTGCCTTGACTTGCTTGCAGGATCAAGCTGGAAAGAAAGCCGGTAATTCTGGTAGCACCAGCATGGCCCAGAAGGTCATGGTGTGCAGAAATCGTAAAGATGGCACTGGAGGGTCCATGGTCCCAGACCCACTCTCACAGGGGCCGATATTCCATCCTACCTTGCGGTGTCTAAATTTAACGGCTTGACTATTGAAACCCACATTCTGAAGAAACGTGGGCTTTCCGGGTCAGTTGTTTCTACCTTGATTAATGCAAGGAAGCCAGCTTCCAGGGCTATATATTATAGAGTCTGTAGGGCTTATGTTTCCTGGTGTGAATCCAAGGGTTGCCACCCTCGGAGGTATATCATAGGCAGAATTATTGCCTTTCTACAATTAGGGGTAGAGATGAAATTGGCCTTGAGTACTATTAAGGCTGGATTCACACCTATGCATTTTTAGTGCATTTTGCAGATTTGCACTACAGTTCATTTAACATGGTTTGCTATGGAACACGTTCTGTAGTGCAAAATGCAAAAAGCACTAAAAATGCATAGGTGTGAATCCAGCCTAAAGGCTGGTTCAGGTTTTCACCTGAACCAAGATATTGTCCTGCCATTGTTTTTTTTCCAAAACCATGTTCCAAGGAAGAAAAGTCACTACATTGTCTTGATGTGGTGAGAGCAGTGAAAATCTATTTAAAGACAACTGCTCAGATTCGCAAGACTGATGTCTTATTTATTCTGCCAGAGGGTCCTAAGAAAGGACAGGCAGCGTTGAAATCCACTGTCGCTAAGTGGATTCGTCAAGTTATAATTCAGACTTATAATTTAAGGGGCAAGATTCCCCCTTTCCAAGTCAAAGCGCACTCTACCATGGCAGTTAGTGCTTCTTGGGCAGTGCGTCACCAGGCCTCCATGACTCAGATCTGTAAGGCTGCAACTTGGTCTTCAGTGCATACATTCACCAAATTTTATCAGGTCGATGTAAGGAGGTATGAAGATAACGCCTTCGGGCGCAGTGTGCTGCAGGCAGCAGTATAGGTCCTCAAGTCTGGGGGTACCCTGTGGGTTGTGTCTCCCTCCCCTCAAATAGCATTGCTATGGGATGTCCCATTAAGTTATACTTAAGCCTCTGTGTCCCATGACGTATGATAAAGAAAATAGGATTTTTATAACCGCTTACCTGTAAAATCCTTTTCTTTGAGTACATCATGGGACACAGAGGTCCCTACCCTCTTTTGGGGTTTAATTATATTGCTTTTCTACAAAAACTGATGTGCTCCTGGAAGGAGGGGGGCTTATATAGGGAAGTGAACTTCCTGGATTTGGGTATACCAGTGTCCATCACCTGAATGTGCCTATATACCCATTAAGTTATTACTTAAGGCTCTGTGTCCTATGATGTACTCCAAGAAAAGGATTTTACAGATAAGCTGTTATAAAAATCCTATTTTTTGTGGCAAACTCTTTATAGGTTTCACTTAAAAGAATATACCGTATATACTCGAGTATAAGTCGAATTTTTCAGCACATTTTTTTGTGCTGAAAGTGCCCCCCTCGACTTATACTCGAGTCAAGTACTTTTCTGCAGCAAAAAATTTCATTTTCCGAACCGACTTTGGGGCCCCATATCTCAGGGCCACTTGGTGCTAGGAACCCCAAATTTGGTATGCAAACACAGTGGAACTGGTTCCACAACATATCCAAAGATGAAGTTCCTAGCACTAAGTGGCCCCGAGATACGGGGCCCCAAAATCGGTTCGGAAAATGTCATTCTCTGCTGAAGAAAAGTGCTTGACATTTTCTGAACCGACTTTGGGGCCCCATATCTCAGGGCCACTTGGTGCTAGGAACCCCAAATTTGGTGTGCAAACCCATTGGAATTGGTACCATAACATATCCAAAGCTGGGTTTCCTAGCACTAAGTGGCCCTGAGATACGGGGCCCCAAAACCGATTCGGAAAATGTAATTTTCTGCTGCAGAAAAGTGCTTGACATTTTCTGAACTGATTTTTGGGGCCCTGTATCTCGGGGCCACTTGGTGCCAGAAACCCCAGCTTTGGAAATGTTATGGTGCTAGTTCCACTGGGTTTGCACACCAAATTTGGGGTTCCTAGCACTAAGTGGCCCCGAGATACAGGGCCCCAAATTTGGTCAACTGTGTCCACCTGCAGCAATGTCATTTCAGGACCCTTTGGGTTCAGAGACCCCAAATTTTGGCTGCAGCTAGGGGGCATCTAGGAACCCTTAACTACTGAGTTTGAAGTTCAGGGGACCTATGGCTGCAAATGGGCACAGTGAGGCATGCAAATGGGCACAGTGATGCTGCAAATGGGCATTGTTGACCCTCTTTTCCACTTACAGTAGCTGTGCATTTCTCACCCTCGTCTTATACTCGGGTCAATAAGTTTTTCCCATTTTTTTTGTAGTAAATTAGGGCCTCGACTTATACTCGGAACGACTTATACTCGAGTATATACGGTAATACAATTAGAGGCGTGTGCAGCTACTCTTCTGCAGCATCCCAAAGGTCAGAGGTGTGAAAAAGGGAAGAAAACAATGCATTTGTAGTTTTCCTGTTATGCTATGTTATTGAAAGAAGTAAATTTTTTCATTGGCAATCAGATGTTTGTTTATGCCAGTGCAATATGGGAGAGGATCTGTTTGGTTGTTATGACCAGCAAGAAAAGATGTTCATTCAGACTCTTCGATAAATAAGTCCTAAAAAGTGATGGTAAACAATTACCTTGTAAAACAACCCATTCAGTTTGTCCGTTTTTCAGGCGGATCCGAGTGGGCCACCCATTGACTTCTGTGGGCAGGCGGATGTCAGTGGAGATGTGTCCACTGACACCCGCCTGCCATCCGTTCCGATGACATCCGCTGAAAACAGACTGATGGCGATACGGATAGGATGGGATGAGAATGGACAGGCTGTGTGAAAGGGGCCTAAAACTGAAATGAAAGGCAAAACATTTGTGTATAGATATAAAAAAAACCCATTATAAATGCCTTTTTTTTTTCTTTTTCTTATAAGTTATCACGTACCCTCTGTTCTCAGCTGCATAAAATCTGGGGGAGGAGAAGCAGCAGTACACTGAGATTCCCAGTGAATGGCTGTGCAGCGGGGGGCGTATCAGGACAAGTCTGATCATTATAGGAGAGCAGGCTGAGTTCCCAGCAGAGCTAGAGAACTGACCACAGTGTGTTCTCTGGCTTAGTGTGGTCAGTTTTTAATAGAAAAGCACAGGGACTGCCAGGAACACCAGGGATTTCACACAAAGGAAGCAATACAAAGAGAACAGGATGCTTTCTCATAAAAGTACATGGTACAGCAGGCACATATTAAGAATATGAAATGCTGTGGTAACAAACACTAACTTCTGTTTGAATCTGTGTTAACATACAGAACTTTAATTCTTCTAACCAGGCATGTGAGCGTGAGGACTTCACCAAACCATCGCTACATCTTCACCGTTAAGACCCACCACACAGTGGTGCCAGGGACTATTGCTTTCAGTCTCCCCCAAGTAAGTGTCTGTTTTGTTACTGCTGTCCTGTGATTATTTGTTATTGCTACTGATTTCCATGTAGCACTGGAAGTAATAGAATTCCAATTTTAAAGTAACATATTCAGAGCAAATCCAGGTACAAAATATGTGGGCATTTAAGTGTTGTCTGTGTACATTTTATAGTCTAGTGCAGGGATATGCAATTAGTGGACTTCCAGCTGTTGCAGAACTACAAGTCCCATGAGGCATAGCAAGACTCTGACAGCCACAAGCATGACACCCAGAGGCAGAGGCATGATGGGACTTGTAGTTTTGCAACAGCTGTAGGTCTGCTAATTGCATATCCCTGGTCTAGAGGAATTCGGCAGGTATAACCAGGAAAGGAGCAAGTAAGCGAGATGTGTGCCATGTCAGATAGTGGAGGAAGAAGCAGTGTTCTTGACTTGCCATTTGTTTTTGAAGGAAATCCCTAATATTTTATTCATATACCTTACAATGTAAGACCAGCCATATATTATGCAATTTTTTTCTCCTTTTACACTGGGTTGAAGGAAAGAATACAAAAATCACTGCTGGGGGCTATAGCCTCCAGTGGTGATCGAACAAAAGAACCCCACAGGTTGGTTTTGATGAAGTCCATGGATTGATTGAGTTCAGTACCACCAGCCTGCCCATAGATGGATGGAAATTTGTCTGGTACCTGCTGAACTAGCCGAATTTCAATGAGTCTATGGCCGGCTTAAAGGGTTTGTAAAAGCAAGTTATCTTAATGCATTTATATATATATATATATATATATATATATATATATATATATATATATATATATATATATATATATATATATATATTGTATATGACTGTTATTTAAAGCGTAACGAAAGGGGTAAATACTTCCCTATCCAACGACCTCACCGGCACCCACATCTTTTTCTGGGCACAGTCTTCGGGCCTCTTCATTGGCTGGCGGGGGGGTGATGTCACTCCTGCGCATGTGCAGGAGATAGCCCGGCACTGTAAGTTTACAGTTCTAGAGAACAGAAGAGATAGAACAAGTCTCTTCTGCAATAAAAGCCTGTCTGCTCTGTTTCTTACAGTGGAACTTCAATTCCACTTTAATAAAGCTATTTCAATGGATTTTCCCTTGGATGGACTGCTATGCCAGCTGTAGGTTAAACTTTATATTTCTACAATTTATATAATTGGATACATTTATTATTGTACTCACAGGTTTGGATGACGTACTTAAACCTAATTTTGCCTTATTTATTTTAGAGAAAATGGGCCGGGCTCTCCATTGGTCAGGACGTAGAAGGTGAGATCATTAATAATTTCTTTTCTCTTTTGAGTATTAGAAATGTGCATGGTTTATAAATACCTGTTAACCACACACAATGAAGGCAGGTGTTGTTGAACAAGGACTTCAAATACTCTGCCCCCCAAGAAGTACTTCTCACTTCTGTTCTATGACTTGTTGGGTTGATGTTTTGAAATGACAAAGTGACATTTTTGTGTGTGGTTCTAATAAGAGTGATTTTGGTCTGCAAGAAGTCGAATATTTAGAGATTAAATAAACCCAGGTTTCTCTTAGAATCTGAGTAATCGGTCACAGGCCTAAGCAATTCAGCCTGAGCATTCATTTAAAGAGGCATAAGCAGTGGTTACCTTTCATGCTAAATTTTAACATTAAGGTTGGGTTCACACTGGTGGGATGCCAGACAAGCCTGTGCACACCCAATGTGATGTCTGTGCAGTGAAAATTCAGCCATACATTCTGTATGGCTGAAATCACATTGCAGCCAGACCAAAATAAAATGGTGCAGGACCCTTTTTCCGCACTGGAATTGGATCTCGTGGGATCAGATTCCATCCCATTCCACAGTTCGCACTGCGTCCTGCAAACAAATTTGGGGGTGTCATTAACTTTTATATTGACATTCTTAGCGGTCCGCAGAGAGCAGTGTGAACTGCCTGCGAGTCGGATGCGATGCGGGAGCCTGCACAGGAATCGCGGTGGTTCCTGCATCGCACCAGAGTGAACCCAGCCTAAGGAAAGAAAAAAAAATGTCTTTCAATAAGTTCTTACTCAAAAGTTTAACGAAGTACAGACAGACCAATGTTGGACAAGTATCAAGGAGGGGTGTGCCCTCCAATGCAATCAAGAGTCCGAGTGTTATGGACAGGACCCAATTAAATGAGCCTAAGGAAAATTTACCACACCTGCACTTTAGTGCAATCTTACACCTGTATGAGTGGTGTGTTGCCCCAAAAAAATGCAGGTAGGTTTTTTTTTTTTTTTTTGTATTAACACCCACATGGGTTGGAAAAGGTCTTCAATGAAAAATGCATGTTTTTTATAATTCGTAGATCTGGGAATTTAGGCAGCTGCAGTTTTGTAGGAATCATAATTTTCCTGAAATTCAAGCTTCCTCCAGTCCTCCCTTCTCATGAACTCCACTTTTGCTCTTCAAGGCATCCTCTGACATTTTAGGGCAAATTAGGAGACTTTGAGAGTTGAGAGGCACAGTATAATTACTTTTTTTTTTTCAGAAATATTCAAATTTTTATTAGAGATGCACTGAAGTTTCGGCCACTGAAACATATCTGGCGAAAATAGTGTTCTCGCCATTTTGCCGATAAGAGAAAAAGGTGCCGACAATGGCGGCGAAAACACATGCGATTTTGCAGCAAGTTCATGCAAGTTTTACAGCGAATTCATGGCAATTTTGCTGTAAATTCGCAGCAGTTTTACCGTGATTTTACCGTGCTTATGGTTTGATTTTCATAGGTTACATGACTCAAAAACGCGTCACATGACTCAAAAATGTTACACGGGTGCATTATTTATATGTTTTTGCTGTGTTTTCAATGCATGGGAGGTGCATCATGGTGAGTTTTTTTTTTTTTTTTTTTTTTTTTTTTTTTTTTTTTTTTTTTTTTAGCCCTGGTTCAAATTGATGCTACTTTCAAAACGTGCTAAAGTAGCAGATCAGAGCGATTTTCAGGTGCTACTTGAAAGACATCTGTGCGGCTTCATGCATAGATGCCTATTGAAGTTGCACCCGAAATCAGCAAAAGTAGTGCAGGAACTACTTTTGCAAATCAATGTGGCACGTCAAATTTGGCGGTGCACCGATTGGAACGGTGCCATTGCCGGCAATAGGCTGCGACTTGTCATGCGGTTTGATGTGAACGAGGGCTTAACTGACCAATGTTGCAGCAAGCAAGATTTTTAACACCACAACGGAAGCGCAACGGACTGGTGTGAAGACATACATAGAATTGAAGGGATACATTTTCCTTGCTTTTCTTGCCCTAAAGGTGCCAATAATGGCCGACAATAAATTCATATTCATTTAAATTCATGATATTAATTAAAAAGTCAAATATAATACAATTATATATAAAAAAAATTTATTATTTTTTTATAAATTTTTTATTAATTATTTTTTTTAAAACTGTCATTTTCGGTTTCGCTTTTCGGCCAATTGCATCCTGCATTTTGGCAGCAAAATTTCCATTCTGTGCACCTCTAATTTCCATATAATATCATTGTATCTCTGTTATGGGCTTTTTTAGTTACGTGGGTTTACTAAAGTTAATCAGTTAATCTCTGCTTATTTTATTTATTTTTTTTTTATCATTTTTGTTCAGTTTGAGTTGCCAGGTTTCACTTTTAAACATTATCTTTAATTGCGGATTATACATTTTTTGCTGGGTGTTTTTTAGTTGGTTGTGGCTTTATGATTGTAGATACAGGATCTGTATTTGTGTAAAGAACATTTAGATGGCATTTAGGTCATCTTCACGCCCCCATTAATGTGACACAAAATGATGTAAATTAATTGGTTATTTCCTGCCTTCCCCACATTTATTCTGCTCTTTGCCTGACAGAACCAGAAGGCCATGCCTGAATAATGAAGGCACTGGAGAATTAAGAATCCCTCTGTGTGTGCTATATATAACTCCTCTGTGGTGCCCCCGCTCCCCTGGCTAAACGTTGATATTTTATTAGCCTGTTAGCAAAAGGTAGGGGAACATTTGTGATTTGTTTGTGAACGAAAGAAGTTGCTCCCTTCTGGGTATTGTACAGCATGGAGGTTTGCTGAGAGTAGTGTGTAGGTGATTGAAGAACCACTTAAAGGAAAACCCCAGTTTTGCACAAAAAATATATCTATCTTATCTCTCTCTATCTGTCTCTATCTCATATACTATAAAAAAAAAATATAGCATACACATTTGCTACACAATCCATATTGTATTTTAATGGTATTAAAATTACCTTTCCTTTTAATGCTGCACCACTGTAATTTCTCTAAGCGTCTTCCAGGACAGCCATGAGACCTAGGGCTCCTCCTACCAGCACAGGAAACACGTTAACCCCCACCAGATAAAAGGGTGGTCTACAAGGCCCCATGTCAGTATTAGTGCTTCCTCTGGACAGGGGGTAACATGTTTCCTGGAACTGGTTCCCCTAAGTCTCATGAGCTTGGTGATTGGGGTGGTGTTTCTTACCACCTTCTTCTGTCCCAGAGCGGCACATCCACAAGGGGAGTAGGTTTGTGGCTGCTGTCCCTGCTTCTCAGTGCATGGGGAATGCCAGCATATACCGTATTTATCCGCGTATAACACGCACCCCAAGTTTAGGAGGGAATTTTAAGGAAAAAAACTTACATTTAAATGCCCATACATGCAGCCTTGTCAGTGTCCATCTATAGCCTTGTCAGTGTAGCCTTGTCAGTGTCCATCTATAGCCTTGTCATTGCAGCCTTGTCAGTGTCCATTTGTAGCCTTGTCCATCATTGCAGCCTTATCAGTGTCCATCTGCAGCCTTGCCCCTGTGTCATTAGCAGACTGCTGCCGTATAAAAATGGCGCTGCCGCTCTCGGCGGCTTTCGGCGTGTCTCGGCCGAGAATGGCCGAAAGCCGCCAAAAGGCTCACAATCAGCGGGGGATCGGCGTATAACACGCACCCGCGATTTTCCCCTGATTTTAAGTTTTTACATTTTTTTTGTTTTTTAAGAGCCCTGTGGGGGTTGATAAAATATCTGGGGTCTAAACAGATGCCCAAAGTCTCACTTTTGAGACAGAGAAAGATTGAGGACACATATTCCTCAATTGTTTCTCTGCAGCCTCAGCTGCCCAGTAACTTCCCACTCCTGCTACTCTGGGCCTCCCTGTTGAACTTATGGGACCTGGGCCCCGTACAGGAGGGGAGTTGCTTCCCCCTTATCAGTGGCCCTACAGCTACCTACCATACACAGAGTGGAGTGATGATGGCAAGGGAAGCTCATCCACTCTCCAGACTGGCCAGAACCCAGAGTCCTAAACAAACTGGACTTCTTGCCTGTATATCCATCTGTCTCCCTCCAGATACGCCAATGGCACAGTCTGGGTGCAGGATCTTCCCGGTTCATGACCACCTCCTGCATCCTCCTGTGTAGTTTGTCACAATATCTTAAAAACGTATGGAGACTGTGCGAGCTTCAGGCATTAATAAACAGCAAATTAGCATCATTAAAGCATGCAGCACCACAGGGGCTGCCTGCCTATGCTTTCAGAGTCCATAGAGGTGTTTGTACAGGCAAATGTGTGATGAATGAAGGAATCCCTACCCAGGGCTGTGCTGCCTCTGGACGCCATAGTTGCTATGGAAGCTTTTATTGCATTACTTCCAACCCAGTTTCTACAATTCCCAAAGATAATAATTAAAGGGATTAAGATTGGTGTTACTAATAGTTTCAAATAAAAAAATGTTCTCTGATCATTTGCATAATTAGGAAAAAATGTATAAACAATACTATGAAGTGTTTTCTCTGTGATCATACTTCATATGAACGCTCAGGTGATTTAATTCCCCTGGAAAGCGAAGCGTTGTCGCATGAATAGGGTACACTGGGTTATTCAGAGATAATTTCTAATCTGCAGAACTGTGTGCAATCAGCTGATGAGCTGAACTCTGGGCCTTCCTCTGAAGCACATCAATCTGTCCTCTCTCCAAACAGATTACATTGTGCTTATAGTTGTAACTCTTTGCTGCCTTCAAAACAGATGGCAGTGCCCATGTGGAGTCTGTTTGCAGAGCTTTTGTGGGTAACAGATGGTTTTACTAAAAACTCTTGCCCAGTGCTGGAAGACCGCGTGCAAGGTGATTTGTAATTTCCAAATGGGTTTTTGTATTTTCTTTTTTATTTAATTGTCTCT
The DNA here is from genome assembly GCA_037952925.1 of Lithobates clamitans. Taxonomy (NCBI): domain Eukaryota; kingdom Metazoa; phylum Chordata; class Amphibia; order Anura; family Ranidae; genus Lithobates; species Lithobates clamitans. Next base: position 3,619,434 of record JBBGZY010000649.1, read on the forward strand.
TATTATAGATGCCTTTCAAGGAAAATAAATGAAGCACTGGGTATAAAATGAAATAGACACATAACTCCTCTATATTTTTATTTAGTATAAAATTCTTTATGTAAAAAGAACCTATAGAGCTTCCAAATGATGGGTACCTGTGCACACTTGCTTATAAACCTAGTTCTTTCATGCAGTCATCAACATTTTATAATGCAGACTTGCCCTGTGTAGGAGCTACGACGACTTCAGTAGTGGAGACAGTAAGCACAGATAACTTTGGTTACATTTAGGGCCAGTTCACATCAGAACGTGGTGTGGAATACCTGCATTCCATGCGTGTTAAAAGTGCACTGCAGTTGCTATCTGAAGCGGGTGTCAGTATTAAAGCTGAATTCCAGGAATTTAGCTACCTTGTAACATCTGCAAGCATACTATGAGGTAAGTCTAACAAGGTGCCTGCTGCCTTGTAGCCTTATCTCTTTTATTCACATCTTTCAGGCTTATTGTGCTCCAGGAAGATAATTTCCGGAGCTCCGATAATGCTCGCTGTGGTCTCAGTTCCTTCAAAAGGAGAGAGTCACTGGAACTGCTATGCCCGCCTCTCCCCTCCTTCTGCCCATTCACAGAAGCCTTTTATTATGTGAACAAATTACAAAGGCTTCTGTGAATGGGCAGCAGATGGGGGGGCGAGGGGCGGGCAAAGCTGCTGTGTATGTGTGCACGCGCGTGTTTGCCCATATCGGATTGCATTGTACAGAAGCACCATGTGATCTGTTTGCAGTGAGTTTCCAAAAGTAGTGCATGCGCTATTTTTGGTGCTGTGCGGTGCAATTTCAGCCCATTCTAAATTAATGGGCTGAAATCACACCATACAGAACTACGTGAGAATCACACAGGAACACAATCCTGTGCTATTCCTGGTGTAAACTGGCCCTTAGCACCTTCAACATTTCCTTGTTTTCAAACCAAATCCTGCCTTTATGTTGAATGGAGATCCTGTAAACACTGTTGGCAGTTGAAAGTGTTATGAAACCCACAGCAGTAAAATTAGTCTGTATATGCAGTAAAACGTGCTGGTTATACTCACTGTGCAACCTAAGGGGTTAATCCTACTCATTGTGTAAAAAGGCTGCATTGCCCATGCCAATCTATCCTACAGTGACCGCTGTTTCCGGGGTTGTGGCCATCAGGGGGACGGTATAAATATATGGTGGAAATGTCCTAGACTAATTGGCTTCTGGTCTCGGGTATCAGCGGAAACTTGCCTCCTACCTATTTCTGTCAGCCAAAATAACTATTGCTCAACCCTGGAATAAGCCACCTGTCCCCTTTCAGGGGTGAAAGATCACATGACCGCGTTGATGGTTAAGGAACAGATGTCGAGCATCCACAGGGACACTCATACCAAGTTGCTCAAAATTTGGGAACCATGGCTGTCCAAGGCTTTCCTACCCTCCCCCCAGCTAGCCTGGGCCACCTCTGATGGAGGGTCTGGATTTTCCCGGGCCCTTCCCTTTTCCCAATCTCCTGGTCCTCATCCTTCTGGCCTTCCCTTTCTTTCCTAGACTCGTATATCCCTTCTCTAGCTCCCTACTCGGTAGGTGAGAGACCTCCCTCTCTTTAGCTTCACCTGTCTGTTTAACATTCTTCTATTTTCTGCTCCTCTATCCTTGTTAGTTCAGTTTTGGCTGTACATTGCATCGAGGCGCCTAGGGGGTGCCCTGGTGTGGGGAGCCTCTCTGGGACCCCTGGATTATGACGGTAACCTTCACACTTAAATTTACTACTGTTGCATTATTTCTACTTGTGTCGCTTTATTTTTGACTTTCTTATGAGCTAATACCTGTTCCAACTTCAATGCTAGCTCCTGTGTTGGCAGAACTTTTGCATATTAACCACTTGTTAAAACTGAATAAAAACGATTGAAACAGAAAAAGTCCCCCAGCAAGTGGGACATCTGCCAAGGGTTGGTTGCAGGTAGCCAGGACCTCTCTCTTCCCACCAGCATTGTAGTGCAACTGGCAATCCTGAAAATCATTATAGCACCCCACTCTCAGGACTTCTACCCCCATCCCACCTCTAGCACCGGAGTATGTGACTTTTTTTTTTTTTTTTGTTCTATCATAGGAACATCTCCTGACTCTAGACTGGCTTACAATGATCAGGTTTTATTTATATGTAAAACCTTTATCCCAAAAGGAAAAAAAACTGTTGTAACTGCTTAAAAAGTGTGAGCTGGAGTTCAAATCCATTGTGTTAGTGTATTTACAATGCAGCTGTCCATAGGGGTCTCTGTTGCTCCTTCATTCAGAGTGGGGGCATTTTAATACAGGAGGTGTGTTACTGGCCAGATCACCTGGTAAAAACAAAGGAGGAACCGGACAATTTTCAATCCATATATTGCATTTCCTGTTCATGAGAGGTCAAACCATTGATCAACTTTTGATGATCAGGCTAATTGGAAAATCTCCACTCGATCAACGAATGAAGCCAGTGGATTGCAGCTCTGATCAGTACATTCTGGCGATGGGTGGAGTCTCGCTTTAGATTACATTGAGACAGTGGGGGGGGGCTTCTTTCAGTCTCCTCAAATGTGTGGAAGGGGCATTTTGCTCAGTTTTTTTCCATTCAACTGGCCGGCTTATTAAAATCTGCATAAAGCGAAGTTCCACCCGTTTATTAAAAGTCGGCAACAAAAAGTATATAGCTGTTGACTTTTAATAAACAGATGCGGGCGCCCAGAGCCTCGCTCCTCTCCCCCCTCCTCTTTGCAGCGCTGTCATAGCAACTGTGTGCACCCGGCCTTGACAGCTTACAGCTTACAGTCGCGCTACGCTCTATTGGCCAGGCAATTTTTTGGACCTGTGACATGTCCCAGAAGATTGCTAGCAGGGAGGAGTCACCTAGGCAGCCAAGAAGAGGAAGTGGGACAGGAAGTCCCACTAAAAAGTACCCACCCACCCCCCCCCAAAAAAAATGACATGCCTAATGTGGCATGTAAGGGGGCGAGGAGTGCTTCACGCGGAAGTTCCACTTTTGGATGGGACTCCACTTCAAGTATGTCCACTGCAAACATTTGTTTACATTTCTCTCCAACAGTTGGATTGGGGGGACTGTAAACAAGTATATACGGCTCCTGTTGGAGTTGCAGTGTCTGGGATCGGACAGATATGTCTAAGTGAACTGTAACTTTTTTTGCTTTGTGATTACTTTTTGCTGTTTAGAGAATAAAAAGTCCTGTCTGCATATATCAGACGTACAGTTAATAGTGTGTGGTGGATATCTAATAACTGAAATAAAGGGAGCAGTTTTACCCGATACTCGCTTTTATCTTGCAACCATGCTTGAAAATGAACAGCTGAAATTTTTATGTTGCATCATGTTCATTACCATTACTGATCTTCAGTGGTTCTCCTTTTAGCATACTTTATTCAGTCATTTTCTCTTGGCTTGTAGAGGACAGTATGAATGGGATTCATGTCAGAGGAAGAGTCACTGGCGATGTAAAGCTGCCTCCTCCTCCATAGCAGAGAGGTTAGTTCTGCAGCACAATTCAGTTATATGAGGACTGAGCTCTCCGAGGTGCTGAACAGGCTGCATTGTCATGGTAGGAGCAGCCGCAGGACTTGTGCATTGCAAAATATTCTTTTATACTATTACCCTCATATTAGTCTTTTTGTGTTTATGTAAAGGAATCAGATCAGCAATAAAACTTGATTGTCACTCACAGTTACAATCAATTGTTTCACACATTTGCTGACTTATGTCTTATTATGACATCAGAGGTGAGATGTCCTGTCTAATTTCACAGTTCTGCTTTCCCCACAAAAGTCTTGCTCCACTTGCTGCATTTTCCATACTAAAACTAAAAATCCATTAGTGAGAGAGAACCACTTGCAGCAGCAGATGGGCAAAACTGAGGATGCAAGCCCAGATTTCCCAGCACTGGAGTCCCCAAGAGGTGTCTCTTTGGCTTATTTACACTATTGGGTAAAACATTTGGGATGGCAGGATGAAGTAATGTGTCGCTATTGGCCAAGATGGCCAGATCCCGTATTTCATACTCTTACAGGGTGAGGAATGCAAACCACCTTGTGCCGGTTTGTATAGATTAGCCTCACTGTAGATAAAGTAACAATTAGCAGTGTTTTGTCTCATAAAAGGAGCTCAGCCCTGCTTTAGGCTCTGTTCATATCTAGGCCTTGCTATTTTACAGGCAATTTTCGGGCATTTTTGTAGCATTTTTGTACAGGCGGTTTGAGGTTCAAAAGGTCACCAATGTAAAAGCAGTAAAACTCCTGTAATCTGCCAAAAAAGAATCTCATGTACTTTTTTGAGCGACGGGCGTTTTGCTTTAGGCAACAGAACGCTCAGATGTGAACAGGGGCCATTGAAATGAATGAGATTTGTCTTGTTGGGCGTTTTTAGAGCTGAGGCTTAGAGCAGAAAAACACCCAAACATGCCTAGATGTAAACCCAAATTTTTTTGATGTCATAATGTAGAGTATAAGATTTCCTATCATTTGAGCCCAGTCTTGCCACACAGAGTTAATCCATCTCTGAGCAATCCTCTTTTATTGTTCAGTGAGATAAATCTTGACAAACGGAGAAAAACTTTGTCAAATCCTCCCCCTTGCTGTGAGTGACAGGTGATTTACATATCTCGTGCACTAGCCTAAGACATGTATTATTTTTTAATTCCCTCCCCCACTCCTTTCTTCAGCAGCTCTGCAAGGATTGGCTGTTCCACACCTCAGCATGATTAGGCATGCTGAAGTCATGTGATTACTTTCCTGTCTTTTCATTGGATGTTAGAGATCATAGCAGAAGTTCAGTGTAAGAAATACACAGGAGAAAATGCATATTGACAAGGGGAGTGTAGAGGTGGGCGGGGAGTCTACTGACATCACGACTCCACCCACCGAGCTCCAGACAACAGACCCGCCCACAGAATCTGCAGTTTTTCGGGTCTCATAACAGACAGAGGGGAGATATAACAGGTAAGGATACATGCAGGAGGCGTATATATCCTTATAGATAACCCCTATGGCAGTAGTTTAGAAAGGATGACATTGGGTTTACATCCACTTTAAGGATCCAACCACAAGGTTTATATCCAAGCGTGTATAAGATTAACACATTATAAAACATGGGGATTGGTCGAAACTCAAATGCAGAAAAATATAAAATCTCTGAGCACTTTTTTCATGATAGACCAGACTAAAGCCCCGTACACACGATCAGAAAATCGTACAAAAAATGCAGATTTCGGAGCGGTCATAACTTAATCTGATCGTTAGTGGACAGCTTTCGAGAGCCGATCAGGACAGTTCATCCGATTATCTGATCGGACATGCACGAAAAAAAATTTCGTACGATGCCAGATCCTGTCGTTCGAAAATACATTACAACACATGACATCACTTCCGATTTTTTTATTCTGACGTACATGAATTTTCGTGACTTTAGTAAACTCCTCAGATTTGATCTGAGATTAGCGTGCAATAAAAAAAAACAGGCGATCGTTCGTCCGATAATCTCATCGTATGTACCGGGCATTACCCTTAAGCGTATAAGGCACAGTTAGGAAGAGGATATAATTATACACATTACACCTTATGAGAAGATGCTCTAAGGTGTGGAATATACTGTATACTTGTTAAATAGTGTAAGAGTTAACACCTACAGGCACTCTTTGTGATGTATGCCTTGGCTGTACCCATGATAAATCCTGGCGTCTGTTTTTTCTGGCAAAGAAATGGCATATTAATGAGGCCTGCCCGTTGGGGTTTCCTGCGGGTATTTCCATGATCAGAACTTGCAGCATGTAATGCAGAGCTCAGTCACATGGCACAGTCAACGTGTGCTTATCCCCTGTGGGTCATTGTGGTTTCTATGCAGATCAATAATCCCCATCTCATAGTACAGTAATGTTTCACCTGCTGCTTCATCTCCAGCCACTGCTCATATCCTGCATTTGTGTTCCTGTCTGACTCCGAAGCTACATTGTATTTTCAGTGACTAATAGTCTTTTGTGCTTAGAGTTCATTAAAGCCTATATTCTTGGGTCAAATTTAGCATCAGTATGCATTTTTAACGTGACTAACTAGTAGGGGTGCAACAGATCAAAAAACTTACGATTCGGATCGTTCCTCGGATCAGGAGTCACGGTTCGGATCATTTTCGGATCAACAAAAAAAAATCTCCCCCAGTGTAATATCCACAATCTCCGTATTGGCAGAGTATTGGCAGGTATATTGGCAGGGTATTGGCGGGTATATTCGCAGACTATTGTCAGGGCATTGCAGAGTATTGTCAGGGCATTGCAGAGTATTGTCAGGGCATTGCAGCAGGGCATTGATAAGTATTGGCAGGGCATTGCAGAGTATTGGCAGGGCATTGCAGTGTATTGGCAGGGCATTGCAGTGTATTGGCAGGGCATTGCAGTGTATTGGCAGGGCATTGAAGTGTATTGGCAGGGCATTGCAGTGTATTGGCAGGGCATTGCAGTGTATTGGCAGGGCATTGCAGTGTATTGGCAGGGCATTGCAGTGTATTGGCAGGGCATTGCAGTGTATTGGCAGGGCATTGCAGTGTATTGGCAGGGCATTGCAGAGTATTGGCAGGGCATTGCAGAGTATTGGCAGGGCATTGCAGAGTATTGGCAGGGCATTGCAGAGTATTGGCAGGGCATTGCAGAGTATTGGCAGGGCATTGCAGAGTATTGGCAGGGCATTGCAGAGTATTGGCAGGGCATTGCAGAGTATTGGCAGGGCATTGCAGAGTATTGGCAGGGCATTGCAGAGTATTGGCAGGGCATTGCAGTGTATTGGCAGGGCATTGCAGTGTATTGGCAGGGCATTGCAGAGTATTGGCAGGGCATTGCAGAGTATTGGCAGGGCATTGCAGAGTATTGGCAGGGCATTGCAGAGTATTGGCAGGGCATTGCAGAGTATTGGCAGGGCATTGCAGAGTATTGGCAGGGCATTGCAGAGTATTGGCAGGGCATTGCAGAGTATTGGCAGGGCATTGCAGAGTATTGGCAGGGCATTGCAGAGTATTGGCAGGGCATTGCAGAGTATTGGCAGGGCATTGCAGAGTATTGGCAGGGCATTGCAGAGTATTGGCAGGGCATTGCAGTGTATTGGCAGGGCATTGCAGTGTATTGGCAGGGCATTGCAGTGTATTGGCAGGGCATTGCAGAGTATTGGCAGGGCATTGCAGAGTATTGGCAGGGCATTGCAGAGTATTGGCACTGCTGCCATCCGATCTCTCCCCTCCACTGTACAAATCAGTACACAGAGGAGAGAGATCACGTGCTAAACGGCCGCTGGGTGTACCAAGATGGCTGCCGCTCCGGAGCTAGGCCAAAGCCGCGGCCTTTCCTATGGCCAAGGCCACAGAGCGATCCGCAGATCGCAGGTGTCCCGTACGGATCAACCTCCGCTGATCGGATCACGGATCGATGATGATCCGTTGCACCCCTACTAACTAGTCAGCCCACCTACATACACTAGATTACCAAAAGTACCAAAAGTAGTTATCCCAGTCTTAGCCTGTAGGGTTCAACGTTGACTTGGCCCACCCTTTGTAGGCATAACAGCTTCAACTCTTCTGGGAAGGCTGTCCACAAGGTTTAGGAGTGTGTCTATGGGAATGTTTGACCATTCTTCCAGAAGCCCATTTGTGAGGTCAGGCACTGATGTTAGACAAGAAGGCCTGGCTCGTAGTCTCCGCTCTAATTTATCCCAAAGATGTTCTATTGGGTTGAGGTCAGGACTCTGTGCAGGCCAATCAAGTTCCTCCACCCCAAACTTGCTCATCCATGTCTTTCTGGTCATTTCTTTGTGCACTGGTCCAAATCATTTGGTGGAGGGGGGAATTATGGTGTGGGGTTGTTTTTCAAGGGTTGGGCTTGGCCCCTTAGTTCCAGTGAAGGGAACTCTTAAGCCGTCAGCCTACCAAGACATTTTGGACAATTTCATGCTCCAAACCTTGTAGGAACAGTTTGGGGATGGCCCCTTCCTGTCCCAACATGACTGCTCACCAGTGTACAAAGCAAGGTCACCAAACAAAAACTCCACCTTTTCATTATTAAATAGCAACCCTCGATTTTTATTCAGTGACTTTGTCAAGGTTGAAATAATGGTCTGCAGCTGGCAGGAAGAAGCATTTCAGCATTCTCTTCTGTCCCAGTGATCAGACTGCAACATTGCAAGTCACAAGGTAAGAGGTTGCAGCAGGGGCAGGCATGTGTCCGACATTTGTGAATACTGCTAAAAACTGCAGCGGCACAAGAAATTTCATGACTGTATCATCTCTTGTGCCGGAATCTCAGTCCAGGAAGATGCTGACCCTTTCAATGATGCCTGAATAAAGATGGCTCTATTCTTTTGGAGAGAAAAGCCGATGAAGGTGTTGGGGGGGGGGGGGGGGGGGAGTGTGATCTCCGAGCGGTAATACACTTTATAGGTGGAGTTTAGACTAAAGGCACTCCTAGTTCTCCAGTGGTGGGATCTTTATGCCGTATATCTGGTATCTCTTATTGTACTTGATGGACACGGTGATGTCTTCACCCACCTTGGTGTGCCTCATCTCTGCCTGTTGGAATCTTATAATATCAGGTAAGCAATGATCAGAGCCTGTGTGTCCCTTGCAGTGGTGGCTGTGTTATCCCTCCAGCATCTACAAAAAGACAGATCAGTTTTGGGAGGACTGACCGCTAAGGATACATTTTCATAGCTGTGTGATCTTGTCTGGTTACAAAGTCCTTGTTTATGTCTCTATTATCTCCACTATAGTAAGAAGATGAGAGCTGCTCTGAATGTCGGCCCTCTAATGGGTTCCCTCCAAATTGTTCTCCTAAAATAGAAGAAGTATGTACCATCACATGTGGTATGACATGAAACCATTGATGGTGGTCAGGGGACTTTTTATTTGTCCCTTTTTTTATTTTTTGGTGTTTTCTTTATCATAATATATATTTATACCTTCTCACCCCCGTTACAGAGATCTCTGCTTGAATGATCAAAGTTTCACTCTTACTAGATAACCTGGTGTAAACATTTATTTTATTTAATTTCATTTCATTTTAAAGGGCTACTCCACAAAAAAAAGGACTTTTCATTTTTTGGTGCATGCAGGGGCTTTAAAGCGGACAGTCGCCCACCTTTCCTTAACCACATCAATACAGGGCACTTTCACCCCCTTCCTTCCCAGGCCAATTTTCAGCTTTCAGCTCTCTCGCATTTTCAATGACAATTGCGCGGTCATGCTACGCTGTACCCAAATGAAATTTTTATCATTTTGTTCGCTCAAATAGAGCTTTCTTTTGGTGGTATTTATTCACGACTCCATTTTTTATTTTTTTGAGATATAAGCGAAAATAGAGCGGAAATTTGAAAAAAAAAAAACAATATTTTCTTTATTCTATTTTAAAAGAAATCCAATAAAATCAAATTTTGTCAAAAATTTAAGCCAAAATGTATTCTGCTACATGTCTTTGGTAAAAAAAAATCCTGTTAAGTGTATAATAATTGGTTTGTGTGATCATGGACAGATGTACGCAAATGATCATGTACAGATGTGCGCAGGTGATCACGGACATTATGCAGATAATCATTGGGACATGTGATTTTACTGGAACATATGTGGGGGATGGGTGTTTTGGAGCATTGTGTTTTACACAGTGTGTTACTGTGCCGGTGATCAGTGAGTAAAAAGCTGTAAAAAAACAGCTGACACACTGATCACCAGCCGGCTACAGAAATGTGCTCTCCTCTCCTCGCGACAACTAATGCATGAGGAGAGGAGAGCCGATCGTCTAGCAACCGGCTCTCTGTTTACATCACATGACGGCTGTGATTGGACATGGCCGTCATATGATCAGGAGGGCCAATCACAGAGCCCTCCTGCCGATCTGAGATGCTCCGTGTCCGGGTGACACGAGCGCATCGGGTTTGCGCCACTGCGTGGGCGCGATCCCCCTCCTTCTGAGAGCGCCCACCCGGCCGTACATATGCAGTGGCTGGGTGGGAAATGGTTAAAGTGTTACTAAACCCATAACAGTAAAATCAGTCTGTATATGCAGTAAAGCATGCTGGGTTATACTCGCTGTGGAATAGAAGGAGGTTAATCCTCTGCATTTTGTAAAAAGGCTGTTTGATCCTGTATGTACAGACCCTCCCCTTCTTCCACTGACTCCAGAACAGGTCCGGATAAGATGGAGTTACTGGAGTCAGGTTGTACATGCCAAGTTTTTGTGTGTATTGCTAGAGTTTTTATTTATTTTTCTCTTGGGAGAGTGCATGTGATCAGCACATGGCCAATCAGCGCTGTCCAGATCAGGGTCAGGGGTCCTGGATCCTGATAGGACAGCTCAGTGCAGTTTGAAAACTCCTCCTATAAGCTTTAAGCAGGAACTGGTCGAAGTCACAAGACTGCTATATACTGCTGATGAGAAAAGGTATTTAGCAGTTTTTATATTTACTAAAATAATTGCATTTCCGTGTTCTGTGTATTATGGGAGAACAGATATAGTGAATGCAGGGTCCTGGGTTTAGTAACATTTTAAGTCCATTTTCTAAGATAAAAAAACATAATCTTGCATATACAATTGCTACACAAGCCATACTGTCATTTAGTATTATTGAAAAATACCTTTCCTTTTTAAACTGTAGCTGCTATCTTTTTTTTTTTTTTTGTAAAACTCGATGCAGTATGGCAACCTGGAGGCGTTCTGAACACCAACTGCGTGACAAGGAATGTAATTTCCTGCTTGTGTGATTGGCTCCATGATACAAGTCACATTTTAGGCATCCCCTGAAATAGGAATTTTGGTTTTGGTGAGACACTGCCCAAAAACTTCTAAAGGGATGCAGACACTGCAACTTTTCTCATCAGAACACTGAGAGCGCACCAGGAGATTATAATGAACCTTCCCTTTCAGAATCGGTCTGTAAAGGACATGGTGAAGCAAACTTCTATTTCTTCACAGCAGAAATGTATGCTAATCACCCAGGGGGAATTCCCCCCCCCCCCCCCCCCAAAAGTGGGGCTTCACTTTTTTTTTATTTTTTTTACCCCTTCCTGTCACAGAATTGTATCCTTTTTTGTGGTTTTTCATAAATACCCTTTTGGATTCCTTTTATCTGTCATTCCATATTTGTCACCTAGCCCCTAGCTGCCCCCAGCTTTCTGGTATATGCACGTCATGCCAGAAGGATTTGGACCAATCTACAACACAAAGTGCAAGAACCTGGAAGAGATAGCCACATCTTTATGATTTAAGAAAGGAAAATGGCAGCATGGGGCTGGGTATGCAGCAGCAAAGTGGCAGATTACAACAAAGCAACGCTGGATTTGCTGGTATGCTTATTGAGGATAGCCAAGAAAAAAAAGTAAGAGGGGTTCGGGAAAAAATACTAACACAGGGTGGGGTGAAGTTACTCTTTAACCACTTCAATACCGGGCACTCCCCCCCTCCTGCCCAAGCCAATTTTCAGCTCTGTCGCATTTTGAATGACAATTGCGCGGTCATACTACACTGTACCCAAACAAGATTTTGATCATTTTGTTCCCACAAATAGAGCTTTCTTTTGGTGGTATTTGATCACCTCTGGGGTTTTTATTTTTTGCTAAACAAACGAAAATTTTGAAAGTTTTTCATCGTTTCTGTTACAAAATTTTGTAAACAAGTACGTTTTCTCCTTCACTGATAGGCACTCATAGATGGCACTCATATGCAGCACTGATGGGCGACACTGGGCACTGAAAGGCTGCACTGATGGGTGGCACTGATAGGTTGCACTGATGGGCATCACTGATATGGAGGCACTGGCTGGCATTGCTGATGGGCCCTGATTGGCATCATATGTGGGCACTGATTGGCATCCCTGGTGGCCATGGGTGACATACCTGGTAGCCATGTGTGGCATCCCTGGTGGTCCCAGGTGGGCATCCTCAGGGGGGGCTGCGCTGATAGTCAATCCCGTCAGAGGCTCTTTACCCAGATTGGAGATGCGGTGTGTCAGACTGACACACAGCACCAGCACCACTGTTCGCCGCGCTGCGCCCCCACCCGCGGGCATGTGCCGACTTGTTATCTTGATCACGTCATATGACGTCCGGTCAGGATAACACAACCACTTTGTGCAAATCATATGGCGGGTGGGAAGTGGTTAAACCATTATTAATTTTTTTCCTATGTCTAAACACCCACTATGACCATTATGATGGATACCCACTCTCCGTGCTGAATGTTTTTATTTTCTGTTTAAAATGCTTCTAAAGTCGAGACATTTTGTACCTTCATGCCTTCCCTGCATTAAGGTAAAAAATGTCCTAGTAATTGTTTAGCCCCCACCACCATAAATGCCTTTCTTTCTTGATCCAGTGCTTTGTCCATCTGCAGCAGCACTCTCCCCTCTCTCCCCTCTCAAAGGACACAGATGCAGCAGCGGAAGCCATTGGCTGTTGTCAATTGTTGCTCTCAGTCAAATCCTGTGGGGAGGGGGGGGGGGTTGGGTCGAACCACGCTGTGTTGTGTGTCTATTGACGCTGTGAAATTTGGGGTTGTATAGCCCAAGTGTAGCGCCTGCTAGCAAGTACAGTTCATGCCAGAAATGATCATTTAAGGGCTTGTTGGCTCGCTTTAATTAAAGAGAGTTCCAGAAAACAAAATCGAAGGGCTTCCTTCGCAGGGGGTTTTTGCCATCAACACCAAATAACGGTAGATTCAGCCACCTGGCTTACACATGCAACGTTGCCGCTGTAGCCTTTCACTTTAGGCCAGGGGTCGGCAACCTTTTTTCACTTAAGGGCAGGATTCTATGTATGTAAATGCATAGAGGGCTGCTTTCACCTGCTAATAAATGAAGATAATAATAATCCTAACATAGTCATAACAGTACAGGTTTACCTCACTTTAAGGTGCTTTATTAATACATAGCCAGTTCACCCCCTTTACATTACACAGCCCCCTGCACCTCCTGACCCCTTTAAATTACACAGCCCCTGCACCTCTGAACCCCTCTAAATTACACAGCCCCTGCACCTCTGAACCCCTTTAAATTACACAGCCCCTGCACCTCTGGACCTCTTTCCATTACACAGCGCCCCCTGCATATTACACAACGCTCTACCCTTTCCTACCTTGCACCATGCAGAGAGGGAGACAGCAGAGCGGAGCAGGAAGCTCAATGCGAACCCGGGAGACACAGCAGCGCTGATAAGACAGTGGAGATTCCGGAGTTAATAATTCATATTAACAAGCAGCCAATCACCTGGAAAGTTCCCGCTGTCTTATCAGCGCTGCTGTGTGTCTCCCGTGTTCTCATTCAGCTACCTGCTCCACGCTGCTCTTACTTCCGCGAGCCAGGTGCACTTGAATTCATCAAGTCTACTGACAGGCCGGACATTTAGCGGCCGTGGGCCGGGTGCAGCCAGCGAGCCGTAGGTTGCCGACCCCTGCTTTAGGCCCTCATCTGTCTCCCACAGACCATTTTGTTGCCAACATTCCCTGCATAGCCTGTAGCCCCTTGCTGCTCTGGCCCTCAGGCTTTAGTCTCTGTCTTTCCCAGTGCAGACATGCACCCCTCTGGCTTCTTCCTTGCACATCTGGACTCCTCGGGAGGGTTGAGGTCCGGTCACTAATAATAGCCCAGCACTCACCTTACCAATCAATGTGTTGGTGATTCACAAAATCTGGAGCCAGGACTAGAGATTTCATCCCACCCAGGTTTCAATAAAAAAATCTCTGGGCTCCAGGTCCCAAAATGGATTTTTCAAAAGCATGAGGAAACTGAAAAGCCAGTTTCCTCCTAACTAAGCAAAAAGAAAACCCCCTGGAGCCCCTCAACCTGCCTGGTTGATAATCCTCGGTTACCATCACCTCAGTGGGGCATGGCCCTGCCACAATGCACACAGCCGGCATTAGTGTTTCCATAGCAGTCAGCTTGCTATGGGGCACTCGCAGAAGAGGAGGAGTGAAGAGCTCCAGTGGGGGGACCCCAGAAAAGGAGGTCCATTGTACAAAGCAGGTAAGTGTAACATGTATATGATTTAGGAGGGAATAAATTGGCCTTTAAAACCACTTCAGGGCCCATATACACCAGAAACTGCGCTTTTTTGCAAATGCAGTGACATGCATTTTGATGCGCGTTTTTGTGTTCGTTTGCAGTGCATTTTTCTTAAGCTTGTGTTTCTTTTGAGGTCACTTCTGTCTTCCTTGGGCGTTTTTATGTACCCTAAAATGTGTTGCAATGTATTTATGTGCATTTATATGCATTGGGCTAATTTGTGCATTTGCAGTGCAGAAAAATGCAACTTGCTGCACTCTTTTTCACTGCAATAGTATGAACTATGCCCATAGGATAACCCGGACTTTAGACTGTCTGCGCAGTTGGAGTGCAGTAAAAAAATGCATCCCACAGTGGTGTAGTGGGTAGTACTTTCGCCTAGCAGTAAAAAGGGTCGCTGGTTCGAATCCCAACCATGACACTACCTGCCTGGAGTTTGCATGTTCTCCCTGTGCCTGCGTGGGTTTCCTCCGGGTACTCCGGTTTCCTCCCACACTCCAAAGACATGCTGGAAGGTTAATTGGCTTCTGTCTAAATTGTCCCTAGTATATGAATGTGAGTTAGGGACCTTAGATTGTAAGCTCCTTGAGGGCAGGGACTGATGTGAATGTACAATGTATATGTAAAGCGCTGCGTAAATTAACGGCGCTATATAAGTACCTGAAATAAATGTAAAAAATGAAATAAAATCCCACTGCATCTGGTGTGAATGGGCCCTGAAGTCGCAGCAAGAACTGGAACACACATTGGTGGGGAGACACCGAAAACTCCCAGGGAACAGAACCAGGGGTGATGTCAGGGGGGTCTCAGTATTGAAGAACCCAAGAAATCTTCGCAGTGAGGGGGGGCTGATAACGCACACTGAGCTCCGCCTATAACTTGTGGGTGGACTTTCAGTCCAGATACTGTGCCTGCAGTCATTTAGAAATTGTTGGGTGTGAATGTAGACGGTTGCAGTAAAAAAAAAAAAAAAAAAAGGAAAGGCTTAGTCTGCAGATGGTGTTTTTTTTTTTTTTGTATCTCGGTGAGATGTTTCATACAGCTGTGCCAGTGGAGTATTTCACCTTCTCCCCTCCCCCTCCACCTTAGTGCCTGTTTACTGATTACACTCCTTGCCATGGACACTCATTCGGTGTAAATGATCAGTGTAGCCTCTGCTCAGCTCCGTCATTTTGTGCTTGCAGCCCACTGAACACAAAAAGGAGACTGTCATTTGGTTGCCAAAACAACACAGACACTTCCTGCAGACACTTTGATAAATGACACTCCATACGCCTGCAGTTATCCCCAGATCACAGTAGAGGGCACCATTTTATAGGCTGACCTTTATTTTATTACAATGAATTATAGTGATTGTGAATGTCTTTGAGCTTGGAGAGGACACTGTGTCCTGACGATCGTATTCTGTCTTCTTTTTTTTTTTTTTTTTCTTCTTCTAATAACCTAGTGTAGGTTTTAAGTGCAGAATCTGCATATATACATAAAATATTTATTTCCAGTGCGCAAAATGGAGATGTTCTGGTTTAGGGTAGCAGTGAGCAGAAGAGAAAATTTTGGTTGCCATGGAAACTATATAGTTGTATGATTTATGCGCTGAGCGACCGCAAGATTAACCTCACCTTAATAGCAGGAAAATATGTTTATCTATTACAGGTATTTATATATATAGATCGCCAACAATTTATGCAGCGCTATATATGCTGTACAGTGACATCAGTCTCTGCCCTCAAAGAGCTTACAATCTAAAGTCCCTATCTCACATGCATACACACACATACTAGGGACCAATAAACCTACAAGCATGTCTTTGGAGTGTGACAAATAAAAAATATACATTTAACATATATACAATTGCTACAAAATAATGCAGTTGAAAGTTATTAAAAATTATCTTTCCTTATCAATCTGCAGGGCTGTCATTTTTTTGTAAAATGCAATATGGCAACCTGGAGATGTTCTGTACACAGATGTTGAACAGAATCACCCCCAGAAATGTAATTTCCTGCTTGTGTGATTGGTTTACCAATTTTGCCAGAAGTCTGCCCTAAGGTACAAGTCAGATTTCAGGAATTCCCTGCGACAAAAATGTAATTTTTTGGTGAGAAACTACCAAAGGGAAATCACCTCTAAAGGGATGCAGACCCTGCCACTTTCATCATTAGAACCCTGTAGCTGATTGAGAAATATAAAGTCACTCCCATTTACAATCACTCACACATGGACACAGACAAAGAAATGGCAAAATCTTCTCAATAACAAAAGATAACAATCTGCAACATTATTTGTTAAAAATCCATTCAATGTACATAGATCACCCAGAGGGGAATGGTTTTTGTTGTTTCTCAACAAATGTGAAGTTACTCTTTAATTATTATTTGCAGTAAATATATAAATATATATTAGGGGGTGTTGGGGACAGACTACAGAAGAGGTGATTTTATTTTTATATAAATAAATATATAAATTTATTATTATTATACGCGATTTATATAGCGCCAACAGTTTACGCAGCGCTTTACAATGTGTAGGGGGGACAACACAATTACAGTACAGTATATATATATATATATATATATATATATATATATATATATATATATATATATATATATATATATATTATATTCCGTATATGATCCGAACCGCAAGTTTTTTGGTCCATTGCACCCCTAATTAATATATATATATAATACACACCCACACACTTTTATTTGTAAAGATGAACTCTGTGAATTGGGCAAAATGGAGAAGAAATAAAGCACGTCTCTTCTGCATTAAAATCCCTGCCCGTTTGCCCATTCTACATTTCTCACTAAAGTTCCACTTTAAGAGTAGGGGCAGATGAAGAGACTTAAAGCGGAACTTCACCCAAAAGGCAAAGTTCCACTTTTTATCCCCCCCTCCATAATTGTAATATATTTTTTTGGGGGGGGGGACATGCATAGTGGGCAGCTGGTTATGAAACCGCAAGCAGTCAGTCAGCTGCCCATGGTTATGATGCCAGCGCCTGGACCCGAAGACCGGTGTTCTGGCGAGAAAGTTCCGCTCGGCGGATAAGGACCCCCCTCTACTGCGCAGGTGCTGCGCCTGCGCAGTAGGATCCGCAGTAGCCGAAGGTGAATAGCTGAAAATCAGCTGTACACGGCGCCTGTAAGAGGGCCCCTCGCGGGCTCGCTTTGCTCGGCTCTTTTTGATTCCCCCTCTAGGTCCACTTGGATGGTGGGGAAGGAACCTGGGCCCAGGGCGCAGGCGCTGTGTACAGCTGATTGAAGAGTTTGAGCTTCGGCTATCTCCGGCGGCTGACAGTAGTTCGCACTGCGCAGGCGCTGCGCCTGCGCAGTTCAAGGGGGGGGTCCTTATCCGTCGAGGAAACTTTCTCGGCAAGACACCGGCATGGAGCCAAGTCGTCAGGTGAAGATATCGCTGTTTCCTGGGACAGGTATGTGAGTGTTTTTTTTTTTAAAGTCAGCAGCAACAGTATTTGTAGCTGCTGACTTTTAAATCTTTGTTTACAGGGTGAAGCTCCTGTTTAATTGCTTACCGTACCCCCTGCTCCAGCTGGCTCTGACCCTCTCCTCTTTTTCCTGAAGCGCCAGCTTGTGGGTCTTCATCAGTGTCGTCATATACAGTGTGTGAAGGCTATAAGAGTGCAAGTGTGGCTAGGAGTGCCTTAGAAAGGCTTGATCCAGTCGCACAGATTGAAGGAGCCCGCTGGAGCTGGGAATTAAGGTATTTCTCTTTTCCGACACCCTACACGTAACAAGCAATTAACCCTTGCAGTGCGGCCAACTCCACTGCAAGGGTACTCTTTGCCTAATACCCAGGGTTTACCTTAAACTAAACTAGATATCTTTAATATTGTCCTGTGTAAATTATTTTTTTATTTTTTTTTTTTATTTTTTTTTTGTGAAAATCGCTTTTCCTTCTGAGCATGCCACCAAGTTCTGAAACGGGAAAACTCTAAACAATAGATTTTGTAAATAGCACCTGCATGTGGGTGTCAGCTGTGCTGGATAATAAGTATACAGGGTAATAGAATGAACACCTGGGTCTCCGTGTGCTGGTGGTTTGTAGAACTGTAATATGCGCATCGTCTGTGAAGACCCTCCCGTGTGAAATCACACAACTGTACTGCCGCCTTGCTAATTATCTAATGATCATCTGCGTTCATTAAAGCTTTTTATGGCACAGCAATAAACAAGCCTCAATGAGTGTTTATCATGTCACAGAGTATTCAGCAAATTGACTTGATGGAGCTAGTAGTGTGCCTTGATTTAGCGCCTGTGTCTCCTAAGGCCAGCGTCTACAAAGCTCTGCGCTGGCAGAAGTGTGCCCTGTGCAGGCATATAAGGAATGGAAAAATTTATTGGAAAAACGTGTTGGTGTGAACTGTAATTTTCTATTTCAATATGGTTTTTGTTTAAGTAATTGCTGTAAGTGCTTATTGTTCAGGACAGTACAGCTTGGGATTGTGTGTGTGAATGTCTGTGATACCCGATAGCAGCTGCTTACGGTATTTGACCTTGAGAGTGTACGTGGTCATGGTGAATGATGGCAAAACACACTCTGAAGTCTTTTAAATTGAAAAATCCATGGGAACCAAACGCTGATATTTCAGCAGTGGGTATGAGCGAAATTGCTCACTAGCCTCTTGTATTTATTAAGACATTTGTCCAACCCTTACACACTGAGGCAGTTTTCAGGCATTTTAGTGCTAGAAATGGTGCCTGTAAAGTGCCTGAAAACTGCCTCCCATGCCGGCTGACTGCTCTCACACTGGGGCAGTGCGCTTGCGGGATGTTAGAAAAAGCCCTGCAAGCAGCATCTTTAGGGCGGTTTTGGGAGCGCCCCACCTATTGCAGTGAATGGGCAGCGCTTCCGAAGCGCAGCAACATGAGCGTTAAAAGGGCTTGGGGTTAAAAGCGTCCTGCTGACGGCCGAAAAGCGCCGCTAAAACGGCGGTAAAGCGCTGCTTTACCGAGCGGCGCTTTACCGCTAACATACGGGCAGCCCCAGTGTGAAAGGGGTCTTAGGGATAGATATCCTCCCTTGGATGCAATCTATCTCCATCGACAGGTAACTGTTGGATTTGCAGATACATGCATATAGATCCTTACAGAGTCAGAGAGGTGCGACTCCTGTCAGCCTGTCTAAAAATGGAGAGCAACTGAGCATGTGCAGAGCAGGGTGAGAGCGCGTATTACTGTATTTTACACAGTATAGACACTCATTTGTAATGTTTCACGTATCTATACCTGCAGAAGGGGCCAACCTGAAGTCATCTAGCAGGGCTTAATTTTCTGCCTAAAGTTCCACTTGAAGTATTTAATGTATTATTTAAAGTGAAGATATTTAGAAAATCCAGCAACAAAGGCCACCCCTCCTGATAATTCCATGTTTTTTCTCTTTGCAGTTGGATTGTACAACTTCGACAAAACCAAACAATGTATTGGAACCTTGACCATCGAGATCGACTTCCTTCAAAAGAAGAGTGTGGACTCCAACCCCTACGACACAGACAGGATGGCTGGAGAGTATATCCAGCAGTTTAATAACCAGGCCTTCTCTGTCGGGCAGCAGGTACAGCTGTTGGTAGACTACCACCAAACCATTGTTCATTTCTTTCCCCTTCTAAGTGGTCATTACCCTTTTATAATATCCATGTTTTAGCAGTTTGAGCAAAAGTACTGTATAGAGGATGCAGCATCAGTACAGACCAATCCTGTTTCCTGTAGCCGATTTCATTGGGGAATCCTAAAGCTTTGATTTTTGGTGCTCGTGTATACAAAACATTATGTTGCCCCAGACAAAAGCTTTTGCTGGCCAGTACATAAACTTTTTGTTTAAAAAAAGAAAAATTCTATTGAACAAATCGGTCAAACAAAACACACGTCAAAAGAAATCCATCCAATTGCATGACAAAATAATTATCAATAGAATACATTTTTCATAGAGGTTAATCCCCGATTTTATACAGCATACAAAATAATGCTAAACATTAAAGACCTTAGAAAACAGATGTATCGTATTTACCAGTATACTTCAGAACTCTATAGCCTGATAACTAATGTATACTTTGAGGGTATGAAATGAAGGAAAAAGTGCAGGGGGGAGAGGCTGCAAGAAGGAAATGCATCCATATTGTGTATGCATCATCTTAGAAGCACATACTCTAACCCACAGGTGTCAAACTGGCGGCCCTCCAGCTGTTGCAGAACTACAAATCCCATTTGGCTTTGCAACGCTGACAGTTACAAGCATGACTCCCTCAGGCAGAGGCATGAATGGAATTTTAGTTCAGGAACAGCTAGAGGACCTCCAGTTTGACACCCCTGCGAAACCACATAGGCTAACCACAGGCATCTATCCACTGTGACCAAACTTTGTCAAATTTTTTTTGGGCATTGCCTTCTCTCGTATGTGATTCTATAAAGGGGTAGAACTGAGTTAACAGAATGTATCCAAGACTTTTGATTAGATGGTTCTATTGACTTATATCTCAAAAGAATTTCTCGTCTTGCATAACATAGAGTGAAAGTTAGGCAGAGCTTAGAATATCTATCACCATCTATTTCTTCCAAGTGACTTAATAGTAGGACAAGAGGGTCTAAAGGGACTTTGGTGTTGGATACATCACTTAGGGTTGTAGGTACTACCTCCCAGTATGGGTGTAGCTTGAGGCAGGACCAGACCATGTGCCAGAAAGTGCCTATCTTGAGATTACATCTCGTGCATTTCAAATCTAGCTGGGGATATATGAGAGAGAGTCTCTGTGGGGTATAATACTCTCTATGAAGGAACTTGAGTTGGATAAATCTATCATTTGCTGCTATCATGGAGGGAATAAAGAAAGAGATACATTCCTCCCACACTTCCTTATCAAGGGTCAGGATTGTTTGCTCTCCCTCCACCTGACAAGTGAACAGGTAGTTTTGGTGTCATAGGCTACAGTCAGGTATAAGTAGAGGGAGGACAGCGGTTTCCCCATCACACTAGAGGTCAACAGGCGCTCAATAGAGTCTGACTCAAGAGCCACCAGTTGTGGGAACTGAGCCCCGATAGCATGTAGTAATTGCCAGTATCAAAATTCAAATGATCTAGGCACTGAAAAAAGACTCTTCATTTCTTGAAAGGGCATGAGTTTACCTGGCACTATAACATGTTTCAGGGTGGTGCTCCTTTTTTTGTCCCACGACGAAGGGTCTGGAATAGTATTTAAGTGAGGCAGCATTGGATTGCCCCAAAGAGGTGTGTGTGGAGACACATGAGAAGGTTTCCTGTATATTGCCCTGGCCTCCTTCCAAGCTCGTATCGTGGTTTTCATAGATGCTGCCAGTGAAGGTGGAGCCCTCACTCCCCGGAACCCCAAATTGCTCATTGCTGCATATGAATCCAGGATCGCCGCCTCCAACATCACAGCTGGGTTTTGTCTGGGCTGGGAGAACCCAGTACATAGATTTAAAGGTTAAGTTCACATTTAGGAGCATGTTACATGTTACACATCCATGTTTTGAGTGTAACCTGCTGCTATGCAGCAATTTCCCGCAGCCAGCGCTTCCTGCTTTGTGACTGCGGACAGGGGGGATCTTCTCACCACACCCACTGTCACAATTTAAAAACTGCATGGCTTCACCCACACAGCTGCATCATTCATTCACAGTTTACTGTGAATGAATTGGACTACTAGTACAATCAGTCATTGCAACTGATGGCTTGTAGTTCTCAATGAACTTTAAGAATGCTAGTGAGCATCCTCCTAGTTCATCGATTTTCCTGCCATTCATTAACTGAGGTAGACATTGTACTGAGAGGCTGCAGGATCCTGGCATTGCACCCATGACCAGCAAAAAAATAATAAACGCATTTTTTTACCTACAAAAAGATGTGCATTTTATTTTTTTATTTTTTTTTATTTTTTTTTACAAAAGGTGATTTTATCCTTTTAACTTGTTCAGAATGTTTGCACCTGGCCGCAGGCCCTCTTCTTCCTTTGAAATATTTCATGGCATCTGGGGTTCCTGGAACCACTTCTGGCTTCCCTCTTTCTGAAGAAGCAGCAGTTGTGTTCAGCAGTACATGAGGGGGAATGTTTGCACTTTTTCCTGCACTTCTGTAGGTGTAATATCTGTTTTATCTTAAGTATTTATCCAGCCTACGCAATGGCTTCCTTCATTGAATGTGTGGGTGTACTGCAGATGCACGCCATTCATATTACACTGACTTAGCAAATCGTGATA
Source organism: Lithobates clamitans (assembly GCA_037952925.1). Lineage (NCBI taxonomy): Eukaryota > Metazoa > Chordata > Amphibia > Anura > Ranidae > Lithobates > Lithobates clamitans. The sequence continues at coordinate 3,641,731 of JBBGZY010000649.1, forward strand.
CAAAACCTGAGCGTAGCAGTCCAAAATGTTTTGTGTAAGACCCCTTTCACACTGGAGGCGTTTTTTTAAGCGCACTGGTGCTAAAAATAGCACCTGTAACGCACCTGAAAAAAGCCTCATCTGCAGTCCTAGCCTGAGTGCTTTCACACTGGGGTGCTGCATTGGCAGCATGTTGGGAAAAAAAAAAAAGTCCTGCAAGCAGCATCTTTGGGGCACTTTAGGAGCGGTGTATACGCTGCTCCTAAAGCACCCCTGCCATTGAAATCAATGGGCAGCGCCGCTTTGCAGGCGCTTTTAACCCTTTATTCAGCAGCTAGCGGGGGTTAAAAGCGCCTCTAAACTACCGTAAATCGTCGCTTTACCGCTAACGCGGCCGCGCTGTCAGTGTGAAAGGGCTCTTATTTATTATATCGTATATATCATTTTTTTTTCCATACACCCTAGAAAATAAAATGGCGGTTGTTGCAATATTTTGTCACACCGTATTTGTGCAGCGGTCTTAGAAACACAATTTTTTGGGAAAAAATACTTTTTTTTTTTTTTAATAGGAAAACCTTAAAGGTAGCCCAATTTTTTTCTATATTGTGAAATGTAATGTTACGCCGAGTTAATTGATACCCAACATGTCATGCTTCAAAATTGAGCCTGCTCGTGGAATGGCGAAAAACGTTGGCACTTAAAAATCTCCATAGGTGACGTTTAAAAAAAATTCTACTGGTTACCAGTTTTGAGTTACAGAGGAGGTCTGGTGCTAGAATCATTGCTCTCGCTCTAACGATCGCATGGATACCTCACATGCGTGGTTTGAACACCGTTTTCATATGTGAGTGCGACTTGCGTATGCGTTGGCTTCTGCTCGCAAGCACAGAGGGACAGGGTGCTTTAAAAAAAAAAATGTATTATTTTTTATTTTACTTCTTATTTTTTATTTTTACACTGTCCTTTTTAAAAGAAACATTTTTTGGATCACTTATATTTCTATTACAAGAAATGTTAACATCCCTTGTAATAGAAAAAAAGCATGACAGGATCTCTTTAATGTTAGATCATCTCAGATCTCACATTTACACTTAAAAGCAATAAAAAAAAAAATGGCTGCCATAACGGTATTTAATGTCAAAGTAGCAACGCAAATCCAGGGTGGGCGGTCAGTAAGTGGTTAAAGTCCCATTATTTGAGGGTTCTCTTTCTATTTAGTATGCAATTTAAGGGATGCTGGCAATCAATCAGCTACAACTTACATTATTATTTTCTCTCTAGGATACTGGACGAGGACAAAACTGTCAGTAAAGCCTTGTTTTCTTTGATGTAATCATAACTGTAAGGGCTCATGCACACTGCAGCTCAAAAAAAAGCTTTTATAGACATTTGAGGTTTTATTTCTGTGCCTAAAAGCTTGAAGAAGCTTGTACTTTTTTGTGCTCTTTTGCGCATTTTTATTGAGCTTCTTTGAGCATAATTGTGTTTTTTTTTTTTTTCACAAACTCTCCCTTTAGCTCATTTTTATCTTTTTTTTTTTTTTTGGTGCATTTTCTTAGCTTCCTTGAGCTTTTCCGCGCTTTTTTGCATGTCTTTGGGCACTTAGACGTCTTTTCTGCTTGAAAGCTCCTCTCAAAAACGTGAGTTTGGTGGGGGGGGGGGGGGGGGGGGGTGGTTCTGCCTGTAGGAGCATAGTCCTGTAAACTCCTGAAAAGAGCCATAGTGTGCATGGACACATTGGCTAACATGGAGGGGAATTTCCAGGCAGAAAGAAAATGAGAGCTCAAAATCTGTAGGAGCTGCTTCTTTGAGATGCAGTGTGCATGAGTCCTAACATTGTTATCATCAAGACATAGGATGGACTTACAGTCTGATATTTTTGCTCTGCCAAGGACTGAATAGAAGTATTTAAAAAAGAAAGAAGTATCCGCTTAGAAGTGAGACTATACTTTTATAACCATTTTTGAGTGAAGATTCAAACTTAGAGATTTCCATTGTTAAAGAGGAACTGCAGTCTGCTCACATAATTTGTATTGCCATTCTGATCTTCCCTCCAACCACTTTGCATATTATTTTCTATATACTGTGATTCTGTACTTGCCAAATAAGCTGCAGAAATCTCCCTCCACTAAGTCTGCAGCCATTTTAACTGTGGGCAGCTGAAGCTGCTGCCTGATCACTTCCTGGATTTACACAGACACACAGAGGCACGCCTCCAGCTCTGCAGCTTTCATTGGCCCTCTTATGACTCCTCTCCCCTCCCTTTCTGGCAAACTCACAAGAGTGAGAGAGATAGAGCTGTGCATGATGTCATAAGCCTAGGCTAATGACCAGACAACAAACAGGAAGTGGGCTGTAGACGGTATTTACTGGCAGAAAAAAATGTTTTACTATCCAAAGTTAAAACAACAACAAGGGCAGAAGATTTAATAGATGGAAAGTTGAAAAAAATGACTGAAGGTCCGCTTTAACTTTTTAAAAAAAAAAAAATTCTTAATTATGGAACCAGTTTGGTGCTCAGTATTCAATCTTCTACAGGTGATACCAATGTGATGTTGCCTAAGCTGCTACACTTTTTTCCCTCCTGTAAATTCTACTTTTTGACCTACTACATATCTTGGGTCTCCCTGGTAAAATGTGTTCTTTCATCAGCAAACATCTGCTTTGTTCCTTGTCTGCAGCTGGTGTTCAGTTTCAACGATAAACTTTTTGGGCTGGTTGTAAAGGATATTGAAGCAATGGACCCATGCATCCTGAGAGGGGAGCAGCCCTCTGGCAAGAAACAGAAGGTGAGGTCATATTTAGATTTTTTTTTTCATTTAAAAATGTTATAATGATTTCTGTTGTGATAATTGTGCTTATTCATTTTTCTTACACAACATTTTTATTTTTTATTGCTGTCCTTAAGGCCCCTTCACACATTGCTCTCTACGGAACAGCGGGTGTCAATGTCTGCTGACACCCACCGACATCCAATCCTGTCCACTAAAAGCAGACAGATGGGGGATCCGCTCCCCATCTGTCTATTGGATCAGATGACAGTCGGATGGAAACAGACAGGCGGTCCGTTTCCATCCGACTGCCCCTTAGAGAACAGCAGGGCTGTGTCCGTGTCTGCTCTGCATCAATAGAGCAGACATGGACCTGTCATCTGCTTGCTCAGCGGGGATCAGTGGAGAGTGGGCGGATGTGCTGGTTGAGTCTGCCTCACATGAAAGGGGTTTGTCTTGTTAAAAATGTGTCCGTTTGTTTTCTATAATTGTGTAGTAGCCAATACAGAAAACATCTCCTACAGCCTTTCCCAACCAGAGTTACAACTAACACCAGTTATCCTTTCAGCTATCTACAAGGGGAGAATTCTTATTATTACCATCAATATAACAGAAGCATTCCTCCCACCGATCACCATTATTTCATTATTATTATTATTACTGAAAATATGCATTTCATTGCTACAGAAAATAATTCATCTCATTATTTCAGGAAATGTATAGGGCAGCCCTGTAAGTTAAATATGCAAAGGATGCCACATGTCTAATTTTATTCATTCTTGCATACGCAGGTTACTGTTCACACTGATGTCTTGTGAGTTGTAGATGGAAATTTTAGACCTAATGCCCCATACACACAATCGGACATTGATCGGACATTCCGACAACAAAATACTAGGATTTTTTCCGACGGGTGTCGGCTCAAACTTGTCTTGCATACACACGGTCACACAAAGTTGTCGGAAAATCTGATCGTTCTGAACGCGGTGATGTAAAACACGTATGTCGGGACGCTAAACGGGGCAGTAGCCAATAGCTTTCTTCTCTTTATTTATTCTGAGCATGCGTGGCACTTTGTGCGTCGGATTTGAGTACACACGATCGGAAATTCCGACAACGGATTTTGCTGTCGGAAAATTTTATAGCCTGCTCTCAAACTTTGTGTGTCCGAAAATCCGATGGCAAATGTCCGATGGAGCCCACACACGGTCGGAATTTCCGTCAACGCGCTCCGATCGGACATTTTCCATCGGAAAATCCGACCGTGTGTACGGGGCATAACGGTTATTAGAAGGGTGCTTGCTTTTTAAAAAGGTTGAGAAAGGCTGATCTACTCAAAACTGTATGAGCCCTTTGCGGAAGTGTCTGAAGATAGAGTAGTTCTGGTTATCTGCATCAAACAATCAGGTTCACCCTTTCATTCTTCTAATAAAAAGAGAAGGCGATTATCAGTCACTACCTTTCTTGTTGCCGTACACCCTTCTAAAGAGGGTCATACACTGATTGTTGGAACATTTTACATTGACCAGTGGCTGCAGCCGCTAGGCATTGTATGGTGACTGTGGCGGGTGCTACTGTCAAAATATAATTTCTCCGTAGTGAATGAAGGGTAGGTGCCAGCAGTGGAATTCCTTCATCCACCTGGTTCGTGTCGCCTTATTGTTGCACCTATGGGCTTGCCTCTTCAGTTCTTTCCATATGTTTTTTACAGTCTACACTGGCCTTGACCTTGGTGCGTCAGTAGATTGGAAGTTCCTCAGTGGCACTGATGTAAATAGTTCTGTATGTGTATACGCGTAAAAAAGACTCTTGACCACAACCATCACACAACACAAAAGCACAGCATAGAAGATAAGACATATGTAAGGAATAGCTTATCATTTCCCCGTTTGTAGAACTTGATTTGTATACTTTTTCTTCTGCAGATTGAAGCGGGTCTGGTGGTGGGAAACAGCCAGGTGGTGTTTGAAAAGGCAGACAGCTCCTCCTTAAATCTCATAGGTGAGTTATACTGTGTTGCAAAATCACACCTGAGCGATTTTCTGCTTGAAGCTTGTAGCTCTAAAGCGCTCCACAAGCCAAATTTCATTCATTTCAATGGCCCCTGTTCACAGTGTTCTGTCGCCTGAAGCAAAATGTCTGTCGCTAAAAAAAAAAGTACATAAGTTTCTTTTTGGCAGATTGGGCCCCATAGACTTCAGTAGAAACGCCTGAAATTGTGACATGAGAGTTTTGTGAGCACTGTGTCATTTTTCTGCTCAAACAGCAGCTCTCAACCCCTAATCTCCTCCAGCTCTCCTCCTCCTGGTGCTTTCTATTGGCTAAACAAAAATGTCTGAAGCGGTAAAAGGCTTTTAATATGTTTCTAAAATGCTTGTAATACACTTCCAAAAACGCTTGTTTAGATCAGAATGCAAGCTTAGACTTCTGAGCCAAAATATTTCATTGCAGAAGGGATAGCCTTTGTTGCAGTGAATCCTGGCACAGTCGAAGAGTTAATTTGACACAAAGGAGTGTTAGTGATTACAGGGCAGATTGGTGTTATGTTTACATGGAGGCTTAAGATGAGGCTTAACATTGGGGTTATAGGGAGGGTGACCAGTGGGGTTATCTGAAGGCTCAACTCTGGTGTTTTTAAGGGGGCTCTGTGTTTACAGGAAAATTCCACCACCGAGGGTTATAGGGAGGCTTATTGCCAAGGTTTTCAGGAAGGCTGTGCGCTGGGGTTTACTGGCAGGTCAGTTGACTTGCACCCAAGTTATCCTTGGTATATATGTAGATACATTATATTAAAATGTCTCAGTGGCACTTATTTAAAGGATAAGTTGCAGGCAAAAAAAGTGCATTTTTTGGGGGGGGGGCCTGCAAAGCATTGTACCAGCAATCAGAACGCCGGTGCCATGTAGGTCTCCTGCAGACGTGTCAGTGTATCTGTGTGCCGTTCATCCCATACAGACAAGTAGATACAATCCGACAGGAAGAATCAGTGACTACCTTGGTGCTCCACAGCTCCATGGTAGTTCGAGAACTACAAGCCGACAGCCACAAAGTATGTCAGGGCTTGTAGTTCATTCACACAGCTGTGGGGGGAGGGGATCAGTAAGTGGCTGCAGCACTGGGAACATGTTAAAGGTGAACATATCCCTTAAATAGTTCTGTAAAGCAATAAAGGCTTTGTTGACAGTTTGACCTTTGGGTTTACGGTGAGGCTCAGCATGGGGGTTAGTGTTGTAGACGCTGGAAATGTGAAGGGGAACTTTAGTGTAGGGCATTGCTCTCTAAACCAGGAGCCCCTGACACTAAAAGCTAATGTATTGCAGTAAACGGTAGAAGAAACTGATTTTCTGATTCCTCATTATCAACCAATCACATAACGGCTTTCATCCTCTGATCCTCTGTTTAAAAATGACAGCTGATTGGATGCTCTGGATTGCATCATTCAGCCTCTCAGCCTGGGCGATTGATTAGCAGCAATTAGCAGAATCATTAGAAGCTACTAAGTAAATATTTATCACATTGTCATGAAAAATGAAAGCTACTTAAACACCTAATATGCGGAGGCTGTTCACAGCATTTTTTTTGTAAGACAGGTTGGCCGTGAACAGGAGGTTTTCCATGTACACCTCTATCTTGTTTAACTGTGTTTGCGCCTGCAACATTTATTTTACAGTTTTTTAATGGTTGTGTATGCGTTGTATGTTCATATAGTATTGCTCCTTCCTAATGCAGATTAAAGGTGTATTTGATTACATATGTGGGCTAATATGTGTAAATATGTAAGTACATGCCTAGACACATGTCACCATTTCTTGTAGTTGAAAAGAATTTAGCTGTCATTTTAAATTCAACCAGAAGGTAACAGACCAGCAATAATCTGGTCCTGTTTAGTTATTCATTCGCAGTCATTACATCTAGCTGATAGAGGGCAGCAGAGACCAGTGACCAAGTCTATATATGTACTGAGCTATTACACAGGCCTGGAGATTAAAGAAAAATAAAATGACAGATCAGGCAAGTTCAGCTTTTTAATATATAGCTGTATTAATAGGGATGTAGAATTTCTATTTACAATGCATCCTGGAAGTATTCACAGCGGTTCATTTTTTCCTACATTTTGTTATGTTACAACCTTATTCTAAAATGGATTATTTTCCTCAAAATTCTACAATCAATACCCCATAATGACAACACGAAAGAAGTTTGTTTATACATCTTTGCAAATTTATTAAAAATAAAAAACAAAAAAATCCCATGTACATAAGTATTTCCCAGCCTTTGCCATGGCACTCAAAATTGAGCTCAGGCTGTTTCCTCTGATCATCCTTGAGATATTTCTACAACTGTCCACTTGTGGTAAATTAAGTTGATTGGATATGATTATGGAAAGGTTCCCACAGTTAACAGTGCATGTCAGGAGCACAAACAAAGCCATGAAGTCCAAGGAATTGTCTGTAGACCTCCAAGACAGGATTTTATTGAGGCACAGATCTGGGGAAGGGTACAGAAAATTTTCTACAGCATTGAAGGTCCCAATGAGCACAGTGGCCTCCATCATCCGTAAACGGAAGAAGTTGGGAACCGCCAGAACTCTTCTTAGAGCGGACCGCCCGGCCAAACTTAGCGATCGGGGGAGAAGGGCCTTAGTCGGGGAGGTGACTAAGAACCCGATGGTCACTCTGACAGAGCTCCAGCGTTTCTCTGTGGAGAGAGGAGAACCTTCCAGAATAACAACCATCTCTGCAGCACTACACCAATCAGCCTGTATGGTAGAGTGGCCAGACGGAAGCCACTCAATAAAAGGCACATGACAGCCCAACTGGAGTTTGCCAAAATTCACCTGAAGGACTCCCAGATCATGAGAAACAAAATTCTCTGATCTAATGAAACAAAGATTGAACTCTCCTGAATGACTAGTGTCATTTCTGGAGGAAAACAGGCATCGCTCATCATGTGGCCAATACCATCCCTACAGTGAAGCATGGTGGTGACAGTATCATGCTGTGGGGATGTTCTTCAGCAGTAGGACCTGGCAGACTAGTAAGGATCGAGGGAAAGATGAATGCAGCAATGTACAGAGACATCCTTGATGAAAGCGCTCTGGACCTCAGATAGGGCAAAGATTCATCTTCTAACAGGACAACAACCCTAAGCACACAAAGGAGTGGCTACGGGACAACTCTGTGAATGTCCCTGAGTGTCCCAGCCAGAGCTCAGACTTGAACCTGATTTAAACATCACTGGAGAGATCTGAAAATGGCCATGCACCGACGCTCCCCATCCAACCTGATGGAGCGTGTAGGATCGTGCTCAAAAAGACTTGAGGCTGTAATTGGTGCCAAAGGAGCTTCACTAAAGTATTGAAAAAGGCTGTGAATACTTCTGTTAATGTGTTTTTTTTTTTTTTTTTTTTTAAATAAATTTGCAAAGATTTCAAACAAACTTCTTTCACGTTGTCATTATGGGGTAATGTTTGTAGAATTTCGAGGAAAATAATGAATTTAATCAATTTTGGAATAAGCCTGTAACATAACAAAATGTGGGAAAAGTGAAGCGTTGTGAATACTTTCCAGATGCACTGTAAATGAAATCCTTTCTCAAGTTTTGTAATGACAGAGCTGCTTTACTTTCTAATTAAAACCTTGTGAATGGCACTGCTGTCCTGACTGCTTGTGACTTGTCTCTAAATTCAGGTAAATCAAAGACCAAGCAAGACCGTCAGTCTATCATCAACCCCGACTGGAACTTTGAGAAGATGGGTATTGGTGGTCTGGACAGGGAGTTCTCAGACATTTTCAGACGAGCCTTTGCTTCAAGAGTCTTCCCTCCAGAGATTGTGGAGCAAATGGGTAAGTGTTTTGGATGGGGTGACTTATGAATAGGGATATTATATGCTGAATTAGAGTTATTGTATACGATTGTTGCTGTATCTTTTCACTTGCTGCATGTAAGATAAAGTAGTAGAATCTTCCTTACAAATTTGTGAAACAAAGAAAAGATCAGACACAGCATCGTGTTCCTAACCATACAGTGAAAAATAGGATTGCAATATGACTGGTAGGTGCTGATTGGGAAACGCATTTAGAAAAAACCTGCATTTTCTCTATGTGTTGGCCCTGAAAAGAATGTATTGAGTTGAATATAGCAACACCCATGAGTGATTAATGATTTGGTCCATTTTGCTGCATTACATGAAAAGTCTAAGCCACATGTGTGAAGCACAAGACCCGTGGGCCATATGCGGCCCTCCAGGCCATTTCATGTGGCCCTCGCACCTCTCATGTAGCTGTTGCAACCCCCTCATCTCTGTCCACACCTTGTCTCAGCATTTGGCAGCAAAGAGGAGGACAGAACTCCTCATGCAGATTCTTTGAAGCTGCAGCACCCCCTCATCTCTGCCTCCCCTGGTCTCAGCATTCAGCAAACTTCAGCCCTTCTCTTGTCCTCCTCCATACCCTGCATTTTCTGCTTCCTAGTTCCACCCACCGCTTCTTCCAGGCAGCAACACAAGGTATAGGGGGTGTACTCTGATGTAAGGGAAGGTGGGGGTCACACCATATTGCTATATGGTGCTTAAGCCCACCTACTGCGACAAAGTACCCCATGATTAGTGGGTCCTACACTATCCATAGACTGGGAGATCCTCCTTCTCTGAACCATGGGAGCACCTCTCATTACTGTCCACCTGTTTCATGGGTGGGGACCTCTAGTTCTCCCATATAGAGGGGTGTATTGCTCCCATGGTTCAGAAAAGGATCTCTCAGTCTATGGATAGTGTAAGACCCTCTAATCATGGGGTACTTTGTCGCAGTAAGTGGGCTTAAGCACCATATAGCAATATGGTGTGACCAAATCCCCATATTTTTTGATAATGTTTTTTGAAAATGTCTAGATGTTTTAAATAAACCTTGCAGGAGGTAAATGTCTTTTTTGCATGTGTGCGCTGTAATATTTTGTTCGGTAAGATCTCTCGCGCTGGTGCCGGGAGGTGGATCGCTAGGAGCATGTTACACCCTAAATATGGATGTAACATGCTCCTAAAGGTGAACTTAGCCTTAAATTAATTTAAAAAAAAAAGTACCTTCTGTTCTCAGTCTCCTCCAAATTCCTTTTTTTTTTTCTTTTTACCTCTTATGCCCTGTACACACGATCGGACATTCCGACCACAAAATCCGTCGGATTTCTTCCGACGAATTTTGGGCCAAACTTGTCTTGCATACACACGGTCACACAAAGTTGTCGGAAAATCCGATCGTTCTGAACGCTGTGACATAAAACACGTACGTCGGGACTATAAACGGGGCAGTAGCCAATAGCTTTTGTCTCCTAATTTATTCTGAGCATGCGTGGCACTTTGTGCGTCGGATTTGTGTACACACAATCGGAATTTAACCGATCGGATTTTGCTGTCGGAAAATTTTATATCCTGCTCTCAAACTTTGTGTGTCGGAAATTCCGACGGAAAATGTCCGATGGAGCCCACACACGATCGGAATTTCCGACAAAACACAATCCGTCGGAAAATCTGACCGTGTGTACAGGGCATTAGAATATTGCCCATATATTATAGGGCTGTGGAAGTTGACTGCAAGAATAAATCGTACATGTTCTTCAGATTAGCCTGTCGCCTATTTGATCTTATTTCCCAAGATGCACTACAAAATATCTTCGCAGTAATCTGATTATTAACAGTTAAATCTAAGAGAACCATGCAATTTACGTGTAATAATGTATCTGCACTTGTCACCGGAGTAGCGGACCCAGTAAAGTTATAAGGGCTCCATGGGTCATTAAATAAGGGAGATGCTTTTCACCCCTCATGTCTCCCCACAACTATGGACCACCAATACACTGCAGCTTTGGTAATAACAGCTCCTTATAGTAGCCTCATAATAAAAACATTACTACTCTGTCAGGAGGCTGATGGAATGCAGATCAGGAGTATCTGCTGTCCCTCAAAATATTCTGGCTACATGTTTGTTTCAGGTCTGAAAGCACTCATGCTAGAGACAGCCAAGCAGCTAGCATTTTCAGAAGGTTATCAGCATTAGTTGCGTCTTTCTCTCAGCATAGGTTTCATTGATAAGCTGTATTCTTTGTGAGGACAGAAATATGAGAGCCACCATAACTTAGTAAAGCCAAAACATTTCTTTTAGAGTTTTAGAAACCTTCAAACCCCTGTTGGGTTTTTACTGCCATCTTGGGCTTTAAAGTGTTAAAGTGATCCCCCCATTATGTCCTTTACTTCTGACAGAACAGCAAGCAACACAGGACACTGACTGTAACACAGACAGAAAAAAAATGCCTTCCCTTCCCCACTCTTAGGGCCAGTTCACACCACATGCAGTCCTACCTATAAGTAGGTTATATGGTTTTCAATAGGATCGTTCACACCAGTGCTTGCAGTTCCAGTTCCAGGAAAAAAAAAGTAGAAAAGGCTGCATTTTTCCTGCACTGTAACACTGTAAAACGCATCACAAATGCACCAAAATGCACTGGAACACACATGTCCTTAAGATTAACAAAAAAGAGGGGGAAATAATGCACTGGACTGCTTCAAAAAGGTACTGGAACACATCAAAAGCGTGCATGCAGAAAAGCATCTGGAACGCATCGGTACTGCATTTCTATGTTGTGAACTGGCCTTACACTTGAACAGCGCAGGCTTCAGAGTCCAGCGCCTTCATAAGGCATAAGAGTTCAGACTGGAGTGGCAGTACACTTGTCAGTGGCTTATTGCAACCCCAATTCCAAAAAAGTTGGGACGCTGTGTAAAATCTACATAAGGGCCAGTTCACACCATAGAAACGCAGTCCAGATGCGTTCTGGATGCTTTTGTGCACATGCCTATTTGATGCTTTCCAGTGCATTTTTGATGCAGTCCAGTGCATCCCCCCCTCTTGTTTATTAACCTTAAATAAGGACATTGCATTTTTGGGGCGTTCCAGTGCAGAAAAAATGCAGCATGTTCTACTTTTCTTTTTTCTGGAACTGCAAGCACTGGTGCGAACTAAACAATTAAAAACCATATAATCTACTTTCCATGCAGAAAATAACTCACTGGACTGCATGTGGTGTGAACTGGCCCTAAAAACAATGCAATGCATTCTGCATTTTGCAAATCCCATAAACCCATATTTACTTTTCAGCAGATTCAGGAAACTTTTGAAGCTCCTGATCGAAAGAGATACCGCTATATCCAAATTCGCTACTTTTTAGACACCCTGGTTAGAAAACATGATAGTTCTCGACCCTCGACTGCATTTGAAACCAGATGCTGTACCCATCCGGTTACTCGAGGCCTAGTCTCACTCACTACTCTACTACTCCCTTCTGGGAGCATCTAACACTTCAGCCCCATCCTAGTGTACACGATGGGAGGCGGACTTGGGTGCCCTTCAATCCCCTGAGGATTGGTCCAAGATGTGGGAGGCTCTTTTTCATTCTTCCCGTAACGTCATAGCATTAGAGAATTCATTCAAAGTTGTCTAGATGGTACTACACCTCAGCGAGAATTGCAGAATACCTTCCTACATACTCGGCCATGTGTTTCAGGGGTTGTTCAGACCAGGGCGATATGAAGCACATATGGTAGACATGCACCAAAGTTAAAAGGCTGTGGATCAGGGTGTACGCTTTGGTCAATACGCTCTTTCATTCTAATATAGGTAAGGACCCTTGGGTATCTTTACTTCATAAGCCTATCCTGGCGTTAGCAAAACAAGAATGTATCTTGGCAACACATGTTTTTATGGCTACTAAACAAACCATTGCAAAGGCGTGGAAAACACCTCTTCTCTCTTTCGAGGAGGTGAAGTGACGGGTGCATGGTACGTTGATAAATGAGAATCTTACGGCGATACTCGTGTGTACCAAGGACAAATTTCTCAAGACTTGGCAGCCTTGGTTGGATCAGTTTTCAGCGATGAGCCCACCTTCCTGCTTTCTGGACCCATAAGAAAATTCTGTATAACCTACCGGTGGTGGCCTTGGGTTCCTTGGGGCGGGGCTTATCTTCTTCCTACTTTTCTCTTTTCTCTTCCTTTTATTTTTCGACTATCTACCGCCAGTTGGCTGAGCCTGTTAGCTGCTCTCTGGCTGTATTTTTGAGGGGAAGCATTTTTCTTTTCCCTAGTTGATGATATAGTTTATCGGTCTCTCAGTAAGGGTAAAGCCCTTTTGTACATTAGGAGACTTGCTAGATAGCTTTCTCTCCTAATATATATTATTACTTGTTCCTATTACATCCCTGAGAGGTTCTAATTTATCCCATGCCTCAACATGTGTTATTTTTATGGGGCGATTCCTGAAATACTGTTGGCTTAGTGCATTCTTTAAGCTGCAGTTATTGAGTGCCGCATGATTCGCTTTTACCCTATTCACAGACAATATTATCAAGCCACTCTCACCTGGTATTTTTTTGTTACTGTTTATACCACGTTAGAGGCACATTAGCTTGTAGTATATATGTTGCCATTCTTGTACCACTCTCATCTACTGGCCTAGGCGATTGTTTACTGGTTTGTGAGTTTGTCTTAACTAAATAATAAAAATACTGTGAAAGAAAATCGAAAACCTAATGTTTAAACTGGGAAAGTTAACTATTTTAAGAAAAAAAATAAGGTCATTTTTAAATGAATGGCAGCAACACATCTCAAAAAAAAATGGGACAGGGTCATGTTTACCACAGTGCAGCATTCCCTCTTTTAACCACTTGCCTACCGGGGACTTTCACGCCCTACCTGCCCAGGCCAATTTTCAACTTTACATGGTGTCGATAATTGCGTGGTCATGCTACACTGTACCCATATTCAATTTTTATTTAAGACAGATAGAGCTTTCTTTTGGTGGTATTTAATCACCACTGAGTTTTCTATTTTTTGCTAAAAAACTAAAAAAGCCTGAACATTTTGAAAAAAACATTTTTCTTAGTTTTGGTTATAAAATTTTGCACATAAGTAATTTTTCTCCTTCAGTGAGGCTAGACTGGTAGGGCAGCAATGATTGTTGTCATGGATGGCCACTGATTGTTGTCATGGATGGCCACTGATTGTTGTCATGGCTGGCCAATGATTGTTGTTATGGCTGGCCAATGATTGTTGTCATGGCTGGCCAATGATTGTTGTCATGGCTGGCCACTGATTGTTGTCATGGCTGGCCACTGATTGTTGTCATGGCTGGCCACTGATTGTTGTCATGGCTGGCCACTGATTGTTGTCATGGCTGGCCACTGATTGTTGTCATGGGTGGCCACTGATTGTTGTCATGGGTGGCCACTGATTGTTGTCATGGGTGGCCACTGATTGTTGTCATGGCTGGCCACTGATTGTTGTCATGGGTGGCCACTGATTGTTGTCATGGGTGGCCACTGATAATTTGGACACTGATTATCTTTTTATACACAAAGTATCTTTTTGTACACAATCATGTTACTGACCTGTTGCCAATTAATCTAATTATTTGCAAAATGTTCTTCCAGTACTTCCTTGTTAGTACCACTTACTTTGTTACTTTTTGTTGCCCTGTCCCAACTTTTGTGAGACGTGTTGCTGCCATCAGTTTCAAAATCGCCTTATTTTTTTTTTCCTAAAATGGTAAATTTTCTCAGTTGAAACATTTGATATGTTTTCTATGGTATATAAAATATGGGTTTATAAGATTTGCAAATCATTGCATTCTGTTTTATGTAGATTTTACACAGCATCGCAACTCTTTTGGAGTTGGGGTTGAAGGGGGGGGGGGGGGCAAGATCATGGTACGGACCGGAGTTCGTAAAGGGACACTTTATTTTTAGGAGAGGAATCCATCCACACACAACCCACTTTTAATGCAACATAATTTCTGTATACATTTTTTTTTTTATTACTGATCAGCATTAAACAAGATATTCAAAGGTCTGCACAGCCTGATGAACTTTGGTAAGAAGGAAAGGCTGTCGTGCTCCCACTACTAGCATTCTATTACCAAGCTGTGCTGACAGGTGTGTTTTGGTAGAGGGAGCCGCCTGTCATCCCAGTCTAATTCTTCTGGTTTGTGACCTTCTCCTGGCACACAGGTGTCAATGTACAAGGAACACACAGGAGGAGATAAAATCTACAAAACAGGGCTGGGTTGCTCAGCAAAGCTTGGGAAAATTGCCTGAATTCTACTAGAAAAATGTGTGACACCAGTTTATCTATTTCCAGGCGTGTTTTAGTGCGTATAACAGGAGCACCTAGCACAAGACACTACGCTCATATATCAGCATTTCCTGTGGGAATATATAGATACAGAAATATTAGTGTAAACTTTATTTCTATTATACAGAATGGCAAAAGACCTTGTTTTTGTCTTGACAGCTCTCCCTTCACTTCCTGTCCTAGAGACGCAACAGGAAGTAAGAGGAAAGCTTTCCAAAGTGGCAAGAACGCCTCTTTTAGACCCTAACAGGTGTCTGCATTGGATGATTTACCCGTCCCTCCTCTTCTGGTGACAACTGTTGGATTTCCTATCACTTTCTGTTCCAGTGTCATTGGTCAAAAGGACGAACCGAGCATGTGAATCTTCCCAGCAGGAATGCAGATCCTTATATAACCTATCCGAAGATACAAAAAGTTGACGCTAAATAATATCTCTATTCTTCTAAAATAATCCATACACATCCACTACTTGATGGCCCTGTAATCATATTACACATCCACTACTTGATATTTTTAGGAAATCCTTTACTACTGTGTTTTGCGGATTCCTAGTAATGTCCTCTGTGAGCTCCCAAACCTCTCCTTTTCTGACTTACTTTCCATTTGTGGTACACAATCGTTGAGGTCACTGCTCTATGCACACTACTAATCCCAAAGTCCATAATCCATTTCAGGAATAAGCAAGACTGGGCGGCTATGTTCTAAATACAGCAGGACCATGTAGGTTGAACGTAGACACCCTCTAACAGGAAGTCTGATCACAGCAGCAAAAATTTAATTTTTTTTTCCAGCCAGCCAATTTCTCTGAAATATTAGAGCTCGTCTCCAGGCAAAATCGATCCTTGCTACCCATTCACAAAATCCAACACCCTTTTGTACTTGATAGGCGATTCTGTGGACGGAAATTAATGTGTGTGTGTGTGTGTAACTGCTGCCTCCACTGTGACTACTACCAAGGTAGGGTCAGGAAATGAATTGGGTAATGCAAAAGTGGGTGTGGTGCTGCCTATAACAGTATGTGCCTCATGGAAAAATTGTGAATTGTGTAAAGAGAAACCAATGTGTTAAACCTATGCAAAAATTACATATATGAATGCAAACAGTGTAGCTTAATAAACAAACAGTGACTGCAAAGAAATGTATGAATAATTAGTGCAAATAGCATATAAACTGACCAGTGCTACAGTTTATAAATCCTTTTGTGGTTATAAATAAATGTGACAAAGGTTGTCCGTCCTTAAAGGCTATGTAATCGTTCCTTTTTTTTTTTTTTTTTTTTTTTTTTTTAAACAAACCTTCTGTGCAGTTGGTTTTGCACAGAGTGGCCCTAAACCTCCTCCTTCTGGGGTCCCTAAGCGGCACTCCTTGCTCCTCCTCTTCTTGAGTGCCTCGTCGGAGAAGCCCTCTTCCACTCCTGTGTCCTGCTGCTGCGTTCATCGTCAGTCAGCAGAACTTGGCCCCGCCCTTGCGTCATTGGATTTGATTGACAGTAGCGGGAGCCAATGGCTGCGCTGTTTTCAATCTATCCAATCTGGACCGGAGACACCGGCTGGAGCAGGTGTGCTCGTCCTCGGCGCAGGAACAATCGGGCTCAGGTAAATAATAGGGGGGCTCTGGGGGGGGCTGGTACACTACAAGAGGATTTTCAACTCAATACATAGAATGCATTGAGGTGAAAAACCATGAGAGTTTACAACCCCTTTAAAGTGGAAGTTCACCCTAACACTAAAATCGCTACATCTACAGACATCCATAAATGACTAACCTATCTAGCCCTGTAAAGAAGAAATCGGTAAACATACCTTTTTTGAAGCCACTCCGATCCGGTCTTCAGCGGCTGAAGCTCTGCAGAGGACACAGCTGACAATGGCTGTAAAATGAATGGGAAGTTACATCAGCTATAGACTTAGTATGGGGCTTCCGTTGTCTGCTGCCTCCTCTGCACCCGCCTCCACAACGAAGCGTCAGCTCAGCGTGGGATCAGAAAAGGAATGTTTACTGATTTCTTCTTTACAGGGCTAGATAGGTTAGTGTTAGATCACTCAGCAAAAAAGAAGTCCTGGGCGGCCGCACACTGATACAAAGTTTTTATGCAAAAAAATATTGAAATCCAGTCCATATGGTACAGAGGCAGAGCTGAATAGCTAACGTATGTACCAACACCGTATGTAGGTCTCAGCCTCTCAGCACAATCAGAACATGAAAAGAAAGTCATCCATGGGGAGGAGAGTGCACACCTGCACTTGCTTACTGATTCTTCCACCCCCCCCCCCCACCCCCCCCTCGGATGACTTTCTTTTCACGTCCTGATTGTGCCGAGAGGGTGTCTTCAATGAAATTGATTTTGAGTTTAATCGGCTATTTACCCCTGTTATATGCACGACCAGACCATGTTACACTAGCTACGACTAAGCACCAACATACGGTGTGAAACGCGTTAGCTATTCAGCTCTGCCTCTGTACCATATGGACTGAATTTGGATTTTAATATTTTTTTTGAATAAAGGCGTTGTATCAGTGTGCTGCCGTCCAGGACTTCTTTTTTGCTGATTGATCCATTGCAGAGCTTGCACCTGTGAGTCTGGTTAGGGCGTATACTTCAGGGAGCTTTTGT
The DNA here is from genome assembly GCA_037952925.1 of Lithobates clamitans. Classification (NCBI taxonomy): domain Eukaryota; kingdom Metazoa; phylum Chordata; class Amphibia; order Anura; family Ranidae; genus Lithobates; species Lithobates clamitans. The sequence continues at coordinate 3,659,271 of JBBGZY010000649.1, forward strand.
CTGGAGTGGCAACATTTATTATTGGGTTATTAGGTTAGTGTTAGATCCGTGGTATCTATAGATGTAGCGATTTTAGTATTAGACTGGACTTATTCAAAAGACAAAAACACTTCCTGTTTGTACAGAGCAGCTGTGTAGGCAAAAAGCATCAATCAGCCAGCAATACTGATAGTGCCAGGCACCCAAATCATTCATAAAAGAAAAGGCAAAGGAACAGATAACATCTGCAATGCAAAAACAGCTTATTAAAGTGGTAGTACTACCACTTGTACCTACAGGTAAGCCTATAATAAGGCTTGCCTGTAGGTACAGTGAATATCTCTTAAACTTGTTTAGGTGATATTCATAGTTCATGCAGCCAATGACATTAACGGCACATGTGCTCTGAAGGTCTGACTTACAGTGCCGGACCTTCAGAGCTCGTGCTGGAAATGGCGGCTCCCGGGAGTGAAGTCATTGCATCTCCAGCCACTCATGTAGCCAGAGGCCGTGGACCCAGAAGGAAGACCAGGAGAAGATATCTGCTGTCTCAGCGGTGACAATCGGGGTGCTGGAGGGTTTCGTTCTCAGGTAAGTCTATCATAACGTGTTAGTATGTAATGTAAACTAGCACATTATGACATTACCTTGCAGGGAATTTTATTTTTTATTTTATTTTTTTTATCACCTGCAGTTTAAGAATAAAAACAGCAGAAAAAAAAATAAGCAAAGCACCCCCTGTGAAAGAATTGGACTGCTCAACAAAGCAAAGTTTTAGACTTTAGAAAGGATAAGGAGAGACTGCTTTTTGTTGGTCCTGGATATCCATATACAGCCAGGTGGTGGTGTGAGTGCTGGCTACCCCTTTGGGGGGAGAGTTTTCTGGTGAGTGGAGCAATAAGAGGAGGAGCACGTGTGGAAACACCAGTCACATCGTATGGTCTTTCGTGGATTTCTTGTTGCAACACCAAAATAAGTGTTTCACAGCAGCGCTATACTATATTTTGACTTGTCTTTTGGAGCATTATGTTAAGGACCGAAAAGCTGTGACACTTTTATATATAATCACAAAGGGCCTTATAATCTGTAGCACTGGTCACGTTATATGCCATTTTCACTAATTATTCATACATGTATTTGAAGTCCCTGTTTATTTATCGTGCTACGCTGTTTGCATTAATGTATGTAATTTTTGCACAAGTTTAAAACATTTGTTTCTCTTTACACATTTTTTCCTTGAGACGCATGCTGTTATAGGCAGCGCCACACCCACTTTTGCAATACCCCATTCATTTCCTGACCCTACCTTGGTAGTAGTCGCAATGGAGGCAGCAGGTACACACACACATTCATTCATTTCCGTCCATAGAGCAAGCAGCGATTGGGAGCTTTCCGTTAGCCGCCAGTAACTGTGCAGGGTGCATGCTCTCAGCACAGCTGTGTTTGCAAAGTGGTACGCAAATATGCAGCCACACAGCACCAAGGCCCACCCGCTGAGAGACCAGAGAGAAAGCAGAGTTGTACCTGGCCTGTCGCCATGGGTTTAGTAGATTTTTAAAACAAAATTAAAGTTGTAGGTGTAGTTAAAGGGAGTGTTGCTGACTTTTTTTTTTTTAATAACACCAGTACCCCACTTCATTGATCAAGTTTAAGGTGGTTTTAATGGCTTAAAGTATAACTAAAGGCAAAACCTTTTTTTTTTTTTTTTTTTTTTTTTTTAGTTTTGGTGTGCAGAGGGATTAGAGCCCCTGTCAGTTTTTATTATTGTCTGTGACCCCATTAGAGAGATTCACCCTCTCTATTTATTTGTCTTGTTTACTATTATAATTAAAAGTGAAAGTAAAAGAAAATCCCAAATTTTGTGTTGTCCCCAGAAAAGTAATAGAGGGGAAATCTTCCAGTGGGAACACTAGTTTTGGTGACCTGGAGGTCCCCAAGGAATTCCCTTAATTTTTTAGGGAACTCCTCTTGCTTCCTGTTTGGTGATGGTGCAGGAATTGAAGTGAAATCTCTGCACTGGGACACAGATGGCGATTTAATGTGATAACGTAACGCCCCCTTGCTCTATTTAAAATGGGGGAAAAAAAACTTTTGCCTATAGTTCTACTTTAAGGGATTTTTTTTACCTTAATGCATTCTAGACCCCCCCCCCCCCCCCCCCCCAAATACTTACCTTGCTCCGCTTTAAATCCAGCGTTGTGCCCAAGAGCAGCATCACTGCTCTCCTCCCATGACTAAGAGGTAGCAGCATGAGCAATTGTCAATCAAATCCTGAGCACCGGTGGGGGACCCCAGCAGAGGAGAGCAGGTGAGTATAACCCAGTCGTTCTCAACTCCAGTTCTCAAGGCACCCCAACAGGTCATGTTTTCAAGCTTCCCATTATTTTGCACAGGTGATTTGATCAGTTTCACTGCCTTAGTAATTACCACAGCCCTTTCATCTGAGGGAAATCCTGAAAACATGACATGTTGGGGCGCCTTGAGGACTGGATTTGAGAAACACTGGTAAAACCTGTAATAATAATTCCATAATAACGCTTTTAAGTATTAAATAAAATAATTATAATTAAATTTATTTTTTTATTGATTTAAGGCAGTCTAAGGCAATTGCAACCAATAGAGCACACAACAACTTTGGCATGAGGGGGCCCGTAAATCAGTCTCGCAAAGACTGTACAAGACATACATCTAAATCGATATATATATATATAAATAGTTTTGTACCATGTTCTGATGTATAACTATGCATGACCACCATATAATTACATTCTATCTGTTTTCTATACAGTTAAAATTAATTAGTGATGTCGTTTTATGCCCTGATGAAGCGAAAAATTCTTTGCGAAACATGTTGGCTGACAGTCACGAATGAATTCTGAATATACTACTGGATGGTCATGTTTTCTAATATGCTATGTCTGCTATGCGTATTTTAATTATTTTTCAATAAAAATTTATATATTTTATTAACTTGATTGATTTTGACCTACTACCAATAGACGCACTATCTACCTTTTTAAAATCCCACTCTTTTTTGAAAGAGCACCATCTTTCTTTTTTATCTGTGTATCCTATATTCAGGGATTGGGAGATCCGTCTTAGTTATTCCCTGTCTATGGTCCAACCACTTATTATTGCAATAAAACCAAACTGAAGACTGTTTTCCACTCTATTGAAAACCAAATTAAAAAAGTTTTGTTTGGATTTGTGTTTAATGTAGTCTGATTTTATGCTTTGTCCTGCAGGGTGCAAGCATGTGAAAGGCATCCTTCTCTTTGGTCCACCTGGTTGTGGTAAGACCCTCATGGCTCGACAAATTGGTAAAATGCTAAACGCCCGTGAGCCTAAAGTAGTCAACGGTCCTGAAATTCTAAACAAGTACGTTGGGGAATCTGAAGCTAACATTCGTAAGCTGTTTGCTGACGCTGAAGAGGAACAGCGGAGGGTGAGTCCCATTCTCATTGGCCAATGCTCATTAACATGAAATAGTCCTACAATTAACTTCTCTTTGCTCCTTTTTGATCTTTTAAAGTAAACTGACAAAAATAAAAACCAAAGTTGCCCCTGGAGCTTTTGTTATAATGTGAGTGAACGTATGCACAGCTGGCATCTTCCCCAGGTCTTCCAATTCCAGCTATTTTGATTGGCTGCGATGACATATCTCCCGCACATGCTTCGGAGCTTTGTAGGTTGAGCAGGCCCTGGCCTATGTGTCTTGAACACTTCAAAAGCAAGACTTTACTTCCATAAGTTACGACTCCATTTGTGTCCAGATGGGTGTTTTTAGGTGTTTACCATCCCCACCCCACCACCACACACCATTCACTTTGTGTGTTCCAACACCATCTCTTCCCCTTTAACATGAAATTAACAATCCAGTAGGTAAAGTGGGTGGTCCTCATAATGGGCACAACAAGGGTGAAGAATCCGGAACTCAGTACAGAGATCTCACTAGTAGAATCCTCGAGTTGGAAGATACTGCCAGGGGGTTTAACTCTCCACTGCTCATCTTACAAACACTGAAATATCTGTTTCAAATGGACTGACCCTTTAAGCAGGATTAAAATCAGCAACTGAAATGCAGCATAACATATATAATGGCAATTTGCTCTAGAGGTGATGCTTGTTAACCTTACTTTTGACTATATCATGGATTGCACCATATGTCATTAATAAACATAATTGTTTTGCCTACAGCTTGGTGCCAACAGTGGGTTGCACATTATCATCTTTGATGAAATAGATGCCATATGTAAGCAGAGAGGCAGCATGGCGGGCAGCACTGGTGTCCATGACACTGTGGTCAACCAGTTGTTGTCTAAGATAGATGGTGTGGAGCAACTTAATAACATCCTAGTTATAGGTAAGACTTTAGCTGGTAGAAGGTGGCTTCTCTCTTAATACATGGGTGCCTCAGTCTTATCACTGTCCTCCCTTCCTCTGTGTGTCTTTTTCAGGGATGACCAACAGGCCAGACCTGATAGATGAGGCTCTTCTGAGACCTGGCAGATTGGAGGTCAAAATGGAGATTGGTGAGTGTGACTTTTTTTCTATTAGGGACTGCATCACTCCTCTGTTCCGCCCTTTGACATGTCTGTGTTATCTGGGCTTCTCAAGGCTTGCCCGATGAGAAAGGTCGCCTCCAGATCCTCCATATCCACACTGCTCGCATGAGAGAACACAAACTACTAGCTAGTGATGTGGAAATTCCCGAGTTGGCCACGGAGACCAAAAACTTCAGTGGAGCTGAGCTGGAGGGACTGGTGAGGGCAGCACAGTCCACAGCCATGAACCGACATATCAAGGTGAGACATGCTTTCTGGCTTGTTTAAAGACATGTGTATTTAGCCATATCTATCAATCTTATGTAGCTCTTGGTCCATGAATTATGAAAGAAGTTATTTGAGGGGTTGCCTAACTTTGTACAAAGTGGGTTCAGATACCACTGCTAGCTGCCTATTCCCTGAGTTATGTGGTCTGTGAATTGGGCAGTAGCTGCTTTATACAGAGCCTTCTCATGAAAATGTTTTACTTTATGACAAGGTGTACCTTTGTAAGCCACAAAGCCCTACCCTCTGTTCTGGGTATCCTGGTCTGACTGGTCTCAACACCTTGATCTTGTAGCTTAGCTATACATAGCCCAACTCCCTGACTGAGAAGTGCATCAGTAGCCAAATAAAGCTCTCATTGGATGGGGGAATGGTGTGCCTATGCTTTGCTATCAGGGCTTAGTCCTAAACTCAAGCACTTACTAAGCCAAGATCAGAGGGAAGCACAAAAGGGGTTTTCATAAAGGTCATTGGTGTCATCTTTGGGTGCTTGCTCTTAATTAGGACTTGCGTCCACTGGTAAAGTCACTTTCTGTACTGGTAAAGACATTTCATGTCCAAGTGGCCACACTATACACAACCTCAGTTTCGAATGACACCTCCTCAATGGAATCATTTCTTTCTGAGCTACAAATTTCTCAACTAACCAAGGAACAAGTTGTGGATTTGGAGGTACTATTGATGACAGAAGAGATTGCCGGAGCCATAGCTGACTTCCCCAGATCAGATGGCTTACCTGTAGAATTCTACTCCACATACTCATTCTTGTTCCGAAACTTCTCTCGCTATACAACTCTATATATGAAGACTCAAATTTACCCACCTCCATGAGGGAAGCATCAATTGTATTAATCCCCAAGCCGGGTAAGGATCCGAGCCTCCCAGAATCTTATCGCCCCATTTCTTTACTCCAGGTGGATGTCAAGATTCTTGCAAAAGTCCTTGCCATCCGCCTTAATGTCATTTGTGCACCATGATCAGTCGGGCTTCATGCCAGGCAGGAATACTTCGTTCAATCTTAGACGATTGTTTATAAATCTTCGGACTTCTCATGACAACCTAGGGTCCAGGGTGATTGTGGCCTTAGACAAGGCCAAGACGTTCCACTCGGTCGAGTGGCGGTATCTAAGGACCTACATAGGAAATAACTCAGCACTTGCGCCAGACTCAATGCGAAACCACCAACCTAATTGCTAATAGGGGAAGGGAATATTTGAGATTAATTTTTTTTAAAAACTGACTCGTATACAAGTCCATAAAGTCCAAATAAAAGCAACTTGAAGGCAGCCCAGTGGAAGATGAGAAGGATCGTCTGGAACAGCTGAGAATAAAACACAGGCGCCACTCTGAGTGCAGTATGACAGCAAGTTTAATTTCACAAATGGAAATGGATGCTCACAAAAGTAAAGTGGTAAGAGGCATTTAGGCACAATTTGCCAGTCATCCGTGAAGTCGGTGCATCCATGGGGATGCTTGCTGGGGGGTCAGAGCAGGCTGCGCCGGTCATCGCTGACACTTCCTGGGTCTGGAACACACACAGAGGGAGCTGAGGGATGCCGTCGCTTCCGGGTAGAGGAGAAGCAATGGACGACGCGTTTGCAGAGCATGCGCTCCTTCTTCAGGCCTAACGAGGGTCATGTTGGATAAGGGCTTATAAGCACAGGAGACATCGCTACTGGGTCCTAGAGTCCCACAGATATATTCATATACACACACATTTTTATGGAGAAAGTTGGGCAAATGGGGATATGTGGCTGCCTAACTAATTAAGCATATAAATAAAAAAGTTAATAGAAGCATTAAAAACATTAGGAATACTCTTATGAGATTGGCATTACAATACAGCAAATAACAGAAAAACACAAACTTTATAAGCGCACACCCAAACACACAGGGAAAACTTGTTGACTATAAACAAATTGATTGGATGGGGGATATTGTAAGGGTCAGTGAAAGCATGATGGCTAGTAATTTGTACAAAAATTAAAAGATCTATGCAGATGACACCCTGCTCTACCTAGATAACTCAGATAATACCCTGCCAACAGCCCTGGCCTTGATAGAATGCTTAAGTACCTTCTCCGGCTTAAAGCGGAGTTCCACACAAAAATGAAACTTCCGCTTTTCGGAACCCTCCTCCCCTCCGGTGTCACATTTGGCACCTTTCAGGGGGGAGGGGGGTGCAGATACCTGTCTAAGACAAGTATTTGCACCTACTTCCGGCATAGACTCCCATGGGAGTCTATGCCTCTTCCTGTCCCTCCGCGCTGTCTCCTGGGAAACACACCGCTCCCAGGAGATAGCAGGGACCAGTTACGATGCGCAGCGCGACTCGCGCATGCGCAGTAGGGAACCGGGAAGTGAAGCCGCAACGCTTCACTTCCTGATTCCCTCACCTAGGATGGCGGCGGCAGCTGCCGAGAACCGAGCGGGTTCTCGGCGTCGCCTGCCGACATTGCTGGACCCTGGGACAGGTAAGTAGCCATTTATTAAAAGTCAGCAGCTGCAGTATTTGTAGCTGCTGGCTTTTAATATTTTTTTTTTTTGGCGGTTTAGGTGGACCCCCGCTTTAACTGGAATAAATCCCAGATACTCCCTTTAGACAGCTTCCCATCGCCAAAAGACAGCTACTTTCCCATCGCAGAGCGTAGACCGCATCAAATACTTAGGAACACGGACCACTCAAGACCCGGCTAACTACGTCTTACTTAATATAATACCACTCTTTGAAATGCTTAAGCAGAAAACTCAAATCTGGACCTGACTCCCACTGGGAGTGATGGCCGAATAAATCTTGTGAAAATGGTACTATTGCCCAAAATATGATCTCTCACTTTTATAATATGTTGTCGCTTCCCCAGGCATCCACATCAGCCTATGCATTGAAGAATAGATGGGAAGGGGAGGTGGGACCCACAGAGGATGAAGAGTGGAGTGAAGCCTTAGATACCTGCAAACTAGTTTCACCCAAACTCTCTGATCACTTGACTCAGATCTTTATACTGCACCGATCATATCTTACACCACTAAGAATTTCTCGATATAAACAAGGTCAATCCACTAATTGCCCGATGTGCAATCAAGACACGGGCACCTTCTATCACCTACTGTGGCATTGCCCAAAGATTCAGAAATTCTGGACACAAGTAGTGCAGTTCCTACATGACACCATGGGTTCCCCCCTACACTACACCCCAAGCCATGCCTTCTGGGCATTTTCCTAGAACCAGATATGGATAAATTCACTAAAACATTTTTTAAACGAAACTCACTTTTCTGCAAGAAAAGTCGTAGCCAGGCTATGGATGAGGCCCAGCCTGCCGGAGCTCACTAACTGGATAGTAGAAGTTAATAATAATCTGCCCTATAAGAAACTCATATACTCCCATAGAGGATGCCCCTCTAAGTACAATAAGATCTGGGGTAGGTGGCTACAGACCCCTGAAAAATGCGTTCAACAGTTGGTGCGATTTATTGACAACTGGAAGAAACACAAAATAACTGTCAATCTCCCTCGGTATGGGACTCCATGCAAGGTCTCACCTCGTGGAGTTTCAATGATTATGAGAACGGTGAGGAATCAGCCCAGAACTACATTGGAGAATCTTGTCAATGATCTCAAGGCAACTGGGACCATAGTCACCAAGAAGACAATTGGTAACGTACTATGCCATGAAGAACTGAAATCCTGCAGCGCCCGCAAGGTCCCCCTGCTCAAGAAAGCACATGTACAGGGCCGTCTGAGGTTTGCTAATGAACATCTGAATGATTCAGAGGAGAACTGGGTGAAAGTGTTGTGGTCAGATGAGACCAAAATCAAGCTCTTTGACATCAACTCAACTCGCTGTTTCTGGAGGAAGAGAAATTCTGCCTATGACCCTAAGAACACCATCTCCACCGCCAAACATGGAGGTAGAAACATTATGCTTTGGGGGTGTTTTTCTGCTAAAAGGATAGGACAACCTAACCGCATCAAAGGGACAGGGCCATGTATTGTCAAATCCTGGGTGAGAACCTCCTTCCCTCAGCCAGGGTATTAAAAACGGGTCGTGAATCAGTATTCCAGCATGACAATGACCCAAAACACACGGCCAAGGCAACAAGAAGAAGCACATTAAGGTTCTGGAGTGGCCTAGCCAGTCTCCAGACCTTAATCCCATAGAAAATCTGTAGAGGGAGCTGAAGGTTTGAGTTACGAAACCTTAATGACTTGGAGAGGATCTGCAAAGAGGAGTGGGACAAAATCCCTCCTGAGATGTGTGCAAACCTGGTGGCCAACTACAAGAAACGTCTGACCTCTGATTGCCAACAAGGGTATTCCACCAAGTATTAAGTCATGTTTTGCAAAGGGGTTAAATAATTATTTCACTCATTTATAACTTATTTGAAATGCGTTTTTCTGGATATTTTTGTTCTGTCTCACTGTTAAAATAATCCAACCACTAAAATTATAGACTGATCATTTCTTTGTCAGTGGGCAATCGTACAAAAACAGCAGGGAATCAAATACTTTTTTCCTTCACTTTTTTTTTTTTTTTTTTTTTTTACATATCACACATTTGTGTGATTATAAAAGTAAGGTTGAATTGAATGCTACCATTTAGAAAGGGCTTTCAGAATTGAAAGGTTTGGTGATAGCTGCCCCAGTCTTCTGCAAACTCCTAATCTTCCTAATATTTCAACACCTGACAATATCAAACCACCATCTGGAATGTGTAAACACTCGTTTGACCTTTAATAGCTGGCAAAAGGGGTCTGTATGCGTCTCCTCTGTTCCAGATATTAACCATGGCATGTTCTAGTCTCTCATCTACAGTATGGGAACATAGGTCAGTTATATGCAGCACATTGCAAGGATTGTAGATCCTAACCTGCTCCTGTTTTGTCGGAATCAAAGTAGGCCATTCCAGTTCACTTGTTGAAACCATTCAAAATAAGTGTTAGGTGGCAGTTTTTGCCTTATTTGTTCTAGTCACACAGTTCTAGTGTTGCAAATATGAAGTGTTGCACTCCTAGCATTCCTTTAGACATGTAAGTCCTTCACCAAAGCTGCATCTGTTAGCACAGTATGTTTTTGTTTACCTTCTTGCTTTTGATGCATGCTTTTAATCTATTATATATTTACTTTTGAATTACATTACTACGAATATAACTAAGTGTTAATGTACACCAGCATTTAAAATTGTGAGGTCAGTTTAATTGTGCATTGCTTAATGAGAACCTGTTTAGATTCCAACACCACATTCCATCTCTGTCAGAAGTTCTTCACAGGCTGATGTCAGAAGGAAACCACAAATACCCATTAACTTTATCCTTCAGGTGGTTTTATGTGATGAAAAGCGCCTCAGGTAGCCGGTTTATACCTTTTGGATACCAACTTCATTAAAGATGTCCCCTCTCTTCTTAGGCCACCACCAAAGTTGAGGTTGACATGGAGAAGGCAGAACGCCTGCAAGTAACAAGGGTAGACTTCTTAACATCTCTGGAGAATGATATAAAGCCTGTAAGTAGTTTTCTTTTTACCGCAGATACTGGGCCTCCACTATGATTGCCTTAAAGATAATTTAATCCTTCTTGGCTTGATGTGCCAAACTGCTCTTATTATATGTCATCTGACACACAATTTGTTGCATCTCACCTTCTTTTTTTTTAGGCCTTTGGAACTAACCAAGAAGACTATGCAAGCTACATTATGAATGGCATCATTAAGTGGGGAGACCCGGTGACCCGTGTCTTGGAGGACGGGGAACTGCTTGTCCAGCAGACGAAGAACAGTGACCGAACACCCCTTGTTAGTGTTCTTCTTGAAGGTAGGTATATTGAAATCTGTTTGGCGGTGCGGTTTATGATCCCATAAGGGAATGTCAATCAATGTTATACTGCTGACTCCTGTTTGTCCCTTGACAGGTCCGCCACACAGCGGCAAGACAGCACTGGCTGCCAAGATCTCTGAGGAGTCCAATTTCCCTTTTATCAAGATCTGCTCACCAGAGAAGATGATTGGCTTCTCCGAGACCGCTAAGTGCCAAGCTATTAAAAAGGTATGCAGCCTCTTCTATCTGGCTCATGAGTAATAACCAGTGAAAAAGGGGAAAAATGCATTGCCCTTAGTAGTCAATCAGTTCCTTTTTATTTGCTAGCCCACATTAGGAAAATGTAGTGGGAATCTGGTTTCCCTTGGCAATGTGTCTGTGTTCCTTTTACCTGGCTGTTTTGCCTTTTCTATCTCACAGCTACATAATCAAGTCCAGCAAGTTACATTTTGGGGTCCCTCAATTGTTGCTGCATCTTATTTGAATGAGCATCAGTGAAATTATACTTACACTTCAAGGGGAACATTGAAGTACAAATACATTTTAAAGTGTTTATAAACGCATATTTTTTTAAATTAACTACTTCAGCTCCCTAAGGTTTACCTCCCTTCATGACCAGGCCATGTCACTGCGTTGCTTTAACCAACAATTGTGCGGTCGTGCGACGTTGTACCCAAATAAACTTGATGTCCATTTTTTCCAACAAATAGAACTTTCTTTTGGTGGCATTTAATCACCTCTGCCAATTTAATTTTTTGCACTATAAACAAATAAAACCAACAATTTTGAAAATTTCTGCTATAAAACATACCAAATATTTTTTTTTAAAAAAAATCTAATTTCTTCATCAATTTAGGCCAATATGTATTCTGCTACATATTTTTGGTAAAAAAAAATCCCAATAAGCCTATATTGATTGGTTTGCGCAAAAGCTATAGCGTCTACAAACTATGGGAAAGATTTATGGATTTTCATTTTATTTTTTACTAGTAATGGCGGCGATCAGCATTTTTTTCTTTTCTTTTTTTAGTGGGACTGCGACATTGCGGCAGACAAATCTGACACTAAGTGGCACTTTTTGGGGGCCAGTAACACCAATACACTGATCAGTGCTAAAAAAAAAAAAAAAAGTCACTGTTATAATGATGCTGGCAGGGAAGGGGTTAACATCAGGGGCGATCAAAGGCTTAAATGTGTTCCCTGGGAGTCCTTGCTAACTGTGTAGGGGGTGCTTTGACTGGGGAAGACAGAGATTTGTGTTCCTGCTTAGCAGAAACACAGGATCTCCATCTTCCCCACTGACAGAATGGCAGTCTGCCTTGTTTTCATAGGCAGTCCGCCGTTCTGCCTCTCTTAGGAACAATCGCCAGGTGCCAGAGAACATCGGGGCTACTGGTTTGCTCCTGCTGTGTCCAGTCACAGAGGGAGCCGGTTGCTGGTGTCGTGCATGCGCGCCCCAGACCAAGAAACCAAAAAGACATACAGGTATGTGATATCGTGCTGGAGGGCCACCCTGTCGTAGTATATGTGCATGGGGCGGTCAGGAAGCTGCTCTGAGCAATGGGTACTGCACAGCAGCCTTGAGCCTTTTCTTCTGGGGTCCCCCACTGGCGATCTTGTCTCCCCCTCTCCTGTGTCTGCCCCCATTAAGTGCTTGCTATGGCGGAAGACGGGCAGGCTAAATCCCTAGCTGTGGTATGTGTCCGTTGACACACAGCGGGGCTCAGTCCTGCTCACAGCGGCAGGTAAAAAATAGTTTTACCTTTTTAGAACCACTTTAAATATCATAAAAATAACTGGTGTTTATTCACCATCTCAGACCACTAACAGTTCACTAAGCCACCACTAATGTACTCTGCAACAGTATGTCTGTATAACAAGAATAACGTAAAAGTGAATGTGAGAGATGACATCACTGAGGAAGCTAGGGAGGAGGTAGAATCCTTATGGGTAGAGCTCCAAAGGGATGAAACTAAAAGGAAAATAATACTGGGAGTATGCTATAGGTCCCCTAACCTGAGGGGGGGGGGGCTGTGCACGATATAAATAGAAAGAGCCGGTGATTGGCTTTTCCTCACTCGCGTCTGACAGACGCGAGTAGAGGAGAGCCGATCGGCTCCTCTCCTGACAGGGGGGGTCTGTGCTGATTGTTTATCAGCACAGCCCCCCCTCGGATCCCACCCAGGACCACCATGGAAGCCGCCCAGGACCACCAGGGAAGCCATCCACACTGGACCACCAGGTATGCCCCTAGACCCCCAGGGAAATGCCACTGTGTGCCCAGGCAGCTGCCAATCAGTGCCCACTTCAATGCATACCACTGCCAGTGCCGCCTATCAGCGCCCAGCAGTGCCGCCTATCAGCGCCCATCAGTGCCGCCTTTCATTGCCCATCAGTGCCGCCTATCAATGCCCGTCAGTGCTGCATATGAGTGCCACCCATCAGTGCCGCCTACCAGTGCTGCATATCCGTGCCCATCGTCAGTGCCCGCTCATTGGTGCCACCTAATTGGTGCCGCCGTGTCAGTGCCGCCTTATCAGTGCCCGTCAGTGAAAGAGAAAACTTATTTACAATTTTTTTTTTAACAGAAACAAAAGCAAAACTTTTATTTTTTTCAAAATTTTCGTTTTTTTTTATTTGTTTAGAAAAAAATAAAAAACGCAGAGGTGGTCAAATACCACCAAAAGAAAGCTCTATTTGTGGGAACAAAATGATAAAAATTTAGTTTGGGTACAGTGTAGCATGACCGCGCAATTCATTCAAACTGCGACAGCGCTTAAAGCTGAAAATTGGTCTGGGCAGGAAGGTGTCTAAGTGCCCTGTATTGAAGTTGTTAAAAGCGCTAATAAAAGTCCTGGGTGGCTTAACTCCCAATGTAAAAATGCATATAAAAGCAAAGGAGAAGGCCTTCAAAAAGTACAAGGCTGAGGGATCATCATCAGCATTCAGACTTTACAAAGAATGCAATAAGAAATGTAAAATGTGCAATTAGATAAAACACGAAAGACACATAGCGGAGGAGAGCAAAAAAATCCCAAGAAATTCTTTAAGTATATAAACAGTAAAAGAGGGAGGACAGACCATATTGGCCTCATAAAGAATGAGGAAGGACATCTGGTTACAAAGGATGGGGAGATGGCAAAGGTATTGAATTTATTCTTCTCCTCAGTCTTCACGAGGGAATCGGGGGGCTTCAGTAACCAAAACTGCAATGTTTATCCTCATGACACATCACAGGAAGCACCCTCATGGCCAACAGAGGACAGAATTTAAAATAGACTTGGAAAACTTAACATTAATAACCACTTGACCACTGGGCACTTAAACCCCCTTCCTAACCAGACCAATTTTCAGCTTTCGGTGCTCTCACACTTTGAATGACAATTACTCAGTCATGCAACACTGTATCTATATGAAATTTTTGTCCTTTTTTCACACAAATAGAGCTTTATTTTGGTGGTATTTAATCACCGCTGGGTTTTTTATTTTTTGCGCTATAAATCAAAAAAGACTGAAAATTCGATTAAAAAAAATTCTTTGTTTCTGTTAAAATTTATTGCAGAGTATTGGTCGAGTGTTGCACAGTATTGCAGATTATTGGCACTGAGCAGCGCTGTGGGCACTAAACATCCAGCCCACATCGCTGCTGCAATCTCTCCCCCTCTCCCCTTGCACTGTACCGATCAGTACAGAGAGGGGAGGGAGGAACCGGCGTCATGACATGACACCGGTTTGTTTACAAGTGATCGCTCCGTCGGTTTGACGGAACGATAACGTGGTAAACGGCTGCGATCAGTGGCTATTTACCGTGATCCTTGATGCGCTGGGTCCTCTGGATGTTCCCGGGGGCGCGCGGGAGCAACATTCTGGAAGGACGTCCCACGGACGTCCACCTAGAATAAGCGGACCGCGCTGTAGCCATCTTTCGACTGTGGCCCGGTCGACAAGTGGTTAAGTCACCGGGACCAGATGGCTTGCAACGAGGGTCCTTAGGGAACTAAGTCAAGTAATTGCCAGACCATTGTTTCTCATTTTTACTTACTGGAATGGTACCAGCTGATTAAAGAAAAGACAATGTAGCACCAATATTTTAAAAAGGGCCAAAATATATCCCTGGGAATTACAGACCAGTTAGCCTAACATCAGTAGTATGTAAACTCTTGGAGGGGATGATAAGGGACTATATACAAGATTTTAGTAATGAAAACGGTATCATTAGCAGTAATCAGCATGGATTCATGAAGAATCTATGGCACTCAGAGAGGTGGCCAGGAGCGCTGGGGGGGACCTGAGTAGAGGAGGATCGGGGCTGCACAGTGCAAACCCATTGGACAGAGCAGGTAAGTATGACATGTTTGTTATTATTTAAACCTTAAAAAAATGCCTTTTAACCACTTCCAGCCCAAGGATGTCATTGACTTTAAGTGGGGATATCTGAATGATGCCTGCAGCTCCAGGCATCATTCAGATATCATCTTTTTCGGCCAGTGATTCTGTGCACCTTAAGAACAATTATAGTGACAGTTCACAGCCGCTTGATCGTTCTTTCTTACAGGCAGCGGGAGGGGACATCCCCCCCCCCCTCTGGTGCTTCTCCGGGCTCGCTCGTGCGATCGGCGAGCCGGAGAACCAGTCAGTCGCTGCCAGACGTTGATCATAGCGATTTCTGCTGACCAGATGGTCCCCAGTCATCTCTATGACCCTCGGAGGCACGGGCGTGACGTTATGATGTCCCGTCTGGGCCGGCAACTGGAAAGACCGAGACAGTTCGTTTTTTTTTTTATCTCGGTTTTTCCAGTCTGGAGGAGAGATGTGGGGCCTTGTAGACCCCACATCTCTCCATAAAGAGGACCTGCCATGCACTATGCCTATTACAAGAGATGTTTACTTGCGCACAGAAGCGAACGCATACGCAAGTTGCGCCCACATATGTAAACGACGTTCAAATCACATGTGAGGTATCTCCGCGTGCATTGGAGTAGGAGTAACAATTCTAGCCCAAGACCACCTCTGTAACTTGGAACTGGTAACCTGTAAAAAAATGTAATGCGTCACCTATGGAGATTTTAAAGTACCACAGTTTAGTGCCATTCCGCGAGTGTGCGCAACTTTAAAGCGTGACATGCTAGGTATCTATTCACTCGGCATAACATCTTTTACATTATACAAAAAAATTGAGCTAACTGTTTGTTTTTTATTCATGAAACTGTTTTTTCCCCCCAAACAAAACGTGTTTGAAAAATTCCCATGCAAATACCGTGTGAACTAAAAAGTTGCAACGTTCGCCATTGTGTTCTTTTTGGTCTCTGCTACAAAATAACATATATAATGTTTGGGGGTTCTGAGTAATTTTCTAGCAAAAAAAGGATTTTTACATGTCGGAGCCAGAATTGGCCCAGTATGGAAGCGGTTAATATCCCATTAATATCTATCATCCTTATTCCTTCACTTCCATATTATCCAATATCCATGCTATTCATTGTTGTGTTTTGATATTTTCCTCCTAGATATTTGATGATGCTTACAAGTCTCAACTGAGCTGCGTTGTTGTAGATGATATAGAGAGGCTGCTAGGTAAGCATTTTGAAGTCTTTCTTTGTTATAACAGCTACATCAGGGAAAACTTTGGAATTATAATTCATTGCTCTTTTATTGTAGATTATGTGCCGATTGGTCCCCGTTTCTCCAATCTGGTGCTGCAGGCTCTGCTTGTGCTCTTGAAGAAAGCCCCTCCTCAGGTATGAGTATACTTTAGGAATGATTACCTTGTAATATTGTCCTGGTTAGCTCAGCTGTGGCTTGAAGTGAAATAATCTTCTTGCCTTCAGGGTCGTAAACTACTAATCATTGGCACTACCAGCCGCAAGGATGTTCTTCAAGAGATGGAGATGTTGGATGCTTTCAGTACAACTGTCCAAGTTCCAAATATCAGAACAGGAGAGCAGCTTATGGAAGCTCTGGAGGTCAGTATGGAGTCTGCTATATCTAAAACACAGCTGGGCAGATTTGTATAAGGCAGAGGTTGCTAACCTTTCAGGACATTTAGTGGAATGAAAAAAAAATAAAATAAATCGGTAATGGTGGTAGGCAAGGCCTGGCCTCATGGTGTCATTGGTTGTTAGGGTGCTGGCAGCTGGCCAGCCTGCACAATGATGCTGTGCGGCCCAGCTGCCTACCCTACCATTATCACTGAATTTTGAATGTCCTGACAGGTTGGGAACCACTGCCTTATTTTTGTGGTGACGGGACCCCTGCACTGTAAGGCAGCCACTCAGTAACCACTCAGACTTTATCACTCAATCATTATTGTCCATGATAATCGGTACTGCCTTTTGCATAGAGCTGTTTTATTTGGTACATATTGATCCAGCTTGGATAGCAGAGCAATGCACATGTTTTGCACATAACCTGGCAGATTGGAGCTGTCACTTTCTAGTGCAGGTTTAATGTAGGGATTTAATGCTCTTTCCTCCATGTTTGTATATTAGACCTCTATAGCCATATGATATCAGATCTAGAATCAGGCAGGTGTGTGCGCCTGGGCCTTACAGCTGCACAGAATGGTGACCACACTCAGCCCCGGTTCACATGGGGCGACTTGTCAGGCGACTTAGCCGCCTGACAAGTCGCGTCCTGTTCTGTACTACGGAACCATTCTAATAGGAGCGAGGCAAGTCGCTCCGACTTAGAAAAAGGTTCCTGTAGTATTTTTGGGGCGACTTCAGGCGACTTGCATTGACTTCTATACAGAAGTTGTTTTGCAAGTCGCCGCTGAAGTCATGTGCAGGTCGCCTCGGTGAGGCGACCTGCAAGTCGTGCCGCCCCTGTGTGAACCGGCAGTAAGGCATGTAAGCACTGTTCTGTGCAGGTATCCTCTGAGCCCAGATTGCAAGATGATAGACTAGACTGCCTGGGCTCAGAGGAAGTTGGATGAAAAAATGCTGACTGATATTGAACCTAAAAGACTGAGGGCATCTAGTGGAGAGAAGGAAATTCTGCGGGACAATTCTGTATGTTTCTTTATACTACTCGCTTTTTCTTCATTTCATTAGCTGGTGTTTTACAGTTATCTTTGGTCATTTCAGCTCCTGGGTAGCTTCAAGGACAACGAACGCTCCATCATTGCACAACATGTGAAGGGACAACGAGTGTACCTTGGAATCAAGAAGCTGCTAATGTTAATTGAGATGTCCTTGCAGGTGAGAATACTTGTGGGGGGGTGTGCAGGAGGTAGGAAGCAGCACACTAGTACCATCAAAGCAGTTAGTTTCCATTGTCCAGTATAGTTAATGAGACACTGCCACCTAGTGGCCAATGTTTTTAGAGCAAATGTAGATTATTTCTAATATATAATGTCTGTTCTTCTTAGATGGACCCAGAGTATCGTGTTAGCAAATTTCTTACCCTCTTAAAAGAAGAAGCTTCGTAAGTATGCATGATGTGATATGCGAATGGAAATACAGGGCATTGTGAAATTATAATTGCGCTTTAGTCTGCGTCAGAATGTGTGTGCTCTTTCCCTCAGTGCGGGGGAGGAGGAATCTGACCTGCAGACAGCACAGCATACACAACTTTCTCACGTAAGGATGGTCACAGCGTTGAGACATTTGTTTTTTATTAACATCCACACAGTTGGTGCTGAGTAGACAGTAGTGGAAAATCAGGGGTTTTATTTAGAGCCCTGCATGAAGCTGTAAATACTCTTATGTGCCACAACACTGAAGATGTTTACTGTTGTCTCCATAGTGCACTTAGTTCCACTGAGTGCCCCTTGCCAGAGAACGGCTGGAGAATCTCAAACCTCCTATGCATATTTCTCCAAATTCAAAGGGGAGTGTAGAACATGCTGGTTCCAGGGTCATGGAGCTGAATGCAGCAATGTCCCATTGTGGAATCATGACACAGCCCCCTTCAGAGGTCTGACTGCATCTTCAGAAACATGGCGGGATTTTACTGTCCTCTACCCAGTTTAAGGTGGGGACACTCAGCACCTGAGTACATAGGACATAATACACCAAGCTTCCTCTGCAGCCTGAGCTAACTGCTCACTTTTTTCCCCACTTTGTTTTGATTTATCTTATTTGTATGGATGGTAAGAGAATCGGTAAATTGTTGTGGTGCCTTGCCTTCTCTATTTTCAGACACGGCCACCATTCTCTATGTAGGGAAAAGTGACAATGTCTCTGCCGAGGGCCACCCACCCCCCACTCTCTTCTTCCTTCATTGCAGCTGGTACTAAATTAAACAGTATCAGCCACCATGGGGAACACCAACGCTACTCCCTCAGTCATGTGACAGTACCCAGGTCTAGTGATTGGCTGCTAGACACTGAGCACTGTCACAGGAGTGGAGGTCACATGCTTCCCAATACACAGATGTGCACGGTGTGGTCACTGGCTGAAATCGAGGAAGGCGTGGACAGGGAGCACTGGCAAGTTCAGTATAAGTCGGGGGGGGGGGATGGGGAGACGCTGCCAATTAAGGTGACATTCTCTTTAAAGGAAATGTGTAGTGAGAAAATGTTGGAGTCTGCTATTGCTGTACTCCTAAAAATGTTCAATGCCTTCAGTCAGGCCAGAAATCGCTATACAGCAAATGTAATGCAATTGACAGCACTTTTGATCTGCTGATCAGGTTAGCGACTTTAGATTATTAAAGCCATTGGATCAGTATGACACCCGGCTCTGGGTTTAACAAAGTCACTAACCTGATCTGCAGATCAGAAGTGCTGACAGTCGTACCCCATGTGATGGGGTTAGCAGTGGCAGTATTTGTAGAGGCCTCTATACTCACTACTGTTTTTGGTTATTCCAGAGAACCACCACCCCGTCGTGACTACGCTTAACTGGACATCTCATTGGTGTGGTCAAGGGCACGAGAGGATGTTTCCTTCAGAACCAGTAACATTCCACCCCTTACCGTCTGTTCCTGGGAAGGTTGGATCCTTGAAGCACACCACAGGTCCCCTTAGTACTGTGTCACACAGGACATGCATGTTATCTGACAACACTTTGTCAAAATGTTACACCACCTCAGCTTTGTACATCTATTCTGCTCCTAAGTTATTTGAATGCACAAGGCGGCCATGTTGTAGCAGCCTCTTGTCAGAGCTCTCCATGGTACGTTCTTTGTATTCTTTTGTGTAATATGGTGGGACAGATGGACAAGGTGGCCTTTGGTGGTAAAGTCATTTTGTACCATTCTCATAGTTAAATTGAAGTTCTGTACTTTAATCTTGTAGCAGTCAGATCGTTGATATGGCACAGAACAGACCATGCTGCAGCAGCCATATTGGAATGTGTGTTCATTTACCTGTCCAAAAGTCACTGCAGTGGCATTACCCTGATTTTTAATTACCTCGTGTTATCCACACACAATTTTATCGCTAAACAAGTGGCCAGATTGTACAGCTTCTAGACTTGAATGGTGTGTTGATCTGTGGCACTGGTTGTGAATATTTATTTAAAAATGTCCAAAGCAATTGCATATCATTGTCTGTGGTTCCTGCTGCTGTGGATATGGCTGTGGTCACCTGTACAGCTCTGAAAACGGTTTGTACAGATAAAGGGTATTACTTTCTCATATGGTGTTCGCCAATAATGTTGTCTTTGGTAAAGAATTTGTGTTAGTGTGCCCATCATCACATAGGCAGCCAGTATATGCTGTGATTTGGAATAGCCGTTATGGGAGCCGCTGTCTAAAGACAGGCTTAGTGAACAGTATGGCTGCCCTGCTACATGAGGATGATGGATACACTTTCAATTATTGTCAGGAATCAGGTTTAAACATACTTAAAGGTGTTGGGGGGGGGGGGGTTGCATGTCTCTATGGACTGAATATGCTCAAGTGGGTGTAAATATGCTGTGCTGGGTTGCTTTATCCCCTTTTAGACTGCTCAGATCCAAACTGTCATAGCCGAGTCCACCTTCCCTGTCCCATCTGTGTCTCCCCTCCTTCTGGTATCATGTGATGTGACTCTGTGGCTGTTTCCCCCTCTTCTGCTTTACAGACACGTTTTATCCTCCGTCCCACAGTATGTGTATATTTTATTGTGGATTTAAAATGAAATAAATATTCTGTGGGTTATTACTGCTGAACAATCATTGCAATAAAGAAACTATTTATCGGATCTTCCTGTCTGCAGTGTAATGATGTAAGTCATGTTTATGGTACAAAAGTGGGAGCTTTATGTATTGAGTGTTGCAAGGCAAAGGGACTCTTTCATGAGAAAGTAAGTAATGGGACAGCCACTAATAGTCTTTTCCAAATGCTAGTTGATTGACTGTGTCTGGCTTGAATACTTAGTATGTGTATAGGAGTGCCTGAATTTCTTTTAGGTCAAAGCCTCAACAAGCATAAAAGCCATTACAGTCAACATTGGCAGCAGCCATACATTTCTCTTGACAGAATCATTTGCATTTGACATTTGTCTTCTAAAATCCAGTTAGAATTAATAATCTTCCACTGAATTCTAATCACTCGGTTTTGGGTAAATATTGGAAGGCTGAGAGTCCTCTCTGCATCCTATCTCAGTAGGGAGATTTCTGGACTTCAGTCTCAGGTCTATCCAGAGATTTCCCCCACTGAATACACATTACATTTTATGGGTGGTTGATTTCCCCTGTAAGTAAAAAAAAAACATAAGCAAATATGTTATTATATTGCAGCTTACGAATTCTTGGCTGTGGTGGCTGCATTAGATTCCTTTTTTTATGCTTGTTTTCTTCTATTTGCATCTGGTCGCTGTCTGTCTTGCAGATGTAGCGATTGCAGGGATAAGACAAACCATTCAACACTGGCAGGGGTGCTTACAATGATCAAAATTTATGTAAAACCTTTATCCCAAAATGAAAAAAACTGCTTATTTTATTAATTAATGGTACTTGTATAGTACCACTATACAGGTCTATGGAGTGACGGATGTCAGCGGTGACATGTCCGCTAACATCCGATCTGCTAAAATGTGACGGAGGAAAACCCTACTTTTCCATCCGTCATTGGATGAGAACGGACTCTACGGTCCGTCTTCATCCGATCCCCCATAGAGGAGAGCGCCGCTCTGCAAGGTCAGTCCCTGCACAGTGTGCAGAGACAGACCTGTCATCTGCCTGCTCAGCAGGGATCGACTGAGTGATCCCCTGCTGAGCAAAGTGGACCCCGTACATGGACCTGTCCATGTGAAAGGGCTCTAACTCTTCGCAGTAGTGCATGGGGGAGGGAGTGGTGTTCTATGCTCCTCTGGTCACAAGAATCCATGATAGGGGTGAGAACTGCAGCACACATATGGATCCTTCAAATCATGCAGCAAGTTGTTGACTTACATTTTATTGCAAAGCTTACACACAGTCAATAGAGAGTAAGGCCCGGTTCACACTGGTGCAACATGCACTCCGACTTTGAGAGCACATATATAGCACCCCATTAAGTGCAATGAAACCATTCTAATAATGTGCCAACCCTCTCCTCCAATCTCTACACTGGATCCCAGTAACCCAGCGAATTAAATTCAAAATACTAACCACAACATACAAAGCCATTCTGCCCCGAGCTACATCACCAACTTTGTCTCCAAATATCACCCAAATCGTCCTCTTCGCTCTTCTCAAGTCCTCCTACTCTCAAGCTCCCTCGTATCCTCCTCCCATGCTCGTCTCCAGGATTTCTCCAGAGATCTCCCATCCTCTGGAACTCGCTACCTCCACCGATCCGGCTATCCCCTACTCTTGCTACTTTCAGGCGATCCCTGAAAACTCGCCTCTTCAGGAAAAATTATCACGTCTCCAACTAATCTTCTACCATTTCCATCAGCTCATTCCCCAGTTACAACCTTTTGTACCATCTGGCCCACCCTATTAGATTGTAAGTTCTTCTGAGCAGGGCCCTCTTAATCCTCTTGTATTTTATTGTATTATAAGTGTATCCTTTTTATATTGTAAAGCGCTGCGTAAACTGTTGGCACTATATAACTCCTGTATTATAATAATAATAATAACTTGAGTCACTCCTGTAACAATATCACGTACTGGACACATGAAAAGCTGTAGCTAGTGGCCATGTTGTTTGAGAACCTTAGGGCAGCCATGACAGCTTGGCTAACAGTTTAACATTGCAGTAGAAATCTGAACACACTCCCTCCTCCCTTTTTTTCAGGAATTCATAGGCTTATACTTCAAGAGCTGTTATCTCAACATAGAGAAGCAGACCCAGGAGAAGTCTGTAAAAACAGCTAATGTTGGCCTGGCAAGATGTCCAGGCCTATCGTAAAACTGTCACCCTCTCAATTCAGAGAACCAGCAGATACTGGTTGTAAATACCTTAGTGCACATAAAGCTTATAAACTGGAATAAGTATGAAATTTCAGCATTTCATAACTTCCAAAGTAATAATAGCACCGCCATAAAATATGGACATATTTCGTTTCCTCAGATAATTTGTAACGTTTCAAGTCCAGACACCCCTATGTCAGGTCATATGGGAAACCACTGGTTCCCCTTATTCCTCCTAGGTAAACTAGGCCTTGGAGACCGGACATGTGTGTATTCGTTTTGAAGCAAACTGAACAATAATATGGATATTTGCAGTCTGTAAACTCTAATAGATGCAGAGATATGAATATGTATCACAGAGTGTACCTGGGACGCGGTCATGAGTGTAGATACCTCCCAACAACCAACCCCTAAACAAGATGACCAGAGGGTTGGTCACTGGTCGCTGTCAACACCCCTTTGATCTGACAGAAAAGAGGAGAAGCCAAGACAATGGTCGGTTCTCCTTTTACCATCCAAGCAGGAACATCTGCCAAGTTTGAGAACCGATTACCCAGCTCATGGCTGTATATTGTCGTCATTTCTTTGAAACATCTTTTTTCTGTAAATGTTTTATTTGCACCAACTTTGACCTTTTCATAATAAACCCTTAAAAGTGTTACCTTGTCTCTTAAGCTATTAATGCAGGCTATAAACAAACCTGCCTCTTGAAGAGCGACCTGTCTGTCTGACGCTTATTTTGAAATCATAATTTGTATTGCTAAATTGATGGAAGTCCTGACCCTTCCTAAACAAACGTCAGTGGTGGCAGTTAAAGGGTTAATTGCGTATTTAGCCCAGTGATGATCACTCTCAGGCTGCTGGCACCTAGATTGTGGTCCCGCAAGCTGGAAAATGTTTGTGCTGGGCGCAGCTGAGAGTGGCATTGTTATGTAGGTGACATTGTGGTGTGAGGCTGGCCAGTCCTTTGTCACAAGTTAGCGAGGAGGAAAGGGATATGACACCCATGTTCGTCACAACTCCGACTTAGAAAAAGGTTCCTGCACTACTTTTGGTCCAACTTCAGCACGACTTGCATTGACTTCCGTTAAAGAAGTTGTATGCAAGTCGCGCTGGGATGTCGACTTTAAAGTCAGGGCAGTGTGAACCCGGCCTAGGTGCGCTCTGCTACAAATTAAGTAGTACAATTGCAGAATCCTCTTCTGTATGTAGCATAGTGAAAACAAAGAACATACTGTATATAACATAGGACTGTTGCAACAGAGTTCAAAAACAAATATGTAAACATTTACTGTAATATGGGAATAAAAAAACTACACAATTTTCTTCCAAATATATATTTATAATATATTATATATAATTTCAGTTAACTCATATAGGATATATACACAATGTATAATAAATAACAAATATAAAAGGATTCTGTATATAAAATCTGGCCCTTGCTGTGTATGGGATGTATGGAGTCTATACAGTGTCATGTTATGCTGCATTGCAGTACAGAATTGTGCTGTGCTCAGAGCTTTTACTCTCCTCAGCAGTATTTGGGGATTGTTTTTTCTCATCTTAGCTGGATGAATTTCAGATTGGTTATAAATCTGACTGCAGACACAAAAGTGACGGTTTCTCAGTGTAACTGACTGGGCCACTAAACAGACTGGGAGAATGTCAGATTGTAGATAGAGGTGACATTTTGCTAACTGAACCCGTAACAATGGATCACATTTATGTTTGTGGGAACCTTCAACTTGAACTAAAAGTACCAGTCATGTTTTGCCATGCAGAAACGTGTTTGCAAGATGCAGTCAGGTCCATGTTTAAAAGTATAACTAAAGCCATTTCTTTGATTTTGGAGTAGAGCGGTACCTATAAGGGTTTATTGCTGTCTGTGCCCCCATTAGGGAGATTCACACACTCTGCTTGTCCTGTTTACTGTTATCAAGAGGGAAAGTGAAAGAAAATCCCCTTATTTGGGTTGAAACTGACAGGGGTTATAACTCTCCATTACTCTATCCAAAATGGGGAAAAAAAGTTTTGCCTTTTGATTCTACTTTTTTTTTTTTTTTTTTAAACGACAGTTCAACAATGGAAACACATAGGAAGGTGGTTCACATTCCTGTGCAATTTTTCAGCCTAGTTATTTGAATAGGCTGAAACTGCACTGGATTGCATTAAAAGTAGTGCATGAACTGGAATGCATGGTCCCATGCAGTCCAGTGCAGGCAAATACGATGCGTTTGCAATTGGGGTGGCATTAGAATACATTGACACCTGCAGCAAATCGCACACCCAATGCATTTTGATCACAGTGGAACACGAACGCATGTTTTCCACTCCACATTCTGGTGTGAACAGGCCCCTAAGGGCACATTCACACCTGATGCGCTGGGCAAAAGTTATAGATAAGGCAATTTTGCCTCAAGTCCTATTAGATTAGTTCAGGTATTACCACTGCACTGAAAAAGTAGGACATGCTTTTTGTGACAATTCAAAAAAGTTACAAGAAAAGGTAAACCGTACAATGCAGCTACACAATAATGCGCACTGCTGGTGTGAACGGGCTCTTAAAGAAGTGGGTAGTGTAAATCAATCGGTAATGTTGAAGTCATACTGCAGCCTATTTATAAGAAAAAGAAGTTGCTGTGAACTAGTTTCATGTCCTTCTCATACAAAAGAATTTGCATGTGGCACAGGGACTGGATGACACGAACAGCAATAAACAGACAGAGAGAAGAGAGAAGTTCCAGTCTTTTCCCACTCTGCTGGAAATACATGTTTCTTGCTGCTTTTGTCTGAACTTACAATATTTCCCTTGTACCCTCCCCCTCGTGATATTCCTTCACCAGGACAGCATATGAGGGGCGATCTTCCTAATGCAGACACAGCAATAAAAGAAGCAAGGGCAAAGTTTTTACCAGACTCCTCTGGACTACCCAGGAACTTGGGCTGAAGTTGGGCTTAAATTGTAATTGTGGTTTTACTAGAAAATGTTAAGCCCTTCCCCCACCACTTTGCACTCATTGGAGTGAATATACGATCCATCTCTCTGAGTCAAGAAGACAATCTTCCATTCTTGTGTGAGATTGGAAGTGTTTTATGTAAAGTTCAATTTTTCCTTCCTTCTGATAAAAGGCAACATTATGCTTGTGTCCGACACCAAACCATTAACTCTTAAAGAAAGAACGGGTTCCTCAGAATGTCAACTCTTTAGTTTCTATATGTTTTATGCTGTTTACCTTTTACCATGGCACTAAAATACAATTCTTGTTTTTACCTTTTTTTTTTTTTTAAATTATTATTTATTCCAGTATTATAGCTATTCAGCAGCCATTGCCTGCCTACATGCGCTCCAGTGATGGCTGCATGCCGTTTGTAAGGGAGGTTATACTTCTGATGACAACAATGGAAAATGCCTGCATATGGTGCATTGAAATGCCCACTTGCATTCTCCATCCAGGGGCCCCAGGTTGTCATCTTGTACCAGAAAGGTGCCTGAGCTTGAAGCTTTACTAAAGTGCATGTATACAATGTTACTGTGGTACTGAAATGGAGGGGAAAAAAAAAAGTTAAAAATGAATAATGGTTGATCCACACAGTGCTTTAGCAAACCAAAATGTTATTCACTTCGGGGATCTCTGTGACCAAAACCCCGCCTACTACACTAGACAAGCTCCTCCTATTTAACATGTTCAGGTTATTAAGTAAAATACATAGGCTAGGTTTCCTTTTTTATGAGCTCAGAAAATGCTGGTCCAAAGGCATCAAGCTAAATGATGACTGCGCCTTTAAAGAGGAAGTAAATCCTGATGGGTTTACTTCCTCTTTGTTTCCCTGCAAAGGTAAAGCATAATGGGCTACTATGCATCGCATAGTAGCCCATTATGTGTCACTTACCTGACACAGGAGCCTGCGATGTCACCGTTGTCCCCTCTGCTACGGAGCATCCATCTTCTTTCCCGGTATCGTGGCTCCGGTGCTGTGATTGGCCGGAGCCGCAATGACGTCACTCCCGCGCATGCGCACAGGAGCCGCCACTAACGGCATATTGCCGTTAGCAGCGGCATGCTCAGTGCGCCTGCGTGCCGCTGTCTATGGCGCCTGTCTTTTTGCAAATATCTCCTAAACCGTGTAGGTTTAGGAGATATTTCTTGCACCTAGAGGTAAGCCTTAATCTAGGCTTACCTGTAGGTCAAAGTGGTCTGTAAGGGTTTACAATCACTTTAAAGCTGATCTCTACATGTAATGTCCTTTTATATAGTTTGTAACAAACTCTTTACAGCTCTAACAGGTGTGCTTTACGAATTGTAAGTAACCTCAAGTACATACAGTGTCCAGTAGTGAGATAAAACGTCTCACCTCACTCACAGAACAAAATAGTCGGGCTGAGCATAACTCATCCATTCGTGGGAAGCTTTATATTCTATGAATGAATACAAAGCTTCATCTGATTGGCTGAGGCAGGTGGATGACTTCACTTTCTCCAATTAGAGGAAGTTTTTAACTTGACCCAACTTGATTTTGTTCTAGAAATGGGACGAGAAGTTCCCATCCCACAACTGAAACACAGCCCTGTATACTGTACTGTACATAACTGAGGTTGCATCCAGTTGATAAAACATGCCCAATAAGTGCACCAGCCCAACAAACTATTTAAAGGGTTAGTCCACCTTTACTGACTGTTTCTACAAACTTCCCTGTGCATTACATTGTCCTCAATAAATTAACATGCAGTTTTTCTTTTTGTAAAATTATTTATTTATTTTTTAAAAAACTAATTATTTCATTGCTCTCCTGTCTCTGCAGGACAGATGGGGGGTGAAATGAGCAGCTGAGAAAAAAAAAATATATATTTTTCAAAAAGGAGAACTGCATGTTAATGTACTGAGGACACTGTAATACACAAGGAAGTTGGAGATCAGCATTAATAAAGGAACCCGGGCAATAAATCATCTGGATAAATGAGCTCTTGTCAGTGCTGGATACATAGAACTGAGCTAGCCCTTTGCCGCATTGAGCACACATTGGTGGACTGTAAGATAAATGGTTACCTCACTGCCATGGTAAGAGGCAAATAGCATGAAACCATACTTGACCGTAAAGCATCATGTTTCCTGACAGTTAAGAAACTGGTGATAGGAATAAACTGTAGGGTAACCTAATCACCCCTAAATCTGCAGCACTCATGCAAATTCCTATAGATGTTGTCAAATTTGAAAGCTGGCCATAAGCACTGAACTACTTGACCCACCACAGTGAACTAGTCACTGACCAATAATGGAGGAAATGATATCTTTCTCTCCTATCCCAGCAAGTGTTTACTGCTTCACTACAGGCGTTCTTATACAATATTCAGACATTTTTGTGGGTCACCTCAGATGCGCAATACATTCCAGTGTCCTGAAAAACTTGACAGCCATTATCTGGGATGCTGTTCTCATCTGTACTTGCAGAGCCACCACTATCTTCTATGCCTGTGGACAACAGAAAATCCAAATGAACATTGTTGTAGTTGGTAAATACTCCTGGACTTAGGCATATATAGAGACTTGTTAATGGTCTACGCTGATCAGATAAGCAGACTGCACAAGAATAATTCTGGACGTATTTTGATCCAAAGTGTATTTCTGACCATGTGAATATATAATAAATGTGCAGACACAAAGGAAATCTGATATCGCACACAATAAAACCTAATCCACCCAATCTTACTGCTCTGAGACCAATATGCAACCTGCAGCCAATATCGGTGTGGAGTGTCCTTCAGAGTCTTCAGTGATAATAATCTTTCAGAATTTCCCTTCAAGGAAAACGGTCATGGCAGAAAGGGCATCTCAATGCCAATCCACTTCTTCCAGTTGCTAGGCTGTGTCTGGCTTGGAATATGGAACTCTGAACTGTGTAATAGGTCTAGTTCAGTGATTCATAAAGCAATGACAGGTTGGCTTTTTTAAAATTATTAATTGCAGTTTTCCTTCAGCCTTTAAAATCCTAATCTTCAGGCAAACACATTATGGCTAGATCTATGTATCTCTCTATATACAAAATTTAACTGCACCATTTTGAAAGGAGCAATGCCATTGATTTTTTAACCTGTAAATAGGAAATGAAGCCCGACACTGATTATTTCCTGGGTGTACTGGACAACAAACTGGCCTTTACAAACAATGGTGGTTAAAACTGCACTAACCTCCCTTTCACAACAATTGGGAGCTGACCCTCACTTGCGATGAGCCGTCCTGATAACCTTCAATAAAAAAGCACTGGAGCGCACAACCAAAAACATGGGCATGTGTTATACTACCACTTTAGAGTGCCTGGTGTTCTCCTTTAATTTGCAAACAGGAAAATATATCTGCTTACCCAACCTCTTAGGCCCCATAGGAAGACAACTAAATGGGTATAGGACAATTGACACGAAAACAAAATGGAGTTCCAGCAATATGTGGATGACATTCACACATACCTGTGTCACTTGCAGGTGTGCACGTCGTAGATG
The DNA here is from genome assembly GCA_037952925.1 of Lithobates clamitans. NCBI lineage: Eukaryota > Metazoa > Chordata > Amphibia > Anura > Ranidae > Lithobates > Lithobates clamitans. The sequence continues at coordinate 3,688,654 of JBBGZY010000649.1, forward strand.
CGAACACATTCCTGGCAGCTCACATAGCAGCACCAGTGGAAGATGCAGTGGCATTTCTCTTTGCGTTTCTCAGTCCGGGTATTGTGACCTCTTCCACAGCACAGCAGATCACAGCCGTCTATCCCGTGAGAGGTCACATTGCAGGAACGCCCCCGTGTCCCGAAGGAGCCAGTCTCTGGGTTGGGGTCACAGAAGTTTGGAGAGGTCTCATAGTACACAAGGTCCCTCTCAGTGGGAGGTTTGAACAATGAGTATTTGGCCCGCAGGGTTTCCACCCATCCTCGTGCCTCTCGATGTTTCTCCACGGCCATCTCAGAAGCACTGTCATACTTATCCTTCAAGTGGTCACCGATAGCTCGAAAGTCTGGCTGGGACCACCAGCAGGTCTTTACCTCGCAGCTGCCAGACAGACCATGGCACTTGCATTTCAGGTGCATGTGGTCCAGGATGGTCTGTGAAAAAGAAAGGTACAGGGATGGGAAAGTGAGGTTACAAGATAAAAAAAAAAGGAAATATTGCTTGACAATTATGAAGAAGTTATTAAAGTGCCAAGTTCTCCCGTTAATGCTTTCACTATAGGCAGCCCCTTCCACTCTACAGGCATGTTGTATAGCTCTCTATATACACTATGTCAGTGCTTCTGTACCTAACGATTGGTGGAATGAAGCTACTTATGCCTGTAAACCTAAAATGTTAAATAACATTTCATAAGGGTGCTGCTTGGCCCACTTTGAAATATAAATTAACATCCCTGTGCCTGTGTGGGTTTCCTCTCACACTCCGAAGACATGCTGGTAGGTTAATTGGCTCCTGTATGATTTGGCCCTAGTATGTGTGTATTTGAATGTGAGTTAGGGACCTTAGAGTGTAGACTCCTTGAGGACAGGGACTGATGTCACTACAATATAACAATAATTTAATTAGTGTAATAAGTATTTGATCCCCTATCAATCGGCAAGATTTCTGGCTCCCAGGTGTCTTCTATACAGGTAACAAGTTGAGATTAGGAGCACACTCTTAATGTCCAAGGATGTCGGGGACAAGATTGTAGACTTGTGCAAGGCTGGAATGAGCTACAAGACCATCGCCAAGCAGCTTGACGAGAGGGTGACTGCGATTATTCGCAAATGGAAGAAACACAAAATAACTGTCAATCTCCCTCGGTCTGGGGCCCTATGCAAGATCTCACCTTGTGGAGTTTCAATTATCGCAAGAACAGTGAGAAATCGGCCTAGAACTATACGGGAGAATCTGGTCAATGATCTCAAGGCAGCTGGGACCATAGTCACCAAGAAAACAATTGGTAACACACTACGTTGTGAAGGACTGAAATCCTGCAGCGCCCGCAAGGTCCCCCTCCCCAAGAAAGCACATGTACAGGACCGTCAGAAGTTTGCTAATGATCATCTGAATAATTCTGAGGAGAACTAGGTGAAAGTGTTGTGGTCAGATGAGACCAAATTCAAGCTCTTTGGCATCGACTCAACTCGCCGTGTTTGGAGGAGAAGGAATGCTACCTATGACCACAACACACGGCTAAGGCAACAAAGGAGTGGCTCAAGAAGAAGCACATTAACCACTTCAGCCCCAGAGGATTTTACCCCCTTCCGAACCAGAGCACTTTTTGCGATTCAGCACTGCGTCGCTTTAACTGACAATTGCGCGGTCATGCGACGATGTACCCAAACAAAATTGATGTCCTTTTTTCCCACAAATAGAGCTTTCTTCTGGTGGTATTTGATCACCTCTGCGGTTTTTATTTTTTGCGCTATAAACCAATAAAGGAGCGACAATTTTGAAAAAAACGCAATATTTTTTACTTTTTGCTATAATAAATATCCCCCAAAAATATATAAAAAAAACAATGTTTTTCCTCAGTTTAGGCCGATATGTATTCTTCTACATATTTTTGGTAAAAAAAAAAATCGCAATAAGCATATATTGATTGGTTTGCGCAAAATTTATAGCGTCTACAAAACGAGATCGTTTTATGCCATTTTTATTTAAAAATTTTTTTTTTTTTATTATTAGTAATGGCAGAGATCTGCGATTTTTATTGGGACTGCGACATTATGGCGGACATAAAGGTAAATACGTGTGGCGCTAAAATAGTAATGTACGTTATTGGACAAAGCCTGACAGAATGGGAATCTGTGAGGACAGTAGCCCAATAAAGTGTATATAATGAAACACCCAAACAACTTGTGTGTTGAACTAGTGAAGATAATATGTGAATAAATAGGTTACTCAGAGGGGAATCCGGATAACATTAGAACAAAAATGGTGAGAAACACCTGACTCTAAGTCCTCTAAACAGACAAATAAAGGGATTCTTTCCCATAAATCCCAATATAAAGAGTGATAAATTGAACAAAACTTAAAAGTAATGTGATAACATATATGCAAGGTGTGAAATAAACCCTCCGGTGACTTTATTATTTATTTATTTATATCATCACGCTGGACTTTATTTTGACAACAATATATTGTCGTTATGGTGTTTCACTATTTCACACCTTGCATATATGTTATCACATTACTTTTAAGTTTTGTTCAATTTATCACTCTTTATATTGGGATTTATGGGAAAGAATCCCTTTATTTGTCTGTTTAGAGGACTTAGAGTCAGGTGTTTCTCACCATTTTTGTTCTAATGTTATCCGGATTCCCCTCTGAGTAACCTATTTATTCACATATTATCTTCACTAGTTCAACACACAAGTTGTTTGGGTGTTTCATTATATACACTTTATTGGGCTACTGTCCTCACAGATTCCCATTCTGTCAGGCTTTGTCCAATAACGTACATTACTATTTTAGCGCCACACGTATTTACCTTTATTCTACCACAATTAGTCTGATTGTTGTGTTGGCAGCTTTTTTTGTTTTTGGTTGGCGCACTATTAATTTATTTTATTATGGCGGACATGTCGGACACTTTTGACACTATTTTGGGACCATTGTCATTTTTATACAGCGATCAGTGCTATAAAAATGCATTGATTACTGTGTAAATGACACTGGCATTGAAGGGATTAACCACTAGGGGGTGGTGAAGGGGTTAAGTGTGTCCTAGGGAGTGATTCTAACTGTGAGGGGGCTGGGCTTCAACACACAGGACAGTGATCACTGCTCTCGATGACAGAGAGCTGTGATCTCTGTCCTGTCATTAGGCAGAACGGGAAAATGCTTCGTTTTACAAATGAATCTCCCCGTTCTACCTCTCCGTGACACGATCAGGGGCACCCAGCGGACATTGAGTCCGCGGGACCCACGGTCACAGAGACCATGGTGGGCGCGTGCCCGCGACACTGCTTTTTTAAAGGGGACGTACCTGTGCGCCCTTTTGCCTACCAGTGCCATTCTGCCGACTTAAATCGGCACGCGCTGGTCGGCAAGCGGTTAAGATCCTGGAGTGGCCTAGCCAGTCTCCAGACCCTTATCCCGTAGAACAGTGTTTCTCAACTCCAGTCCTCAAGGCGCACCAACAGGTCATGTTTTCAGGATTTCCCTCAGATGAAATGGCTGTGGTAATTACTAAGGCAAAGAAACTGATCAAATCACCTGTTCAAAATAGTGGAAATCCTGAAAACATGACCTGTTGGTGCGCCTTGAGGACTGGAGTTGACAAACACTGCCATAGAAGATATGTGGAGGGAGCTGAAGGTTCGAGTTGGAGACTTGGAGAGGATCTGCAAAGAGGAGTGGGACAAACTCCCTCCTGAGATGTGTGCAAACCTGTTGGCCAACTCCAAGAAACTTCTGAACTCCTGATTACCAACAAGGGTTTTGCCACCAAGTACCAAGTCATGTTTTGAGAAGGGGTCAAACACTTCTTTCACTCACTAAAATGCAAATCAATTTATAACTTTTTTAATTGCGTTTTTCTAGATTTTTTTGTTGTTGTTCTGTCTCTCACTGTTAAAATAAACCTACCATTAAAATTATAGACTGATCATTTCTTTGTCAGTTGGGGATCAAATACTTTTTTCCTTCACTGTATACAGGTAAGGCAGTGAGGGAAGGTAAAACAAATCCATCTGTGTATCAGCCTTTTGCAGCACACAGGGCAATGCAGGTAAAGCTGAAGAGCTCCATGGATTTTTGGCAGACAGACAGACATTTTTCTGCACTTGCAGAGTTTTTAAAGAGATAAAACACACAGGGAAAGGTGCATGTATTGCAAATATGGACTGTACACTTTAATCGCTTGCCGACCGCCGCACGAACATTTACGTAGGCAGAATGGCACGGACAGACAAATGGGCGTACAGATACGTCACTTTAAATTTGCCGCCGTGTGGTCACGTGCACGACCCTGCCGTGAGCTCTGTGAGTGTGATCGCGGGTTCCGCGGACTCGATGTCTGTGGGGATACGGAGAGGAAGTACGTGGAAATGCTGATGTAAACAAGCATTTCCCCTTTCTGCCTAATGACACTAATCACAGCTCCCTGTGATCGGGAGCAGTGATCAGTGTTGTGTCACACGTAGCCCCCCCCCCCCCACAGTTAGAACCACTCCCTAGGACACACTTAACCCCTGTAGCACCCCCTTCTGGTTAACCCCTTCACTGCCAGGTAATTTACACAGTAATCAATGCATTTTTAAATGCACTGATTGCTGTATAAATGTGAATGGTCCTAAAATAGCGCCAAAATTGTCCGATCTGTCCACCATGTCGCAGTCACGATAAAAATTTGCTGATCGCCGCCATTACTAGTAAAAAAAAATAAAAAAATTAATAATAAAAATGCCATAAAACTATCCCCTGTTGTGTAGACGCTATAAATTTTGCCCAAACCAATCAATATACGCTTATTGCAATTTTTTTTTACCAAAAATATGTAGAAGAATATGCATCAGCCTAAACTGAGGAAAAAATAGGTTTTTTATTTTTTTTTTTTTGGCATATTTATTATAGCAAAAAGTAAAAAATAATGTGTTTTTTTTTGTTTATAGCGTAAAAATAAAAAACGCAGAGGTGGTCAAATACCACCAAAAGAAAACTCTATTTGTGGGGAAAAAAGGACGTCAATTTTGTTTGGGAGCCATGTCGCACGACCGCACAATTGTCAGCTAAAGCGACGCAGTGCCGAATCGCAAAAAGTGCTCTGGTCTTTGGCCAACCAAATGGTATGGGGCTTAAGTGGTTAATACTTTTAGAACAGTTACCTTTCATTGTTCTTTTATATAAAGACAACCTGTATATTAGGTCTGCTGCTATTTAGAATTAGCCGAGTGTCCCACAATACCCAGATTGTGTATAACAGTGCATTTCTCTTACCGCCCTTCCTGCCTCATTATTGTGCCTATTCATGGCCGATCTGGCATCTGGTCTGTTCTCCCTGGCATCAGCAAATTCTCGGGACACCAGGACCCCAAAGTCTGCATCTTCACTGCAGCCGCCCCACTTCCAGCCATCCCCTGATGAGCCTTTGTGGTGGGAGTCACAGCCGCAGATGGTGGAGCTGCCCTCTGCACAGGACCGGGTCACAGCAAAGGCCACTCCAGCTGAAGCAATGGCATGAACAAAGGCCGACTCCCGCGTGGCTTCAAGAAACAAATAGAAGGCACACTCTGTTACACCATATTTATATTGCTGTTACATCACTATTACATCAGAGACACAAGGAAAAGCAGGACATAATTGCAATAATGGGCAGCTGCTGAAATCACTATGTACAGCCTCACTGGGGAGTGTTGGGATCTCTACAATGTGGACACAGACAGACAGCAATACACACTTTATTGGGCTTCTCCTCCTCTATATACAGCAAAAATAGGTTCTGGTTGTAATGTGGCTTTAATGAAAATAGGATTTATTAAATCCCTCAGCACTTTTTTTTTTTTTTTTTTTTTTTTTTTTTTAGTACCTGACTGGTCATTACAACACAACCTAATGTTGATAAACCTGGTCCAGTCAGCAATCATTTACTTTTTTTTTGCAGACAGAAGCTATCCACTGGCCCACAGTAAAGCATCAACCCTGTGAGGGAATAAAAGTTCCAAAAAAAATTGCTGTGTTGTGGCTCTATGCAAATTCTCTCATGCACCACCCAAACCAAATGTCCTTCCCATTGGCTCTGCACGGCCCCCTCTTGGACCAGCCAAAATTTCCTTCCCATTAGCTCTGTATGGCCCTCTCCTGCACCACCCAAAATTTTCATCCCATTGGCTCTGTACGGACACCCTCCTGCACCATCCAGAATTTCCTTCCCATAGGCTCTGTACAGACCCCCTCCTGCACCACCCAAAATGCTCTTCCCATTGGCTCTGTACCATCCAAAATGTTCCTCCCATTGGCTCTGTAGGGACCTAGTCCTGCTCCACCCAAAATGTTCTTCTCCTTAGTTCTGTACGGACCCCATCCTGCAACATCCAAAATTTCCTTCTCATTGATTGTAAGAACCCCCTCCTGCACCAGCTAAAACTTCCTTCCCATTGGCTCTGTACGGTCCCCCTCCTGCACAATCCCAAACCTGCTTCTCTTTGGCTCTGGACTCCATGTACCCCATTCTGCACCATCCAAAATTTCCTTCCCATTGATTCTGTACAGACCCCCTCCTGCACCATCCCAAATTTTCTTCCTATTGGCTCTGCACAAACCACCTCCTGCACCATCCAAAATTTCCTTCCCATGGGCTCTGTATGTACCCCCTCCTGCAACATCCCAAACCTGCTTCTTTTTGGCTCTGGCCTGATCCCCTCATGCACAATCCAAAACTTCCTTCTCATTGGCTCTATATGGATCCCCCTTGCAACATTCAAAACCTGCTTCCCTTGGTTCAGTACAGACCCCCTCCTGTACTAAACGTCTCCAACAGAACACAAAGCATTACATGGAGACACAAAATGAAATCAATGTTTTCCCAGCTAGGCAGGATGTGCATGCAGGCAGGAGAGAAGACCAGCACATTACTTACTGAGAAGAAATTTTTGGCAACTGAAGCAAAGTATAACTTCAAGTTTTCTTAATTTCATTCATATTCACTTAAAACTGTCCCAGCACATCTCCTTGCTCAGAGATGTGCCCTGCTATGCCCTGAGCGCAGACTGCACTGAGCTGTGTTGCTGGACCAGAGCAGCGGGGGTATTACAGTGCAGATCTATGCATCACGGCGTAAAAGGATTAATCCTCTTATTAAAAAGATCTCCCTCCTTTTCCCAGTGTGGCCAGTTACCTGCTGGGACGCTCAATCCCCTTTTGTGTTCTGGTGTCACAGTGTATTAGTGACATAATGATGGACGTCCCTGGGACCCGATTGTGACCAGACTGCCATTTCTCTGCCGATCCGTAGCAACAGGCAACTTTGCGCAGACTGCTCGCTGTCCCCTGCTTGTAGGGGGAGCAGCGAAAGGGCGTGTGAATGGTCCTGGAGTCCTGCTGGGCCCAGAGCCCCTCTCAGCCTCTCAGTGGGGTGGAGGCTTAAACTCCTTTCATTCTGCACTAAGCCCATTTCACTCATTCAGCCAGTGTTACTGAGCTGCCAGCCTCCCTGAGAGCGAAACCCACATGCTGCCATCTCTGGGAACCTGCTCGCCTCTCAGCCTGGGACTGTGCTTCGTACACGGGAAAAACCCCTACATACAAACAAATATATATATTAAAAATGGTGGACAGGATGATTCTGTAACATGGCTCTTCTGCACAGCCCAACATTATGAGGGATCAGCAGCCAGTGATAATCTGTATTTAGAGTGCGAATAAAGTGTACATAAGGAATGCTGGCAGTTTTGTACATACACACTATGTCAAGCCAGCATGCAGACACCATAAATATCCTACATTTAGACAAATACATTGAGTATGCTATACTTCTGTTTTAAATAAAGTTTATGGCCAGGTGCTGCAATCTCATCTTCATTTGGATCATGTAAAAACAGACCTACAAAATCAATCAGCATTTTCTATGATTAACTGCAGTTTTCTATTTATTACTCATTAGTACAAATAGAATATTCATTATCAAATGGAGAAAATTGCACTCTAAGAATTAGCAGATACCCCACCCATAAGGTGGTGAAAAAAAAGCACAGCATTCATGTATTGACTGCTCTGTCTCATATATAATCACAAACTATACACAGAAATAGGTATTTAACACATTAATACAAATGAATAAGATTGTTTTGCCATTAGTATCAAAATGTAGCTTCTCATATATACAGTATATTATATAGATATATATTTTTTTATGTCAAACAATAATATATGAGACATATATATATATATATATATATATATTTTTATTTTTCTCCCAAGTACATTTCTATTTGCTTGACGTATTTAACAGCACATTCTGCGTTTTCTACTGTTCTGGCAAGTGTGAAGGTAAGCAGAATCAGCTTTAGTTAGAACACTAAGCCGTACCTTTATCTAGCACTGGTCCAAAGATGGCAAGACTGTCATGGATGGTGGTACAGTTCCAGCGCCTGCCTCTGAACTGGTGTTGGCACTCCTGTATTCCTAGCTTCACCCCTTCGGCCACACTTGACATGATCTCAATGTAGTTTCGACAGAATCGCATTTGCTTGGGCACCAGTCCTGGTATGGATCCACAGAGAATGGGCTGTGAGCTGAGGGAACTGTACTGCTGCCCCAGTGCCAAAGACCTATGTAGACAAAGTAATAGGTAAGGAGTCAGTAGGACAGCCTATAAGATGTATGCACACCTTCACTGACCAGTCGGTATTGATAACGGTCACTGCAGTCTCTATCAGCATGATTCTTTCGGCTGAGGCATTGCTGACCTCATTTTCTGAATATACTATTTTCCTGGCTGTCATGATGACTTTACATGTGACAGATGAAGAATGTCCTTATGCTTATGTGAGGGTTATAACTCCTGACAGCTAGTCAAATAGCACTTTCAGAAGGAAAGGTCAGCAGTGATTTCCTTAATATGGCTTTCATGACAAGTTTCAATTTATTACTATTTCTTTGCTTTTTACCAATTTATTAAAAACTTAGTTTACAACCACTTATACAAATGATCCAATAATATTTTAAGGAGACCTGATCCCCATTGTCCCTGGGTTCCCACAAGTGTTCCAATAAAATTGAACTGAGACCTGCTCCCCATTGTCCTTGGTCTCATACAAGTCTTCCAATTGAACTGAGATCTGTTTTCCATTGTTCCTGGTCCCATACAAGTGTTCCAGTAACATTGAAATAAGACCTGTTCCCCATTGTCCCTGGTCGCCAACAAGTGCTGCAATAACATTGATCTAAGACCTGTTCCCTGTTATCTTTGGTTTAATACAAGTGCTCCAACACCATTGAACCAAGATCTATAAAAACACAACATAAAGCAATAAAAAAAACCATATCAAACAGCTATTTATACGTGCTTTTTTGTTGTGTTTTCAGATTATTAATTTGGGTAGAGAAAGGAAGCTGAGCAAGGAATTCCTCTGGTTTTGTTTTGTATGTGTTGGCCTTCCATGTGCTCCTTGCTGCAAAGGCCAGTCATAGCTGGGGGCAATGGCCATTCGTTTGTACTGTTGGAATACTGGTGAGGAGACTTTAAAAACCCCTTTTTTTAACGTATACTGTTAGACAGAATAATTTGGTTGGTTGCAGGCTGGTCGGTAAGTCGAGCTGGGAATTTCTTTGGTTTTGTTTTGCATGCATTGCCCTTCCATGTGCTCCTTGCTGCAACGGCCAGTTATAGGTGAGGGCAGTGGCCATTTGTTTGTAGAGCAGGGAAGAATTATAATTAGAGTCTGGGTGACCACAGTACCATAGGGAAAGGAAGTCAGGTGATTGGTACACCTGACAAAACCTTGATGAGTGAGGGTAGATCTTTTTTCAATGTACCATAGACAGCAATAAAAACCTGCTAAAGTATCAAGTGTACAGGAAGTGCAGGTAATGTCTCCAGTAGAATGTAGACAGCAATACAAATCCATAAGAGGGCCAAATCTTTCTTTAAACCACTAAAATAAAAGTTGTATTACTATTTGGGTCTGTTGGAGTGATTTCCCCTTCTTCCAGTTTAGATAACAGGGGAACATGAAGTGAAAGTGAAGTGAAGGGAACCCCCCCCCTGCCCCCAAAAGGACACAGAAAATAGAAGTGTTTGAGATTTAACTGATAATTTGTAAATTTACGATTGCTTTATCTGGCCTATAGTACTTCCTTAATAGCTTTCCCAGCTATGGGCCTCCATAGGGGATATGGGCACTGTCTGCTCAGACGAAGACAAACTCATAAAGGGGTTGTCAGTCACATTTTAGTCTTCACACTCAGTGCTTAGGCCATAATCAACTCCAACAAGTGCTCACATATTATTGTATTCAGATCTGTTTTCTGATGTCCTTGGTCTTTCATGCCTCTTTACCCCAGACTCTTCCATTGATGTTCCAGGACTAACCTTGCAATAAATACATTTGAGGATTTGTGTTTGCCCTCCATAAAACATCTCTAGGAACCGGACACACTCCATGCATTAGTGAGTCTCCTCTTCTGTTCCTCGGGGAGACCTCATTACAAAAGACTTAAGACCCCCATATCCTCCTTACCGTTAACCCAGACAGAGCCACACCAGACAATACAGCTCATCCTACAGCCTAATCCTCAAACAATACAAGAGATTAAGATGCCCCGGATATTACCTAGTAGTAACTTATTCCAGGTCATCCAGCTGGGTACCAGTGTAATCCTCCTTGGGCAGAGAAATGTAAATGGAGCAGTGTGCTACAATGACTCAAACACTGGGCAGATATTCAATAAATCAGTGAGAAAAAAAAACACACATCACAACTTTATTTCAATGTAGCAACCATGGCTACCTAATCCATATGGTAAGAACTCTTTACAAAAGAGAACGATAAGTCAATCAAACCTTTACATGGGATATTAATATCTGTTCTGACTTCTGAAACATTCCAGAACTCACCAGTGCTAAATAGAAGAGTGGAGACGTCACCCATAGCAACCAAATCCTGATTACCATTTTTCTTCATGGCTTTCTGGTTTTTAACACTTTCCTATTCTGTGTTTGCTCTGTTAGGTTATGCACTTATGACATACTAACCAACACTGCTGACATTCTAAAGCAAGCCTACACATATGTATTCCATAGTCTACTATAGAAACTGATAAGTTACATAGGTGAGGGAATAATTACCAAACCCTCATAGAAGGTTTTTTATTTTTTATTTAAAGGGTATCTCTAGCCCAAACCCCAGAAGGATTTTCCCCTCAATTCTTATCTTAGTGAAACCTTTTTCTGTCAGCTTTTTATTTCGGTCTGTGTTACTTTGCAGATTATCCCTCACTTCCTGTTGATGAATTTGTTGTCACAGACAGGAAGTGAGGGGGAATTTCCCCAAAGGAGTCTTTCCCAGAAAATGTTTTGGATGCTCTTACACTTAACTAGTTCCCACCCGGCCTATAGCAGATTGATGGCTGGCTGGGGGTTTCATCGTTCTGAGAGGACGTCATATGACGTCCTGCAGAACGGCCGCTTGTGCGTGTCCCCGGGGGCACGCAATGTTGCAATAAGTGGCGAAGTGTTTCGCCTGGACACACTGCATCACCAATCACAGTAAAAGAGCCTATGACATAGGCTCTTTACTATTTAAGCAGCTGTGTCCAATCACAGCTGTTCACAGTGTAAATAGGAAGTGCCAGTTATCGGCATTCCTCTCCTCACACCGACAGCGTGAGAGGAGAGCCTAGAAGCGTCTTTTCTCAGTAGGGACATCTGCACTGATAATTAGAACAATGATTATCAGTGCAGCCCATCAGTGTCAGTCAATGTAGCCTCACCAGCGCACATCAGTGAAGGAGAAAAATTACTTATTTACAAAATGTTATAACAGAAACGAAGAAAAAGGTTTTTTGTTTTTTTCGAAATTTTCAGTTTTTTTTTCATTTGTTTAGCAAAAAATAAAAAACCCAGTGGTGATTAAATCCCACCAAAAGAAAGCTCCAACGGTCTCAAAAAAATTATAAGAATTTTGTTTGGGTACAAGTGCTGCAGGACTGCGCAGTTGTCATTCAAATTGCGACAGCACTGAAAACTGGCCTGGGCAGGAAGGGGGTGAAAGGGCCTGGTAGGCAAATGGGTAAAGAATTAAAGTATGCACTGTGCTGTACATATTCCTGAATGGTCATGCAGACAGCAAAAAACGAAATAAAATTATTTCAGCACACGTGAACATTCACAACAATGAATTTACATTTCAGAGACAATTTCCAGGGAGACAATCAGTACAAGGAGACTTCAGCTTTGAATGGAAGCAGCCAGGTTAAGTCAACCCATCATCTTCTTATGTCTCGCAAGGACCCAGACAGTGCCTGATAAACGGGTCCTGGTGGCCCCTAAAATGTTGCACCTTTAGGGCTGGTTCACACTGCTGTGGTGCGAAATTTGTGCAAATTCAATCTGATTGCGTTGCAAATTTTCATTGCGAATTCTTTATGTGTTCTGGCGAATCTTGCCATCTATGGAGCTGAATTTGCATCACACACAGATCAAACTCGCACAGGACCCTTTTTGTACGCAGCTTAGATTCGCAACACATTGATGTGAACGGCACTAATGGAAAACTATGTTATTTAAATGACTTGCGAATTTGAGCAAACGCAACAGCTCAAATTCGCAATAGAATTCGCAGCCGTGTGAACCGGCCCTTACTGCTGCGATGTGATTACTTTAGACATTTGGGCTTCTTTTTGAAGATCCACGGTGTGCTGGTGATATGTACAGTGACAATTCACAGCTGGTAGTTGCTACAGCACACTTCTTTCTTGCCAGGTTCCAGGAATGTGTGCAATGGGAATATTATATGTGATCAAGTGGTGAGCTCTCTGCAGCTGGTGAGAATTCTGTGGTCGATAGTCCCTTCCACCCTTTTGTGTTTCAGCTCCTCCTATTGCATTCTCCATAAAATAAAAAATACATAAAAACACCCAACAGGGAGAGTGGGACCTCATAATGGCCACAGCAGGCGTGTTGACCCCGTAACTACAGCATAGACATCCCACCAATAGAATCCCCAAGAGATTTAAGTAACTATTAGGTGGTTCAATGCTCGAGCATCTACTAAACACTGAAATATCAGCTTTGGGTGGTCTGACCCTTTAAATAACTGAAGCCACACAACTTTGGAATAGTTCTGTACAAGACCATGCATGGAGAACAATCTATAAGTAAGGAGAGAAATACCATAAGCTACTAGATAAAATCTTTCATACTGATCAAAGGTTTGTAAATCGCACCATCCCAATTCCAATGCAAGAATGTCCAGCCTACAAGAATGCAGAGCTTATTTGATACTCCGACAGAAAAAACTCATCTTTACTGACACAATCCCAGTACGGAAAAAGATCTTTCCATTGCAACTACATGTGCAGCTGGTGAAATCTATGCACCCCTTACCTAGGGAGGACTATTTCCTAATAAAAAAAATCCATATTAATACGGTAGAAAATATAATAAAATTGACAGTTATTGCTTCTAGTTTGACTATTTATTGAGACATTTACATCAGACCATGAAACACAGAATGCTCAATTTACAAAGCCTTAAACGCCAGTTAAATGCATTATATTTTCAATCACGTGACTGTAATTTTCAAATTTCTTTTAACTCAACTGAAAATAACAATTTTTTTCAAAATAAGGTTACTTATCCTAGTTTGTAAGCTTTGAATTGAGCCTACAGAGAGGAAGACAATCACCTGTGAACAGATACTAGAATTCTGAATACATTATTTGACTTTATGAAATGTCTGCCATACAGTAACAATAAATAACTTTTGACAGTGCTGTTACTGTTAAAGCTGTCAACTGTAGAATGTAGAATCTGTATCAGCTGGGAAGTTACAACAAAAGGGCAATCCTGAGGGCAAGAATAAGCTAACATATTCCTTATTTGTTCTATAGCAACCCTCCAACATACATTAACACCGTGTCCCTTCAATTATGATCCTGCATACATGCTAAAAGACATTATTACATTCAAAATATTATATTCTGATATGTATTAGTACATGTCATCATAGTATTACATTTATGAATTCCCTTTTTTTTAATGTAAAAAAAAATGTACTTTAATTTTTTTTCTTTACATTTTAATGCAGACCAAGCTGTCCAGCAAAAGTGACAGGGCCTGGGACACTGCCTGGAATGGAGGTGGTACAGCGGGCATGTTTTATTCCCATTTTGCATGTTTAATGTGCACAATAAATAAGCACAATCAAAACCACAAAATTAATTATCGAACAGACATACAGAATTCCCCAGTATTGGGGAACTGCGATTGCATGTTTAAATGAAAAGACGTTTTCTGTTTCAAGGACGATGCTTTCTGTACAACCATGGCCAATTCGCTAAACACCTGAGAAGTGACAGCTACAGATCTCAGGTATGTGGGTATGTAGGATGTTGATTGAATTATATGTAGGGAAAAAAAAGCACAATAGCATGATGGGACACATTGATGACAAAAGGAACCAAGATGTGCAACAGGCAATCATAAAATGCCTCTCTGGTATATTTAAATTGGAGCTAGGTATGAAAACATCTCAGCATTTTTATACAATACCTCAGTGTTTACCAGTACCCACCGGTGTGTGTCGCCTTTTAAAGTGTGTACATTTATTGCCAAGGCACCCCATGGGCCTGCAAACACAAGCACCAAACAGGAGCTTTTACATCATATCTAAAGTTCTTCCTAGTGTAAAACACTGAACTAATCACATTTTTATGTACACTTGTTAAAAACAAAAGTTATTGTTAATGTATTACAGCAAGGAAAATGACCCTTGAGGAGTCATAAGGACCCCTGCAGAAGGCTTATCAATAGAAGTAGTAGGTGATCTCTTACCACCAAATAGGGTAACCAGCCAAGACGGGGACAGCAGCGAAAAACCACAGGAAGTGCAGAATGTGGAGCCTGCCCATGGGGGGAGAGCGCTGTGCGTTGGGAAAGGCAGGAGACCTTGCTGGAGAAGTAGGGGGCATCCCATGAGAAGCTCGGTTTGTCCTCTTGCTGAGTGTCTATTTGGGGGGGGGGGGACAGGAGGTTTTGGCTACTTTATACCCTGCCTGCTGATCATGACAAGGAGAGGGAAGCTAGATGTCACCAGACAACCAATCCCTGAACCATGAGACAAGGTAAGAGAATCCTCCCTACAGGGAGCAGTCAATCAAAGTGCCCCCTCCTTCTTCAACAATACTTCTTTATCCAGCCTCCTACTTATCACCCCTCTATGCCCTTTCATGTCTCCAAATCTCATTCTGTCACATCTTTCAGGATAAAGTCAGTGCAAAGAGCAACAGTAATGAGAATTAAATGCCGCAGCCTAGATCAGCCAATCACACGTAACCTTTCATGGACTCTTTCACTCAATTGTTTACTGATCACAGTGTTATCTTACATTGTCACACTGTACACTCTATCAAATGTTCCTTATGTGGTTTACATCTCACAAAACGAGTACAGCTCTACAAAAAAGGTTTGATTATGAATAATTTGAAAAGCATGATGATCTGCAAAGTTTTCTAAAAAATACGGCCCTCATTTCTATGCCATAGGGAGGGTCACAGCTACGTAGTGCCCAGGCTCAACAGAACCCCAAATCCATGCAAACCTTATGGCTTTTTTTTTGTGTGTTTTGGATGGAGCAAGAAAGAGTTAGAACCATTTAAGATTATATAGATGTCTGTGTACCCATGCTGTCCCCATGAGAATGGGACAGGAAGCAAGCAGAAATCTATTTGGTGAAAAAAAGTCAACTATCACTGTCTGCCTGACACAGGGGAGCCTGCATGGTTCCAATATGTTAGATGTTCCTTCTACTGGTGACGTGTAATGTAACGCATGTCAGCACACAAAAATGTGTGGTAACACACAAGTCTTAAAGCAAAGTTCCACCCAAAAGTGGAAGCTCCGCTTATCTGTATCCTCCCCCCCTCCGGTGCCACATTTGGCACCTTTCGGGGGGGGGGGGGGAGCGGGTACTTGTTTTTGACGTTAGAAGTCTGGCCCCCCTCCTCCTCCTTCCCCCGCCGTTGGGCCAATAAGAGAGTGGATGCAGAGTAGGGAACCGGCTGTGAAGCCGCAAGGCTTTACTGCCGGTTTCCCTTACCGGCCATGGCAGCGGCAGCACCTGAGAGTCGATGGAAACATCGGCTGGGGTGCCAACATCGCTGGATTACAGGACAGGTAAGTGTCCTATTATTAAAAGTCAGCAGCTACAGCATGTGTAGCTGCTGACTTTAAATTTTTTCGTGTGGGGGCAGAACACCGCTTTAAGGCGGAACTAAAGTCTACAATAAAGGAGGCCTTTTTCTGACATTTGTTGTCAGTATTTTTTGCTTGAAACTTACATAGAAACCCAAACATTATATACATATTTTTTTAGCCCAATTTTTTTGTATAATATGAAAGATGATGTTACACTAAGTAAGTAGATATCTAACATGTCATGCTTTAAATTGCGCACGCTCGTGGAATGGTGACAAATCTCCAGAGGCAACGCTTTAAATTTTTTTTTTTTTTTTTACAGGTTACCTGTTTAGAGTTAGAGAGGGGGTCCTGTGCTAGAATTATTGCTCTATCTCTAACTATCAAGGCGATACCTCACATGTGTGGCTTGAACACCATTTACATATGCAGGTGTGACTTACGTATGCGGTCGCTTCTGTGCGCAATCACCGAGGGATGGGGCGATTTAAAATGTATATTTTCTTATTTATTTTACTTTTTATTTTTACACTGTCTCTTTATTTTATTTATTTTGTTATCACTTTTATTTCTTTTACAAGGAATGTAAACATCCCTTCTAATAGAAATCAGCATGACCTTTAAAAGCAGATAAAAAAAAGAAGACATTTTGACTTTAAGGAAAAAAAAAAATTCTGTCTATCTGCCCGAGAACTGGAAGTGAAGTCCGAGGTTGCTTCAGTCCTCTAGGGGCATAGAGCCAAGAGGGGGCTATCTTGCCCTCACTCGACTTCTTGCCTTGCCTGAGCTCCGGGCTTACCGACGGCTCTGGTAAGCTCAGAAACTACCGGGAAGCGGCAGGAGGGGGGCACCTCTCCCGCCACCTATAAAAGTAATCTCTTAGCAAATCCGCCACTTCGACCACTTTTATCTGAAAGCCGGCTGCCTAAGGGAAACAACAATACCGGGGTTTTGGCAGCTAGCTGCTGCCATCACAACAAAATCATGATGTACTGTACATTCCCAGTTAGGCGGTCAGCAAGTGGTTAAAAAACTGCAAGGTTCTGTATTGCAGAAGGAACATGCAATGCAATAAAATAAATGTACCTACCTGCTCACAGTCTTCTGTAGAATATACACTGAACATCACATGCAAACCCGTAACAAGCCAGGTAGAAGATGCTGGTGCCAATGAGGGACCTCAGACTGTTGAAGCAGGGGTAAGTATTGTGGATGTTGTTTCCAATTTACTGCATGCAAATGTGTGAATGCCCCCCCCCCCCCCTAAGGTTGTATTAACATATTTTTGGTAAAGGGGGAAGGACTAGAATCATTGTTGCTTTTTGACTGCTGTATGTATTTTCCTATCCAGGTGACCTGTTATTAGAAATCTCCACAGTGGGGTCACAGAAAGCAACAACAAAATGTTCCAGGCCCTCCCTATTCTATCCAAACGTGCTCTCACTAAGCATATGATGAAATGTCACGTCACCATGATTGTGTTCAGAGAAAACTGTATACGAAAATGATCAGTCAATCCTGAGATAGCAGCTAAAGTTATAGGTTAATCTTGCCCTTTTGGCTAAGATCAATCTATTATTATCAGTTGCCAAGAGGAGGCGCTGTGTTACTGCCCCAACTACGGTGGAGGTTGAGGTGGTGGCCATGCAAATCCTCTGGTGTAATAGTACCTAGATGGTTAGTACCGGTGCGAACTGAACCCGGAGTGTCCTAACGAACTTGGAGGCCGGCAATAGAATTCCCCTGAGAAAGCCGGAAGGGTACTCCTGGTGGGGATGGGTGCTCCACTGGTCTGGCCAAAGGCTGGGTCCCGGAAAAAAAGCCTGTGCGTGTGCCCCTGGAGTGGCAGCCCAGGGGTGCCATAATTTCACTGTGAATGAGGGTCACTTTGAGTTATGGCACCAAGGTCATTGTACTTCCACACTTTTTTCACACCTGCCTCTAGGGCCGAGCCTTTTGGCTAGGACCAGAGGAATTTTTTATTCCTGGGCAAAGGGCTGGCCATTGTAATGCGCAATGTCACCTTTCACTTCTCCTCTACTTCCTTCCCCCCACATTATTTATTTATTTGTGCTTGTTGTGTCACTTTCACTTTTTTGTTGATGTACACTTTTTCATGTTTGACTGGTAGGGTGTAGGTCCTCTGGCCTGCTCTGAACATCTTGGCAGGGGGTGGACATGGCCTTCTGGCTTGGTTCGCCCACTCTCATAGGGTCTCCCTTCGGGGGAGCCCCACCTAGTACTTGGGGTGGTCTGTTTCGGCAGACCTCACAGAGAACAGGGTTCATCTAGTTTCGGCCAGATGGACCATGTGAAGTAGCCCAGTCCCCGTCTGGAGCCTAACGCCCTGGGGGTTCAAGGCTAGGGTCCTTTCTCTTTGGAGGAGGACCATGTGTACACCCTGTGCACGTTTTGTGTTTCACTTTTTTTATTTCATAAGTAACGATTCACAACTAATAATTTCGTATGGAGCTTGTTGGAAAATACACAGTTCTGCACTGTCCTACAAATGAAGTTTTCTTTTCAGGAAAAACACCAAATGCTTCATGTAACAATTGTCCTCAAAGTCATCAATCACAGCCAAGCCTTTGCTGTAAAATTATGAATTTTGAAAGCCCCGATTTGATTGGTTCCTTGTGAGGCAGCACAGACAGCTCTCTCGTAGAGGCACTGATACATGAGAAATACAAATCTGAGTTGCTCTTGAGCAACTGAAGTCTCTCACACTTGGTGATTTACAGTTTGGCCCTATGTGGGCCGATGGATATGCAGCTATTTTCAGGAAGATGAGAAATTAAAGTATTCCCCTAAGTCTAAGTGAAAAGCCCCCTGTGGGGATCGTCTCCAGGGAGACCCGAAACTGCAGGACAACCAGCCAGAAGAGAGACACAGCGGAGAGAATTAGGGGGGAGTGTCTCATTAACCCCTGCACTGCACAGTACACACCAGAATAAGAGGAGCCACAGATCTACTAAAAAGAGACCATATCATCCCTCAGCATACACACACCCCAGACATCCACATTACCTTATCATTGGGAATGCCCAGGCTGTTAGAATGTCCGCTTCAAACCATAGGAAATATTGCTGCCATCAGTTTTAAAGATTACAATCCATAAGGGCACCAGAGCCTTCAAAAAGGGTTATAGGGTTGTCAGGTTTTTTTGTGGTTTTGGTCCGCATCCAATTTGCATGTCAGGAGCCTGTGACCGGCTCACACATCTCCGGAGCGGCTCTGGTGCTAATTGCACGGGAGTCCTGTGCGTCTTCCGGTTCGTTTCAGGTCCGAATTCAGCCACAAATTCGGGCTGAAATCAGACCTGAACCGGTGAATAGAGATGCACCGGACCCCTGCTGTAAGCCACTCCGTGCTCTAGTGTGAACCCAGCCTAAAAGGGTATTTCTCTCACTTTGGAGAGATTTCCTCTCACCTCCTGCTGTGACAACAGGACCAGAAGTTAAATGTCCCCAGTGGGACACAAAAAAAAATCTGATGGGTTTAATCATACAGGGTAGGTGAAAACCTACTTTCATAGAAAACAGCAGCAAATGAAGCATCCTATGAGCATTGAGACCTGGGGATGAATGTCTAGTCATTTGTTTTTCAATGTGTAGAAGGAACATTGACAGCTAAAAAATACATCAGGAAAAACCCCCACCAACAACCAACATTTCTTCCCTCTGCAGCCTACCTTCTACCGAGAAACAAAGGAGAACTCACAGATTCTAAAATGAAGTGCTGGTATCATTAGTGCATTGGATGAGGTGGAGATCGTGATGTAATCACCCGGCTACTCCACATTGTGCAATCAGAGAACGCTTTGCATTCACTGAGAAAAATTACAAGGCATTCTGTGAATAGTGTCTGTGTACAGGACCGAAAAAGATCGCAGAGATTACT
Source organism: Lithobates clamitans (assembly GCA_037952925.1). Taxonomy (NCBI): domain Eukaryota; kingdom Metazoa; phylum Chordata; class Amphibia; order Anura; family Ranidae; genus Lithobates; species Lithobates clamitans. Next base: position 3,708,758 of record JBBGZY010000649.1, read on the forward strand.
GTAGTATCAGTGACTTTAGCAGTGATTCTCCATTTTCACAGCAGTCCCACGGGTATAGAATATGTATACTTAATATTGTCCAAGCTGAACCAATGTAACTAATATATATATATATTTTTTAAACAAACAGGATTGTTTTATTGAAGTAAACAATACATGGTATTACAAGAAGCAATTGACATGGTAAATGCAAACAAAAGGTACAGTAGATAGATAGGTTCAGAAAAAAGTACACTATAGTCCAACAGGTCATGGCAACTCAAACTTATACACTACTAGGTGTACAGAGACATCCAATGCAGGACTAGGAAATGACACAGGTCTAGCGCATCAAGAACCCTTTCAACTCAAAGGAAATATAACATCCGGGGGAAAAACATAAAAGGAAGATGAAAGGGGAACACGGGAAAAGGATGGGGGGGGGGTGTGATTGGTGGGAGTCAGGCAAGAGGTGACACAAAAGGGGTGCCTCCCTTCCTCACACAAAGAACCAAGAAGGCCCACACAGTAGTACTTCCTACTGGGACATCCAGGGGCGCCAGACTACTTTATCTTGCTACCAGTTAGATGGACAGCTACGGTTGATATGTCAGTTCATACAATGACAAAGCAGCATCAAATGTGGCTTCCCAAGACCAGACAGCAGGGAGGACAATAGAAATCCAGTTACAAAGAGTTTCTTTCTTGGCATAGGATCCCCAGTAGTGCCAATCCAGGAGGCATAGGAATGGACAACTGAAGCTTGAGATTATTAGGATCAAACACATCTGACCAGAAAACAGCAATCCTAGGACAAGCCCAGAACATGTGAAAATATTGACCTGGGTGTATATGACAATGGGGACACAGAGGGTCACAGTCAGGATAGATTCTATGAAGAATAGAGTCTCAGAAGAGTATGGTATGCTCTGTGCAGGAACTTGGTTTGGATGAGCTTGTCTCTAGAGGAAATCACCAGTCTGGGGCATTTCTCAAGACAGTCCTCCCAGTCTTCCCTGTCTAAAGAAGGAATATCACCCTTCCAAAGATCCCACCTGGTGCTCAAGCTTTGGAGAATCAGTACTCAGTAGGGTCCTGTAATAAGACAGACAGCCGATTAAATACAGTGGGGACGGAAAGTATTCAGACCCCCTTACATTTTTCACTCTTTGTTATATTGCAGCCATTTGCTAAAATCATTAAGTTCATTTTTTCCCCTCATTAATGTACACACAGCACACCGTATTGACAGAAAAACACAGAATTGTTGACATTTTTGCAGATTTATTAAAAAAGAAAAACTGAAATATCACATGGTCCTAAGTATTCAGACCCTTTGCTCAGTATTTGGTAGAAGCACCCTTTTGATCTAATACAGCCATGAGTCTTTTTGGGAAGGATGCAACAAGTTTTTCACACCTGGATTTGGGGATCCTCTGCCATTCCTCCTTGCAGATCCTCTCCAGTTCTGTCAGGTTGGATGGTAAACATTGGTGGACAGCCATTTTTAGGTCTCTCCAGAGATGCTCAATTGGGTTTAAGCCAGGGCTCTGGCTGGGCCATTCAAGAACAGTCACGGAGTTGTTGTGAAGCCACTCCTTCGTTATTTTAGCTGTGTGCTTAGGGTCATTGTCTTGTTGGAAGGTAAACCTTCGCCCCAGTCTGAGGTCCTGAGCACTCTGGAGAAGGTTTTCATCCAGGATCTCCATTACTTGGCTGCATTCATCTTTCCCTCAATTGCAACCAGTTGTCCTGTCCCTGCAGCTGAAAAAAACCCCCTCAGCATGATGCTTCCACCACCATGCTTCACTGTTGGGACTGTATTGGACAGGTGATGAGCAGTGCCTGGTTTTCTCCACACATGCCGCTTAGAATTAAGGCCAAAAAGTTCTATCTTGGTCTCATCAGACCAAAGAAACTTATTTCTCACCATCTTGGAGTCCTTCAGGTGTTTTTTAGCAAACTCTATGCGGGCTTTTTATGTGTCTTGCACTGAGGAGAGGCTTCCGTTGGGCCACTCTGCCATAACACCCCGACTGGTGGAGGGCTGCAGTGATGGTTGACTTTCTACAACTTTCTCCCATCTCCCGACTGTATCTCTGGAGCTCAGCCACAGTGATCTTTGGGTTCTTCTTTACCGCTCTCACCAAGGCTCTTCTCCCCCGATAGCTCAGTTTGGTTGGACGGCCAGCTCTAGGAAGGGTTATGGTCGTCCCAAACGTCTTCTATTTAAGGATTATGGAGGCCACTGTGCTCTTAGGAACCTTAAGTGCAGCAGAATTTTTTTTGTAACCTTGGCCAGATCTGTGCCTTGCCACAATTCTGTCTCTGAGCTCTTCAGGCAGTTCCTTTGACCTCATGATTCTCATTTGCTCTGACATGCACTGTGAGCTGTAAGGTCTTATATAGACAGGTGTGTGGCTTTCCTAATCAAGTCCAATCAGTATAATCAAACACAGCTGGACTCAAAAGAAGGTGTAGAACCATCTCAAGGATGATCAGAAGAAATGGACAGCACCTGAGTTAAATATATGAGTGTCCAGACATATAAAGAATACGGGAGATTGTTGTCACATGTACCACACAGCCAGTACTTGCCAGATATTCCTGCAGCTCCTTTAATGTTGCTGTAGGCCTCTTGGCAGCCTCTCTGACCAGCTTTCTTCTCGTCTTTTCAGCAATTTTGGATGGATGTCCAGTTCTTGGTAATGTCACTGTTTTGCCATATTTTCTCCACTTGATGATGACTGTCTTCACTGTGTTCCATGGTATATTCTAATGCCTTGAAAATTCTTTTGTACCCTTTTCCTGACTGATACCTTTTTTTACAATGAGATCCCTCTGATGCTTTGTAAGCTCGCTGCGGACCATGGCTTTTGCTGTAGGATGTGACTAAGAAAATGCCAGGAAAGACCTACTAGAACAGCTGAACTTTATTTGGGGTTAATCAGAGGCACTTTAAATGATGTCAGGTGTGTACTGACTCCTATTTAACATGAGTTTGAATGTGATTGCTCAATTCTGAACACAGCTACATCCCCAGTTTTAAGAGGGTGTGCACACTTATGCAACCACATTATTTTAGTTTTTTTATTTTTACACCCCCCCTAAAAGATTCCAGTTTGTTTTTCAATTGAGTTTTACAGTTTATAGGTCACATTACAGTTTATAGGTCACATTAAAGGTGGAAAAAGTTCTGAAAGGATTTATCTTTGTCTTATTTTTGTACATCACCAAATCCTGAAATTTTATCCAGGGTGTGTAGACTTTTTATATCAACAGTATAACCACAGTTTTGCCCACTAGTATATTTAGGATATGATGCCAGGGATTGGTTAGTGATTTATTAGACTTATATCTATTATGAAGTACTTTTTCTAGCTTCTAAATATGAGCTTGTTTGTTTTCGGTACAGACATTCAGCAACCAGAGAAATCTAACAAATTAAGTCTAATGCATGTGTTATAAACTTTTCACATTAGAAATGCATTTTATCACTCTTCAAAAAGCAACACTCACTTATTGAATCTTAATACTCTCAACATGACCTCTAAATATGCAAGTTTAATGTTGGAACCCCTGTTGGGTTTTTACAGCTGTCCAGGACTCCCCTAGAGAGATTTCCCCTGACTTACGGTCAAGATGACACAAGAAGTGAGGTAAAATCTGGGCGTAAGGCAGCAATAAAAGTTAACGGGATTTTAGCCTTCCCCGATTCTACTTGAAAAAAAAGTATTTCTGTATGTTCTGCTGGTGGAAATTTTCCTTTACTTCCTAACTAGGCTTGTGCAATTCGCTTCGTAACGAATCGAAATTCAGCTGAATTTGGCATCTTTTGGACATTCGGATGCATCCGAATGTCCGAATAAAAAAATGACGAATTTCAACGAATACGAAAGAAATTATAGCGGATATAACGAATGAATTCGACATGATTTAGTAATTCGTTAAAGGTCTAATGAAACAAAAGGTCAACTCAAAGTAAATCTTACAGTCCAATCAACTGATTAATTTTGTGCTGGAGGTTGGATTACTGGCAAAGTGCATTCCTGAGAACTGAGTGAGAAGGGTGTTGTATTGTATTTGAGCAGAGGAGAAGAGATATCGTCATTGTGTGTGTTAAAAGATTCAATAAACAACTTTCGACTTTCCAAAATACAAATCATTATCACGAATATATATACATAAATATTGAATTTCAACAAATACAAACAAAATTATAGCGCATATAACGAATGAATTCGCCATGATTCGAGATTCAGTATAACGAATATCGACACTCTACAAATAATAACGAATTATCCAAAAACGTATTAACGTAACATAACGGATATAACGAAATTATGTATTTTATGAATGACAACGAACCGAAACTAAACAAGTTTTTCCGTTGTGCACAAGTCTATTCCTAACTAGCAAAACCATTGTCACTGTGAGAGGGAGCGAGATTATTGAGGGAAAATTTGTCTAATGGAGCTCCGGTCAGTAAAAAAAATCAACAAGAGTTCTAATCCCTCCCCAATCTATGCAAAACTACAAATAATTTAAAAAAAAAAAAGTTTTTGGCTGGACATATACAGTACTCGAAAACTAGCCTAATGCCCCGTACACACGGTCGGATTTTCCGACGGAAAATGTGTGATAGGACCTTGTTGTCGGTAATTCCGACCGTGTGTGGACTCCATCACACATTTTCCATCGGAATTTCTGACACACAAAGTTTGAGAGCAGGCTATAAAATTTTCCGACAACAAATTCCGTTGTCAGAAATTCCGATTGTGTGTACACAAATCCGACGCACAAAGTGCCACACATAAATTTTTTTTTTTTTCATTTTGGACACAGTCGGGAAGGGTCGAAAACACGAGTTTATTTTTTGCTGTTTTTGTCCCATTAGGGAGATTTCTCTTCACTTTCTGTCCCAGGGATGCAACAGGAAAATCTCTACAAAGTGAAGATAAATCCCCTCTTAGACATTTGTCACCAAAACACATGTCCCCATTTAAAGATTGCCTCTTCTTCTGGTGTACAAGATTTTGTATTTCACATTCCTTTTTGTCTCAGGGACAATATCTGCTGGGTAATTAGAGTAGATGAATCTCCCCAGCGGGGACAAAGAGAGCTACAAAAACTTGGCTGAGGAAAGTAGGAAAATGGTGCTGGACCAGGTCATCTTAATGGTATTGCTTTTTAAAGCACTTACATTGATGTAAATAATCTGGTTCCTGGGCAAGCAGCTTCTACACCCCAGAGGATCTCCACGGTATCCTTGGCTTGTAGTAAAATGTAACAAAAACAGAAATTGAACCGCCACACCACTGCTAAGAGGTTCCAGACACAACTTTATTCCAATATAAGTCAGAAGCACAATCTAAAGTGTACCCAATGCATTTCAGGACCGAAAACTGCCCCCTTCTTCAGGGCTCGAAAAAACATAAGGACATCTCTATATCAATACAATATCCCCACCTCAGGATCAGTTAAAACCAAATACCTAAATTGTCAATAGTATTGGCTATTTAGTAATTAAAGTGGAAGTAAACTTCCATGGATTGTTTGTACCTATAGGTAAGCCTATAATAAGGCTTACCTATAGGTACTTTAAATGCGCACCCTTTAGGAGATATTTACTGTATCAGTGCATGCCGCCCGTGCCGTTTCTTCAGAGCCCTGTGTGCTGTGACCGGCCAGTCACACAGCCGGAGTCTGCGGACCCGGAAGGAAGACGGGTGAAGATGGATGCAGCCTCCAGCGTTGACAATCGTTTGCAGGTAAGTTTCACATAATGTGCTAGTATGCAATGCATGCTAGCATATTATGCTTTTACTTTGCAGGTCAGGGAAATAAAATTTAAAAAGTGGCTTCTTTTACTTCCTCTTTGAAAACGACTGACTTTTAACCCAATTGATGAGCTGAAATGGTATGTTTATTATTCAGATTATCACATTTCTCTGAGGTTCTTCTATATTGATTGTCTATTTAAACTGGTTCTACTGTAAAGGCAAGACATTTTTTACCATAATGCATTCCCTGCATTAAGTTAAAAAAACATTTCAGTACTTGTATCACCCCTTCACCTCCCTAAACACTTACCTGAGTCTTATTTCAATCCAACGCTGTACCTGTCTGCAAAACCGTTGCAAATTGCACGTAAGTATAACATTTCTGTTATTTTTTTAAAAACATAATTACCCTTAATATCACTTTAAGCCTTTACAATCACTTTAATGTTACCTAACATTATTTTTTTATACACCCAATACTATCGGCTATTGGGTATTTGGTTTTAATTATGACCTTGAGGAGGGGATATTGTAATGATATTGTACTGAGATGTCCTTATGGGGTTTTTTTTATCCGTGATGAAGGGGGTGTTTATGGACCCTACAAATGTATTGGCTACGCTTTAGATTGTTCCCCTGACTTTTAATAATGGAATAAAGTTGTATATGAACCTCTTAGCAATGGTGTGTTGCTTCAATTTCCATTTTTGTTCCATACCACCTGCCACTCTCTATACTTATTCCAGGGCACCCTCTCTGCTCTCATCCCAAGCCCCCCTCCCTGCTCTCATCCCAAGCCCCCCCTCCCTGCTCTCATCCCAAGCCTCTCCCTCCCTGCTCTCATCCCAGGGTTCCCTCTCTGCTCTCATCCAAAGCCCCCCCTCCCTGCTCTCATTTTAGGGCCCCTTTCCTGCTCTCATCTCAGGGCCCCCTTCCTGCTCTCATCCCAAGCCCCCCCTCCCTGCTCTCATCCAAAGCCCCCCCTCCCTGCTCTCCTCCCAAGCCCCCTCTCCCTGCTCTCATCCCAGGGTTCCCTCTCTGCTCTCATCCAAAGCCCCCCCTCCCTGCTCTCATCCAAAGCCCCCCCTCCCTGCTCTAATCCCAAGCCCCCCTCTCTGCTCTCATCCCAAGCCCCCCCTCCCTGCTCTCATCCCAAGCCCCCCCTCCCTGCTCTCATCCAAAGCCCCCCCTCCCTGCTCTCATCCCAAGGCCCCTTTCCTGCTCTCATCCCAAGGCCCACTCTGTGCTCTCATCCCAAGCCCCCTTCTCTGATCTCATCCCAAGCCCCCTTCTCTGATCTCATCCCAAGCCCCCTTCTCTGCTCTCATCCCAGGGCCCCCTCCCTTCTCTCATCCCAAGGCCCACTCTCTGCTCTCATCCCAGGGCACCATCCCTGCTCTCATTCCAGGGCCCTCTCCCTGCTCTCATCCCAGGCCCCCCTCTCTGCTCTCATTCCAGGGCCCCTTTCCTGCTCTCATCCCAAGGCCCACTCTCTGCTCTCATCCCAGGGCTCCCTTCCTGCTCTCATTCCAGGGCCCCATCTCTGCTCTCATCCAAAGCCCCCCTCTCTGCTCTCATCCCAAGCCCCCCTCCCTGCTCTCATCCCAAGCCCCCCCTCCCTGCTCTCATCCCAGGGACCCCTCCCTGCTCTCATCTCAAGCCCCCCTCTCTGCTCTCATCCCAAGCCCCCCTATCTGCTCTCATCTCAGGGCCCCCTTCCTGCTCTCATCCCAGGGGCCCCTTCCTGCACTCATCCCAGGGCCCCCTCCCTGCTCTCATCCCAGGGCCCCCAAGCCCTCTCCCTGCTCTCATCCCAAGGCCGTCTCTCTGCTCTCATCCCAGGGCCCCCTCCCTGCTCTCATCCCAAGCCCCCCTCTCTGCTCTCATTCCACGGCCCCTTTCCTGCTCTCATCCCAAGGCCCCCCTCCCTGCTCTTATCCCAGGGCTCCCTTCCTGCTCTCATTCCAGGGCCCCATCTCTGCTCTCATCCAAAGCCCCTCTCCCTGCTCTCATCCCAAGCCCCCCCTCCCTGCTCTCATCCCAGAGACCCCTCCCTGCTCTCATCCCAAGCCCCCCTCTCTGCTCTCATCCCAGGGCCCCCTTCCTGCTCTCATCCCAAGGGCCCCTTCCTGCTCTCATCCCAGGGCCCCCTCCCTGCTCTCATCCCAGGGCCCCCAAGCCCTCTCTCTGCTCTCATCCCAAGGCCGTCTCTCTGCTCTCATCCCAAGACCCCCTCTCTGCTCTCATCCCAAGGCTCCCTCTCTGCTCTCATCCCAGGGCCCCCTCCCTGCTCTCATCCCAAGACCCCCTCTCTGCTCTCATCCTAAGACCCCCTCTCTGCTCTCATCCCAAGGCTCCCTCTCTGCTCTCATCCCAGGGCCCCCTCCCTGCTCTCATCCCAAGACCCCCCTCTCTGCTCTCATCCCAAGGCCCTGTCTCTGCTCTCATCCCAGGGCCCCCTCTCTGCTCTCATCCCAGGGCCCCCTCTCTGCTCTCATCCCAGGGCCCCCTCCCTGCTCTCATCCCAAGCCCCCCTCTCTGCTCTCATCCCAAGCCCCCCTATCTGCTCTCATCCCAGGGCCCCCTTCCTGCTCTCATCCCAGGGGCCCCTTCCTGCTCTCATCCCAGGGCCCCCTCCCTGCTCTCATCCCAGGGCCCCCAAGCCCTCTCCCCGCTCTCATTCCAAGGCCGTCTCTCTGCTCTCATCCCAGGGCCCCCTCCCTGCTCTCATCCCAAGCCCCCCTCTCTGCTCTCATTCCAGGGCCCCTTTCCTGCTCTCATCCCAAGGCCCACTCTCTGCTCTTATCCCAGGGCCCCCTCCCTGCTCTCATCCCAGGGCCCCCAAGCCCTCTCCCTGCTCTCATCCCAAGGCCGTCTCTCTGCTCTCATCCCAGGGCCTCTTTCCTGCTCTCATCCCAAGGCCCACTCTCTGCTCTTATCCCAGGGCTCCCTTCCTGCTCTCATTCCAGGGCCCCATCTCTGCTCTCATCCAAAGCCCCTCTCCCTGCTCTCATCCCAAGCCCCCCCTCCCTGCTCTCATCCCAGAGACCCCTCCCTGCTCTCATCCCAAGCCCCCCTCTCTGCTCTCATCCCAGGGCCCCCTTCCTGCTCTCATCCCAGGGGCCCCTTCCTGCTCTCATCCCAGGGCCCCCTCCCTGCTCTCATCCCAGGGCCCCCAAGCCCTCTCTCTGCTCTCATCCCAAGGCCGTCTCTCTGCTCTCATCCCAAGACCCCCTCTCTGCTCTCATCCCAAGGCTCCCTCTCTGCTCTCATCCCAGGGCCCCCTCCCTGCTCTCATCCCAAGACCCCCTCTCTGCTCTCATCCCAAGACCCCCTCTCTGCTCTCATCTCATCCCAAGGCTCCCTCTCTGCTCTCATCCCAGGGCCCCCTCCCTGCTCTCATCCCAAGACCCCCCTCTCTGCTCTCATCCCAAGGCCCTGTCTCTGCTCTCATCCCAGGGCCCCCTCTCTGCTCTCATCCCAGGGCCCCCTCTCTGCTCTCATCCCAGGGCCCCCTCCCTGCTCTCATCCCAAGCCCCCCTCTCTGCTCTCATCCCAAGCCCCCCTATCTGCTCTCATCCCAGGGCCCCCTTCCTGCTCTCATCCCAGGGGCCCCTTCCTGCTCTCATCCCAGGGCCCCCTCCCTGCTCTCATCCCAGGGCCCCCAAGCCCTCTCCCCGCTCTCATTCCAAGGCCGTCTCTCTGCTCTCATCCCAGGGCCCCCTCCCTGCTCTCATCCCAAGCCCCCCTCTCTGCTCTCATTCCAGGGCCCCTTTCCTGCTCTCATCCCAAGGCCCACTCTCTGCTCTTATCCCAGGGCTCCCTTCCTGCTCTCATTCCAGGGCCCCATCTCTGCTCTCATCCCAAGACCCCCTCTCTGCTCTCATCCCAAGGCTCCCTCTCTGCTCTCATCCCAGGGCCCCCTCCCTGCTCTCATCCCAAGACCCCCTCTCTGCTCTCATCCTAAGACCCCCTCTCTGCTCTCATCCCAAGGCTCCCTCTCTGCTCTCATCCCAGGGCCCCCTCCCTGCTCTCATCCCAAGACCCCCCTCTCTGCTCTCATCCCAAGGCCCTGTCTCTGCTCTCATCCCAGGGCCCCCTCTCTGCTCTCATCCCAGGGCCCCCTCTCTGCTCTCATCCCAGGGCCCCCTCCCTGCTCTCATCCCAAGCCCCCCTCTCTGCTCTCATCCCAAGCCCCCCTATCTGCTCTCATCCCAGGGCCCCCTTCCTGCTCTCATCCCAGGGGCCCCTTCCTGCTCTCATCCCAGGGCCCCCTCCCTGCTCTCATCCCAGGGCCCCCAAGCCCTCTCCCCGCTCTCATTCCAAGGCCGTCTCTCTGCTCTCATCCCAGGGCCCCCTCCCTGCTCTCATCCCAAGCCCCCCTCTCTGCTCTCATTCCAGGGCCCCTTTCCTGCTCTCATCCCAAGGCCCACTCTCTGCTCTTATCCCAGGGCCCCCTCCCTGCTCTCATCCCAGGGCCCCCAAGCCCTCTCCCTGCTCTCATCCCAAGGCCGTCTCTCTGCTCTCATCCCAGGGCCTCTTTCCTGCTCTCATCCCAAGGCCCACTCTCTGCTCTTATCCCAGGGCTCCCTTCCTGCTCTCATTCCAGGGCCCCATCTCTGCTCTCATCCAAAGCCCCTCTCCCTGCTCTCATCCCAAGCCCCCCCTCCCTGCTCTCATCCCAGAGACCCCTCCCTGCTCTCATCCCAAGCCCCCCTCTCTGCTCTCATCCCAGGGCCCCCTTCCTGCTCTCATCCCAGGGGCCCCTTCCTGCTCTCATCCCAGGGCCCCCAAGCCCTCTCTCTGCTCTCATCCCAAGGCCGTCTCTCTGCTCTCATCCCAAGACCCCCTCTCTGCTCTCATCCCAAGGCTCCCTCTCTGCTCTCATCCCAGGGCCCCCTCCCTGCTCTCATCCCAAGACCCCCTCTCTGCTCTCATCCCAAGACCCCCTCTCTGCTCTCATCCCAAGGCTCCCTCTCTGCTCTCATCCCAGGGCCCCCTCCCTGCTCTCATCCCAAGACCCCCCTCTCTGCTCTCATCCCAAGGCCCTGTCTCTGCTCTCATCCCAGGGCCCCCTCTCTGCTCTCATCCCAGGGCCCCCTCTCTGCTCTCATCCCAGGGCCCCCTCCCTGCTCTCATCCCAAGCCCCCCTCTCTGCTCTCATCCCAAGCCCCCCTATCTGCTCTCATCCCAGGGCCCCCTTCCTGCTCTCATCCCAGGGGCCCCTTCCTGCTCTCATCCCAGGGCCCCCTCCCTGCTCTCATCCCAGGGCCCCCAAGCCCTCTCCCCGCTCTCATTCCAAGGCCGTCTCTCTGCTCTCATCCCAGGGCCCCCTCCCTGCTCTCATCCCAAGCCCCCCTCTCTGCTCTCATTCCAGGGCCCCTTTCCTGCTCTCATCCCAAGGCCCACTCTCTGCTCTTATCCCAGGGCTCCCTTCCTGCTCTCATTCCAGGGCCCCATCTCTGCTCTCATCCAAAGCCCCCCTCCCTGCTCTCATCCCAAGCCCCCCCTCCCTGCTCTCATCCCAGGGACCCCTCCCTGCTCTCATCCCAAGCCCCCCTCTCTGCTCTCATCCCAAGCCCCCCTCTCTGCTCTCATCCCAGGGCCCCCTTCCTGCTCTCATCCCAGGGCCCCCTTCCTGCTCTCATCCCAGGGGCCCCTTCCTGCTCTCATCCCAGGGCCCCCTCCCTGCTCTCATCCCAGGGCCCCCTCCCTGCTCTCATCCCAGGGCCCCCAAGCCCTCTCTCTGCTCTCATCCCAAGGCCGTCTCTCTGCTCTCATCCCAAGACCCCCTCTCTGCTCTCATCCCAAGGCTCCCTCTCTGCTCTCATCCCAGGGCCCCCTCCCTGCTCTCATCCCAAGACCCCCTCTCTGCTCTCATCCCAAGACCCCCTCTCTGCTCTCATCCCAAGGCTCCCTCTCTGCTCTCATCCCAGGGCCCACTCCCTGCTCTCATCCCAAGACCCCCTCTCTGCTCTCATCCCAAGGCCCCCTCTCTGCTCTCATCCCAGGGCCCCCTCTCTGCTCTCATCCCAGGGCCCCCTCTCTGCTCTCATCCCAGGGCCCCCTCCCTGCTCTCATCCCAAGACCCACTCTCTGCTCCCATCCCAAGGCCCCCTCTCTGCTCTCATCCCAGGGCCCCCTCTCTGCTCTCAACCCAAGGCCCCCTCTCTGCTCTCATCCCAGGGCCCCCTCCCTGCTCTCATCCCAAGACCCACTCTCTGCTCCCATCCCAAGGCCCCCTCTCTGCTCTTATCCCAGGGCCCCCTCTCTGCTCTCATCCTAAGACCCCCTATCTGCTCTCATCCCAAGGCCCCCTCTCTGCTCTCATTCCAGGGCCCCCTCCCTGCTCTCATCCCAGAGAGAGACTTCTTAAAATAGATGATGAAATGCTCGCTTTTGACATGCGGCGTGAAAAATTTTAGCGCTTTTTGGTGCGCCACAAGACAAAAAAGTTTAGAAACACTGATGTAATCCAATGTCCGCTGACAAGTAATCACAATAGCTTCGTTCACAGTGCTCTCACCCCAAGCCCCCCCCCTGCTCTCATCCCAAGCCCCCCTCCCTGCTCTCATCCCAAGCCCCCCCTCCCTGCTCTCATCCCAAGCCCCCCCTCCCTGCTCTCATACCAAGCCCCCCCTCCCTGCTCTCATACCAAGCCCCCCCCTCCCTGCTCTCATCCCAGGGTTCCCTCTCTGCTCTCATCCAAAGCCCCCCCTCCCTGTTCTCATCCCAAGCCCCCCTCTCTGCTCTCATCCCAAGCCCCCCCTCCCTGCTCTCATTCCAAGCCCCCCCTCTCTGCTCTCATCCCAAGCCCCCCCTCCCTGCTCTCATCCCAAGCCCCCCTCCCTGCTCTCATACCAGGGCCCCCTCCCTGCTCTCATACCAGGGCCCCCTCCCTGCTCTCATCCCAAGGCCCACTCTGTGCTCTCATCCTAAGCCCCCTTCTCTGCTCTCATCCCAGGGCCCCCTCCCTGCTCTCATCCCAAGGCCCGCTCTCTGCTCTCATCCCAGGGCACCATCCCTGCTCTCATCCCAGGGCCCTCTCCCTGCTCTCATCCCAGGGCCCCCTCCCTGCTCTCATCCCAAGCCCCCCTCTCTTCTCTCATTCCAGGGCCCCTTTCCTGCTCTCATCCCAAGGCCCACTCTCTGCTCTCATCCCAGGGCTCCCTTCCTGCTCTCATTCCAGGGCCCCATCTCTGCTCTCATCCCAAGCCCCCCCCTATGCTCATCCCAAGCCCCCCCTCCCTGCTCTCATCCCAGGGACCCCTCCCTGCTCTCATCCCAAGCCCCCCTCTCTGCTCTCATCCCAAGCCCCCCTATCTGCTCTCATCCCAGGGCCCCCTTCCTGCTCTCATCCCAGGGGCCCCTTCCTGCTCCCATCCCAGGGCCCCCTCCCTGCTCTCATCCCAGGGGCCCAGGCCCTCTCTCTGCTCTCATCCCAAGACCCCCTCTCTGCTCTCATCCCAAGGCCCCCTCTCTGCTGTCATCCCATGGCCCCCTCCCGGCTCTCATCCCAAGGCTCCCTCTCTTCTCTCATCCCAGGGCCCCCTCTCTGCTCTTATCCCAAGACCCCCTCTCTGCTCTCATCCCCAGACTCCCTCTCTGCTCTCATCCCAAGGCCCCCTCTCTGCTCTCATTGCAGGGCCCCCTCCCGGCTCTCATCCCAAGACCCCCTCTCTGCTCTCATCCCAAGGCTCCCTCTCTGCTCTCATCCCAGGGCCCCCTCCCTGCTCTCATTCCAAGACCCCCTCTCTGCTCTCATCCCAAGGCCCCCTCTCTGCTCTCATCCCAGGGCCCCCTCTCTGCTCCCAACCCAAGGCCCCCTCTCTGCTCTCATCCCAGGGCCCCCTCTCCGCTCTCATCCCAAGACCCACTCTCTGCTCTCATCCCAAGGCCCCCTCCCTGCTCTCATCCCAGAGAGAGACTTCTTAAAATAGATGATGAAATGCTCGCATTTGACATGCGGCGTGAAAAATTTTAGCTCTTTTTGGTGCGCCACAAGACAAAAAAGTTTGAGAAACACTGATGTAATCCAATGTGCGCTGACAAGTAATCACAAAAGCTTCGTTCACACTGCCCTCTTGTGTCAAGAAAGTAAACTTGTCACTAGAGAAAATTCAGCTTCCGAGCGCAATTTTTTGCAATTTTCATGCCTGGAGCAAACTGTGCACAAGCCTAAGGCAGCATTGTTGAGTAATGACTCTGCTGTAGTAACACCTTTGACCCTCCAATCAAAATGAAAATAAATAAGTTTCAATCATGGCCACTGTGTAACAGGAACACTCATGATACATGCTACAGTAAATGCAATATGTTTTCTTTACCTTAAATACTGAGATTCTTATTTTGCAAGATTTTAAAAGGAGTCTTATTTACCTTCTTAACGTGTCTGAATTCTGCTGGATCTTTTGGTGTGGTTTTCCCCTCTGGACGCCAGTACACATGATATGACTACAAGAAACAGGCTGCTTACAGTATCTACAGTACATCAGGCGGCCCTGCTCTGCTCCTTTCCTCCCACCTTTCCAGCAGCTGATAAAGGCAAACACCCTGTCAGCCTGATTTGAAATTTCAGCTGTTATGCAAAAGTTAATGGGAATGCAGTTTGAAGAGATAAAATAAGTACTTACAATTGGCCGAGTTTAAAGTAATGAGTAATAAATGTAAACAAACTGATTTTTTTTTTTAGGTAAATAAGCTATGCCAAAAGGCTTATACAACCTGGCAAATGTATCATTTCTACTGTGAAAAGAAGTGTACAATTCTGCAGTGCCTTAAATGTATAATTCCCAACCCATATATCTGCCAGCATTTTCTAAAAATAGGAGAAAAGTAGACCCTCTGGCTACGAAATAGGTAACATTTGCAGTAGAACCAATAAAAGAACAATGTCTCCCTCTGCTGGCAGCTTCTTGGCTTTACATGTGTTAAAATGATTGATGTTCATGCACTGTTTTGTTTTCTTGATCTGTCTGGGCAAATACTTGTTTGTGTGTGGATGAGACAATTGCTTGGCCCTGAGGTCATCTGAGGTCACTATAATAAGATTTTCAGGCTGTCTAAATGCCTGTTTACAGAAATGGAGGAAGGCTGTGCAGTCACCCCACATTACTGGCAGCAATCCATATGTTGTAATTTCACTGCATGAAATTGTAAAACTGACAACCAATATTTTACAAAATCTGACCTTCAGGGGAACCTTGGGCAGCTTTTGTGGGTATTGCTCTCTATTAGAGTCCCCCGAGGGATATTGTGTTGCTCTTATTTCCCCCCAGTCGACTTCCAATCTCATCTCTCTTCTTCTGTCTTCTGTCTCTTCTGTACAATTCTGTTGGTACTCTTCTGTCACTTTTAAGTCATTTTCGGCTCCAGAAGGGCTGAGGACCTGCATTAGATTTACGTTTCATGTTGTATTCTTTTTACTTTGAAAATAAAATATATTGAAACAAAAAAATCTGACCTTCAGATTATTTATTTTTCTATAACAAACACATAGACATGCTTGTTTCTTAGCCTATGGGAGTACATGCTTATAAGCTCAGCAGACAGGAGACAAAGTCCTCGACTGCATTATCTCAATGGATCAACTTTCTATGGGCCAGAAAAATTCTAAATTTGATTCACCCACTCACCTCAAACCTGTCAGACTAGTATGTCTGCTCATACTTAAAGATTTCCTGATGATCACCTCAGAACTAATATAAAAGGGCCAATCAACCAAAAATTGATATTTCAGTTTGTGGAGGATATTGGAAAATTAAAGGTAACCTGTCACAATCCAATGGGCAACAGACCTCAGACTCTTGATGTTGAGAATTGGAACAAGATTTGTATGGCAACAAATTCTTTCACACAAAACATAGTAGCATTAGAAACGAATATAAGGTACTGACTCATTGGTACTTGGTTCCTGCCAGAATCACCCGATTTGTCCTAAACTACCCAGCAACCTGCCTTTGGGGATGTGAAGGATTAGACAACCACCTACACATATGGTGGTCCTGCCCAATCACTAAACAAATCTGGCTAGAAGTGTTTTGGATCCTATTCACACTCTTCTCGACCACTATCAGCCCAAACATGTTGATAGCCCTCCTAAACAGGTGCCCATTAGACCTTACATAAGCCCAAGTCAAACTGTTATTACAGGTTACTGCAGCTTCTAAACAGTTCAAAGGCCTAGAATTTCAACACTATAATGTCCCGTACACACGGTTACACAAGTGTGGAAAGCGTAGGTGGACCAATTCCCACCCCCACATTTTGATCCCTCCTTACTGCTACCTTAGGTATATTTTTAGTCTTACACTTTTGGTGATCTGCGTATGGGCGACCTCTGGGAACCCCTCCCACTTACCCACCTCCCATTCTTGCGGTCTCTATAACTTTCTCATTTTATATTTTTGATAGTGTCCTAATGTTCTCTTGAAATTCTCCTTCTTCAATCCAAGAATGAAATGAATGTATACAATGCTTGGTATCCAATGTCTCTTAGACAACAATAAAGGCATTTTATGACTAACGTGCAGAAAACATAAATGATTTGTTGTATTACCCAAGGCATTCGTTATAACTGTCTCCAAACTTCCTGTTAAGTACTTTTTGTATTCTAATACCTAAATGTTTCAATAAATTAAATGAACAAAAATGGTAACGTGAAAAAATATGGGAGCTGCCTTCGCTGAGTTTGTAAACATGCATGTTCCAAGGCTGCCCTACCTAGTGAGTCACTGTCCCACAAGTATGTGCATATCAGGTGTCCGGACCCATCACTGGATAAATGGGTGTTTCAGGTAGGTGGCCTTCGATGTACTGAAGCCAGCCCTGAAGCACCTTTATAAAAACAAACATCAATAGCAAATCCTATATTTCCATTAAATCACCCAACAGTTTTGTATGTCTCTCGGGTGGTTAGATTTGAGTGCTTAAATTGAACCTGCTGCCATACCATGGACATTCAACCATACATTTTTTTTTATCAAGCAGTAAATAAGCTTTACAAACATCTCTCACTGACCTCTGTAGCTGCAGGCACTGTGGAGTGATGCATACTCAACATTCAGAGCAACAATGACTGTTACGTTGTTCCTTCAAAAGCTCAGCTCACTCCAACCAGAAATAAAACTAAATATACGTTCAGAAGATATCATTATTTGAAGACTTGCACTTGAAATTCCAACTGAAGTTCCTATGCAGCATTTGCAGTAACCTAGTAACAAAAGATCAAAGCACATGTAAACCAAATCACTAAACAGAGCTTTACACGTTAATGTAGTTTTGAAAGTTGTAATCAATGTTTTTATATTTGCAGCTGCCCATCAAAATAATGCCTGGTGATTCTGCCATGAAAGTCCTTGTTCAGGTGCTTCTTGCTGTAAGTTGACAAGATTGTTGGCCTCCAAATGGTGTTCCTGCATTCTGATTCTGTCCACATACGTGCACAGCAGCAACTGTTCACTATCACCCTATAACAGAAAGTGCCCGAACGAGGACCTTCATGGCATGATCATTTTAGTGAAATCTGCACATTTAAAAATATTGAAAACGTACATTTTTGTCCTCCATAAAATCCTTTTCTCTGAGTACACTTAAGGACACAGGATATAGAGAGACAATTGAGTTATCTTCTACCTAAAGGAGGACCCTGGCAAACAAAAACAGTGACCATCCTGATAAATCAAATAAATGTGGCACTTACTCAAATAAATAAACAATAAAATTCCTGAAGTGAAAATAATATAAATAGATGTGCAAATCGTAGCAAGAGAACCAAACGATTACTCAACATATGATGCAAATGTGAATGACAATATACAATGCATGTGAACAAATATATCCAACAGAAAAAAATATTTTTAAACATAATAAATGAATTTAAAGTGCTTGTGCAAAAATCCTTGGTAATAAATGTGCAATCAAGTGCAAAAAGTTCAGTTCATAAAAATTTATTGACAATTGCTTCCACAATCCGTAGTTCACCAATAGTGTGCCCCAGCATCTCACCTCAAATGAAGACCCATACAGGTCTAGTAGCGCTTTTGTTATAAGATATCCTCAATGGCAACCAGCTGACTCTTCTCCTTGGAGCATCCGGCCACATAAGGTATAATCCAATAATTGCAAAGAAGATTTCACCTAAAACTAAAACCTCCTTAGGCTGCTTTCACACTGAAAGCGCTGGCCGTTAGCGGTAAAGCACTGCTCGTTTTGGCGGCGCCTTACCGCTGTTTAAGTGACGCTTTTGCGCCGCTTTCCAGCTGCTAGCGGGACGCTTTTTACCACAAAGAAGGGGTTAAAAACTCCCGTGTTGCGGTGCTTCAGAAGAGCTACCCATTCATTGTTTTGGGAGCACCGCCCCACAGATGCTGCTAGCAGGACTTTTCCGAGCGCACCAACCCGGTGTGAAAGCACCCATTGTAATGAATGGGAGGCAGTTTTGAGGCACTTTACAGGTGCTATTTATAGCGCTAAAATGCCTGAAAACTGCCTCAGTGTGAAAAGGGTCTTATTCTCTTCCATTCAAAGCTCATATGGAATAAAAAAAGATCTCCATAGCGCACTAATCAAGTAAAAAGCGTTTATTACGCAGCAGCAAACTTACATATAAAAAAAGCAGTGTTCAGCATCTATATAATAAGGATTTTCGGTCTCCACTGCGACTGGAAGTAACGTCACCTAGCTCCTCCCGATGTGTTACGTCACAGATCACGTGACTTTATCAAGGGTTATCCTGATATAACCCCTCCCACTCCCAGCATGCCTCTGTTTTGTAACAAAGCAGTACCAAGTGTAAGATCATAAACATAGAGGGGTGAGGGCCTGCATTCTTCAATGAACTCCAAGAAAAAGATTTTGTAGTAAGTACAAAAATGTAGTTTTCTTTCTAGTTCATTGAGGGACACATTTGAGACATAAAAAGCAGTTCAGAAAACAAAATGGCAACAGGCCAACTATTAACAACAGAAAAAAATAGGGACTACCTGCAGTCCGAAGAATTTCCTGAAGAACCTTATACCTAAAGTTTGCCTCAAATGAGGCCTGAACATCCACCTGGTGAAAATTAGAGAACATGTTAATAGAGGACTGGGTAATGGTGGCAGTCTTGCCAATCGGAGAAACAGTTGCCTGATGCTGAAAAGTCCAAGAAGAACTCACAAATCTAATAGAACACACTTTGACAGGATAAGGTGGAACCATAATCTTTCAGAGCCATCAAAAAATGATGGAGCAAGAAGCTGGTTCCCCATTGTAAAGAACACCCAGGATGACAGAGTGTCAACCTTTGTAAAGGAAACTGGCTGCAAGGTAGACACGAACAGCAGGATTTATATACAGACAAAGGTAAATAATCTTGTAATGTACTGGAGCCAGACAAAAGGATGAAACAACAAATGTTCCTGGTTGAGGTAAAAGCTGATACCACCTTAAGCTGGCTACAGGCTAGTAGAATTTTATTCCAATTTTTTTTATTTTAAGAATGTTTGTTCGATTTTCTAATTGTTATTGGGGTCGAATTGATGTTCATTTTTTACTTCAGTGATAAGAAAATTTGAAGGAGGTAGATGACCTTGCAGTAAAGATGTCCAGCTGTGTAGAAACAACCTAATCGCCCACAGCTCCATAGTGTTGATTGAGAGATGCGATTCCTCTGGCATTGAAGTCCCCTACACCAACAGGATCCAACCAAACCCTTTAAAGGGCTAAACTGTTCATGTCACATTGTTAGTAGGGACTTGTGCAAATTAAAACCCTCTACAGGAGGTGATTCAGATATCCCACAATAGGGATGCCCTGGGAGCATAAAAAGGCAAGTTTAGGCACTAGAACCTTGCTAAACCTTTAGGGTGCAAAAGATAGGCCGAGCTGCAAGTCCACAATCTGGAACCAAGGTACTGGAAAAATAGGGATATGCAAGTTTGTGTTCTAAATGTCTATAGAGGCCAGACGTGGTGGATTCTATGTAGAATGTTTGGGCCCAGTCAAAGTCATTCAGGGCCTTGAGATCCAAGATTTTGGTTCTGGAACTGTGAAAAAGTTGGGATAGAATCCTTAGAATCTTTCCGCCACAGAAAATGGAGCAATAACCCCTTGATCCAAAAGATCTGTCAGGGCTGCATTGAGGTCTGCTATCTGTCTGGTGACACAGAAAGGTTGGAAGACATGAAGCTGGGAGCAAAACTCTGGTGATTACTCTTAACTCCAACAATATTCTTAAAGCAGTATTTAACCCAAAAGCAAACATTATATGGCAGCTTACCAATCCTTAGATGTGATTGCTGCATTAGTTTACATTTTTAGGCGTTCTTTATTTTATTTTTACCAGGTGATCCTGGCAGTAAGCTCTCCTGCAGATGTAGAAGTTAAAAGGGTTAGGACCAACCATTTACCACTGACAGGGGTGCTTACAACGAACAAATTTTTATTCAATAATGTAGAACCTTTATCCTAAAAGGAACAAAACTGTTGCTGTAACTGCTTGTAAAGTGCTAGCTGGGGTTTAGCTTCAATTTGTTAGTGTATCTAAACCTGCTATACAGCCATCAAAATGTACGCTTGCTCGCATTAGGCAAATGGAAAAAAGCTGGGCGCGAGTGTGGAGCTGCATTGGAGGGAGATGGGGGTGGGGGCTACCCAGGGCCATTTCAATGAGCAGGTGCCATAGCTGCATGGGGGGGGGGGGTGTTACTGGACTCTCCCTGGCCCTTTGCATCCTGGCCAATTCAATCGAGTCAGCAGTTGGCTCAGCAGTGCAGGTGAAGCTGCTTGTACCACTCCCGTCATCCAATCAAATTAGGCTGTCCCTCGGAACTTCAGTATCTCCCAAGGCAGCTGGAGTTGGTGGGTGGAGCTAGGGGTGTGGCTGCCTCCTCCACTCCTCCCAAAGATTCATTCACTCATGCTGAGGAGGAGATCATATACAGCAATGCTATAAGTGACTGAGCACATTGTCACAGCATACAGCCCTAACCTGCCATTATACTGCCCTATACTACCCACACCTGCCACTATACCACACTATACTACCCAAACCTGCCAACATTACCACCCTATACTACCCAAACCTGCCACTATACCATCCAAACCTGCCACCATACCGCCCTATACTACCCAAACTTGCCACTGTACCGCCCTATAGTACCCAAACCTGCCACTAAACCGCCCTATACTACCCAAACCTGCCACTAAACCGCCCTGTACTACCCCAAACCTGCCACTTTACCGCGCTAATACTATCCAAACCTGCCAAACAGTGCCTATAGTAGCCAATCATATTTTATCTGTATTTTTTTTATCACAGATCAATGAAATATGCTTTATATTAATATTGTTAAAGTGGTTATTAATATTTATTTTTGTAACTTAATTTATGAGGGCGTGTTTAGGGTCGGAATTAGGGGCGGGGCAAGGTAGAGGTTGGGTGGGGCAACTGGTGGCAAGCAACTCTTATGGCCCTGCTAGCTTTTTCTAGCGCCCACCTAACCTCCTGCCTCCTGGACCCTGTTCCTTCTCAAATACTATGGTCACTCTCTGGCTCTAGCCTACACTCTTTAACTCATATATTCAACCCCTCTCTCAACTGACATCTTCCCCAACTCTCTAAAACATGTGCTAGTCACTCCCATACCAAAAAAGGCCTCACTGGACCCCACCAATCTTAACAACCTAAGACCCATCTCATTACTCTCTTTTGCCTCCAAACTCCTTGAACATTTAGTCTACAACCGACTGAGCGACCACCTCATTGAGAACTTCTTGATCCCCTTCAGACTGGATTCACCCACAGCACTCCACAGAAACTGCCCTCCTAAAACTCACAAACGACTTACTAACAGCCAAAACCAACAGTCATTATTCCGTACCCTTACTCTTGGACCTTTCAGCTGCCTTTGATACCCCCTCCTCCTCAAAAAACTCAATTTGCTTGATCTCCATGGCTGCGCTCTCCTTTGGTTTGAATCTCACCTATCTCACCGCACCTTCAGTGTCACTTACAACTCAACTTCCACCTCTCCAACTCCTCTTACCGTTGGGGTCCCCCAGGGTTCTGTCCTTGGACCGCTACTATTCTCGATCTACACGTCCTCCCTGGGTCAGCTGATAGCCTCCCATGGCTTCCGCTACCATTTATATGCCGATGACACCCAAATCTATCTCTCTGCCCCTCAGCCCACCTCATCAGTCTCCTCACGCATCACTGATTTACTAACAGACATGTCAGCCTGGATGTCACACCACTTCCTCAAACTGAATCTTTCTAAAACCGAGCTCTTAATATTTCCTCCCCAATGTGCCCCTTCCCCTGACTTCTCTGTCAAGATCAATGGCACATCTATCAGTCCGTCTCCACATGCCAGGGTGCTAGGGGTAAACTTAGACTCTGAACTGCCCTTTCAGGCCCACATCCAACCCCTGACCCCTGACCAAATCATGCAACATTTCTAGAATACGCCCCCTTTTTAACTAAATGACACCACCAAGCTTCTAATTCAATCCCTAGTTATCTCTGGTCTCAACTACTGCAACTTCCTCCTCATTGGATTACCTTTACATAGATTATGCCCCCTTCATCCACCTTACCAATTATTCAGTGTCCTCCACCCCTCTATGCCAATCTCTCAACTGGCTTCAACTCACCCAACGAATAAAATTCAAAGTGCTAACAATATTTACAAAGCCATCCATAACTCTGCCCCCAGCTACACCACTAACCTAGTCTCAAAATACCAACCAAGCCACTATCTTCGGTCCTCCCAAGACCTCCTGCTCTCTAGCTGCCTTGTCACCTCCTCCCATGCTCGCCTCCAGGATTTCTCCAGAGCTTCTCTCATCCCAATCTGTCCGTTTGTCCCCTAATATATCCATCTTTAGACGATCCCTGAAAACCCTTCTCTTTAAAGAAGCCTATCCTGCTTCTAACTAATACATCGGTTTACTTTCTCTATCAGCTCATCCCACACAGCCATTACCTTTTGTATCAATCGGCCGTCCCTTTTCAATTGTAAGCTCTATGAGCAGGCCCTCTGATTAGTCTTGTACCAAATTGTAATGTAACTGTAATGTCTGCCTTCATTTTGTATAATAATAGTAGTAGATCAGGACTTAAAATTTTGAGCCCTGTGCTAGTACATCCAACACTACCCTCCCTCAGGCTGACAATGCTTGTGTTCAAAGGTGTCTCTGTTGCTTTATCATCCAGAGTGAAGGATACCTAATGCAGCCATCACATGAAATGACTGGTAGGCTTCAATATATTACATTTTTGGTTTTAATGCCACTTAAATGAAGGTCCAAGGTAGCGCCAAAGATATGCAGGCTGTTGAAGGGCATGCACAGCAAATGCTTTTTACATGCCTGCTCTGCAGCCCAACATTGCAACAGGAATTTTTCTACATCTTCACGAATAAGAGACTCATGGGAAACAAGACAGGAGAAATCTACTAACACATCTACACAGTAGTTCAGGGCTGCTAACATGGGCTCTAACCATTCCACAAACTGAGGATCAGTGTGGGGGGAAGTTGGATCACTGATCATGAATCTAGTCCATTTCCCTAATGTTTGACAGACCAGCATCATGACCAAGTTATTACCAGGTAGGGCATGCCAGAAAAAAAGATTTTGCAAGAATCTCCAAACATTTGTCTAAAGGATCCTGAAACATTGGTGCATCCTCTACAGAAATCATCAATGCTTAAAAAGGGACGCTGTTGATCAACATTGGAAATGAGCTACTTCTTTTTTTAGTCATTCTATATGTTTTTGCAGCAACAGGCAGAAACAGGAAAGTAATAGTTCAATTTGCAGCCAAAATGGAGATCTCAGTCAGGCAAAGTATTTCACAATCCGTCATTTAATAGACATAATGTGATACAATTAGAGGCAGTGCAGGTAAAAGTAATGTAGCAACCAAAACTTTGGTTAGGTGGATAATGTTGTGGAAAAGTTATAAGGAAACAGCCCACTTTTTGTTATGGAACGCCTCAAATGGGTATTGGACTGTGAAATAATTGGAAGATTAGCATCGTAGATTTGCAAGTGCATCTGAAAACTTTTAGTAGTCTTAGGACCTCTAAGAGATCTTACATAGGCAGCAATAGTAGCGGAAATTACAGGCTGCTCTTCTGTTTTTAAGCCGGCATGCACCACGTGTACAAGAGACAAATGGTCTCACTAAAACTGTCCCTGAAACTTCTCAGGGATAATA
Organism: Lithobates clamitans; assembly: GCA_037952925.1. NCBI lineage: Eukaryota > Metazoa > Chordata > Amphibia > Anura > Ranidae > Lithobates > Lithobates clamitans. Next base: position 3,732,728 of record JBBGZY010000649.1, read on the forward strand.
TCATCCAGCAAGGATTTTTGAGACTCGTCATCAGACAGATCCCACCGCAGCAGAAGGATCAGAAGGGAAGGCATTGAAATACACTTATGGCCTTTGCGGTCAGAGTCCGCATTCAAATTTGCAATTTTACCCACGAAATCCGCTATAACGGTGGTGAAATCCTTCTAGTTACCAAAATGGTAGATGGCTACCCCCGATGGAGATAAGAAGACGGTAAGGAATGTTGGGACTCAAGCAGGGGACAGCATCCCAAGCTGTTGGTATCAGGCCCTTTAAGAGGAAACACTGCAGGTCACCTTGGAATCTATTGATATAGCACTCAGTCCTGTAGCATTTTAACCCTTTCTGAAGAAAACTAATGGAAAACAGATAACAATTGTGTGCAACTGTTCTAACAAACAAAGCAGCTTCTGCTACTAAGCCCACATGGCCTGGGCCACACCAGAGGCTGTGCAATGGCTCTGGACTTGGAAAGTATTCTATGTCTAACCAACAGTACACAAAGGTCTGACAAGTACCACAGTGTCGAGCCCAGTGCCCCCCCCCATGCACTCTTGCTCTCCACCTGTTCTGAGACATACCATAAATAGCAGCTAGACTCAAGATCAGTTTTCTGAATCAGATCAGGCAGCGATTGTGATTGGTTGCTAGAGGTTGCAGTGTATCATTACCACTCACTGACTGGCTGCTAGAGGTCACAGCACACATTATGGCTCACTGAATATTTGCTAGAGGTTATAGCACATGACTTCTGCTTGTTGATTGGTTGCTAGAGATTACTGTACATCAATACTGCTCACTGATTGGTTGCTACAGGTTACCACACATTAATAATGCTCACTGGTTGGTTGCTTGAGGTTACTGCATATCCTTACCGCTCAATGATTGGTTGCAAGAGGTTAGTGCAAATCATTACTGCTCACTGGTTGGGTGAGCAGTAATGATTGCGGCTAAAGGTAACAACACATCATCTCCTCACTGCCTGAACACCATGGACTGGGGAGGTGAGGGGACCCATCAATAGATAGAAAGCGCCTAGGGATCCTAGGACTCCTGGGATCAGTGGTAATGCTGGGGGGGGGGTGATCAGTGGCAATTTTGGGGGGGGGGGGTTGATGAGATCAATGGCAGTGGTGGGGGATGGGATTAGCTAAGAGGCAGTACACTGTGGCAAATTCTGAATCATGCAAAGCAAGGCTGGAAATCTTTGGCAAGTATATAGTGAGAGATTCTACACTAACCACCAATGTAATGGGGAATTTACAATGACCACCAATGTGAGGGAGGATTTACACTGACAACCAATGTGTGGGGGAATTTGCACTGACCACCAATGTGTGGGGGAATTTGCACTGACCACCGTGTGACGGGGAATTTTACGCCACCCACCAATATAAAGAGGGATTTCTACAGTGACACCAATGTAATAGGAGCATTTACATCAACCACCAGTGTAAGGGGGAATATACACTGACAACCATTGTCAAGGAGATTTGTACTGACCACCAATGTAGGGTGACAATTTTACACCAACCACCTATGTTAGGGGGGATTTTCACTGACCATAGTGTAAGGGTAATTCTGCACTTACCACCAATGTACAGGGAAATGTACACTGATCACCAATATAATGAAGAATTTACACTGACAACCAATGTAATGGTGGATTTTACATCAATAATCAATAAAGGGGGATTTCTACACTTGCCACCAATGTAAGGAGGGAGGGGGAATTTACACTCACCATCAATTTAATGGGAGCTTTTAGATGGACCACAAATGTAAGGGAGGATTCAAAACTGACCACAAATGCAAGTTTGGATTTTTGTACCGATTACCTATAAAAAGAGGAGTTTCTACACTGGCCACCCATGTAATGGTGATTTACACTGACCACTAATGGAATGGGGATTTAAACTGGGGATGTAATAGAAACATTCACAGTAACCACCACTGTAAGGAGGGATTTACACTGACCACCAATGTAAGGGGGACCTTCACACTGGCCAGTAGCGTTAATGAATGGATTGTACACCAGGCCCCAATGTAATGAGAAGATTTACACTGGCCACCAATGTAACTGAGACATTTAGCCTGCGTTCCCATTTGTGTGTGTCGGGAATTGTTAATCATACCCCCACGCATCTGCTGAGATGTGCGTATTCGCATGCACCAAAATTCAGGGTGCTGTGGCACCTTGTTATTTTGAAGAAGGGTTCCACTTCCAATTTCCTTGCCTTTGCAGAACAGGCTGATGTTGGGCTTAATGACCACAGTTGTAGGCAAGACTTTCCAGCATGCCCCTTTACCTCTCCAGCATTCAGCAGAAGTAATGGTGGATATGACCTCAGTGGGGCATGATATGCTAGTGGGGCATATGAATGCCGTCTCTATTTACATAACAATGCCGCCGGTCCACGGCTATTTACATATTAATGCCACTGCTATTTACATATCAATGCATGTTATTTACAAGTAAACACAGGGTCTGCAGGTGAGTCATCTGTACACGGCAATAGGCAGAGCTGGGCAGCATTAGTAACAGAACTTCACACTGAGATATCGAGACACAGCACGGGACTAAAACTTCAAGGGATAAGGGAATTTAAATTGGGATAGTTGGCAAGTATGAGGCAGCTGCTTTGGGCCCCACAACAATGATGGGGCCCTGGGCAGCTGCCCTTTTGCCCCGCCTTAAAGACGGCCCTGCCAGTGCCCAAAGGTCACATTCAAGGCAGGCCATTCAGTCCAGTTACAGCCTCCAAAGCTATTGATGAGAATATGCAAATCCATAAAACTCCATAAGGTGACCAGCTCAAGCAGCATGTAGGCAGGTCTTGGTAGAAGAAAAAAAGTCTTGAAAAAAAATGGCTAGTAAAAATAGTTACATTTTTCTCAGTAGAGAAAAGGCATCCAACCTCCTAGGACACTAGCAAAAAACTAAAGCATGCTGGGAGCGGGAGTGGTTATGCCAGGCTAGTCACTGTTTTGCACTTGCCAGTGTTCAAATCCTGTTGACGGCAGTATAATCTAATTGTCTCCCAATCCAGCATTCCTCCATGAACGAAAAAATTTATTAATTTTGAAATTATTTTAACATGTGAAAGTTTATGTGAGAATAAGGTGAATGGGTATCCTTATACTTTAACTGCTTGCCAACCAGCCGCCGTCATTATACTGCGGCAGGTCAGCTTGTTCCCGCAAATGGCCGTAGCTGTACGTCGGCCCCTTTAACAGCTATAGTAGGCATGTCCAATGCACGGCGGGGGAGCTGATGAGCATGGCTGGAGGCCACGATGTCTGACGGCCACCAGCGATCGCTCCACAGAGAGCCAGAACGGGGATCTGTCAATGTAAGCAAACAGATCCCCATTCTGATAGGGAAGTACAATGTGAGTGTCTGTGCCTACTGATTAAGAACAGTGATCTCTCTGTACTCCCAGTCAGTCCCCTCCCCCCACAGTTAGAAACACCTTCCAGGGAACACATTTAACCCCTTGATCAAACCCTAGTGTTAACCCGTTCCCTGCCAGTGTCATTTATACAGTAATCAGTGTATTTTTATAGCACTGATCACTGTATAAATGTCACCGGTCCCAAAAAAGTGTCCAATCTTTCCGCCGCAATGTCGCAGTCCTGCTAAAAAAAAAAAAATTCGCTGATCACCACCATTACTAGTAAAAAAAAAAAAAAAAAAAAAATTCCATAAATCTATCCCCTATTTTGTATTTTACCAAAAATATGTAGAAGAATACATATTGGCCTAAACTGATGAAGAATTTTTTTTTGGGATATTTATTATAGCAAAAAGTAAAAAATATTGCTTTATTTTTAAAATTGTCATTCTTTTTTTATGTATAGCGCAAAAAAAAAAAAAAAAAAACGCAGAGGGGATCAAATACCACCAAAAGAAAGCTCTATTTGTGGGGAATAAAGGACGTCAATTTTGTTTGGGTACAGCTTCGCACGACCACACAATTGTCAGTTAAAGTAACGCAGTTTCGAATCGCAAAAAATGGACTGGTTGTTAAGGAGGTAAATCCTTCCGGTCTTAAGTGGTAATGTAATGGGTTTACTTATGCTTTAACCACTTGCCTACTGAGAACTTTACCCCCTTCCTGCCCAGGCCAATTTTCAGCTTTCAGCGTTGTCACACTTTGAATGACAATTGTGCGGTAATGCTACACTGTGCTTTGAGGTATTAAATCAACACTATTTTTTTTATTCTTTGCTAAGCAAACGAAAAAAGACCGAAAATGTTTGGGAAAAAAAAAAAAAGTTTTTCATAGTTTGTTATAAAATTTTGCAAACAGGTAAGTTTTCTCCTTCAGTTACGTGTGCTGATGAGGCTGCACTGATGGGCACTGATAGGCTGCACTAATGGGCACTGTTGGGACTGCACTGATTATCAGTGTAGCTGCCCCTTTAACACAAGCTGGTTATCGGCTCTCCTTTCCTCACACTGTCACATACCTCCCAACCGTCCCGGATTGGCCGTAAAAGTCCCGCTGTGGGAGGTCTGTCCCGCGTCCCGGGCACATTCATTCCGGGACAATACAATGTCCCGGAATTGCCCCACTGGCCGATCTGATGCCCCCCTAAAAATTGCCGCCGCATTGCCGCTGTCCCTCACTGCCCGCTGTACTAGTTTTGGCCGAGACCGCTTCATTTCACCCCCAGACGCTGCCTGGCTCACTGCCAAAACAACTGGTTGCTAGGCATGGCCCGCCTGGCGTCTAACAACCAGTGACGTCACGACAAGGAGGAGAGTGGAGCCCCAGCATTTAGCCAAAGGAGGAGTCCTCTTCGCGCCTAAGCTCCGCCCCCGGCTCCGCCCCCAACTCCGGGTCCTCCCTGAGTGGAGCCCCAGAATTTAGCCAAAGGAGGATTCCTCTTCGCGCCTAAGCTCCGCCCCGGCTCCGCCCCTGACTCCGCCCCCGACTCCGGGTCTTCCCCCGAAGGCTGTTCCTGCGCTGGAAAAAAGGTAGGAGAAATGCTCCCTGCACTGCCCTGACTCTGAGTACACTTATGGTCACTCTGCTCCCTCCCATACACTGCCCCTCTCCAGTCATGCTGTACAGTCCCCCCATACTGCCCTCCACTACCCCCCCATTATACTGCCCTCCACTACCCCCCCCATTATACTGCCCCCCTCCCATTTTACTGCCCTCCACTACCCCCCAATATACTGCCCTCTACTACCACCCCTCCCATCATACTGCCCCAATCCCATCATACTGCCCCCCCTCCTATTATACTGCCCTCCACTACCCCCCCATTATACTGCCCCCTCCCGTTTTACTGCCCTCCACGTGACTACCCCCCCAATATACTGCCCTCTACTACCACCCCTCCTATCATACTGCCCCAATCCCATCATACTGCCCCCCCTCCTATTATACTGCCCTCCACTGCCACCCCTCCTATTATACTGCCCTCCACTAACCCCCCCATTATACTGCCTTTCACTGCCACCCCCACCCATCATACTGCCCCCCTCCAATTATACTGCCCTCCACTGCCACCGCTCCTATTATACTGCCCTCCACTAACCCCCCTCCCATCATACTGCCCTCCACTACCACCCTTCCCATCATACTGCTCTCCCTCCCATCATACTGCCCTCCACTACCACCCCTCCCATAATACTGCCCTCCACTACCACCCCTCCCATTATATTGCCCTCCACTACCACCCCTCCCATAATACTGCCCTCCACTACCACCCCTCCCATTATATTGCCCTCCACTACCACCCCTCCCATCATACTGCCCTCCACTACCACCCTTCCCATCATACTGCTCTCCCTCCCATCATACTGCCCTCCACTACCACCCCTCCCATAATACTGCCCTCCACTAAACCCCCTCCCATTATATTGCCCTCCACTACCACCCTTCCCATCATACTGCTCTCCCTCCCATCATACTGCCCTCCACTACCTCCCCTCCCATAATACTGCCCTCCACTAAACCCCCTCCCATTATATTGCCCTCCACTACCACCCTTCCCATCATACTGCTCTCCCTCCCATCATACTGCCCTCCACTACCACCCCTCCCATAATACTGCCCTCCACTAAACCCCCTCCCATTATATTGCCCTCCACTACCACCCTTCCCATCATACTGCTCTCCCTCCCATCATACTGCCCTCCACTACCACCCCTCCCATAATACTGCCCTCCACTAAACCCCCTCCCATTATATTGCCCTCCACTACCACCCTTCCCATCATACTGCTCTCCCTCCCATCATACTGCCCTCCACTACCACCCCTCCCATAATACTGCCCTCCACTAAACCCCCTCCCATTATATTGCCCTCCACTACCACCCTTCCCATCATACTGCTCTCCCTCCCATCATACTGCCCTCCACTACCACCCCTCCCATAATACTGCCCTCCACTACCACCCCTCCCATAATACTGCCCTCCACTACCACCCCTCCCATTATATTGCCCTCCACTACCACCCCTCCCATAATACTGCCCTCCACTACCACCCCTCCCATTATATTGCCCTCCACTACCACCCCTCCCATCATACTGCCCTCCACTACCACCCTTCCGATCATACTGCTCTCCCTCCCATCATACTGCCCTCCACTACCACCCCTCCCATAATACTGCCCTCCACTAAACCCCCTCCCATTATATTGCCCTCCACTACCACCCTTCCCATCATACTGCTCTCCCTCCCATCATACTGCCCTCCACTACCACCCCTCCCATAATACTGCCCTCCACTAAACCCCCTCCCATTATATTGCCCTCCACTACCACCCCTCCCATCATACTGCCCTCCACTACCACCCTTCCCATCATACTGCTCTCCCTCCCATCATACTGCCCTCCACTACCACCCCTCCCATAATACTGCCCTCCACTAAACCCCCTCCCATTATATTGCACTCCACTACCACATCTCCCATCATACTGCCCTCCACTACCCCCCTTCCCATCATACTGCTCTCCCTCCCATCATACTGCCCTCCACTACCACCCCTCCTATAATACTGCCCTCCACTAAACCCCCTCCCATTGTATTGCCCTCCACTACCACCCCTCCCATCATACTGCCCTCCACTACCACCCTTCCCATCATACTGCTCTCCCTCCCATCATACTGCCCTCCACTACCATCCCTCCCATAATACTGCCCTCCACTAAACCCCCTCCCATTATATTGCCCTCCACTACCATCCCTCCCATCATACTGCCCTGCACTAACCCCCCCTCCCATGATACTGTCCTCCACTACCGCCTCCTCCCATCATACTGCCCTCCACTACCTCCTCTCCTATCATACTGCCCTCCACCCCATCATACTGCCCTCCGCTGCCTCCCCTCCCATCATAATGCCTTCCACTGCCTCCGCCCCAACATACTGCCTTCCACTGCCACCCCTCCCATCATACTGCCCTCCACTGACACCCCCTCCCATCATACTGCCCTCCACCCCATCATACTGCCCTCTACTGCCACCAACTCCCATCAAAAACTGTAAAAAAAACTCTAAAAAATAAAATGGATAAAATATAATGGTAAAAAATAATAACAAAAATAAAATAACAATAAAAAAAAAACTACTGATCCTGTCCACTGCCCTACTGATTATGTCTACTGACCACGTCCACTGCTCTACTGACCATGTCCACTGCCCTACTGACCATGTCCACTGCCCTACTGACCATGTCCACTGCCCTACTGACCACTTTCTCTGCCATACTGACCACTTTCTCTGCCATACTGACCACTTCCACTGCTCTACTGACCATGTCCACTGCCCTACTGACTGACACCATTCACAGTCCACACTGACACCACTGGCGGAACTACCAGCAAAGGTTGCACTTGCAACTAGGCCCTGGCCTTCTGCCACCATGGCCGGGCCCAATCTGCTGTGGGACCATGAAGGGTGATGGGATCAGTGGGAAGGGCTCTGGGCTCGAAGGGAATGGCCTAGGCTGGAGGTCGGGGGGCCCTTCATGGTTTCTTGCACCAGGGCCCCTGAAGGTTCTAATTATGCCTCTGCTGCACCCTGTATATAGCTCATCCAGTACCCTGTGCCCTGTATATAGCTCATCTCAGAACCCCGCACCCTGTATATAGCTCATCCCAGAACCCTGCACCCTGTATATAGCTCATCCCAGAACCCTGCACTCTGCACATAGCGCATCCCAGAACCCTGCACTCTGCACATAGCTCATTCCAGAACCCTGCACTCTGCACATAGCTCATTCCAGAACCCTGCACTCTTTACATAGCTCATTCCAGAACCCTGCACTCTTTACATAGCTCATCCCAGAACCCTGCACTCTGTACATAGCTCATCCCAGAACCCTGCACTCTGTGCATAGCTCATCTCAGAACCCTGCACTCTGTGCATAGCTCATCTCAGAACCCTGCACTCTGTACATAGCTCATCCCAGAACCCTGCTCTCTGTACATAGCTCATCCCAGAACCCTGCACTCTGTACATAGCTCAACCCAGAACCCTGCACTCTGCATGCTGCTCACTCTGCTCAATCTGCTGTGGGACCATGAAGGGTGATGGGATCAGTGGGAAGGGCTCTGGGCTCGAAGGGAATGGCCTAGGCTGGAGGTCGGGGGGCCCTTCATGGTTTCTTGCACCAGGGTCCCTGAAGGTTCTAATTATGCCTCTGCTGCACCCTGTATATAGCTCATCCAGTACCCTGTGCCCTGTATATAGCTCGTCTCAGAACCCCGCACCCTGTATATAGCTCATCCCAGAACCCTGCACCCTGTATATAGCTCATCCCAGAACCCTGCACTCTGCACATAGCTCATTCCCGAACCCTGCACTCTGCACATTGCTCATTCCAGAACCCTGCACTCTGCACATAGCACATCCCAGAACCCTGCACCCTGTATATAGCTCATCCCAGAACCCTGCACTCTGCACATAGCTCATTCCAGAACCCTGCACTCTGCACATTGCTCATTCCAGAACTCTGCACATAGCGCATCCCAGAACCCTGCACTCTGCACATAGCTCATTCCAGAACCCTGCACTGTTTACATAGCTCATTCCAGAACCCTGCACTCTTTACATAGCTCATCCCAGAACCCTGCACTCTGTACATAGCTCATCCCAGAACCCTGCACTCTGTGCATAGCTAATCTCAGAACCCTGCACTCTGTACATAGCTCATCTCAGAACCCTGCACTCTGTACATAGCTCACCCCAGAACCCTGCTCTCTGTACATAGCTCATCCCAGAACCCTGCACCCTGTACATAGCTCACTCCAGAACCCTGCACTCTGCATTCAGCTCACTCCAGAACCCTGCACTCTGAATACAGCTCACCCCAGAACCCTGCACTCTGTACACAGCTCATGCCAGAACCCTGCACTCTGTACACAGCTCATGCCAGAACCCTGCACTCTGTACACAGCTCATGCCAGAACCCTGCACTCTGTACACACACAGCTCATGCTAGAACCCTGCACTCTGTACACAGCTCATGCAAGAACCCTGCTCTCTGTACACAGCTCATGCCATAACCCTGCACTCTGTACATAGCTCATTCCAGAACCCTGCACTCTGCACATTGCTCATTCCAGAACCCTGCACTCTGCACATAGCGCATCCCAGAACCCTGCACTCTGCACATAGCTCATCCCAGAACCCTGCACTCTGTACATAGCTCATCTCAGAACCCTGCACTCTGTACATAGCTCACCCCAGAACCCTGCTCTCTGTACATAGCTCATCCCAAAACCCTGCACTCTGTACATAGCTCAACCCAGAACCCTGCACTCTGCATGCAGCTCACTCCAGAACCCTGCACTCTGAATGCAGCTCACCCCAGAACCCTGCACTCTGTACACAGCTCATGCCAGAACCCTACACTCTGTACACAGCTCATGCCAGAACCCTGCACTCTGTACACACACAGCTCATGCTAGAACCCTGCACTCTGTACACAGCTCATGCAAGAACCCTGCACTCTGTACATAGCTCATGCCAGAACCCTGCACTCTGTACACAGCTCATGCCAGAACCCTGCACTCTGTACATAGCTCATGCCAGAACCCTGCACTCTGTACATAGCTCATGCCAGAACCCTGCACTCTGTACATAGCTCATCCTACAACCCTGCACTCTGTATATAGCTCATGCCAGAACCCTGCACTCTGTATATAGCTCATCCTACAACCCTGCACTTTGTACGTAATGCACTCCAAACACTGCATTCTTTTATCCTTTTTTTTAAATAAATGTGCTGGGGTATGTATGTATCCATGAGACTCTTGCTTGTGGAACAATAATAAAAGCATATTTTATAGATACAAGGAAGCCAAAGTTTTGTTTAATGATGCCCATTAAGCTCCTCCCACTGTCAAACGTTTGACCACGCCCACATTTGCCACAGCGCGCTATGCAAGGTTACTTCCTTCCTCAAGTGTCCCTCATTCTGAAGTTCAAAAGTTGGGAGGTATGCTGTCAGCGTGAGGAAAGGAATGCAGATAACTGGCTTGTGTTTACATTGTGATTGGCCCTCTACCCTGATCTGTGATCAGCCATGTCCGAAGGATTTAGCGATTAAAGAGCGTGTGCCCGTAGGCCACAGAAGGCATGCGGGCAGTGCGATCACGGGGGGACGTTCATGGGGGCCTTCCTGGCAAAGTAAGCCTGGGCTGTAGCCGTCTTTTGGCTATAGCACGGGTGGGAACTGGTTAAAGTAAGCAGTATGAAAAGGAGTTTAGGACATAATATGTTAGTCACTTTGGGCGGGGGGCTTGTGGAACCCAGCTTACCTTGGAGAGCACTGGAATCCCCTTGTTCAGCTCCCCCGGCCCCTCCTATGTGTAAGTAACCCTATGTCTATTAGGGGCACAGGGTGACTGAGAACCCCAGTCTGATCTGCATTAGTCAGACTCACTGTACAACCACACTGAAATATTATATATATATATATATATATATATATATATATATATATATATTATATTGTCTCATTTACTGTTGTAGACTCTTTACTAGATCGTTTGAGGTGTGGCTATATCCCCTTGTTCTATTGTCTGTGTCTGCCTTGGAAGCAACCTATTATGGGATGTATATGTGTATGTGGATTAGCTGTGAGGAGGGAGGGGGGAATTCCTCCAACAGCTCTCCCTGCTGATAGGACAGTCTACTGATGAGAAGTTTGAATACACCTGTGTCATGCTACTGGTGGAGGTAAAGTCTACCCTGCCCGGTGTCATTATGCAAAGAAGGGGGAATGTCCCATGAGTGTATATCTATGTACCTGTGTTCAAATAAACAGTGCATGTTCCAGCTTTGCAGTAAAATTAGTCCTGCCTAGTTCATGGTTATAATATGTGGCTCCAATATCTATATTCAGACTGGAGGAAGCGGTATATGATGGAAGCACTCAAGCGGAGTGTGGGAGGCAATTCCGTGACATAATCCATATAGATTTTATGGCTAAAAGGCAATTAGAACATAGACAAGTCCTTAAAAATTGAATTTTAGCCCAAACATTTTTATGGCAGTTTTTGTCTCTGCATTGATCACACAGACGTGAAAGGAAATTTCCATGTAGCACCCTGATGTTTAGGCAGGGTGGCTATTAAATTTATCTACAAAGTGATAGTTGCCTTGGCCAATTGATAGGAGGTCAATTGATGTCACCCTAATTTTGGAGTTGCTGCACTTCTCTCTTCTGCCACTAGATAGCCGGGTATCTGGCGGCATTAGATAAGACAAGGGCATTGCAAGGACAGATTAGGAATGAATGGGGTGTCTCAGCCAATGGGCAGGGATTTTCTTGGGTCCCTTGGCATGCTGGAAGAGCCTATTTATTTTGGTGGAGTCAGGTGATTGGGATTCTGTGCCACCTGGACGGCTGTCTCGGTGGACGTGTGTTGTAATGCCACAGTTTGCTAGGCCATAAGCCTTGGGCCTATCCCGGGGACAACTGGCTGCTAGGCTGTCTGAGGGCCTATCCAGAAGCAAGAGAGCAGCGTAGGGTTGGGACTGCGGCTTGCAGTCCAACCAAAAGTAACAGTTTCGCCAGCCGGGGAACCAGATGTGGTCGGAGGTAGAAGGAAAGCTGTTGCCACTAAGGGACCATCCACCTTGCTTCCGGAGACCACTGTGAGTAAGCTGAGGCCAGTACCAGCAGACTTCTCGCCAGCCGGGGGCAGTGAAGTAGTGGGAAAACTTTAGCAAGTGCCAAGTCAGAGACCCAGCGGGGCAACAGAGGTGACGCTTGTGTAGTGCCAAGCCAGGGGCCTAACGTGTTAGCAGTGGTGAAGCTTGAGGAGTATCTGTGAGTGCCAAGCCAGGGACCCAGTGGTGAAGTGGGGATGATGCTTGAGGAAGATACTGAGTGCTAGATTGGAAGAGCTCAGGGGATTCAGTGGCAGTTGATCAGTAAGTCTAGTGAAAGACTGAGAGCTCAGTGGAAGTGAAGTTCTACAATAGGAGATTGTAGAAGAAGTGAAAGAGTTCATTGCAACCTGTTCTATTAGGTGAAGAGACACCTGATTCAGAGACAATTGGGATGTCCAAAAGCAGTTTTACTGAGGGAAGAGCGATACCCATGGGCCCACTATTAACAACAAAAAACTGGGGACTACTTGTGAAGTAGATATTCCTCAAGTTGCCAAATGTCATGGTTACCCCTAACGCAGGTGGTAAGCACTATAGCTGGCCTCTGTGTTCTTCACCTATAGCAGCCCCCTTTCCCATAAGGAAAGCATGCCTACCGGTACTCGGCTGTCCCCAGGACTTATACACAATGCTATAGTGCCTGGCTAGGACGGCAGGGCATGTGCAAATTGAGCAAAGCAAACAGGTACTTGCGGTTGGCAGACAGGCAAAGTTTAGAATAGTCCGGGTCAAATTTCAAAGTCAAAAGCCAGGCAGAGTTAAGAGAATAGTCAATATCCAATCTGAGGCCATTAATTAAGTAACCCAATCTAGCAGAGCAGGGCAGACAAACCGGTAGTTTGATCAGGTGTTACACACGCCATCACAACCATGAGACTGCAGGCTTGGCTGGCTTAAATCAGGTTTGGTCATCTAGAGACTTGCCACATCAATCACCTTGCAGGTGGGCAGACAGACAAGGAGATTGCCACAGCCAAAACCAGGATGCTGGAATGAGCAGCAGGAGCACTAGATGCTCCTGACACTAAGATTGTTATATATTACTGTGTGGACTGCAAATGTTAAAACATTCTTCAAGCTTTTCCATTCCATAATGTGTGTACACAATCTACCCCTCTAAAAATCCTGTCCTCATCTTTCTGTGTATAATGTTAAGCAAGGGAAAGTCTAATACATGTAGCACCCTCTACCAATAGGTAGGTGCTAGTAAGGTTTATTTTTACTAGGTTATCCAGCACAGGCAAATTTAGGCAGGCTTATGCTGCATGCTAGGCCTGTCTGTTTTGATCTGGGGGGCCGGGAGGGGTCAGAGTAGCAGTGAGTGTGACCACCTGCACTTCAGTTCTGAGCCGCCTTCCCTGCTTCCAGGGAGAATATTCTGAAAGAGGGGCTGGGCCTAGAACTGGAGTGGCAGGCAGCATGTGTGTGAGCCCTGACCAATCCCCAATCGATATTGGCAGGGGGCAGGCCTCATATATAAGCTGAGGTGATATGCCACTGGGGGGAGGAGAAGTCGGCTGAGTTAAGTGAAGAATGGCATGTTAGGCAGCAGCAGGAGGCCATCCCTATCTGGTGGCGGTGCACCGATCGCAGGAGAAGGCCCGGCGAGAACTGTGAAGGATCATTGCCTCAACATGGTCATTGGCAATGTCTCTGCCACCACTCGGTTGGAACTCCTGGAGCAGAGGGGCGGGTGAAGCTGTCGGTACGCATGGTCCAGTCAAAGTTCCTCATCAAGGACTTAAGGCTGTTGGAAGGTCGGTGAGTGTTACCACAGTGGAGGGCTGGAGGTGCCAAGGAGTCTGTGAGGGAACTCTGCTATTACACGGTCGTTAGCAGAGTCTTAATCAAACACACGGTGGATGATGGGGAGTCCTGAATTAGAGAAAAGATTGTGGGGATCCGTGTCAAGTCGATGTGGCCTGCGGGCACATGATTTGCAAGTTGGGCTGGCTGGGAAGCTTTTAACCCACTAGGACTCCGGGGAGAGGTTCTGCAGGCCTCATGCCTAGTGGCAACGAGCAATCAGAGCCAGTAGAGAGGCTTATTCAGAGTGGGCCCCTACTACCTAATAGAGAAGGATGTGTCATACGTCAGTTAGTAAATAAGTTTTGTGCAGGAGGAACCAAGTCTGTACAGGAAGAAACAAAAGAAATCTAAGACCATTGCTTTTACATGGTCAAAAGCGATGTTTCTATCCCTGACACGGTGATGGATGGAGAACTCTTAGAGACAGTCTGCGGAGGTTGAGCCACAGGAGGAGCAACAGTCTGCATGGAGATGCAGGAGGAGATTCATACCTAATTCAATATGCACATTAAATCTTCTGGCTCTAACTTGATCAGAATGTACTAAATCCTAATAATATGATGCAATGACTTATCCTATGGGCATCCCATATTCCTATCCCTATCCAAGTTGTACCCCCCAATAAAACAACAACAAAGCTTGCAAAAGACTGTCCATTGTCTCTGGAATTGATGTATGAAGCCTGGCAGTGGGGTGATTTGGCGGATTGTTTGTTACTAGCTGCAACACCATGGCTACATACATATATAGGAACTTCCTCTGACTGTAATTTAACAGAGGGAAATACAGTGAAGAAAAGTATGAGATTTTACATGAGTAAAAGAAAAAATAATAATAATCAGTAAAATATATGTAGCGGGCACCTACTTTTACATAGGTGACCTTTATTGTCAGTTTCCTATGTCAGGTAAATTTAGACAGGCTTATGCTATTACAACAGGCCTGTTTGCTGATTTCTATATTTGAGTGGCAGGTGTTTGTATCCGAGTGTTTGTATCCGAGTCCCGGCCAATCATTGATTTGTTGGACAAGGCCCCGGAACTCGGATATAAAAGCTGAGTCACATGGTCAAGGGAGGAGTCCTGTTTGACGTGAGAGCCAGAGAGGTTCAATCTGGTTCCCGGAGGGGAGAGGTTTCCCCTCCGGGGAGCCAACGGAGCTTCACCCTAGCCAGAGGGGTGGAGGTCTGGTCCTCATGGAGGAACAGACGACATCCCGCAGCATGTAGTTATGAATGTCGTAGGCCGCCCCTGCGGGGAGGGGAGCGGGCCACAGACAGACAGAGGAACCGGGAATCATTTCGGATGAGGTGGCAGCAAAACGGAAGGAAACTGGGCGATAGATCGTTTATGAGTGGCACATGGACTGTTGATCAAGTGAGTGAAAGCCCAAGGGAAGGGTACTGTCAGAGACTGAGGTTGTTGATGCACAAGTCGGTGAGATGGGTGGTTATGGCCCATGACTTAGAGTTCAACATTGCCCTGGGATTCCAATCAGTCAAGTTAGGAGGTGATCAGAATGGCTCTCCTGTAATTTAATCTGAAAGTACCATGCAATTGGGAAGTAGTGGCAAAGAGGTAGCGGTGACGTTGCATGCACACACATAAAGAAATGGATTGTTCCTTTTAAGTCATCCAGATGAAGAAGTTATTCAGAGTGACTCTTTATCAGTAAATTCTCTATTAAATCTACTTCCATCTTCCCTGATCAAAGAGATCGTTTGAAATGTTTTGTCTGACCATCCGCAATTATTCCTTGATGTTTCCTGTAAGAACCATGTTAAGATGACAATGCAACAAAGAGAGCATCTCAAAGGAAGTCCTTCTCCTATCCCAGTTTGTGTTAATGAATAAAGTGTTAAAAAAAGCACTAAGGACTGTGACTTTGAATCTATGGACTGCGAGGCAGGGGCGGACTGACAACTCATGGGGCCCCCGGGCAATAGGGGCTCATGGGGCCCCCTTAGTCCCCACCCACCCACACACAAGCCACACCCTCACAAAGCCCCACGTATATATTGCACTGCTACATTACATGCATTGGTCACAGAATTTCTCTACTTCATGTTTAAAATAAATGTTTAAAGATTAAAGAAAAATAAACTCACTTTAACCACATACATTTACTGCAGGGCTGCGTCTCCTGTGAGCAGAATCATGTACAGGTACTTGATTCTGCACTTGCGGGTCTGCATGCTGTTTGACCTGCTGCCGCTGTGATTGGACACACCGAGAGCTAACCAGCGGGTCCGGAGGACCCCATGTCCGCCAGGCCCCGACGATCGTTTCCAACAGAGGCAGAACTGTGGTCTGCCTATGTAAACAAGTCCCCAGAGAGCCTCCCCTTACATCAGGGTCCCCAGAGAGCCTCCCCTTACATCAGGGTCCCCAGAGAGCCTCCCC
Organism: Lithobates clamitans; assembly: GCA_037952925.1. Taxonomy (NCBI): domain Eukaryota; kingdom Metazoa; phylum Chordata; class Amphibia; order Anura; family Ranidae; genus Lithobates; species Lithobates clamitans. The sequence continues at coordinate 3,749,086 of JBBGZY010000649.1, forward strand.
TTACATCAGGGTCCCCAGAGAGCCTCCCCTTACATCAGGGTCCCCAGAGAGCCTCCCCTTACATCAGGGTCCCCAGAGAGCCTCCTCCTTACATCAGGGTCCCCAGAGAGCCTCCTCCTTACATCAGGGTCCCCAGAGAGCCTCCTTCTTACATCAGGGTCCCCAGAGAGCCTCCTCCTTACATCAGGGTCCCCAGAGAGCCTCCTCCTTACATCAGGGTCCCCAGAGAGCCTCCTCCTTACATCAGGGTCCCCAGAGAGCCCCCCCATACATCAGGGTCTCCAGAGAGCCCCCCCATACATCAGGGTCTCCAGAGAGCCCCCCCAAACATCAGGGTCCCCAGAGAGCCTCGTCCTTACATCAGGGTCCCCAGAGAGCCTCGTCCTTACATTAGGGTCCCCAGAGAGCCTCGTCCTTACATCAGGGTCCCCAGAGAGCCCCCCATACATCAGGGTCCCCAGAGAGCCTCCCCCCATACATCAGGGTCCCCAGAGAGCATTCCCCCATACATCAGGGTCCCCAGAGAGCCTCGTCCTTACATTAGGGTCCCCAGAGAGCCTCCTCCTTACATCAGGGTCCCCAGAGAGCCTCCCCCCATACATCAGGGTCCCCAGAGAGCCCCCCCAAACATCAGGGTCCCCAGAGAGCCTCGTCCTTACATCAGGGTCCCCAGAGAGCCTCGTCCTTACATTAGGGTCCCCAGAGAGCCTCGTCCTTACATCAGGGTCCCCAGAGAGCCCCCCCCATACATCAAGGTCCCCAGAGAGCCCCCCCCATACATCAAGGTCCCCAGAGAGCCCCCCCATACATCAAGGTCCCCAGAGAGCCCCCCCATACATCAAGGTCTCCAGAGAGCCCCCCCATACATCAAGGTCTCCAGAGAGCCCCCCCATACATCAAGGTCTCCAGAGAGCCCCCCCATACATCAAGGTCTCCAGAGAGCCCCCCCATACATCAAGGTCTCCAGAGAGCCCCCCCATACATCAAGGTCAACTCCCCAGAGAGCCCCCCTATACATCAGGGTCCCAGAGAGCCCCCCATAGATCTGGGTCCCCAGAAAGCCCCCCAAAGATCTGGGTCCCCAGAGAGCCCCCCCATACATCAGGGTCCCCAGAGAGCCTCCTCCTTACATCAGGGTCCCCAGAGAGCCTCCTCCTTACATCAGGGTCCCCAGAGAGCCTCCTCCTTACATCAGGGTTCCCAGAGAGTCCCCTCCTTACATCAGGGTCCCCAGAGAGTCCCCTCCTTACATCAGGGTCCCCAGAGAGTCCCCTCCTTACATCAGGGTCCCCAGAGAGCCCCCTCCTTACATCAGGGTCCCCAGAGAGCCCCCTCCTTACATCAGGGTCCCCAGAGAGCCCCCCCATACATCAAGGTCCCCAGAGAGCCCCCCCCATACATCAAGGTCCCCAGAGAGCCCCCCCCATACATCAAGGTCCCCAGAGAGCCCCCCCCATACATCAAGGTCCCCAGAGAGCCCCCCCCATACATCAAGGTCCCCAGAGAGCCCCCCCCCATACATCAAGGTCCCCAGAGAGCCCCCCCATACACCAGCGCCTTGAGGCGATTCAGTTCGCATTTGCAGCGCTTTATAAATCAATCATTCATTCATTCATTCATAGATCTGGGTCCCCAGAGAGCCCCCCCATACATCAGGGTCCCCAGAGAGCCCCCCCATACATCAGGGTCCCCAGAGAGCCCCCCCATACATCAGGGTCCCCAGAGAGCCCCCCCATACATCAGGGTCCCCAGAGAGCCCCCCCATACATCAGGGTCCCCAGAGAGCCCCCCCATACATCAGGGTCCCCAGAGAGCCCCCCCATACATCAGGGTCCCCAGAGAGCCCCCCCATACATCAGGGTCTCCAGAGAGCCCCCCCAAACATCAGGGTCCCCAGAGAGCCTCCTCCTTATATCAGGGTCCCCAGAGAGCCTCCTCCTTACATCAGGGTCCCCAGAGAGCCTCCTCCTTACATCAGGGTCCCCAGAGAGCCTCCTCCTTACATCAGGGTCCCCAGAGAGCCTCCTCCTTACATCAGGGTCCCCAGAGAGCCTCCTCCTTACATCAGGGTCCCCAGAGAGCCTCCTCCTTACATCAGGGTCCCCAGAGAGCCTCCTCCTTACATCAGGGTCCCCAGAGAGCCTCCTCCTTACATCAGGGTCCCCAGAGAGCCTCCTCCTTACATCAAGGTCCCCAGAGAGCCTCCTCCTTACATCAGGGTCCCCAGAGAGCCCCCTCCTTACATCAGGGTCCCCAGAGAAATCCCCCATACATCAAGGTCTTCAGAGAGCCCCCCTTACATCAAGGTCTTCAGAGAGCCCCCCTTACATCAAGGTCCCCAGAGAGCCCCCCCATACATCAAGGTCTCCAGAGAGCCCCACATACATCAGGGTCCACTCCCCAGAGAGCCCCCCCATAGATCTGGGTCCCCAGAGAGCCCCCCATAGATCTGGGTCCCCAGAGAGCCCCCCATAGATCTGGGTCCCCAGAGAGCCCCCCATAGATCTGGGTCCCCAGAGAGCCCCCCATAGATCTGGGTCCCCAGAGAGCCCCCCATAGATCTGGGTCCCCAGAGAGCCCCCCATACATCAGGGTCTCCAGAGAGCCCCCCCAAACATCAGGGTCCCCAGAGAGCCTCCTCCTTACATCAGGGTCCCCAGAGAGCCTCCTCCTTACATCAGGGTCCCCAGAGAGTCCCCTCCTTACATCAGGGTCCCCAGAGAGCCCCCTCCTTACATCAGGGTCCCCAGAGAGCCCCCTCCTTACTTCAAGGTCCCCAGAGAGCCCCCTCCTTACATCAGGGTCCCCAGAGAGCCCCCCATACATCAAGGTCCCCAGAGAGCCCCCCCCATACATCAAGGTCCCCAGAGAGCCCCCCCCATACATCAAGGTCCCCAGAGAGCCCCCCCCATACATCAAGGTCCCCAGAGAGCCCCCCCCATACATCAAGGTCCCCAGAGAGCCCCCCCATACATCAAGGTCCCCAGAGAGCCCCCCCATACATCAAGGTCTCCAGAGAGCCCCCCCATACATCAAGGTCTCCAGAGAGCCCCCCCATACATCAAGGTCTCCAGAGAGCCCCCCCATACATCAAGGTCTCCAGAGAGCCCCCCCATACATCAAGGTCAACTCCCCAGAGAGCCCCCCTATACATCAGGGTCCCAGAGAGCCCCCCATAGATCTGGGTCCCCAGAAAGCCCCCCAAAGATCTGGGTCCCCAGAGAGCCCCCCCATACATCAGGGTCCCCAGAGAGCCCCCCATACATCAGGGTCTCCAGAGAGCCCCCCCAAACATCAGGGTCCCCAGAGAGCCTCCTCCTTACATCAGGGTCCCCAGAGAGCCTCCTCCTTACATCAGGGTCCCCAGAGAGCCTCCTCCTTACATCAGGGTTCCCAGAGAGTCCCCTCCTTACATCAGGGTCCCCAGAGAGTCCCCTCCTTACATCAGGGTCCCCAGAGAGTCCCCTCCTTACATCAGGGTCCCCAGAGAGCCCCCTCCTTACATCAGGGTCCCCAGAGAGCCCCCTCCTTACATCAGGGTCCCCAGAGAGCCCCCCCATACATCAAGGTCCCCAGAGAGCCCCCCCCATACATCAAGGTCCCCAGAGAGCCCCCCCCATACATCAAGGTCCCCAGAGAGCCCCCCCCATACATCAAGGTCCCCAGAGAGCCCCCCCCATACATCAAGGTCCCCAGAGAGCCCCCCCATACATCAAGGTCCCCAGAGAGCCCCCCCATACATCAAGGTCTCCAGAGAGCCCCCCCATACATCAAGGTCTCCAGAGAGCCCCCCCATACATCAAGGTCTCCAGAGAGCCCCCCCATACATCAAGGTCTCCAGAGAGCCCCACATACATCAGGGTCAACTCCCCAGAGAGCCCCCCTATACATCAGGGTCCCAGAGAGCCCCCCATAGATCTGGGTCCCCAGAGAGCCCCCCCATACATCAGGGTCCCCAGAGAGCCCCCCCATACATCAGGGTCCCCAGAGAGCCCCCCCATACATCAGGGTCCCCAGAGAGCCCCCCCATACATCAGGGTCCCCAGAGAGCCCCCCCATACATCAGGGTCTCCAGAGAGCCCCCCCAAACATCAGGGTCCCCAGAGAGCCTCCTCCTTATATCAGGGTCCCCAGAGAGCCTCCTCCTTATATCAGGGTCCCCAGAGAGCCTCGTCCTTACATCAGGGTCCCCAGAGAGCCTCGTCCTTACATCAGGGTCCCCAGAGAGCCCCCCATACATCAGGGTCCCCAGAGAGCCTCCCAGAGCATTCCCCCATACATCAGGGTCCCCAGAGAGCCTCGTCCTTACATTAGGGTCCCCAGAGAGCCTCCTCCTTACATCAGGGTCCCCAGAGAGCCTCCCCCCATACATCAGGGTCCCCAGAGAGCCCCCCCCATACATCAGGGTCCCCAGAGAGCCCCCCCCATACATCAGGGTCCCCAGAGAGCCCCCCATACATCAGGGTCCCCAGAGAGCCCCCCCATACATCAGGGTCTCCAGAGAGCCCCCCCATACATCAGGGTCTCCAGAGAGCCCCCCCATACATCAGGGTCTCCAGAGAGCCCCCCCATACATCAGGGTCTCCAGAGAGCCCCCCCAAACATCAGGGTCCCCAGAGAGCCTCGTCCTTACATCAGGGTCCCCAGAGAGCCTCGTCCTTACATTAGGGTCCCCAGAGAGCCTCGTCCTTACATCAGGGTCCCCAGAGAGCCCCCCATACATCAGGGTCCCCAGAGAGCCTCCCCCCATACATCAGGGTCCCCAGAGAGCATTCCCCCATACATCAGGGTCCCCAGAGAGCCTCGTCCTTACATTAGGGTCCCCAGAGAGCCTCCCCCCATACATCAGGGTCCCCAGAGAGCCTCCCCCCATACATCAGGGTCCCCAGAGAGCCCCCCCCAAACATCAGGGTCCCCAGAGAGCCTCGTCCTTACATCAGGGTCCCCAGAGAGCCTCGTCCTTACATCAGGGTCCCCAGAGAGCCTCCCCCCATACATCAGGGTCCCCAGAGAGCCCCCCGTACATCAGGGTCCCCAGAGAGCCCCCCCATACATCAGGGTCCCCAGAGAGCCCCCCCATACATCAGGGTCCCCAGAGAGCCCCCCATAAATCAGGGTCCCCAGAGAGCCTCCCATACATCAGGGTCCCCAGAGAGCCCCCCATACATCAGGGTCCCCAGAGAGCCCCCCATACATCAGGGTCCCCAGAGAGCCCCCCATACATCAGGGTCCCCAGAGAGCCCCCCGTACATCAGGGTCCCCAGAGAGCCCCCCCATACATCAGGGTCCCCAGAGAGCCCCCCGTACATCAGGGTCCCCAGAGAGCCCCCCCATACATCAGGGTCCCCAGACTTAACCCCCCCAGAGGTTCCCCTGTACCTGGCTGTGCAGCTCCAACCCAAGGGGGAGGTGGGAGGTGGCGATCGGCAGTTCTATGGTGCCTGTGGATCTCACTGGGGCTTGTAGTCCTCCTTCTGATTCTGTACAGTGGATAGGGGAGGGGCCTCTGACCCGGGCAGCAGTCGGCAACAGCGTACAAGCAGAGAGTGAAACTTGTAGCTGCCCGGGTCCGAGGCCCCTCCCCTTTCCACTCTACAAGCTGGAGGAGAAATACAAGTCCCCGGGAGATGCTGCGAGCACCATAGAGCTGCTGATCGCCGCCTCCCACTCCCCTCACTGCATCCCAAACTAAAAGAGGAGATGCCCGCCTCATCCCCCCGCACCCCCCCCCCCCGCGGCAGTCGGCAGAACGGCTCCACCGCAGCACGCCCAGCAGCATACCCCTAGATCCGACGAGCATGTCTCCCGGGCCCCCTACTGGCTGCGGGCCCTCGGTCGGCGTCCGATCGACCGAATGGTCAGTCCGCCCCTGCTGCGAGGGTTGAGTGGTAGATGTGAATTACGGATAAAGCCAATTTTAAGCCGCTCCTTCGGGGGTCAGCACTACATATATAATTCAGCATGGCAGGATTCACCTTCCAGGTGTGGATCTTACACCCACACTAAGCACTCACATCAGAGTACAAGAAACGGCACAATGAAAAGTGAGAGGAGCCTGCAAGGTAAATGAACCAGGTAGATGTCACAAAAACTGTGACCAAAAAAATCACAGCAAACACTACAGAAATTAAGATGGACACATTGGGATCGATTTACTAAGGGCAAATCCACTCTGCACTACAAGTACACTGCAAGTGCACTTAAAAGTGCACTTGGAAGTGCAGTCGCTGTAGATCTGAGGGGAAGATCTGAAACGAGGGGAAGCTCTGCTGATTTTATCATCCAATCATGTGCAAGCTAAAAAGGCTTTTTTATTTTCCTTGCATGTCCCCCTCAGATCTACAGTGAGTGCACTTGTAGTGCAAAGTGAATTTGCCTTTAGTAAATAACCCCCATTCTGTTATGTAAAAGTCCATAGGCAATTCCTGCTTCATATAACTTTTTACACCACTTCTAATTCTATTTTACTGTCTATTTAACAATCTAAAGAAAATCATTCTGCAAACAAATCCTCTCACCCTGCAGAAGCCTCAAAGAATAGTTTTACATTTTAGGAAAACAGACTTGCAGTTCCAATGGATATGAATCCAATTACAGACATTAGTAGTTGCCATGGCCCAGGGCTGAGGGAGGAATTGTACACTGTCTTTCTCCATCTGCACTGAATAAATAATCTGAATTAAATGCAGGTCAAGCTCACTAGTCTAAACTTTCTGAGTTTGTATGCTTTTGGTAAGAGAGGAGGACTAAAGAGTGTGCTCCCTACTCAAAAAAGAAGCCTTGCACGTGTCTATTACTACTTCTTGTACGTATTTCTATATGTTTATGATGATAGCAATCACAGTCTTAGGACTCTCAGCCAATTGGGTCTCAGGATCCACTTCCTATTTGGTGGCCAGGAGCAGAAGCAACGGCCCTGCCACGGCTCATCCCTCCGCAACCTCCTCCTCGTACCTCCCCGCATAAGGTAAGGCAATGGATCGCTGCCTTCCCGATCAGTAGATCAAGGGCCGGTGAGGGGTTAGTTTAAGCGAGTGTTGGTGGGGCGGGGGGGGGGCAGGTCACTGTCTACACCCAACAGCAAGCATGTAATATATTCCATCTTACCAGTCCTTAGATGTGGCGGCATCGTTAGTGTTCAATTTTTCAGGCTAATTACATTTTTGGCACTTATAGATATATATTTGTTGATCCTGCCAGAAATCCAGTATCCCCCCTTTATTTCCTATGCACAGAAATTAAATCTGAATGCTGAACATTTTTACTTCTTGTTGCATTTTTCCAGAATTAATACAGCAACAATAAATATAATCTGTAAACTGCATTTTCAAAATCACCCTCACATAAAAAAACAGCAAAAATTAGATGGATAGATAAGATAAACAGATAAATAGACGCAAAGAGATAGATAGCAATCACAGTCTTAGGACTCTCAGCCAATTGGGTCTCAGGATCCACTTCCTATTTGGTGGCCAGGAGCAGAAGCAACGGCCCTGCCACGGCTCATCCCTCCGCAACCTCCTCCTCGTACCTCCCCGCATAAGGTAAGGCAATGGATCGCTGCCTTCCCGATCAGTAGATCAAGGGCCGGTGAGGGGTTAGTTTAAGCGAGTGTTGGTGGGGCGGGGGGGGGGGCAGGTCACTGTCTACACCCAACAGCAAGCATGTAATATATTCCATCTTACCAGTCCTTAGATGTGGCGGCATCGTTAGTGTTCAATTTTTCAGGCTAATTACATTTTTGGCACTTATAGATATATATTTGTTGATCCTGCCAGAAATCCAGTATCCCCCCTTTATTTCCTATGCACAGAAATTAAATCTGAATGCTGAACATTTTTACTTCTTGTTGCATTTTTCCAGAATTAATACAGCAACAATAAATATAATCTGTAAACTGCATTTTCAAAATCACCCTCACATAAAAAAACAGCAAAAATTAGATGGATAGATAAGATAAACAGATAAATAGACGCAAAGAGATAGATAGATAATAAAAAAGATTTATTATATTTTATTTATTATATTTTTTTTTATTATATTTTTATAAAATTTTTTTATTATATTTTTGTAAAATTGCAGCTATATTGAAATACAACTTGGCATTTTATTTTCTGTTGTTAAATAATCTGTACCCAAAACAGCACTCACATCCTTTGCTTCACTCAAGCTATATAATATATATATTATATATATATATATATATATATATATATATATATATATATACACACCCCCACAGTACACCTACAGTATGTATGTACTTAAAAAAAAAATTATATATATATAAATACATACACACACACACAGTATCTCACAAAAGTGAGTACACCCCTCACAATATTGTAAATAATTTATTATATCTTTTCATCTGACAACACTGAAGAAATGACACTTTGCTTTTTTTAAAATAACAAACATATCATACTTACCTTCACTGTGCAGCTCTTTTTGCACAGAGTGGCCCCAAACCTCATCTTCTGGTGTCCCCAAAAATGAGTACACCCTTAAAGCGGGATCCCGGCTGTAAAAACAAAAACAATTAAAAGTCAGCAGCTACAAACACTGTAGCTGCTGACTTTAAATAAGTACTTACCTGTCCTGGGCGCCCGTGATGTTGGCCGCCCGAGGCCGACCCGTCCCTCGGCTCTTGGGTCCCGGCACCGCCATCCTAGGTAAGGGAAACAGGCAGTGGAGCCTTGCGGCTTCACTGCCAGTTCCCTACTGCGAGCGGCGCTCTGTGAATGGCCCTGTGGTGTTCTGGGAACACACACAGTTCCCAGAAGACAATGGGGCCGCTCACCGAGGAGCAGAACACGCCGTGGAAAAGGAAGAGGCAGATTAGGAAGACTGCCTAGCAACAAGGATTAAGATAAGTTTAAAAAAAAATTTTTTTCAAATTTTTTTTTTTAATTTTTTTTAGGATTTTTGGTGAATTTTTTTTTTTCAGGGTGGCCCTCCACTTTAAGTTAAAGTGTCCAAATTGGGCCAAATTAGCCATTTTTCCTCCCCGATGTCAAGTGACTCGTTAGTGTTACAAGGTCTCAGGTGTGAATGGGGAGCAGGTGTGTTAAATTTGGTGTTATCGCTCTCACTCTCTCATACTGGTCCTTGGCAGTCCAACATGGCACCTCATGGCAAATAAATTGCTGAGGATCTAAAAAAAGAATTGTTGCTCTACATAAAGATGGTCTAGGCTACAAGAAGATTGCCAAGACCCTGAAACTGAGCTGCACCACGGTGGCCAAGACCATACAGAGGTTTAACAGGACAGGTTCAACTCAGAACAGGCCTCCCCATGGTCGACCAAAGAAGTTGAGTGCATGTGCCCAGCGTCATATCCAGAGGTTGTCTTTGGGAATAGACGTATGAGTGCTGCCAGCATTGCTGCAGAAGTTGAAGGGGTGGGGGGTCAGCCTGTCAATGCTCAGACCATACGCCGCACACTGCATTAAATTGGTCTGCATGGCTGTCACCCCAGAAGGAAGCCTCTTCCAAAGATGATGCACAAGAAAGCCTGCAGTTTGCTGAAGACAAGCAGACTAAGGACATGGATTACTGGAACCATGGCCTGTGGTCTGATGAGACCAAGATAAACTTATTTGGTTCAGATGGTGTCAAGCATGTGTGGCGGCAACAAGGTGAGGAGTACAAAGACAAGTGTGTCTTGCCTACAGTCAAGCATGGTGGTGGGAGTGTCATGGTCTGGGGCTGCATAAGTGCTGCCGGCACTGGGGAGCTACAGTTCATTGAAGGAACCATGAATGCCAACATGTCCTGTGACATACTGAGGCAGAGCATGATCCCCTCCCTTCGGAGACTGGGCCGCAGGGCAGAATTCCGACATGATCACGACCCAAAACACACCTCCAAGACAACCACTGCCTTGCTAAAGAAGCTGAGGGTAAAGGTGATGGACTGGCCAAGCATGTCTCAAGACCTAAACCCTATTGAGCATCTGTGGGCCATCCTGAAACAGAAGGTGGAGGAGTGCAAGGTCTCTAACATCCACCAGCTCTGTGATGTCATGGAGGAGTAGAAGAGGACTCCAGCAGCAACCTGTGAAGCTCTGGTGAACTCCATGCCCAAGAGGGTTAAGTCAGTGCTGGAAAATAATGGCGGCCACACAAAATATTTACTATTTGGGCCCAATTTGGACATTTTCACTTAGGGGTGTACTCACTTTTGTTGCCAGCGGTTTAGACATTAATGGCTGTGTGTTGAGTTATTTTGAGGGGACAGCAAATTTACACTGTTATACAAGCTGTACACTCACTACTTTACATTGTAGCAAAGTGTCATTTCTTCAGTGTTGTCCTATGAAAAGATAAAATATTTACAAAAATGTGAGGGGTGTAATCAGTTTTGTAAAATGCTGTGTGTGTATATATATATATATATATATATATATATGTATATATATATATATATATATATATATATATATATATATATGAGGGTTTTTTTTATGCAGCTCTCCTGGACCCAAATCTCCTAAAAGTTAGCACTCATCATACATAGACTAACCTTCCCGGTAGGTTACGAGAAGTGGCTGCACATCGCTCCCCATCAATGCACCGCCTGGTCAATCACTCTGTAGCCTAGGCTCACCGGAGGAAAGCTCCGCCCTCTCGCTACACACCTTGCCAGGACAGCCAGTCACGATAAGGGTGTGTCCGCTCCCAGCCAATGAAGGACAAGGTGTTTCCTGTCTCTTTAAACTGTTAGCGGCGATCCGCGGACCAGCGATCAGCTCCCGGGAGAGAGAGATGAGGAGCAGAGCCGGGTCTGCACCATGCCAGCCGGCCTCCGCCTATCCCTGGCCGCCCTGTGCCTGCACCTTCTGCTCGTCACGGTCCTGCTGCTGCCTGCCGATGCCTACTTCGGGTCAGAGATCTTATTATTTCACCTTCTTCTTCTACTATATGTCCAATGTACATTGATGATCACTACGGTTTTCTGATGTATTTATTGGATTATGTGAGGACAGGTTGGGGGCGGTGTGAGCACAGTAGGTACTAACAAGTGCTGGAGTGATTGTATGTAATCTGTACAAGGATCTTCTCTATTACCTCCTATAGTGTTTGTGCGATGTGATCATTGACTCCTCTGATCACCGCTTATCTCTCTTCTCATCCCTCTATCTTCATCCTCGGTTCTCATTCTCTTTCAGAGACCCTTTCATTGTCTTCTGTGCACTTCATAGTCTGTCATCATCCTTCTATATTGTAGCTGCGATCAAACACACCACAGACACATTTAATAGTAAAATCAGATTATCCTAGTTGGGGGATTATGTCGCACTCTGTCATTTACTGTCACATAGCACACAACGGTGATCATATGAAATGATACAAAAAAACAAAACAAAACACTGAACAGATCTCCAACAAACAGGAGTTTTCATTAACAAAGACATCGGTGTACACAGGAATCACAGATCTGGACTTCAATCAAGGTATGGCTAGAACTAAGGCAACGATCTTTACAAAAGTGATTGAGCATGTATAGGGGGCCAAATACAAAACTAGAGAATACTAAAACGGTTGTTCTAAACATTCTAGAAATGGTTACAAAAAAAGAGTTACTGATGATGGTTATGGGCACTTTTAGAAAGTCAAATATTTTCTATAGGATTATATTTAATCTTAGATAGATAGATTGTTTAAATTAAAAAACAAAAAACACAAATTTTCACTATTTTTTCAAAAAGATACAAATGTATTTATACCAACATAAAATGTGTTCTTTGTAGAGTATTTAATGGTATGTAAAAAGTGATTGGACCACATTTATTTTGCATGGATGGAACATAAAAAAAAAAGTCCATGTAGACTTTTTTTTCCCCTATACTGCCAACTTTAGAAAACAGACAATTTATATTCACACGTATTCATTCATTTTATTTTATTTTTTAGGTGTTGTACAATGTTAGCCTTCAACTAATGCAGAAAGTTTTGTTTGCTGACTTGTTAATAAAGATGCTTTTGAAACAACTTAGATCAAGATTATATATATATATATATATATATATATATATATATATATATATATATATATATATATATATATATATATATATATATATATATATATATATATATATATATATATATATATAAACACACACACACACACACACACACACACACATATATATATATATATATATATATATATATATATATATATATATAAAATATACACACACACACAGTATATATGTACTTTAAAAAAATGTACTTAAAAAAAATTATATATATATATATATATATATATATATATATATATATATATATATATAGATACATACACACACACACAGTATATATGTACTTTAACAGATACACTTACAGTCACTTTTGTAGTTGTAAAAGGGCAGGAAATGTGTATATGTGTATATATATATATATATATATATATATATATATATATATATACATACATATATACATATATACATATATATATACACACACACACACACACACACACACATATACATATATATATATATATATATATATATATATATATATATATATATATACACACAATATATATATATAAAATTAAACATGGGGGGCAGATCTCTGTAAGAAGATTAAGGCATGCACAGGTCATAGGATAAATATATGTATTTCATATAGGCATCATCTACTCAGTGGGCTATTCAGTGGGTTGTAGCTTATCTCAAGGTAATACAACCAGCACTGCACCCCACTACTGAATACATTTTAGGGGTATTTTTATAAAGCAGAGAATAGGTCATTCACCAAAACTCTCAGGTCGTTATCATTTACTGTACTTTAAAATACATGCACATTCTCTTGGCGGTGAATATTTGGTTTAAACTGCTTTATAAATATGGCCCCAAGTGTTATTATGGATCTATAATAATTATTGATGATTGCATGTAACTGCATTGTCTGGGGTGAGAGGAGAAGGAGCATATAGCTCAAGCAAGGTAAGCAGCTACTAAATATTTGGGGGTATCAGTCACAGATCACTGGACACAGGGACAGACCACACCTACTCTACAATTTCCAGCATGACAGGCACAGTAAGGTCAAATGTGTCAGGGCACAGACACACACATATTTTATATATATATATATATATATATATATATATATATATATATATATATATATATATATATATATATATATATATATATTATATATTTTTCCCCTATAAAAATGTTTTTTCCCCAATTAAGTACAAGGAAAGGGTTAAGGCCCATTGATACATACCTGTTTTTCATCTTCTTTTCTCACCCTTCTCTCCGGCAGATTTCCCTTTCCTGTTTTCTCACAGTCCGTTCTCTGCCCCCTCCCCGCATATATCTCTTTCTCGCTCAGTATTTGTGTATGGTGATTTGTGCTGAGCTCTCAGACCTTGAAATGAAGATATTTTCTCCAAATATTTACATTCATAAGATCACATAATATGGGTAAAATGCAGGTGATGGCAGGGAGGAACAGATAGATTTATCAGACGAATATACACAACGAACCAGTGACTGTGATAAAACACAAATCCTTGGTTCCTAAATATATTCAATTACATTCCCAGAGTCATTCGTCTATAAAAAAGGTGCTTATACTACAGAGATGGTCTGTAAGTCATATTCAGAATGTTGATCTGGCCATATTCCACCCAAACCAATTAAACAGCACACATCTATTCTCTTTATTTTATACTTGTAGACCTTATTAGACAGGATGCAAGAAAACCTCTACACGGAACAGGAGAAGGAGTTAGTATTGTTCTTTTAAATGTTAGTCCTGTATAATAAATATACCAGTGGATAACATGTCCTATGAGGCCAAGGTCAGAGAGAAGCCTTCAAAGGAGTAACAGTAGTTTCTGTACTATAAAACTGGATTTACCATTATTATTATGCTGGCCATATACATAACTGTATGATCAAAAACAAAACCTTTGGTTCTGTAATTGGATCATCGCTTCCAAAATTGGACTGTGGTAATTGTCTCGATCAACAAATTAGCACTTTCAAAAAAAAAAGGGATGTCCCATTCTACAAGAAAATCCAGTCAAATGTCTCCAAATTAACTTCTACCTTTTCTTGAAGATCAAATGAGATAATGAAACCTAAGGATTAATATTTTATCTTTCTATCTATGGCCAGCATAAAATAAAAAGAGAACTTAAGAGGTGTGGACCCAAACAAACATTAGAAATAGTAACCAGGTTGCATTATAGACCAGGCTGTATGATACGTATAAGCAACACTATATATGAACAAAGTTAAATAGATAGAACTTAAATAGAAAAAAAACTTTTAGCCAGATTTTTATTTTTTTGATTAAGGGTAGGTTTTATATTAGTTATGGATTCCCTATAATATACTATAATTATATTTATCAAACATTTATTGGGGCTCCAATCATTGCTCCTAGATATTCTAATATCTGATATAATATTAATAATCATTTGCAGTATTATAACTAGTGGGTATACACTCACAGGATGATTCATACTCAAGATGCGAGGTGACCAACCATCTCACTGACCGGCCAAGTAGAGATCTGTGTTCCTGCCTGTGATAGTGAAATGTGGAGGCACCCCTGGACTCAGGATCTTACCATTTGCTAGGGTGAAGGACAATGGGGTTGATTTACTAAAACTGGAGAGTACAAAATCTGGTGCACCTGTGCATGGTAACCAATCAGCTTCTAACTTCAGCTTGACCAATTAATCTTTGACAAAAAAAAAACTGGAAGCTGATTGGTTTCTGTGCAGAGCCGCACCAGATTTTGCACTTTCCAGCTTTAATAAATCAACCCCAATGTGTCATGGTTTTGTTTGCAGCATTACTTTTAAAACAAGAACTACAAGGAAAAAATGAGAGAGAAACAAAGAAAAAAAGAGAGAGGGAAAAAAAAAGAAGAAGAGGGAGAGAGAGCTAAAAAGAACGAGAGAGGAAAAAAAGCGAGAGAGAGAAAAAGAGAGTGAAAGGAGGAGAGAGAGAGAGAGAGAGAGAGAGAGAGAAAAAGAGAAAGTGAACGAGCAAGAGAGAAAAAGAGAATGAGCGAGAGAGAAAAAGAGAACGAGCGAGAGAGAAAAAGAGAACGAGCGAGAGAGAAAGAGAGAACGAGCGAGGGAGAAAGAGAGAACGAGCGAGAGAGAGAGAGAAAAAGAGAAAGAGAGAACGAGCGAGAGAGAGAGAAAAAGTGAGAAAAAGTGAGAGAAAGAGCAAGAGAAAAAGGGAGCAAGAGAGAAAAGAGAGAAAAAGAGCGAGAGCAAAAGAGAGAAATGTATTTTTTGAGTTTGCTGGTTGGAGTCTACCATGGCCTTGCATGGACCTGTCTGCATAATAGCTTATTAAAAAAAAAAAAAAAAAGTTAATTTTTAAAAAATAATTTAAATATGCTTAAAAAATGAATTTTTCATAAACAGTGTTGACCTAGGACAGGTCACCAAACTGTTTTCTTTTTTGTTAAAGCTCTATGCACCTATAAAATATATCTGTATTATAGAATGCATTAGTTATGCTGTTTAACAAAATATAGAATTAAAAATATTATTTTTTATATTAAAGACATAGTTTGTAAATACAGATATTTTTGTTTTGGTTACTAGTAGCTAGTTTAGTGTGTAAGCTCATTTTTAAAATTGGAAAATGTAACAACTGTAAAGTTCCACAAAGTGAATTAATGCTGCCTTCACTAGACTCATGCATGGTATGGACATTCACGTTTGCTTTAGATGCATTTTATATGCATTTTGATCACTTTATAGTAGCTACAAAACTGACCTGAAGAGAGATAAGTAAATAGCTTTGCAAACTGGAATAATTTAAGGAATTAATTTTTTTATCTGAATATCGCATATAGATTTGCCATGGACATTCAACTTTCAGTTGTCAAAAAAGATAAGATTTGCAAAATATGTTTGCTTTTCTATATCTCGATAGATATAATGCAGTAGATACAATTTAAGGAATGCATGTCGACATATTTTAATTTTTATTTATCTATTTTAAGCAGGGGTTGCATGTTTGTACGTAAATGAACTTAAATTAAAGCATTAGAAAAAAAAATAATAAAAGAAAATAATCATGGTATGCAAAAAAATACATTACAATTGTGTGGAATAATCATATACTGTAAATCTAAATATGATACAGGTCAGGAAAAAAAAACAAGAATGTATGAACAGTAAAACTATAATTAAGCCAATTAATGTAGAAAGTTAATTTAAGTGTTTAGAAAATCAACAGACAGTATGCAATAATGTGTCAATGCCCAGTGGTATTTTCACATACAAAAGACCACTAAATACTTTTTACGACAGTCACTTTAAGTAGCTTAGTACAGGAGGAGGCACCCCGCTAGAATAAACTAAAAGAGTTTATCACCCTATGCATGTGTAATATTTCACTAGTGTCTATGCCATGTGTACAGGTGATACTCCAAAAATTTGAATATCGTGCAAAAGTTCATTTATTTCACCAATGCAACTTAAAGGGTAAAACTATTATATGAGATAGACTCATTACATGCAAAGCAAGATAGTTCAAGCCGTGATTTGTCATAATTGTGATGATTATGGCTTACAGCTCATGAAAACCCCAAATCCACAATCTCAAAAAATTTGAATATTACATGCAATCAATAAAACAAGGATTGTAGATAGAACAATATCGGACGTCTGAAAAGTATAAGCGCACATATGTACTCAGTACTTGGTTTGGGCCCCTTTTGTAGCTTTTGTAGTGCCTGTGGCACTGCTAAGGTGTTATGGAAGACCAGGATGCTTCAATAGCGGCCTTCAGCTCTTCTGCATTGTTCGGTCTCATGTCTCTCATCTTTCTCTTGGCAATGCCCCATAGATTCTTTATGGGGTGCAGGTCAGGCGAGTTTGCTGGACAATGAATCACAGTAATCCCACGGTCATTGAACCAGATTTTGGTGCTTTTGGCAATGTGGGCAGGTGCCAAGTCCTGCTGGAAAATGAAGTCAGCATCCCCATAGAGCTCGCCTGTGGGAGGAAGCCTGAAGTGCTCCAAAATCTCCTTGTAGATGGCTGCGTTGACCCTGGACTTAATGAAGCACAGTGGACCAACACCAGCAGATGACATGGCTCCCCAAATCAACACAGACTGTGGAAACTTCACACTGGGCTACACAAGCATCTTGCAGTGTATGCCTCTCCATTCTTCCTCCATACTCTGGGTCCTTGGTTTCCAAATGAGATGCAAAATTTGCTCTCATCAGAAAAGAGGACTTTGGACCACTGAGCAACAGACTAGGTCTGTTTTTCTTTAGCCCAGGTAAGACGCTTCTGACATTGTTAGTTGTTCAGGAGTGGCTTGACAAGAGGAATATGACATTTGAAGCCCATGTCCAGGATCCGTCTGTTTGTGGTGGCTCTTGATGCATTGACTTCAGCCTCAGTCCACTCCTTGTGAAAGTCCCCAACACTTTTGAATGGCCTTTTCCCGACAATCCTCTCCAGGCTGCGGTCATCCCTGCTGCTTGTGCACCTTTTTCTTCCACACTTTTCCCTTCCACATAACTTTCTATTATTGTGCTTTGATACAGCACTTTGGGAACATCCAACTTCTTTTGCAATTACCTTTTGAGGCTTTCCCTCCTTATGGAGGGTGTCAATGATGGTTTTCTACACAACTGTCAGGTCAGCAGTCTTTCCCATGAGTTTGATTCCTACTGAACCAGACTGAGAGACCATTTAAAGGCTCAGGAACCCTTTGCAGGTGGTATGGCTTAATTAGCTGATTAGAGTGGGACACTTTGGGCCTAGAATATTGCACCTTTTCACAATATTCAAATTTTCTGAGATTGTGGATTTGGGGTTTTCATGAGCTGTAAGCTATAATCATCACAATTATGACAAATCACGACTTGAACTATCTTGCTTTGCATGTAATGAGTCTATCTCATATATACGGTATTAGTTTCACCTTTTAAGTTGCATTAGTGAAATAAATGAATTTTTGCACGATATTCTAATTTTTCAAGTATCACCTGTATATATAGCATGCCATAGCTGCATATTAAAATAATTGATTTAGAAGTCAAACGCATTGTACACATCACAATAAATCACAATTATTTTTACCTACTCCTAAAAATTAAAAGGGGAATGTGATTGGTTGTTATGAGCTTCTATACATTGGCTGAGAAGCTCATACCCATTACATCTAAAATACTCACTGTACTGGTATATATATGATTAAAATGGGCTACAAATCATTGACTAGAAACTATATATGGAAGGCTGGAATATAACTTGACTTCATTGCATGGTGGTAAGGAATGTGGCTATAACATGCAGTCTGTAGAATTGTCACCCTGAGTGACTTTTCACTTGTTGTATTACATGATGTAGTCTTGATTTTACAAAGAAAATGGAAGGATCCTAAAATCTTGCCCATCAGGTAGCCAATATATGTGCCGCCTTTAAATATTTAAAAACTTTCCTACTCTGAAAAATACATACATGAAATGCTTTATATGATTATTTATAGTATGTAATTGTATCATGTACTCATCTTTACATATTTAGTTACTATTTTATTTAAGTGTGTTAGTGTGCGTTTTGTTTAGATTTTATTATTGTTAATACCAGGACCTGTGTTCTTTATTTAGTCACCTTTCATGTATAACATTGTTCTGGAATGACAATAAAAATATACCTTATCCTTATGCTTTTCTTGTCCTTTGCCTATACAGACTAACAAGCAAGGAGTCCCTCTCTCACTACACATCGGCATCTGCTGCGACTGGCAGCATTCACAGCCGACCCCACCTAAAACAGTGTGATCTACTGCCTTTGACTCGCCGCCAAAGGAGACTGTGCAGGAAGGAACCTGGCCTGGCAGAGGCGCTAAAGGAAGCTGTACGACTGGGCATTGTGGAGTGCCAATTCCAACTGCGCAGCGAACGCTGGAACTGCAGCCTGCAGGGAAGGGGGAGCCTCCTGAAAAGAGGTAAGGCAGTTGGGCCAAGAATGGCTCTTTTACAGGAAGACTCTTTAGAAAATGATGATGAGAATAATAATAGGAGATGCAAGATAGATTTGCTCAAAAGGAGCCAATCCAAACAGGGCAGGTTACATTGTCTAGTGCAGGGTTTCTCAACCAGGGTTCCTCCAGAGGTTGCTAGGGGTTCCTTGAGCAATGAGTAATTTATGCCTCTCAGATAAGTTCCCACCGACACCAATGAGCTTTTTAACTTTCTGCAAGTAGTAATTCTTCTCAATGAAAACAAGTGTAAGGAGCATTCTTCTCACTGACAATCACACCAATATATCACGAGTCGTAGATATATTAATTATTAGCAGGGGTTCCCTGGGACCAGAAAGTTATTTCAAGAGTTCACCTGTGTTGAAAAGGTTGAGAAAGGCTGGTCTAGTGGAATCTGGCCTAAGAAGTGGATATGGATGACATCTACTCACTAGCTTTATCTCTAATAATGTGGGGATCATTCTGAGTTTAGCAGTAATGATAGTGGTGGACATTCTCTGTATTTAGGGGTGTTTATTGTGGCCTAAAGAGTAGGTATGGATGAGGCTTTATCAGTAAACACACAAGTTTATCAGGGATTGCTTGTGGTGCTGCTCACTTGGTTGTTGCTAGACATGTGCACACTGAAATATTTCGTTTCGGAATTTTGTTTTCGTCCGAAAAATAAATTTATTTAGTTACTCCCGAAATTAGTTTTTATTTATTTCGTTTTTCATTAAAAATTGCATTCGTCCGAAAATCCAAATTAAGGTCGAATCTGTCATTGAAGGCTTATGGTGTCTGTCGAATGTTCAAAGAAGATTCGACGGAGCAGCTAAACTGTACGACGCCGTATAGTTTACCTGCTCCGTCGAATCTTCTTAGAACTTTCAACAGACACCATAAGCCAAAGTACGTGTGTACTTAGTTCTAGCTATTTTACTGCTCCTCCTCTTTGGTTACAATCAGCCAATAACATTCATCATCATCATCATTATTTTTATTTATCTTTTCTCCCCTACGTCAAATCTTTTCTCTCTATGTAGAATAATCTTGGACTAATAGACTTAAGGTTAGGCACATTCGACCACAGGTTTGATGGACACAGATTGTTATTGTCAGCGTCATGTCGAATCTTCTATCTATATCGAACTGTTGTAGCAACGAAAACGAAAATAAAGCATTTGTTTATGTCGGATCTTTCGTTTTTCAGACTCTGCACTTTCGTTATCGTTTCTTAAAACAATAACAAAAATACCTGAAATTCGGACAAAAATGCATTCGGACGAAAACGAATGCACATGTCTAGTTGTTGCTTTGGTTGTAAACCCTTTGACTTATTAGCCTGCAAAGCAGCACTGTTAGACTGGTACTCCACGGTTTCATTAGTAATGTTGGCAAGAAAAGGGTTAATGATCTTCATGTAGTTTAATCATTTACTGTCTGGGTATATATTAACCGCTTGCTGACCATATCACTTAGATATACGGCGGCAAGGCCGCTCTACTGCGTATGTACGTGATCCAGCACTTCTGGATTGGGAGTGTCCAGGTGCGCTGCCGCCGGCCCGGTCCCACTGTGATTCACAGCGGGAACCACAGACTCTATGTCTGCCAGCACCCACCGATCCTTCTGTAGAGAGTCTGCCTATGTAAACAAGGCAAATTGCCGTTCTGTCAGTAGTGGAGGCATTGGTCCTGTATTCCTGCAAAGTAGGGACACTGATCCATGCCTTCTCCTAGTAAAGCACCTTTGATCGCCCCTGATGTTAACCCCTTCTACGCCAGTGTCATTAGTACAGTGATCAGTGCTAAAAATATGCACTGATCACTGTATTAGTGTCACTGGTCCCCAAAAAGTGTCAGTTAGCGTCCCGACTGTCTGCCACAATATTGCAGTCCCGTTATAAGTCACTGATCGCCGCCATTACTAGTTAAAAAAAAATAAAAATCTTATAGTTTGTAGACACTATAACTTTAGCGCAAACCAATAAATATACGCCTATTGGGACTTTTTAAAAAAAATATGTAGCAGAATACAAGTTTGGCCTAAACTGATGAAGAAATTATATTTTTTACATTATTTTATTGGATGTGTTATGTAGCAGAAAGTAAAAAATATTGCTTTTTTTTCAAAATTGTCAAGTTTTTTTTTGGTTATAGCGCAAAAAATAAAAACCGCAGTGGTGATCAAATATTACCAAAAGAAAGCTCTATTTGTGGGGAAAAAAAAAAGGATAAAAGTTGGGTACAGTGTCGCTTAACCACGCAATTGTCAGTTAACTGCTTGCCGCCCGCCCACCGTCAAATGATGGAGGGATGGTGCGGCTCTCATTCTGGGAGGACATTATATGACGGTGCCCCAGAACCCTGATCTCTGTAAAGTGTTGCGGCCACGGCTCTTTAACCATGTGATCGGCTATGTCACATGTAAATACGGAAGTGCCGTGAATCGGCTCTTATCACGTAACACTGACAGAGTCTGTGGCGAGGAGTGCCGATCAGTGGCTACTCCTTGCAGAGGAGACCTGGGAAGGTAATCAAGGCACTGATCATCAGTGCCCTGATTACAGGAAAGCCCCAGCAGTGCCACCAATAAGTGCCCATAAGTGATGCCAGTCAGTGCCTCCCATCAGTGCCTGTTCATCAGTGCTGTTCATCAATGCCCATCAGTACCTCCCATCAGTGCTGACTATCTGTGCCGCCTATCAGTGCCCACCAGTGCTGCCAATCAGTGCCCACCACTGCCGCCTATTAGTGCCATCTATTAGTACGTCATATTAGTGCTTCCTTATCAGTGCCCATAAGTGCCACCTCATCAGTGCCCATTAGTGTAGCCTCATCAGCACACACCAGTGAAGGAGAAAAATTACTTATTTACAAAAAAATCCCAGCAATGATTTAAATACCACCAAAAGAAAGCTCTATTTGTGTAAAGAAAAAGATAAAAAAAAATGTATATGGGTTCAGTGTTGCATGACTGCGCAATTGTCATTCAAAGTGCGACAGCGCTGAAAGCTAAAAAATGGCCTGGGCAGGAAGGGGGTGAAAGTGCCCTGTATTGAGGTGGTTTAACGAACGTAGTGCCATATCGCAAAAAATGGCCTGGTCATGAAGGGGGGGGGGGTAAATCTTCTGGAGGTCAAGTGGTTAATAAGTTTATTAAAAAGATGCAGCAACGTGTAAAAATGCAGCAGAGCACTTTTTTTTAGTATGCCGATGTTTTTTTTCTTCTCTGCAAATCACATTTAAATAAATGAAACATACTTCTAAGATAATAATAATAGAAATCCATAAAATTGTTCTCTCCCCAGGATTTAAAGAGACAGCATTCCTGTACGCAGTGTCGGCTGCAGCACTGACTCACTCGCTGGCCAAGGCCTGCAGCGGAGGAAAGATGGAGCGCTGTACATGTGATGACTCTCCCGGCCTGGAGAGTCAGCGGGCTTGGCAGTGGGGGGTGTGTGGGGATAACCTGCGACACAGCACGCGTTTTCTGCAGAACTTTTTGGGACAAAAAAAGGGGGGAAGAGACACAAGAGCCAAAGTGGACTTACACAATACTCACACAGGCATTAAGGTGAGTGCAGAACAATCAGCAAAAACCCCTGTCCTAAAATCTTTAAACACAAAGGTGGTTTGGCAGTATATAAAACAAAGTAGGAAGACAGACAAGTACTTTATATATCCAGCTGTATAGTTCTAAAATAAATGTCTCCCTATACACATCTGTTCAACAAATGCATTAGAGGATGTACGACAGAAACTTGTTTGAATTTCAGTTTACAGATGGCACAAGTTGTCATAATCCAAAACTACAAACACAAAAACATCATATAGAATAAATGTTTTTTTATTTAGAATACAGACAGAACATGGAAGCCAAAGTGCTTCATTCTGTTTCATGTTTGCATTCTAATGAAGACCAGAAGTAGTATGCTTTGTGTACCTCAGCTGGCTGTATATATCCAGTGTCTTCAAATGTGGTCCAAACCTCTTGCATTTTTGGCTTTCAATTGCGTTGTAGAACACTAGGAATAGTTCATTAGCTGGGTTATAATGTAATGAGCTCTGCTGTTTATAATGAAGATAAAGATGATCGGAAAGAATATAAGAAGGGACCCATATACCTAAGAGGGCCAATGTACCTGCACATGTTATGCCCCGTACACGCGAGCGGAATTTCAAGATTTTTCCGACGGAATTCCGCTCAAGCTTGGCTTGCATACACACGGTCACACAAAAGTTCTCTGAACCGCCAAGAGCGCGGTGACGTACACCATTACGACGAGCCGAGAAAATGAAGTTCAATGCTTCCGAGCATGCGTCGAATTGTTTCCGAGCATGCGTGTTTTTTTGCGCGTCGGAATTGCATGCAGACGAACGGAATTTCCGTCAAGAACTTTTTCCGTCGGAAAAATAGAGAACCAGCTCTCAATCTTTTGCTGGCGGAAATTCAGACAGAAAAAGTTGGATGGAGGATACACACGGTCGGAATATCCGGCCAAAAGCTCCCATCACACTTTTTTGGGACGGAAATTCCGCTCGTGTGTACGGGGCATTAGACTTACAATATACAATGCACTCCTCTACTGTAGGATGTGAAGGGACCAGAGCCATGGAAATCCATGTGCCAAGGGGCACAATCCAATTATGTGTGCTGCCTTCTTTAATACATCCAAGCAGTGTCAGGGAATGCGATGATGCCACTTCCTTCCCCCATGCCCAGCTGACCATTGGGGAAAAAGGAAGATTTATTTACTTGACCTTAAAAACATAGTATGGGTTCCTTTATTTCCTCGCCATGCTCAGGTGAACTGCTAAATCAACTGGGCCATAAAAACAGATGTACCTAGATGTGCAAAATATGAAGCCACATGTATACTATCCTAATTTCTGAGATTTCCTGCCTTCTAGCCCATTAGAACCCACAGTAGAACCAAGCTAAGACAATATGCAGTCTTTTACTGACTGTATACAGTATGCATAGTTCTCTCTCATTTCAATCACACAGTGTATATTATTCTCCTCAACAATTACACAAAAATATTGCAGAATACTGCAACTGACCCGAGTGTCTTTACATAAGCGCACAATGAGGAGGTTTACAACATTTTGAAATGCTGGCAATGCTTGGGATGGTTGCCTCTCTAGTGAAACGTCACAAACGATGTGTTCAGCCCTACTGTACCTAGAAGAGTTTAAATGGCCTAACCAGACAATGTTATAGGTTAGACCAGCCATGACAGAAATAAGATCTCACCGGACCTTTTCCTTAAAATGCTAATGCCCCGTACACACGATCCGAAGATCGGACGACAGATCGTCCGTTTTTTTTTTGCTTACTAGTCGTATATCGAACCTGAAGAGTTTACTAAAGTTACGAAAATTCTCATACGACAGAATAAAAAAAAACCGGAAGTGATATCATGTGTTGTAGTGTATTTGTATTGTATTTTTGGACGACAACTGTACTGATTAAAGGAAAATCGTACGATCTGGTATTGTACGAGAAAAATTTTCATGCTTGTACAATAAAAAAAATATCGGATGAACTGTCGTGATCGGCTCTCGAAAGCTCTGTATCAACGATCCGATTATCGTACGATCGCGTCGAAAACGGTATTTTTCGTCCAATTTTTGGATCGTTTGTACGGGGCTATCATTTTGATCTTCAACATTTTATGTAATTGATTAAAAACAAATATGCAGAAAGCAAAGGCAGAAGAACTGAATTGCAGGTCCTAGGTTAGTGACTTAAAATATTTAGACCTCTACATATTTGTGTCATGGAAGGGGTTCCTTCCAGTGCTTCTTCCCAGATGGACCAGGCACAAATAAGCCAAGTTTTCAAGGTAGCTTTGAAAACTTAGCTTATTTGTGCCTGGTCCATCTGGGAAGAAGCACTGGAAGGAACCCCTGGGAGTATTCCCTCAACACTGGTGTCCCCGTTGCTGCGGACTAACCGTTTGGCGAGGAGACCGGGAGGACAGCCCAAGAAATCCATTATGAGACGTCTCCGGGAGTCCATCTTCCACTACCAAGCCTGTTTTGACCCCCCTGAGTAAGGGCGGTCGCAGGCTATCTGGTAAGCCTCCAACTTTACCATCTGGTGGCGGGCTGCACTAGCGGTGGACCATGTAATCCCGGACCCTGCAGTGGCTTTTTTGTGGACTTATTTTTTCACTTATGACACATATGAACTTTATTTTTTATTTTGCACTTATGAACGTTATTTTTATTATTTTGCACTTGTGTTTTTTCTTGCACACACCCTTTTAGGGTATGGATTTACACCAGCTAATATTACTTATTTGATTTCCACTATTTCATTTTTATTTTATGACTTAATAATTTTAGGTCATGATATAATAATTTACATGTGTTTATAATATATATGTTCACTATATCACTAGTCCAGCGCTACACTGTCCGTTTTGATATATTTTTCATGTGCCCGTGTATTGGGGTTATGGTGTTTTAGCTGCAGGATTTCCTTCACGGTGTTTCATTTTTATTATTATCATCATTTTTGTTTAGCACCTAGCGCAATTTCTTTTTTATTTTAGTTTTAGCACTCTTGACTGAAAATGTGACTGTTTCTTGATCAGATCCTGATTTTTTTTCCCCCCGTTTGTTCATTTTTAGGCTGTAAAGAGTGGGTTAAAGACAACGTGCAAGTGTCATGGAGTTTCTGGGTCATGTGCAGTACGCACCTGCTGGAAACAGCTTTCCCCATTCCATGAAACAGGAGCTCTGCTCAAAGCAAAGTATGACAATGCCGTCAAAGTCTTGGGAGCAACAAATGAGGCAGTTGGGGGCCACGAGTCCCTAGGACATTCGTTTGCCGGCCGTGCTATTCGCTCTACAGATCTTGTTTATTTGGAGGACTCTCCAAGCTTCTGCCGTACCAGTCGCTTTTCTCCTGGAACTTCAGGCAGAGTGTGCTCAAGAGAGACCACATGTGACAGTCTGTGTTGTGGTAGAGGGTACAACACCCAAAGCCGAATGGTCACTTTTTCCTGCCACTGTCAAGTACACTGGTGCTGCCACGTGGAGTGTCAGAAGTGTGTTCAGCAGCAGGACACCTATACATGCAAACAATAATGGCAACATGGACTATGCGAAGAATAATAATCTACAAAAGGGGCTCCTTCTGTCTCTTATCCATGAGATGAAATTGTGCACATTAAGTAAAGGGGTACATCATGGGACTTGTTAAGACTACGTGAACTGATGAAAAAATACTGGATGGTGTCACGGATCTCAATACTTTGACATGGGGTATACTTCATTCAGTGTTCTACTATATTTTAAATTATAACTATGCAAAGATATTTATTCCACATGCAAAACAGCCACTGCCTCTTAAATAGACTTTTGAGCACTGCCCAATATATGCTGCAACATTTGATGTCAGCTTTGCAATTAACTTTCATCCTTGGTAATTTGCATTGATTAGTTTTGCTTAATCAGTAGCATTCAATACTGGTCACGTTCTACCTAATCGGGAGCATCTAAAACCAGTCACATGATCGGTTAAAATCACAATTATTCTCAATAATGGCTGCACATGGCCACAGATTAAATTTCTACCTGCAAATAACTTAACCATAACCACAAAAAGGAAAATCCTAATTTCTGTAGACCACCAAGGACGCAACATTTTCTGTACATAAATGTCTTAATTTACTTGTAAATGTTTTGTAGAGATGTACAAAAGCTGACGTCACCATGCCGCTGCACTCACCAACTGTAAATAAAAGCAGATTTGAATCTCTATGGTGACTGCGTGTGTCAAGAGATATGGTCATGTCTCACAATACGCAAGATGTAATGCAAGAGGCCACCATTCAATATGTATTTTATTATAAGCATGCAAATGTATACTGACACAAGCAGTCTCCATAGAGATAAAGTGAAATATTTGATGATCATCATTGGAGGGACAAAGCAATGTGGATTCTGTACCGGGGTACACATGCCTTCATATGTTTAACTCTACTGAGAACCTGCTTAAAAAGCTTCATGCCCTGCTTTTCTGATCTGTCTTGACCACTGATCATACATAATTCAGAATGTCTTCTGATAATGAGAACAGTTTCAGAACATGCCAATAGCAAGTGTTGATCTAAAGCAACTGTCCTCAGCCAATGGCTTAAAGTGATTGTAAAGTCTTGGTTTTAGGTAAAAATAACAAACATTTTATACTTACCTGCCCTGTGCAGTGGATTTGAACAGAGAAGCCCTGATCCTCCTCTTCTCAGGTCCCTCTTCAGTGCTTCTGGCCCCTCCCTCCTGTTGAGTGACCCACATCAAGCAGCTTGCTATGGGGCACCGAGTCACAGCTCCCTGTGTCCTCTCTCTCCTCATTGGCTGACTGACTTTAATTGACAGTAGCGGGAGCCAATGGCGCCACGCTGCTGTCTCAGCCAATGAGGAGGGGAGTTCCGGGCAGCCAAGATATTCCTACAACATCACTGGACAGAGATGGGCTCAGGTAAGTATTAGGGGAGGCTGAGGGGGGCTGCTGCACACAGATGTTTTTTTTTTATTGCATAGAATGCATTAAGATAAAAAACCTGCCTTTACAATCACTTTAAGGCTCGGTTTACACTGCAGCGGTGCGGGAACCTTGCGAATCCACTGTGGATTCCCGCATCGCATGTCTCTCCGGCGGCAGTTCACACTGCCCTATGCGAACTGCTGGGAGTGTCAAGTTAATGACACCCCCAAATTAGTTTGCATATCGCAGTGCGATCTGCAAGTTCGCACAGGAATCAGATCGCATGGGTGAACACCCATGCGATCCGATTCTGCTGCAGGCCAAAAAAAGGGTCCTGTTCGAGTTTGGTCCGAATGCGATGCAAATTCAGTCATACTATCTGTATGGCTGAATTCGCATCGCACAGACATCGCATGTAATGTGCACTGCAGTGCGGTGCAAATCACCTGCAATCTCGCACCATGCAGCAGTGTGAACTGGCCCTAAGAGTCACATATGGATCCTGGCAGCTGCTCAATACCGGTGTATGTGAACATTCTACCACTGTAAAAACCTAAAGCAAAGGTTGCCAGTACCATGTATCAGATCATAAATCAGACCAAACTACTGATTCAGTCAAGCTAATCCTTAATATTAATTATCATTTTGTGGGCATAACATAGGACTATGCAAAGAACTAGGATTACAAGATTACTTAGATTGCTTATTTCAGACTAATAAGTAGTTGTATTTAACATAGGACTAAAGGCACAAGTTTGTACACACTTTTACAGAATAACCCAAAACAACCACCGGGTACAATTATTCCCTCTGATACCAACAATCGGGCACAATTCCTCCCGATGACTGGGTAGAATTCCTCCAACTTACACCAATAACGCGGCACAATTCCTCCCACTGATACCAATGATTGAGTAGAATTCCTTCAACTGATACCAACAATTAGGCACAACTTCTCCCCACGGACGCTACTAATGAGGTACGATTCCTCCCACTGACACCAACAATAGGGCACTATTCTTCTCACTGACACCAATGATGGGGTACAACTCCTTCCACAAATACGAAAAAAGGGTACAAATCCCTCAATTATGGGACATTATTCCTCCCCCCATTTACAGGAGTATGTCATTTTTTTTTTTACTCCAACTTACCACAGAGCCTGGGCATTTTCTACTCCCACTGGTCACAGTCTGTTCCACTTAACAGTCTGAAAGACAGAGAACTGGCCCATTGATTAGAACATCTGATGATTCCAAAGTTAGAGCAGCAACATGCCCCATAATTGTCTATACAATGTTTGCATTTGTAATGATCATGTTAAAAGTATACTCTTCACATATACGTAGGTCACGGATGCCATTTTGTGAGCAGAAATAAAATTAGGTCTATAAATATATAAGAACTAGCAAACTGACCGATAAAATTGCTGTCAACTATCGCTGGCACCCCAGAGAATTCAAACTGTACTTTCTTTTCCTTCTGTAGCAAGCCCTAACAAATATATGTGCTTTTTAATAAGGTAATTCAAAGTGCAAATTAGTACTATTTAACATGTAATAAACCATTGCAGCTAATCAGAATTCAATTTACTGAATTTTAACACTGACTAGTTGCTTTGGAGTACTGCACTTTGGACAACATTCGGAAATGAGCCCGATGGGGGCTTAAAACATGCATAATGCAAAATATTGGGCCCATACTTTCTACCTCATATGTACAGCAATTAGGAACAGTCACGCATACAAATCTATATATATTTAAGTTATTTAAATCTGCAGTATACTCACTGCATGAAGACACTTCTTGCCTGTTTAGAGATATGTATATAGGTATTGGTAAAGCAATATATTTATATTTTTGCCACTGTGTACATAGAAGACACTGCACTTCAAATGTGTTTATATACTGCTCTGATATATAAATATTTTTTTTGTAAAAACCCTTTGTGTGTTTTCTTTGGTTGCTGTAGTACCGTGTATTATGTTGTGATGTGCAGTACCCTTGTTGCTTGATCCCATAAACACATCTATTGACACCCTGTCATTGGGAATCTATGTAGTAAAAGTACCAAGAAACAAAATTGGGAGTTTAGAGGTGCAAAAAAAACAAATCAAATTGATATTACAAATTTCATAATTTTATCTAAACAAACATGGTTAAAAAGAGAATCAATATTTAAAACTGGAGCCCGGGAAGTCATGCGGTTACAATACAAAAGTTTGTTGCCTCTACAGGTTTCACCACAATCGTGGCTTCTTCTTCTGGAGCTTTTGTAGGACCTTAAAGCTGAGTTCTGCTTGAAAAAAATAAAAATAAAAGACAGCAGCTACAAATACTGCAGCCCCTGCCTTTTAATAATCGGACACTTACCTGTCTCAGGGTCCAGCGATGTGGGGGGACGAAGCTCAGCTCGCCTCCCCCTCCTCTCTGCGGCGCCGGCATTGTCACTGTGGGCACCAGGGCCGGACTGGCCTCCTGGGACACCAGAAAATCTGCCAGTGGGCCGGCTGCCTGGTTGCCCCTGGGGCCACTGTGAGGGCAGGGGCACCTGAAAAAAATATGGCTGCGGGGCCGGCCGACACGCAACGGCAAGCGCCAGCTGTTCCGAAGCTAGCCGTGCTCGGGAAAGCCCGTACACGCTCGGCAATTTTTGGAAAGGCGGGAGCTGGAGCTGACTGACTGAGCCCTGCATGGTGCACCTGAGAGGAGGTCAGTGACAGCGCCGCCAGGCCAGCCTGAGAGGGGGGGGGTCAATACAATTATAAAAATAAAAAGTCAGCAGCTACAAATACTGTTCCTATGACAACGTCCAATAGGACGAAACGTACGTCGGAAGGCAGACGCGCTGACGTCATCGTTTCTACCCCACAGCGAACGGGTGTATGCAGGCCGGCCGGCTGATTTTATACATGCTGTTTTATTTGTTCTTTTGGTAAGTGCGCTACTTTACTTATATAATAAACTGGTCAAACGGATTCACACTATGGTGGATGTATTTTTTATTTCCCTGGGTTTCCATTGCTGAGCTAATTATTATCGATGAGTCCCGGGTGATCCTTCCTCTATGCTGAGACAGATGGTGGTGTCCCCATTGAGTGGATTTCTGGCATAAAGCTTCATTACAGCTTACCTCTGGTAATCACATATCTTCATAGGTGGTGGATTCTTCTCACAAGATGTTTTTATTCACTAAAGTCTTCAATCACTATGGGTGGAACATATTGCAATAAGGACTGTTGATAATAGAAGTCACTTTTTTGTCACGGACTTTATTTTTTTGATTTTTGATTTTTTTCAATTGTTTTTAATTTTTTATTTTTTTGTATGTGGTTCATAGCACATTCCTTTGATCATTTTTCACATTGTGTCGATATTTGAGTTCATAATTTTTTATTTTATTTTATTTTATAATGATCACTTTACATTTTTGAATTACTTGAGGATTCAATAATTGTTTATATTTAGCGCGGTTCTTTTATATATTGTACAAATACTGCAGCCCCTGCCTGGGGGCACTGATATAAAGGTTTCCCCCTTATATCAGTAAACCCCTTTACCTTAGTGTTTTCTTTCTGCGGAAGGTGGTCTCTGGTCACCAGAGTCCTCCCCACATTCCCAGAGTTCCCCTTTACATCATAGTCTGCAGGATTCCACCTTACAGTGCAAGGGGGAACCCTGATGTAAAGGGCAATGCTGCAGACCCTGATGTAACTGAGAACTCTGATGTAAAGGGGAATGCAGTGGACTCTGATATAAGTGGGGTCTCTGGTCACCAGTGCCCCCCTTTTATATCAGAGTTCCCGCTTAGATCAAGATCTGCAATGTTCCCCTTTGTGTCAGAGTTCCCTTGCACTATAGGGGAATCCTCCTGATATATGGGGAAACTCTGTGCTGGGTTATATTAATCTGCCATTCTAGGCACCTTTTTTTTGCAGTGTCAGTAAAAAAATGTGCCAGTAAATGCCATGATTTTTGCCAGTAAAAAATTGGTGCTGTTTGTAAATGCCATGTCTCCCGGAAGTGGGAGCTAGAACCCTCTTAGAAGAGGGTTCCAGGCTTTCCCCCTCAAAAAAATTACATTCCAAATGTGGCATGTCAGGGGGTCACCTTCCCTTAAAGCGAAAGTTCCATTTTTGGGTGGAACTCCGCTTTAATACAATGTCACTAAAAGAAAACAATGAATTTTACATTTTAATAAATCCAAATAAAAAGAAAAAAGGAGAAAAAGAGAAATAAAAAGGAGAGAGACACCAGTACACACAAAGACCCTAAGGGATCTATCACATTTACATTTCATATATTTACATAATTACAATAATATATAGATCGTCTGATGGATGCACTCTCACCCCAAAAGTGATCAAGGTGCCAAATGGTCCTCAGGGCCCAAGAGGTCCAATGAGGTGTCAGTGTGCCATAAAAAGGGGGGACAGTAGCCCTACATTCACACCTGCAAAGGCATATAGTAGAATAAACTTGGTACACCACCACTCTTATTATCACTTAAGCCAATCATTTTAAGTACACTATAGTTCAATTTCGACCTACCCTGTTATGATAAGAAGGCAAGGAATTCACAGGTTGATAATTATATCACTCCCAAAACGTATACTTCATATACTTACGGTAAGCTTCAAGGGCACTGTGCCATCTAAAAAACACATGATTCATCACAGAGTTTTCTT
Organism: Lithobates clamitans; assembly: GCA_037952925.1. Classification (NCBI taxonomy): domain Eukaryota; kingdom Metazoa; phylum Chordata; class Amphibia; order Anura; family Ranidae; genus Lithobates; species Lithobates clamitans. Next base: position 3,781,276 of record JBBGZY010000649.1, read on the forward strand.
ATAAATCTAAGATTTTTCTAGATAGGTATAACAAAAAATTTGGCAAGTTCCTTTTACCTAAACATTTCCTTCTCCTATTGAAGATAACCGTATTCCTTTCTTTAGTATCAATATGATATCATTGAACCAGGGTAGAGCTGCACGATTCTGGCTAAAATGAGAATCACGATTTTTTTGCTTAGAATAAAAAGATAACGATTCTCGTGACGTAAAATCTTTCACATTATAGGGCCATTCAAGAACAGTCACAGAGTTGTTGTGAAGGCACTCCTTTGTTATTTTAGCTGTGTGCTTAGAGTCATTGTCTTGTTGGAAGGTAAACCTTCGGCCCAGTCTGAGGTCCTGAGCACTCTAGAGAAGGTTTTCGTCCAGGATATCCATATACTTGGCCGCATTCATCTTTCCCTCAATTGCAAACAGTCGTCCTGTCCCTGCAGCTGAAAAACACCCCCACAGCATGATGCTGCCACCACCATGCTTCACTGTTGGGACTGTATTGGACAAGTGATGAGCAGTGCCTGGTTTTCTACACACATACCGCTTAGAATTAAGGCCAAAAAGTTCTATCTTGGTCTCATCAGACCAGAGAATCTTATTTCTCACCATCTTGGAGTCCTTCAGGTGTTTTTTAGCAAACTCCATGCGGGCTTTCATGTGTCTTGCACTGAGGAGAGGCTTCCGTCGGGCCACTCTGCCATGAAGCCCCGACTGGTGGAGGGCTGCAGAGATGGTTGACTTTCTACAACTTTCTCCCATCTCCCGACTGCATCTCTGGAGCTCAGCCACAGTGATCTTTGGGTTCTTCTTTACCTCTCTCACCAAGGCTCTTCTCCCCCGATAGCTCAGTTTGGCCGGACGGCCAGCTCTAGGAAGGGTTCTGGTCATCCCAAATGTCTTCCATTTAAGGATTATGGAGGCCACTGTGCTCTTAGGAACCTTAAGTACAGCAGAAATTTGTATGTAACCTTGGCCAGATCTGTGCCTTGCCACAATTCTGTCTCTGAGCTCTACAGGCAGTTCCTTTGACCTCATGATTCTCATTTGCTCTGACATGCACCGTGAGCTGTAAGGTCTTATATAGACAGGTGTGTGGCTTTCCTAATCAAGTCCATGCAGTATAATCAAAAACAGCTGGACTCAAATGAAGGTGTAGAACCATCTCAAGGATGATCAGAAAAAATGGACAGCACCTGAGTTAAATATATGAGTGTCACAGCAAAGGGTCTAAATACTTAGGATCATGTGATATTTCAGTTTTTCTTTTTTAACCACCTCAATACTGGGTACTTTCGCCCCCTTCCTTCCCAGACCAATTTTCAGCTTTCAGCGCTCTCACAATTTCAATGACAATTGCGCGGTCATACAATGTTGTACCCAAATGAAATTTTTATCATTTTGTTCACACAAATAGAGCTTTCTTTTGGTGGTATTTATTCATTACTCCGTTTTTTATTTTTTGCGATATAAGCGAAAAAAAGAGCGGAAATTTGGAAAAAAAACAATATTTACTTCTTTCTATTTTAATAAAAATCCAATAAAATCGAATTTTGTCATAAATTTAAGCCAAAATGTATTCTGCTACATGTTTTTGTTAAAAAAAATCCCGTTAAGTGTATAATAATTGGTTCGTGTGATCACGGACACATGTGCGCAAATGATAATGTACAGATGTGCACAGGTGATCACGGACATATGTGTGCAGATAATCATTGGGACATGTGATTTTACTGGGACATATGTGGGGGACAGGTATTTTTACTATGTGGGGACATGTGTTTTGGGGACATGTGTTTTGGGGACATGTGTTTTGGGGACATGTGTTTTGGGGACATGTGTTGGGGACATTGTGTGTTTACTTTGTGTTTTTTACATTGTGGGGACACTAGACTGGCGATCAGTGAGTAAAAAGCTGTAAAAAACAGCTCATACTCACTGATCACCAGCCGGCTGCAGCGATCCGCTCTCCTCTCCTCACTGACAACTTCCGTGTGAGGAGAGGAGAGCAGATTGCCTAGCAACCGGCTCTGTGTATACATCACATGACGGCTGTGATTCGACACGGCCGTCATGTGATCAGGAGGGCCAATCACAGAGCCCTCCTACCGATCGGAGATGCGCCGTGTCCGGGTGACACGAGCGCATCGGGATCACGCCGCTGCGCGGGCACGCGCGCGCGCGATCCCGCTCCTTCTGAGGGACGTTCCTGAACGTCCACTCAGAAGGAGAGATAGCCCACCCGGCCGTTTATGTGCAGTGGCCGGGTGGGAAGTGGTTAATAAATCTGCAAAAAAGTCAACAAGTCTGTGTTTTTCTGTCAATATGGGGGTGCTGTGTGTACATTAATGAGGAAAAAAAATGAACTTAAATGATTTTAGCAAATGGCTGCAATATAACAAAGAGCGAAACATTTAAGGGGGTCTGAATACTTTCCGTCCCCACTGTATTTTTGCCATATAAAGCACCGCTTGGGGGTTGATTTACTAAAACTGGAGAGTGATAATTCTGGTGCAACTGTGCATGGTAAGCCAATCAGCTTCCAACATTAGCTTGTTCAATTAAGCTTTGACAAAAATATACTTATTCAAACCTAGTAATCATTAGCATGGGTTCCCCAAGACCTGAAGTTATTTAATAGGTTTCTCCAAATTAAAAGGGTTGAGGAAGGCTGATCTAAGCCAACAAATATCTAGTAAGTCCTAATCAAATAAGCCAAGATGGCTGTTCGCAAGTTATTCAACCTGTGTTCAATTCTTACTGTCTGCCATATAAGTTAGCAAGGGTAGCAATAGAGACAGAGAAAAGCAAAAAAAAAAAAAAAAACATACATGGTCAATTACCCAATACTACGCACTTGTTATAGGTGAACAGCTAGCGAACCTCTTATGCTGCTGGCACATGAATCATCAAGCTGATTGACAGCCATTTCTAACTTTCTAGATGAAGCTGCAGAGGATATGTATGTACTGCTAGAAAGACACTATGGGGTTGATTTACTAAAAACTGGAGACTGCAGAGTCTGGTAGCCAATCAGCTTCTAACATTAGCTTGTTTAATAAAGCATTGACAAAAAAACCTGGAAGCTGATTGGTTTCTTTGCAGCGCTGCACCAGATTTTGCACTCTCCAGTTTTAGTAAATCAACCCCCATGCAATTTCCATTCTTTATTCATTAGTACTTTTATAGTAGCGAGCACACCAACTTCCAGTTGGATTCACACCATGTGTGTTCTCGCATGTACATTAACATACATCATGTGGTGCATAAACATGTTGTGGTAAGGCATTTCACAATTTATGCACAGATTGCATAAAGGATGTGAAGAACATATGAATTTACCAAGTTTTGTGTTAAAGTAATGATAAAGGTGCATCATCACTGTGTCTTAAGTGTAGCAATATTCAGCTACAATAAAGTTATGCTGAAGTGGTTTAATAAAAAAGGAAAAAAAATATACACACACACACACACACTCTACAATAATAACATTTTTTTAAAAGTATATTAACCATCTCCCGCCCACCATAGAGACAAATGATGGCAGCGGGGTGGCTCTCTTGTTCTGAGACGATGTCATATGATTCCTTCATCCACGCCCTACAGCACAGATAGACTTATCATCCGTGGACCTATGGCAGGCCGACAGCCAAAATACCTGAGCAGCAACTATATCTGATTGGATGGTGATCAGTGGCGGGCGCTCCATTAGGAGCGCAGGGGCGCTGCCCACCTAATCCATACACCCGGCCCCTCATCTACACGCAGGGCACCAGACGCATGGATTTCAATGGTTTTTTTTGGTTTTTTTTTAAGCACATGATTAGAGCCTGAGGCTGTTCCCTGGCGAATCAGGAAGTGGGTCTTAAGACCCGATTGGCCGGGAACAAAAGCAGGGGGAAAGCCGCCGAGGGAGAGACGCAGGGGGAAGCCACCAAAGCAGCCCGGAACCTGGATGGGGTAAGTGTGGGGCTGGTGGGCGGACTGGCGAGCGCCGGGGAGGAGGGAGGGGGGTGTGTGTTCACTGATCGGCCGACTGCGGGGTGGGTTCGGGTGATTTGTTTGTCGCCACTGATGGTGATCTGTTTGGGGGAAGAGGGGGTTAGTGGTGCTGGAAATCCCTCCAGTAGATATGTCATATATGACCAACATCGAATACTGGAAATACTGCAAAACAGCAGCAATGTGAAACACTGCTATGTTAAGAACTCAAAGGTCACATACATCATTTCGTCAATCAAATGCAATCTACCAGTAGCAATTAAGAAAGTATCTGACATTAAGTAGGATAATAAAAACATACAATTAAATTACAACACATTCACTTAAATTGTGACATTTTTATATTGTGAAGATATCTGGGAGCTGTCTACTCAACAGCAAATCCGATGGTTACATGTCTAATCCACATGTGGTGGCTTGAAAGACAATGGAAACACCCCACTTTTACTCAGCCGGTCATACACTAGTAATGCATTCTTATGTTACCAGTCACCAGACAGATACACAACCATGAAATTGCCTCGTATCATAAATTGCAGCACGAAAAAAAAAAAAAAAAAAGGTCTCAGCATTTTTTTATATTTTAATGTCTGCAAAAGGGGCTCATTTTTGGCTGTATTGTTTCTAGAACAGTGTTTTACACCTGTGATATGCTTCTTTATTGTAGGTGGTATACAGTAGTAATTGGTATCTAAAAAGGGATAGGTCACCCAGATCCCTCCAATACGAGTAGCAAACAGCAGAGCTGGTATAAAGTAACTGATAAATAGATAGGTAGCGCTGGACCCTAGGGTTGTTCTATTGGTATTGCTGTCCAATAATATTAAAATGGTGTTGGTACAAGTTACCTGGTTACTAGGCAGGCAGCTCTGCACCCCGGATGATTCCCACAGTTTCCTTGGTTTGTAGTGGAAAACAGCAGAGTTCATGCACCACAAGATAATTTGTCCAGATAAAGCTTTGTGCGGGGTATACACTAAGTTTTTTTTTTTTTTAGGTCAACCCAGCGGCTTGAACGAAAAAAAAAAAAAAAAAAACTTACAGATCGCCATCCTAACACAATATTAGTGCTGCGATCTCTCCCTCTGAGCAATTGTATTTTGATATGGGGACTGCCCCCCTGCCCGCACACACTGATCAGCGCTCGCAGCTATTGGCTGCAAGCACTGATCAGATGCCGGTTTTCCAACATGCCCGTTCAACAGAAACCGCACACACAGGCTGAAAGTCCGCTGGTTCGTATGAAACTGAATGCTTGTACCCAGCCTTCTAGGATAGAGTCAGAAGATTAAACATGTTAATATGTTTCAGTGTTCCAAAAACATCCCCTTCATCTGGGCTTGAAATGGGAGACAATGTATATGAACTGAATTTGAAATTGAACTGTATGACATGTTTACTAGAGTGAGAACACACAGGTCTCGTTAGCGGCTGGTTTGGTAGCAAGTGCAATGGCTGCACATAATTACTCAGGACCTGTTCCGGATAATGACAAAGGAGGACCATACCTGTGCAATGTGTATCAGCAAGTGCAACTGCATGCGACAGCCTGACAATGCAAGTGCAAAACTGGAACAAAGTGGTCACCCTATAACAGGAAGTGCCTAGACAAGGACCTTCAGGGGTAAAATCACCAGATGTTATTTTTATCAAAGCTGCAGATTGAAAGCAACTTTTGATATTGCTTACCGTGTTAATGCTTATGTGAGATTTTAGCGACTGGCTCTACATCTTCGTAAATAATACATTTTAGCACTGTTAATAAATATTGCTGCTGTTGTGCATAGAACAGGGACTGTTGCTTGCCTTTAATCATTGCGTGACTTTCACAAATATAACCGACATTGGAAGTCACTGTCGTGCGGTTCAGAACAGACTGTCATTTAGATTAAAGTATGACATGTTTATTATACTTCTGCAATTGTATTTATATGTTTAGGAGTGTTTACAAATGTGGGTGCATGAATGCCATGTAACCATGTTTCTGTAAGGGCGGTGTAAGAACATGTACATGTGGTGTACATCCTGCAGCAGTGGTGGGAGTGCAGGTGCGGTACAGGCAATCTGAAAGATCAATCTGGGAGGGCAAGTGCCCCCTGAGGGGAGACATCGAGATGACAGGAGACTGTCTGAATTTCAGCAGTCTATTGGAACCCCGGAGGAGAAAGGTACTTTCTGACTCATATGAAATGTGAATTTTAATCACTGATGTGCTTTTTTTACATCTTAAATTGGGAAGTTATTGGCATTGATCAGGCACCTGGAGCTGCTTAGTCTACATTTTTAAGACTAGCCATGAGAAGTCTAATGCCGCGTACACACGAGCGAACTTTACGGCAGACTTTGCCCGGCGGACGGGATTTCGTCGGACAATTCGATCGTGTGTGGGCTCCAGCGGACTTTGTTTTCTCAAAAGTTGGACGGACTTAGATTTGAAACATTTTTTAAATCAATCCGTCAAAATCGAGTCTGGTCGAAAAGTCCACTCGTCTGTATGCTAGTTCGACGGACAAACAGCCACGCTAGGGCAGCTATTGGCTACTGGCTATGAACTTCCTTGTTTTAGTCCGGTCGTACGTCATCACGTACGAATTCGACGGACTTTGGTGGATTGTGTGTAGGCAAGTCCGTTCATTCAGAAAGTCGGTCGTAAAGTACGTCGAAAAGTCCGCCGGGCAAAGTCTGCCGTAAAGTCCGCTCGTGTGTACGCGGCATAAGGGTGATTGGTTTCTGTGAATGAAAGAACGCCTATCAAAATGCACCTTTTACTTCGTAAACTAAGGCTTGACTGGTTGCTAGAGGTTATTGTGTTTCAACTTTGCATAGCCTTATTAAACAGTCAAGTATACAGAGCAGTAGAATGCAGACATAGCAAACCAATAGAGGTGGAGTTATAAAGAGAAGTAATGAAAGACTGAGGAAGGAAGAGACAGGAGAGGAAGGATATGAAAAGAAATTGGGACCTACATGAAAGCAAGTTAGAAAAGAAAGGTACGGAGGTGACCAAAACTAACCAAAATAAATAGCTAAAAGAAAAATAATTACTAAAACTACAGCGAAAGGAGATAGACACGGAAAAGTGAAGCGATGTGAGCATCAACAGGTATACAGATGTGTGTGGAGATCACCTCTAGTGCTATTCAGACATCCTTCTTAAAGAACCTTTAGGAACCCCATTCAGACTGTGGTCTGACCCAATAATACTTTTGAGTCTACCGAGCAGCTTCCATTGTCAGGGGTAAACAAGGTCTGTCAGGTCTGATTCACGTGCTGCTCAACTCATTCCTGTCTATGGGAAAGGAATGTGCTGCGGAAAATTCCAAGAGCCTCATCAAAATTCCTGCTGGATTAATAATGTCCCCGCTACAGGGAGGAGATGTGGTCAAGATGTCCCATGTGAAAGTCCTCAGCTGGAAATTGTATATCAATGAACCCCAGTATTTTGAGCGTTAATTTAAATTTGATTAGATAATGGGTAAAATTATCCTCTTTGGGTCTCCTCTTCCATGAAATTACAGTGCCTTGAAAAAGTATTCATACCCCTTGAAATTTTCCACATTTTGTCATGTTACTACCAAAAACATAAATGTATTTTATTGGGAATTTATGTGATAGACCAACACAAAGTGGCACATAATTGGGAAGTGGAAGAAAAATGATAAATGGTTTTCAAATGTTTTACAAACAAAATATGTGAAAAGTGTGACATGCATTTGTATTCAGCCCCCCTTTACTCTGATACCCCTAACTAAAATCAAGTGGAACCAATTGCCTTCAGAAGTCACCTAACTAGTAAACAGAGTCTGTCTGTGTGTAATTTAATCTCAGTATAAATACAGCTGTTTTGTGAAGCCCTCAACAGTTTGTTAGAGACCCTTAGTGAACAAACTGCATCACGAAGGCCAAGGAACACACCAGACAGGTCAGGGATAAAGTTGTGGAGAAGCGTAAAGCAGGGTAGGTTATAAAAAAACATCCCAAGCTTTGAACATCTCACTGAGCACTGTTCAATCCATCATCCGAAAATGGAAAGAGTATGACACATCTGCAAACCTACCAAGACATGGCCGTCCACCTAAACTGACAGGTTGGGCAAGGAGAGCATTAATCAGAGAAGCAGCCAAGAGGCCCATGGTGACTCTGGAGGAGCTGCAGAGATCCGCAGCTCAGGTGGGAGAATCTGTCCACAGGACAACTATTAGTCGTGTACTCCACAAATCTGGCCTTTATGGAAGAGTGACAAGAAGAAAGCCATTGTTGAAAGAAAGCCATAAGAAGTCCCTTTTGCAGTTTGCGAGAAGCCATGTGGGCGACACAGCAAACATGTGGAAGAAGGTGCTCTGGTCAGATGAGACCAAACTTGAACTTTTTGGCCTAAAAGCAAAATGCTATGTGTGGCAGAAAACTAACACTGCACATCTCCCTGAACACACCATCCCCACTGTAAAACATGGTGGTGGCAGCATCATGTTGTGGGGATTCTTTTCTTCAGGAGGGACAGGGAAGCTGGTCAGAGTTGATGGGAATATGGATTGAGCCAAATACTGGGCAATCTTAGAAGAAAACCTGTTAGAGTCTACAAAAGATTTTAGACTGAGGCGTAGGTTCACCTTCCAGCAGGACAACAACCCTAATCATACAGCCAGAGTTACAATGGAATGGTTTAGATCAAAGCATAGTCATGTGTTAGAATGGCCCAGTCAAAGTCCAGACTTAAATCCAATTGAGAATCTGTGGCAAGACTTGAAAATTGCTGTTCACAGACGCTCTCCATCCAATCTGACAGAGGTTGAGCTATTTTGCAAACAAGAATGGGCAAAAATGTCACTCTCTAGATGTGCAAAGCTGGTAGAGACATACCCAAAAAGACATGCAGCTGTAATTGCAACGAAAGGTGGTTCTACAAAGTATTGACTCAGGGGGGGCTGAATACAAATGCACGCCACACTTTTCACATATTAATTTGTAAAAAAAAAATTCAAAACCATGTATCATTTTCCTCTCACGTCACAATTATGTGACACTTTATGTTGGTCTATCGCATAAAATCAGTTTACGTTTTTGTTTGTAACATGACAAAATGTGGAAAATTTAAAGGGGTGTGAATACTTTTTCAAGGCACTGTACATTTTGCACAGAAGGTGTGACTGTTCCTGGTCCCTTGTGATCTAAGGTGCCAATCTTAACTACTATTTCCTTTGATTTTTCAGATTTGCACTCAGATTATACTCTATACCAACCTAAATTATATCTAAAGCCAATATTTTTTGTTTCATAGGGAATAGTTAAAACCTGTCACAACAGGAAGTAAAAGGAAATTTCCTGAGTGAGGTAAATACTCTTTATGTTGTCACCAGAACAAATGTTCCTACTGGAACATTAACATATATGTTAACATATAAAGACTGAAGAAAAATAATAACTGGAAGATTTCTCCTCTGTTTCTGTTCTAGTGAAAATTCGAAATTTTGCATTTCCCATTCTAGTGACAATTTGAAATTTTGCATTTCTCATACTTTCAGTCCCGATGGCAATGGTAACCAGGATAATTAGAGACATGGAACAGCAATACAAACATGACAGGGATTCCAGTCACACACCATTCTAAAACTCCAAAAAAAAAAAAAAAACATATATAGGTCTTGGCTTTTAGCTATACTTTGAGCTTTTTTTTTAAAACATTATGGAGGAGGAATTTACCAAGATGGAATCTGAAGCAGCTATGCCGGGCAACCATTCAGCTTCTACCTTCAGTTTCAAAACCTGAATAATCTAAAGCTGATTACCTATGTAGTATTGCTGCTACAGATTCTGCCTGCTCCAGTTTTCGCAAATTCCCCCCTAACATGTGTATACTAGCCATTTAAAGTAGAACTATAGGCAAAACTTTTTTTTTTTACATTTTGGATAGAGTAAGGAAGGGTTATAACCCGTCAGATTTTTTTTTTTTCGCCATCTGCAGAGATTTCCCTTCACTTATTGTCCCATACCCAAAACAGGAAGAGGAAATCCCTGCAAATGAAGGGAATTCCTTGGGGACCCCCAGGTCACCAGAACGAGTGTCCCCATTGGAAGATTTCCCCTGTATTACTTTTCTGGGGACAACCCAAAATTTGGGATTTTCTTTTACTTTCACTTTCAAGGATAATGGTAAACAGGACAAATAGAGAGGGGAAATCTTCCTAATTGTACTAGCTTTAGCACCACTCCAGCCTCTGAATGTCAACTTTGTTGCCATTGGCGAGTTTTCCTCAGTTTAGCAAAAGAGATTTTAAGATGTTTGAAAAAACACAAACGTATTAGCAACACTGAATGGGTAAATCACCTGCAGTAGCTCCTTTCATTTACATGTTGCAGTTACATGTCTCTTACAGTACATGCTGGGGGATGGTTAGCTATTGATGACGGTCATCATACATTCCTAGATGGTATTTTGTTTATGGCTCCAGTTCCAACCAGTACTGGCCAGGTCTTAAAACACTTACCATTTCCTAGAACGCAACTTTAGATCTACTGTGTTGTGTTTTCTACTTCTGAACCCAACAACTTCTGTCCATCTATTGGGTATGATGTTTAAGTACTAATCTACTTGAGTTCTTCCCCTTATCTTGCCAATCCCTCCTAGCATTAAACCTAGCACCTCGGAATATGAAGAACATGTAATCCTCCTCCATGCCTTCCACTTTTTAACACTCACAAGCCTGAGTACTGTCACAGCAGGGGACAACATTCTAAGCTTTGTGGAAGTTTTGACGATCAGAACGCTGAAACTTACTTATGACTGTCAAATCAATCTGGTGGTGGATCAGGTAGTTGAAAAATGGTGACAATGTAAAAGCTGCCACTGGTAATACAGACTGGAAGTTCGGTAAATCTTACATACTAAGTTTAGGTACACTTTTTATTAGCAACACAGTCAAACAAAGAGTAGTAGTAGTAGTAGCAGCAAATAAAAATTATTATTATACAGAATTTATATAGCGCCAAAAGTTTACACCGCGCTTTACAACTTGAGGGCCAACAGTACAGTTACAATACAATTAAATACAGGACGACTCAGAGGGCCCTGCTCGTTAGAGCTTACAATCCTAGAGGGAGGGTCAAGTGATACAAAAAGTAATAACTGTGGGGGGATGAGCTGATGAAGAAAATAAAAGTATAATTGTTGGGTAGGGGCAGAATAGGCTTCTCTGAAGAGAAGGGTTTTCAGGGATCGGCTAAAAACAAACAGAGTAGGAGATGGTTGGATAGATTGGGGCAGGGAGTTCCAAAGGATAGGAGAGGCTCTGGAAAAGTCCTGAAGGCGGGCATGAGAGGAGATGACAAGGGAACTAGAGAGCAGGAGGTCTTAGGAGGAACGAAGAGAATGATTTGGTTGGTATTTTGAGACTAGGTTAATGATGTATCTGGGGGCCCAGTTGTGGATGGCTTTGTAAGTTGTTAGTATTTTGAATTTAATTCGTTGGGTGGGTGGAAGCCAGTGGCGGGATTGACAGAGAGGAGTAAAAGACACTGAACCGTTGGTAAGGTGGATGAGCCTGGCAGCAGCATTCATGATGAACTGAAGGGGGGTAGCCTATGTAAAGGTAATCACCTGAGGAGTAAGTTGCAGTAGTCGAGGCAGGAAATGACAAGGGAGTGAATTAGGATCTTTGTGGTGACATTGGTTAGGAAGGAGTATTCTGTTGCAGAGGTTGAGGCAGCAAGATTTGGACAGTGATTAGACATGGGGCCGAAAGGATAGTTCAGAGTCCAAGATTACACCCAGAACCTTGGCATATGGGGACGGACTGATAGTTGTGCCATCGATCTTGACAGAGAAATCAAGGGAGAAGGCACATGGGGAAGATTAAATCAAAAACTCGGTTTTGGATAGATTGAGTTTGAGGAAGTGGTTTGAAGTCCAGGCTGATATGTCCGTTAGTAAATAAGTGACACGCGAGGAGACTGAAGGAGTGAGCTGAGGGGTAGAGAGTAAGGATGAGCTCCAGCGTGTTTACACAGCCCACGTGCAGAGCCCGCCAGGAAGTCGGCACTTCACTGCGCTAATCACAGGCGGTCAGACATTTCCCGATCTCTGCAGCCATGCATCGGGACAATGTCTCACTGCCTGTGATTAGCGCAGCGCAGTGCCGACTTCCTGGCGGGCTCTGCACGTGGGCTGTGTGAACACACCGGAGCTCATCCTTAGTAGAGAGATAGATTTGGGTCATCAGCATACCGATGATATTGGAAGCCATGGGAGGCTATTAGCTTACCCTGGGAGGAGGTGTACATGGAGAATAAGAGAGCTCCAAGAACAGAGCCTTGGGGAACCCCGACAGAGAAAGGGAGAGGGGAAAAAAATTTAAAAATTATATATATCTTATAATGTGAAGATAAATAAAAAATAGTTCCCCAGCAAGGATGGGTATGACATGAAATTGATGTCATGGAGTCTCCTTTGCCTGATAGGCCCATCCTAGCATTCCATCAATCCCTCCAAGACAAAATCTGAAATTTCTACAGCTAGCCATACACCGATTTTTTTTATTCAGCCTAAAGCATCCATCCAGGTTATATGGTGCAGATGGGCAAATCTGCAGTGTCAGCGGCTGTTAGAAAACACAGACAGCAGCCAGGTCTGAGTTGATGCAGCCAGGGCTCTACCAACAATTTTTCAATCCAAACATGTCGGACAGGAGGGTGCCAACAGGGCCATCCACGAAACAAGTGTTGGCCAGTTCATCAGGAACCATTCGAAATCCACTCAGTGTAAGCAAGCTCTGACCAGGAAGTCCTGGTACACCATTAACTTTTTTTCTGAGTGCTCTTGGAGACCCTAAACCCAAACAGCCCAATTCGGTAAATACTGAGCCATATGAGAACAGAGGTACAAAACAGGCACAGAAGCATAACTTTCCAAGGTGAAGTGAGTATTTGGATAACTCAGTGACCCAGATTTCAGAGCTCCTTGGGTACATATGAGAAAGTCTAGATTTACATGCACATAAATGTGCTTGCTTTTAATCTCTGATGGCAGTTGCCTATGTTTTATGTAAGAACAGTTATATTTCGGGTACTTTAGGTGCATTTTGTTTTGTAGAACCTCTCTTGTGGAAGCCAGCTTTCATAGATGCCAGCAAATTATTGAATATGTGTCTTCTGCATGTGCAGTGTTGATGGTTTGAAGGAAAATTAGCAGGTTGAGAGCAGATTTAGGAAAAAGGGATTTGAGAAAGGGGCATGCCCCCAAACATATTGTCCTGGTAGATGACAAGGTAGTGATGGAGACATGTACCTAGTGTACTATTCCTTGGTGTCCTTCCAGTTTGTTTCGGGGCAGGGGCTGAGAACTTTCGAGTTCTGGTGACATCACTTCCTGGTCAGAGTTCCTTGGAGCTTCCCTGCCATGGCTGGCAGCCATCTATCTCCCTGTCCTTGCTGGATGTTTGACTGGAGATTGCCACACTACATCTGCTCTCAGCCTGCTATCTTTCCATCACTGCCTGGGATTACTGCTTGGCACCACGTACAATTTATTTAATAACTTCAATAAACTTGGCATCTATCTTGGACATCATTTTATGTGGAACTTCAATTAACCCAAGACTGTGTGCATATGCTTTGAGTCCAGATACTATATTCCCTTTACATACAACAGTTTCCTGTTTTTTTTTTTTTTTTTACACTGGAGCACCTGTTTAGTGGTCTTTTTTGACATTCATCTGTTCCACTATCTTAGTGGACACTTTTAAGGCTACCCAAAGCAACCCATGCACCTGGCTGCAGATACAGTTCACATGCTTGTGTTGTGGTTCAGCGCCCGGCCTTCTTTGTAGTTACTGTTGATGGTTTGCTTTCTCCTGACTGAAATATTTATATTAATAACAGAAGACTGTGGATATCTGGGTTCTTTTACCAAAAAAAGGTTAGCATCAAGAAATCTATTTTCCGATCTCATAAAAATGGTAGGTATGTACATAGGGCAGGCTTGAGTTCTCCAGCTTCCACTTCCCATCATCCTACTTTTTAGGGGCCCACCAATTTCACTGCGGTCTGAGCTATCCTAACACAGAGTGTATCACAACAGACAGTGCTGTTTGGCCAGCCTCAAATTTCCTGGCATCCTCACTTCTTTATGTCTCAAAAAATATTACACACAAAAACACAGTGAAAACAACAGTAAAACCCATTGTAATCACATGACCTTGGAGCAGGCTGTATGACCTTGTTGAGGAGTTACATGTAAATAAAAGGAAATATCAGTAATGCAGTAAAAATCTATAGGCTTTGTGTTTCCTGATGACATGGCCGATAGGGAAACCACTGGGAGACACATTGTTATAAAGTTATGTATTAATCTAGAAATATTTTCCTGCCCATGTTTCAGTATGCCAGACTGCTTAGGCAAAAAATAGATTCTTGTCAGCATAAGTCATTATTGCTTAAGCCGGAAATATAGACGCACAGGTGCTCCATTGCAAAGAACCATTTACCCAAGAAAAAAAAGACAGGTTTAACCCCGCCATAACAATCACATCTGTTATATTACGAAATTCCACTGGTCTCCTTTGCTGGTAAACAAATGCTTGCTACTGGGAAATTTGGCTTCATTTTTTTTATAATAAACTGCAGACAAGGTTCTCTTGTTAAAATATAGAAAGTGCAGCGCTGGACATATGAAGTGAATGGTGAAATATTACTAAACCATATAATAAAATTTGATCAACAACAATATATACAAATAGTGACCTATAAATATAGGTAGTGAATTACTTATGACCGTGAGCATATAAATAAAGGTAGTGAATTACTTATGACCGTAAGCATATGGAATTACAGAAAAAATTCCTGGAGATAAAACTTTTAAAAGTGCATAAAAGTCCAGAGCAATAATTTTTCGTGCAATGTGAATGAGCATATGGAATTACAGAAAAAAATCCTGAAGGTAAAACTTTTAAAGGTGCATAAAGGTCCAAAGCAATAATTTATCGTGCAATGTGAGTTTCAGGGGTGCATCTTCGATAATCGGTGTTGCCCACCACCGGATAGGTGAATGAATAAAAGGCTTACCAGAAAGCCTGTGACCGCCCTTATTCAGGGGGGTCAAAACAGGCTTAGCAGATATGGGGGGACCACCACACGGATACTCCGTTTGATAGAAGGTTCTCTTGTTCTCTTGGCACTCTATTTCCCTTCTCTAGTATAACTTATCTAAAACTCTTAAAAGAGTATCCAAACTCTAAAACAAAAAAATGAAAATACTGCAGTTTACTAACCCTTCGATGTCATAGCTGCATTAGTTTTAAATTTTTCCTTTATTTTTAACTGGTGATCAGCCTACTAACAAACTTTCAATCTTAGGGTCACTAAGAATGTGCACAATTGACAGTTACAAACAAATGTACTGTGTTATGTAATAACAGATAAACATTTCTAGAATTGATAGCATGGTGTATTGCATAGAGAGCATTTTATTATTATTATTATTATACAGCATTTATAAAACACCAACAATTTGTGCAGCGTTTACAACATGAGGGCAGACAGTACAGTTATAATACAATTCAATACAGGAGGAATCAGAGTCCTGCCCGTTAGAGCTTCAAATCTAGGAGGGAGGGTTAAGTGAAACAAAAGGTAAGAACTGTGAGGGAATGATCTGATGGAGAAAGTAAAAGTGCAGTTGTTAGGTGGGGGTCAGATAGGCTTCTCTGAAAAGAAGCGTTTTCAGCGATCATCTAAAAGCAACCATAGTAGGAGACAGGGATAGACAGATTGGGGTAGAGAGTTCCCAAGGATAGGAGAGGCTCGGAAAAAGTTCTGGAGGCGAGCATGAGAGGAGGGGATGAGGGAACTAGAGAGCAGAGGGTCTTAGGAGGAAGGAACGGAACGAGTAGGTTGGTATTTTAAAACAAGGTTAGGAATGTAGCTGGGGGCCGAGTTGTGGATGGATTTGTAAGTTGTTGCTAGAATTTTGAATTTAATTTGTTGGGTGAGTGGAAGTCAGTGGAGGGATTGACAGAGAGGGGTAGAAGACACTGAGCGGTTGGTAAGGTGGATGAGCCTGGCAGCAGCATTCATGATGGACTGAAGGGGGGATGGCCTATGTAAAGGTGATGCCGTGAGGAGGGAATTGCAGTAGTCGAGGCAAGAGAAGACCAGGGAGTGAACTAGGAGCTTTGTGGTGTCATTGGTTAGAAAGGGGCATATTTTGGAGACGTTGTGGAGGTTGAGAAAGCAAGATTTGGAAAGCGCTTGGACATGGGGACGAAAGGATAGTTCAGAGTCCAGGGTTACACCTAGAACCTTGGCGTGCGGGGATGGGCTGATAGTAGTGCTATTGATCTTGACAGAGAAATCAGGGGAAGAGGCACGTGGGGGAGGAAAAATCATGAGCTCACAAGAACAAAACCTTGGGGGACCCCGACAGAGAAAGGGAGAGAAGAGGAAGAAGAAGAGCTGTAAGGTGCGGTTGGATAAATAGGATAAGAACCAGCAAAGAGTACAGTCACGGAGACCAAAGACGTGTAGTTTTTTGAGGAGGAGGAGTAGGTGGTGGTCCAACGTGTCAAAGGCTGCAAAGAGATCTAAGAGTAGGAGTACAGAATAGTGTCCATTGGATTTAGCTGTTAGCAGATCGTTTGTAAGTTTTAGTAGAGCATAGACTAAGACTTGGATAGCATGGATTATGTGGCATGGGCAAAAGTTACTATGGCACGGATAGTATGGACTATGTGGCATGAATGAAATGGACTATGGCACGGATAAAATGAACTGTGGCACGGATGAAATTAACTGTGGCATGGATGAAATGGACTGTGAGATGGATGAAATAGACTGTGGCATGCATGAAATAGACTGCGGCATGCATGAAATAGACTGTGGCATGCATGAAATAGACTGTGGCATGCATGAAATAGACTGTGGCATGGATAGCATAGACCAGGCATTCTCAAACAGGGTCTGTGGAACCCTAGGATTCCTCCAGAGGTTGCTAGGGGTTCCTTGAGCTGTGGTTAATTTACCTCCCATCTAATGGTGCCTTCCTAGTTCCAGGTACACTGTCACTTGAACCAGTAGCACAACACCAATGATCTTTTGTAGCTGACTAAGGATGGCATTCTAATGAGCACTGTAAGGGATCATTCCTTCAACTGACCTCCAATGTAAAGGGCATTTGCTTATGACCCTTGACGGACTAATTTGAGCAGGGGTTCCCTGACACCTGAAAATGATTTCAAGGGTTCCTCAAAAAAAGTTTGCAAAAGGCTGGCATTGACTATGGCATGGACTATAGCCCATAATATTAGAAAAGGTAAAAAGATTTTTGCATATTTCCAAAATCTAAGATCAACTTAATAACACATGTGCATGAGAAAAAAAAAAGGAAACCATGCTAATGAAACAGAATCACACTATTTACAGTTTCACCTACAAATCAAGCAATTGTGGCTACACCTTTGTTCTTTCGAAAAACAGGCATTTCAACTAATTTTAATACTCCACTTTGCTAAGGGGGCCTCCACCCCATCGTCACAGCATGGTGCCTTTTTCTAAGAAAAAAAATATAAAATTTTCACAATCCCTATATAGAAGAAATGACACTTACAACATCTCTTTTATATACGTTTCCCACCCCATAATCACTTAATCTTCCTATTTCACACAATTACCGGTATCTGAACATTGTAACATTTACAGGGATGGAATTTATGCCATGGACCGACTCACATATCTTTAGGGCAGAAACATCCCAGTTATTAAACTCTAGAATTAGAGAATAAAGCACTGGAGTCTCATGTTTGAAAAGTAATTGTCCATCATCAATCAGCGTATGTCTCTAACACAATTCAGACAAAAAAAAACACTTTAGTCGTGTAACAAATACAATGGATGGGACCTGCGTAATAGTTTGTACTTTATAAAAACTGTAAGGCAGGAAAAATACCATATAATGTGCCTTTTAGTAACCTTACAAGTTTGCAAGAATGCATTTCTGATCTCTTTCAATATACAAAAAACAGTATAATTTGTTTTTTTTAAATAAAAAACACACCTCTCTTCAATTAGCATTAAAACAGTGCATATCTGACTTTGCCACTTAGCTAACTTTGCCTAGGTTGAGATGATTTCATCCTGCTGCAGGCAAGAAAAGCATTTCCTCAGTCTCCAGAACCCCACAGTGATCATACTGCAACACTAATACCCCGTACACACAATCGGACTTTCCACCAACAAAACCGTGGATTTTTGTTCAAAGGTTGTTGGCTCCAACTTGTCTTGCATACACACAGTCACACAAATGTTGGCCAACAATTACGAATGTAGTGACGTACTAGATGTACTACGTGTTTTTTCAGCTCTTTAGCGCCACCCTTTGGGCTCCTTCTGCTAATTTTGTGTTAGTAGAAGTTTGGTGAGTGTTGATTCAGGCTTTTCTTTTTACGTTTTATATTTTGTGCTATTAT
Source organism: Lithobates clamitans (assembly GCA_037952925.1). Lineage (NCBI taxonomy): Eukaryota > Metazoa > Chordata > Amphibia > Anura > Ranidae > Lithobates > Lithobates clamitans. Next base: position 3,799,725 of record JBBGZY010000649.1, read on the forward strand.
TATTATTTTTTTTCTTGATATCACTTGAAAAAAAAAGCCTTTGAAAATTTGTTTGCAATAACTCCATCAGTATCACCAGCAAAGCAGCTTCATTATTATCCCATTAAAGAAGAAGAGAATTATGCGCTGCATTTAGAGATTTCCTAATTTGCCACGTCACGAATGTTAATTCTCCATTACGAACGCTAATTTACAAGACCGGCCACTTCTGCTTCTGAGCATGCGTGGACTTTTGTGCAACGGACCTGTGTACACACGATCGGACTTTCTGACAACAAAATTATGTTGGCGGAAAATATGAGAACCCGCTAGCAAACATTTGTTGGCGGAAAGTCTGACAGCAAATGTTCAATGGAGCATACACATGGTCGGACTTTCCGACAACAAACTCACATCCAACATTTCCCAAAGGAAAATCCAACCGTGTGTACGTGGCATAAATGTAGTTACAAGGTGAGAGGCTGATCTGTGTAAGACATTTGTGAAGACACAGAGAAGAACTAAACCAGGATTTTTACATGGATGTTTTCTCTGAGCTGGCATTCGAGTCGCGGAAATTGATGCCCCTGGATGATGCCTGAACAAAATTGGTGCCATCTTTCTGGAGAGAAAAACATGAAGGCATTTGCTGGGGAGGAGGGGGAGGTGATCTTTGCCTTTTCAAAGCAAAGTTACATTGTAAGATTGAAAAGTGACAGTCTGGTGGTTCTGGCCAGATTTTAGCTGTATCTGAATGATTCAGTCCAGCCGCCATTAGCTGGCCATCTGAATGAGCCCTCAGTGCCGGTTTGGACTATTGAGTTGCAGCAATGAACATTACAGCAACGTAGATAAACACAAGCCTCCAAGTTTGGTATGTTGCATCAACAGTACAAACAAATGGCAACCACCCCAACCTATAACCAACCTATAGCCTTTGCAGCAAGGAGCACATGGAAGGGCGACACATGTCAAAAAACAACAAATTCCCAGCTCACTTACCTGCCAGCCTGCAACAAACCGAATTGACCTTTTCTAACAGTTCACGTTAAAACCAAGGGATTTAGCTTGCACACATTTGAAAACAGATGCGAAAGTAGCAGTTGCTATGTCATGGCACCCAAGTGTGCTGCAGTCCAAAATTCATAATTTTGAGAGTTTGCACCAACACACTATAGCAAAAACAAGATAATACACAACTTGGGAAAGAATAAGCAAAAGAAAAAAAAAATTCAGAGAAAGCCCCTGTTCAATAAACCACCAATCCACCTTCAAATAAATATGGTGTAGCCAGAAAGCCTACCAAGCAAGTAGTTACTAAATGAGGACAAAGTGGTATACCTAGGAGATCAAACTTTATTACAAATCTAGTACAGAACTATAAAAAAAAAAATACACTGGAATTCCTCCACCATTCACCCATTTAAAATTATGACAACGTTGCCATAGGAAAAAACAGTCCAGGCCGCCCAGCATAAGATGATGCAAAATGGATTAATCACATTAGTGAGCACTTTTGAAGAACCCCTCACAAAATGGAGAACATATGGAAATAAGCCCCCAAACCAAGGGGTCAACCTTCCAAACAAGAGGGATTCTCCAAGAGTACCCACGACAACCAACTTGCAGTGATCCTGCTAGGGTGAGAACACCCACCTGGATGAATGTGTATATCGCTATTGATGATGAAGACCATGCGGGTGTGCTGGCTGTGAGGGTGACAAGTGGATTTACTCCTATGCACGGAACATTGTGTTTATGAATACTTTCCTGCTCTTTGCTTTCAACCCGCTACTGTGCAGTTAAGCTACCTGGGCACTTGCTTCTCCTTCCTGCCTTGCTAACATTCTGCTATACCGCTGATTTTCCTATGCCATACTAACATTGCTTTGCATAAGTAGCTAAAACTGGATTTTTCTCAGTGTATGGTGGCATAAGACTTAATACAGGACTAAGTTATAGTCCTACTGATCCACCATAATTACTGTCCATACCCAGGGTGCACACTGGGTTCCAACTCTGGTGTTATCACTGATAGCGGGATCACTGTGAGGTGGTTGTCGTGGGTACTCTTGGAGAATCCCTCTCAATTGGAAGGTTGACCCCTAGGTAGGCAGCATGTAAGAGGTACCTCAATGGGAGCTCCCTGGGCCCTGACATCTGCATGCCACCATCTGGGGTGGTGGGAGGAAGAGTGCATCGGTCTGCAGAGTTTTTTTCAAACTGCCACCTGTTGGTACTTACTGTATGTGCATAAACACCAATCACACAATACTACATGTACAGTAAATAGAAGAATACTTGTAGGTATTTTGTGACCTCCAGGATAGCTAAAATTTATCCTGATGCACCCCCTAAATGCTTCAGAGGATCCCGCTAGGAGGGTTCCATGTGAGATGGACTTTTTGGACTAGAGTTTTCATCATAAATCATATGGTCATGAATGTGAAAATTCCCAAACAGACTAAGTTTGATAAACTTTGGACTTCTTGGCTACATTACCTGCAACCAGCTGAATGAGCCTAACATAAGCAGATAGGGACTGGAGGCTGAATAGGGGTGACTCTCTACCCTTTTACCATTCCTTCCCCCTCTTTTGCTACCTCCATTAAACCTTATTTTTTTAAAATTAAAATAACAAACATGTTATGCATACCTTCTCTGTGCAATGGTGTTGCATAGAGCAGCCTCGATCCTTCTTTTCTGGGGTCCCCCACCAGCGCTCCAGGCCTCTCCTCTTTGGCGAGTGCCCCCATGAAAAGCCACTTTCCATGGCGACACCTGTGTGTGCTCGCTCCCGAGCTAAGCAGCCTGCATCTTTTGACACAGACCAGGCGACTCAGTCCTTCCCCCCCACTCCCTCCTCACAGCATTTGTTTGACATCAGCAAGAGCCAATGGCTGCCGCTATCAATCTGCCCAATGAGGAGGGAGAGAGCAGCTGCTCTCGTGCACATTGCTGGATCGGATTGGGCTGAGGTAAGAATGAGCCCAATCCGATGAGCCCAAGCCGTAAAAAACAATTGAGGCTTAAGAACCACTTTAAAGCAGAACTAAACCCACCAATTTAACAGGTTCCTGAAACAGCTTGTAAGCTTGTATAAGAATAGTGTGAACAGCAAGCTTTGACAAAGCATTTGTAAAGCTTTCAGCAAGCTTTGTTGAAGCTTTTAAAGTACAATTCAACTCCAGCTTGTAAATTTTGAATACAGATTCTAATGGGAGTGTTGATTGCCACTTTAGGCAAGCTACTGGCAGGCCACAACAGGCTTTTACCAAGCTTCAAGAAGTGCTGAAGCCTGCTAGCAGCTTGTGTTTATCATTTACAACCTGGAGCTGAATAGTACTTTAAAAGCTTCACTAAAGCTTGTTGAAAGCTCTGCAAATGCTTTCTATGAGCTTCCTGTTCACACTGCTGCTATACAAGCAAAAGCCTGTGTGAAGAAGGCCTTAAAAAAATAATTGTTAGTTACTAATGTTATTTACTAATGTTAGCTCTGTCAAGGCTTATAATAACTGGTGTCGTAGATGATCACACGTTCAGCACTGTGGCAACTGCAGACCAAACAGTGGCTAAGGCTGGGTTCACACTATTACAATGTCAGACATTGCATGTGATTCGCACTGAATTGCTGTGCAGACCACATGCGACGCCTGTGCGATGCGAATTCAGCCATACATGCGGGGGCGCGCATCGCGGCGATCGTTTGACAGTCGATCAGTCTGACACCCCGCAACACCGATCTAGGTAAAAAGTCTTTACCACGTGATCAGCCGTGTCCAATCACGATGTAAATAGGAAGAGCCTGTGATCGCTTTCAGTCACTCGCGTCTGACAGACGCGAGTAGAGGAGAGCCGATCGGCTGCTCTCCTGACAGGGGGGGTCAGTGCTGATTGTTTATCAGCACAGCCCCCCCGAGGATCCCGCCCAGGACCACCAGGGAAGCCGCCCAGGACCATCAGGGAAGCCACCCAGGACCACCAGGATAGCCATCCACACTGGACCACCAGGTATGTCCCCTAGACCCCCAGGGAAAGACTAATCTGTGCCCAGGCAGCTGCCAATCATGCCCAGGCAGCTGCCAATCAGTGCCCACTCACAATGTCTACCACTGCCACCAGGGATGCCTATCAGTGCCTCATATCAGTGCCGCGTATCAGTGCCGCCTATCAGTGCTCATCAGTGCCACCCATAAGAACCCATCTTTGCAGCCTTTCAATGCCCATCAGTGTCGCCTATCAGTGCCCATCAGTGCCAACTATCAATGCCCATCAGTGCTGCATATCAGTGACACCCATCAGTGCCGCCTACCAGTGCCCATCAGTGCCGCATATCAGTGCCCATCGTCAGTGTCCGCTCATTGGTGCCGCCTTATCAGTGCCCAACAATGAAAGAGAAAACTTACTTATTTACAAAATTTTTTAACAGAAACAAAAGCAAAACTTTTATTTTTTTCAAAATTTTTGGTCTTTTTTATTTGTTTAGCAAAAACAACCGCAGAGGTGATCAAATACCACCAAAAGAAAGCTCTATTTGTGGGAACAAAATGATAAAAATCTAGTTTGGGTACAGACCGCGCAATTGTTATTCAAACTGTGACAGCACTGAAAGCTGAAAATTGGTCTGGGCAGGAAGGTGTATAAGTGACCTGTATTGAAGTGGTTAAGATGGCAGCTTCATTGGGTGCAAATGATAGGAGAGTTTAGTTACGCTTTAATGCTGTCCCAGGCAATTCGGTGAATTACACCCATTTTACTGGACCATGCCTAATATCTAGAATCTAACATTTATGCACTTGTTATTGACAACTCAGTGCTGAAGTGTGTCAAAACCTAAACATATTTGGGGTCTCTGTACTCAGGATAAATAGAAATTTTTTTTGTCCATTTCTCTGCTTGTTATAAAAACATATTCTGGGTATTTTTTCAAGGAAAAAAGTTTTCAAATGAAGACCCCATATATGTTAAAAAAAAATTAAACACATTTTGGAGTGCAAAGTGGTTAAATAGCTATTGCTAAGTAAATTGGTGCATACCAACATTTCCAAATCAGGTCACAAAGGTTTTCATTACCCTGGGGGTGAAAGGGTTCAAGTGCATCTAAAGCCAAAGCATTTGTTTTGAGTGGAGTGGGGAAGGTTTGGAACACCTGTCAATTTTTTTTTCTTCTTTATTGAAGAAAGTGGTTCTAAAGCCTAAAACATTTTTTACATTAAGGTAAAAAAGGTTTAGGCATCAGTATCCCCCCCCCCCTCCCCTTTTACTTACCTGAGCCCTACATTCGAGCCAGCACTGTGCATGTCTGCAGCTCTTCTCTCCCCTCACTTCAGGGTCTCAGTGGCTTTGCTGGGGCACCAGGAGCCATTGGCTCCCACTGCTGTCAATCAAAGCCAGTGACGAGGGAGCAGTGGGCAGGGGGGATTCCTGCTGTTTGTATCCATGGATGCAGCAGTGGGGCTCGAGAGGGCGAGCACACACAAGTGCCCCCAATGAGAAGCAGCTTCCCGTGGGGGCACTGGACATAGAGGAGGAGCCAGGAGCACCGGCGGGGGACCTGAGAACAGGAGGTTCGGGGCCGCTCAGTGCAATTCCATTGCACAGAGCAGGTAAGTATAGAGATGTTTATTTAAAAAAATTAAAAAATAAAGAAATATATTATATATATATATATATATATATATATATATGAGGATTGTTATTAGAAACCATGAATAAGTATCAGCAGTCAGGATTTCTGGTTTTCTTTGGTGCTGTGTTCCCACTGGAGAGATTCACCCCCTCCATTTGTCCTGGTGACCATTATCTCTAGAAATGAAAAGAGAGGGAGAATCCAACTACTTGAGCTGTCAACAAAACAGGACATGGGGAGTAATTTTCCAGTAAGAAAAGAAGATTTCCCTTCCAGAAAAGCCCCCACTTTCCCCACCTTCAAAAAAAATAAAAAATAAAAAAAAATTACAAGTTTAAGCCTCCTCTAAGATCTTTAGATACACTTTAATTTACACAATTGTATAGACAAATGTATATATACAATATATATATATTTTTTTTATTTATTTATTTTCTAAACAAACTGGACTTTTCCTTTAAATGTATACAAATCAATCCTATTTGGGTACATCTTGTGCCAGTAATTTACCGGTAAAGCCAAGAATGTCGGCACTTGGCAAGCTTCAGTGTATTAGCTGTCCATGATTAATCTAATTTAAAATGCAGGCAGATGACAATCATGTCAGATGATTGCTAAATGAGGGGCTTTACCCCACCCTTCGCAGCCTCCAAAATGAGTACCTGTCACTCTCTTGCTCCTATGTTTGATGTAATAAGCCAAGTAAAACACTTATTTTGGAAAAGAAAAAACTAATTTATGGCACGGCAGCATCTCTCTATTCTCAGGTATCTATTCTTCAGATAATGTGACAGTTCGGAGGAGAGAAGCGTCTGAGCGTTCTTGTAAAAACCCATTAAGGACTTTTAAACTAAAGCTTGTAATGCCCCGTTTTGAAGGGCTGGGAGGATTAAGCTGCTTTCTCGTGATGTACAGAGTAGCCAGCAGCCAAAAAGACAGGCAGACAGAGGAAGCTGGAAGCCAGAACATAAAATACACATTTTGTCTGTACTGTAAAATAGGACTTGATGGCAGATAAGAGGAGTCTGTCCCTTTCAAAATGACCCCTCTTCCTTCCTCCTACAAAGTGTCAGACCTGCATGAGGCTGGATCATAGATTACACTTTAGGACTTCTTTTCACTGGGTAGCTTTTTGAAAACTTGAGCAAGAGTGAAGCGGAGGCCCGTAGAATCAACATTTCATATTTTTGTTGAAAACTGAAACCTGGTTGTTGTGGATAAAAGCACCACTTTTATTCCATTTCCCACAAATAAACTCCAATGTGTAAAGGAGTGCTGCTGACTGGCTATATACCGTATATACTTGAGTATAAGTCAAATTTTTCAGCACATTTTTTTGTGCTGAAAGTGCCCCCCTCGACTTATACTCGAGTCAAGCACTTTTCTGCAGCAAAAAATTTCATTTTCCGAACCGACTTTGGGGCCCCGTATCTCAGGGCCACTTGGTGCTAGGAACCCCAAATTTGGTATGGAACTGGTACCACAACATATCCAAAGCTGAAGTTCCTAGCACTAAGTGGCCCCGAGATACGGGGCCCCAAAATCGGTTCGGAAAATGTCATTCTCTGCTGCAGAAAAGTGCTTGACATTTTCTGAACTGATATTTGGGGCCCTGTATCTCGGGGCCACTTGGTGCTAGAAACCCCAGCTTTGGAAATTTTATGGTGCTAGTTCCACTGGGTTTGCACACCAAATTTGGGGTTCCTAGCACTAAGTGGTCCTGAGATACGGGGCCCCAAATTCGGTCAACTGTGTCTACCTGCAGCAATGTCATTTCGGGACCCTTTGGGTTCAGAGACCCCAAATTTTGGCTGCAGCTAGGGGGCATCTAGGAACCCCCTAACTACCGAGTTTGAAGTTCAGGGGACCTATGGCTGCAAATGGGCACAGTGAGGCATGCAAATGGGCACAGTAATGCTGCAAATGGGCATTGTTGACCCTCTTTTCCACTTACGGTAGCTGTGCATTTCTCACCCTCGTCTTATACTCGGGTCAATAAGTTTTTCCCATTTTTTTTGTGGTAAATTAGGGCCTCGACTTATACTCGGAACGACTTATACTCGAGTATATACGGTAGATCCTGTATAATAATAATGTAGCTGTGATCACCACCACCAGCTACATTATTATTATTATACAGGATCTATATAGCGCCAACAGCTTATGCAGCGCTTTACAACATAAAAAGGAGACAATACAGTTTCAATATAATAAAATACAATAGGGTTAAGAGGACCCTGCTCAGAAGAGCTTACAATTTAATAGGGTGGGGCAAGTGGTACAAAAGGTTGTAACTGTGGGGAATGAGCTGATGGAAGTGATATGAGATTAGTTGGAGGCGTGATAGGCTTTTCTGAAGAGGTGAGTTTTCAGGGATTGCCTGAAGGCAGCCAGACTGGGAGATTGTCAGCCAGATTGGGGTAGAGAGTTCCAGAGGATGGGAGAGGCTCTGGAGAAGTCCTGGAGACGAGCATGGGACGAAGAGACAAGGATGCTTGAGAGCAGGAGGTCTTGAGAGGAGCGGAAAGCACGATTTGGGTGATATTTGGAGACAAAATTGATGATGTAGCTCGTGGCAGAGTTGTGAATGGCTTTGTATGTTGTTATTAGTATTTTGAATTTAATTCGCTGGCCGATCGGAAGCCAGTGTAGGGATTGGCAGAGATGGGTGGCAGACACTGAGTGGTTGGTAAGGTAGAGTAGTCTGGCAGCAGCATTCATGAAGAGGGAATAGCCATTAGAGAGGTAGACCTAGCAGGAGGGAGTTAAAATAGTCAAGGCGAGAAATAACAGGGAGTGAGTAGCTTGGTGGTTTCATTAGTAAAAAGGGGCAAATTTTAGGGGCACAGGCACGGGGGAGCTACATCAGTTGAACACTGTCTAATGTGGCTCCAACATGAACATAAAAAATAATAATAAATATATATATATATATATATATATATATATATATGTGTATCTCACAAAAGTGAGTACACCCCTTACATTTTTGTAAATATTTTATTATATCTTTTCATGTGACAACACTGAAGAAATTACACTTTGTTACAATGTAAAGTAGTGAGTGTACAGCTTGTATAACAGTGTAAATTTGCTGTCCCCTCAAAATAACTCAACACATAGCCATTAATGTCTAAGGCCGGGTTCACACTGGTGCGACACGACAGCCGTCCTACTTTGGATCCGACTTTGCCCTGCGACTTGAAGCCGACATACGTCCGAGTTTCAATGAACGGGGATCCGACTTGGATCCCCACCAATACCAGGCACTGTGTTTGGTATGAATCTTGAGGGGGAACTCCACGCCAAATTTTAAATAAAAAACAGACATGGCGTCCCCCTCCAAAAGCATACCAGGCCCTTCGGTCTGGTATGGATTTTAAGGGGCATCCCCTACGCCGAAAAAACAGCATGGGGTCCCTCCCCAAATCCATACCAGACCCTTATTCGAGCACGCAGCCCGGCCGGTCAGGAATGGGGGTGGGGACGAGCAAGCGCCCCCCCCCGAACTGTACCAGGCCACATGCCCTCAACATGGGGGGGTGGGTGCTTTGGGGCAGGGGGAGAAGAAGGAAGAGACCCCTGAAGTCGGAAGAAGACCCCCGGAGCTGCCTAATAAATTATTTTAAAAACCTAGTGTGTTTTTTTATTGACACTTTTTTTTCCTAGGTGAATGGGTCGAGGTACGATGTACCCCATACTCATTCACATAGGGTGGGGAGCCGGGATCTGGGGGCCCCTTATTAAAGGGGGCTCCTGGATTCCGATAAGCTGACAACCAACAGCCAGGGTTGTCGGGAAGAGGTCCTTGTCCTCATCAACATGGGGACAAGGTGCTTTAGGGCGCCCCCCTGCTCCAAAGCACCCACTCCCCATGTTGAGGGCATGCGGCCTGGTACGGTTCGGGGGGCGCTCGTCCCCAGCCCGTTTCCTGACCAGCCGGGCTGCGTGCTCGGATAAGGGTCTGGTATAGATTTTGGGGGGACCCCCACGCCGTTTTTTTTGGCGTAGGGGGTTCCCCTTAAAATCCATACCAGACTCTGGTATGCTCCTGGAGGGGGAACCCATGCCGGTTTTTTATTTAAAATTTGGCGCAGAGTTCCCCCTCAAGATCATCTGAGCACAAGTCGCATGCCAAAGTCGGATCATGCAAGACGGCGATCCGACTTCAATGATAGTCAATGGGCTGAAGTAGGGTCAAAGTCGAACCAAGGTAGTACAGGGAGCATTTTCAAAGTCGGACCGACTTGTGTCGGATCAGTTAGGACGGCTCCCATACAGAAACATTGATTTTCACACGTCATGCGACATGAGCTCCCAATGTCGGAGCGTTTGTCGTACTAGTGTGAACCCGGCCTTAACCACCAGATACCTAACATGTCACACTTTAAAATTGCGCACACTTGTGGAATGATGCCAAACTTCAGTACTAAAAAATCTCCAAAGGCGACGCTTTAAAATTTATTACAAGTTACATGTTAAGAGTTACAGAGGAGGTCTAGTGCTAGATTTATTGCTCTCGCTCTAACATTCGTGGCGTATGTAACCTGTGTATATCTGGCTCTTATACTAGCCATTTCTAGGTAAATATATTTCTAAAGGTGCTACTGACATGAAATGTTCACCACATGTCGGTAACAACCCATGCAATCCATACAAAGAAACGAAAACAAATAAGTTCAGAAATTAAGTTACGTAAAATAAAATGGAATGACAAGGGAAAAAGTATTGAACACGTGAAGAATAAGAGCAAAAAGGCATGCAAACCAAGACACCAGCTGAAATCTATCAGTAATTAGAAAACAATCCTGCTCCTTGTCAGTGCAAATTAATATCATCTGGTTCAGTCTCAAATGATGGCCTATAAAAAGGTGTCTCTTTACCAAGGTGTCACACAAGAAACATTTCATGATTATTAAAAGTAAAAAGCTCTCTCAAGACCTTTGCAACCTTATGAAAAAAGGAAGACACACATAAAAGAGATAAGAAAGGCTGCGCACCCCGGAAATTGAATTAAAGAAAAATAATTTTCCCCATGGGGCTTTAAAACAGCAATGCACATAATGAAAGGAAGTTCTTAATAGATGTATAAAAAGTTTTATCCAATATCATGGTTTGAAGTACAGTATAGAAAATCATCTGGTACAGTAACACACATCTTATTCCCCAGTGCAGTAACAAACACATATTAATACACATAATTGGGTTACATGTTACATAAATAGCAAGCCCCGACGCGTTTCGACCTGTATATGGTCTCTTCAGGGGGACAGTTGGATCTAAAAAAGAATTACATAAATTAAATTCAAATAGATAAATATATATTATTGTGCATCACTTGGATTAAACCAAGATAATGAGTCTTTACCGCTAAATGGTGGAATGGGTGTTCTCTAGTCCAGGATATGTGCTGAGGGCCAATGGAAACACTGGAGGGCTCGGGGGGCCACCCTCACTCTCCCAGGAGAGCCAGCCTCAGGGGGCTTACAAGGAGCCACACTTAGCGCGCCCCCCGGGAGGAGGGGGGGAGGGGAAGGGGAGATGAGGGGGAGGAGCCCACACCTGCAACAGAAACCCAAGAATAGCCATGTATTAGTTAGAGGAAGTTTGATAATTAACTTGGTAATGTACTGAGTGTTTCCAATTTGTCTATGTGGAGACTGGCGTTGGATAGGATTTTTACTATGTAAATATATTGAAATGTTAATACCATTCCATAAATGTGATCGATAAGATTTAATGATCATGTGATCCAACAATGCAGTGGTATGGTAGGTGTATTATACTATTGTAATGGATAGGTTAATAAGAAGGATAGAATGGGTGAAAAAGAGGGAAAGAGATGTGTGTGTGGAAAAAAAAAAAAAAAAACACAGCAACAACGATGGCCTGAATGGAGAGGAGTGCATTGTGTGGTGAAGAATGGTGTGAATGAGGTGGTGCATGGTGTGGTAACATGACATGGTGCTTGCTTGGTGCCTACTGTGTGAAAACAAAAATGAAAAGTGAACTAAAAAAGTGAAAAGCAAATCAAAATGTGAAAGTGTGTATGTAGGATGGTGTGTGTATGTAGGAGAGTGCTGTGTGGAATAAAAGTGAAATAGCAAAAAGTTTACCTTATCAGTTGTATAAATCGTGTAGGTTGGAGATAATGTTGGACTTGTTGATAGGTTCAATGTGATAAGCTTGGTGGCGATCATGCAAAAATAAGGGCTCTAGTGTAGAAAGAACCTGGCAGCAGTAGCATTCATCCTGGCCTGTAGGAGATCATGTCTGATTATCAGGCCTCCAGTCTCCCTTTATATCCAAATTCAGGCAAATGGGATAATCATGTGCAGGTGCAAACCCCCCACCCACACCGCCTCCAAGAAAAAAAAAAAAAAAAAACAAAAAAAAAAAAAACCCGGAGGGATTGGCACTGGAACCGCTGATGGAGCGGCCCCTGTGTGGCTCCCTCGGCGTCCCGGAAGGCCTACAGGCCCCGACCACTGTCGTCATCTCCGCCGCAATGCGCGTGACGTCATGACATTGTGCGCAAGCCGGGCCCTTACAGGCATGCGCACTCCGTCAAACGTCCGGAGATGAACACGGGACGCCGCCGGCAGGATAGAGCTCACCTTAACTGCAGCGGTGAGCAAAAAAGGGGGCACGCAAAGGAATTCGCATGCCCCCCCCCTTTTCCTGCCGGGAAGCCACAAGGGGTCAGACTCACCCCAAGAAGGGAGAGGAGGCACCACCAACACCCGCCAGTCCAGAAAATAGCCCTCAAAACAAAAACAAAAATATTGGGGATGGTGTCAGTAGGACATGAATGACTGACTTCATGGGATCACCAACATAGCACACAGCAAATGTTGATGGTCTGGTATGTTTTTAGTTTATTTTGCATTTTTAACATTTTTTGAATTTTTTACATGGGCTGTGTGTTGGTTCCAGGTCCTCACGTTCCTGCATCGAATGTCAGTATGAAAATAGGTAGAATATAAATAAAGTTTGTCAGCAATTGCCATGTAAGGCAATTGAATATCATGCAGTGTGGGGGTCTAAGTTAGATTCCCCCTCATGCATGGGATTGTTAAAAGTTAACCGAGTGGGAACAATTGATTAACAGTGTGCAGGATACGTGAAGAGAAGGAAACACACAGCCCATGTCTTATCTCTAATGTGTCAAGGTGGGGAGGGGTGTTTAACCACCCAAAATTGAAATATGAAAAAAGGAAGACACACATAAAAGAGATAAGAAAGGCTGCGCACCCCGGAAATTGAATTAAAGAAAAATAATTTTCCCCATGGGGCTTTAAAACAGCAATGCACATAATGAAAGGAAGTTCTTAATAGATGTATAAAAAGTTTTATCCAATATCATGGTTTGAAGTACAGTATAGAAAATCATCTGGTACAGTAACACACATCTTATTCCCCAGTGCAGTAACAAACACATATTAATACACATAATTGGGTTACATGTTACATAAATAGCAAGCCCCGACGCGTTTCGACCTGTATATGGTCTCTTCAGGGGGACAGTTGGATCTAAAAAAGAATTACATAAATTAAATTCAAATAGATAAATATATATTATTGTGCATCACTTGGATTAAACCAAGATAATGAGTCTTTACCGCTAAATGGTGGAATGGGTGTTCTCTAGTCCAGGATATGTGCTGAGGGCCAATGGAAACACTGGAGGGCTCGGGGGGCCACCCTCACTCTCCCAGGAGAGCCAGCCTCAGGGGGCTTACAAGGAGCCACACTTAGCGCGCCCCCCGGGAGGAGGGGGGGAGGGGAAGGGGAGATGAGGGGGAGGAGCCCACACCTGCAACAGAAACCCAAGAATAGCCATGTATTAGTTAGAGGAAGTTTGATAATTAACTTGGTAATGTACTGAGTGTTTCCAATTTGTCTATGTGGAGACTGGCGTTGGATAGGATTTTTACTATGTAAATATATTGAAATGTTAATACCATTCCATAAATGTGATCGATAAGATTTAATGATCGTGTGATCCAACAATGCAGTGGTATGGTAGGTGTATTATACTATTGTAATGGATAGGTTAATAAGAAGGATAGAATTTTCCACACACACATCTCTTTCCCTCTTTTTCACCCATTCTATCCTTCTTATTAACCTATCCATTACAATAGTATAATACACCTACCATACCACTGCATTGTTGGATCACACGATCATTAAATCTTATCGATCACATTTATGGAATGGTATTAACATTTCAATATATTTACATAGTAAAAATCCTATCCAACGCCAGTCTCCACATAGACAAATTGGAAACACTCAGTACATTACCAAGTTAATTATCAAACTTCCTCTAACTAATACATGGCTATTCTTGGGTTTCTGTTGCAGGTGTGGGCTCCTCCCCCTCATCTCCCCTTCCCCTCCCCCCCTCCTCCCGGGGGGCGCGCTAAGTGTGGCTCCTTGTAAGCCCCCTGAGGCTGGCTCTCCTGGGAGAGTGAGGGTGGCCCCCCGAGCCCTCCAGTGTTTCCATTGGCCCTCAGCACATATCCTGGACTAGAGAACACCCATTCCACCATTTAGCGGTAAAGACTCATTATCTTGGTTTAATCCAAGTGATGCACAATAATATATATTTATCTATTTGAATTTAATTTATGTAATTCTTTTTTAGATCCAACTGTCCCCCTGAAGAGACCATATACAGGTCGAAACGCGTCGGGGCTTGCTATTTATGTAACATGTAACCCAATTATGTGTATTAATATGTGTTTGTTACTGCACTGGGGAATAAGATGTGTGTTACTGTACCAGATGATTTTCTATACTGTACTTCAAACCATGATATTGGATAAAACTTTTTATACATCTATTAAGAACTTCCTTTCATTATGTGCATTGCTGTTTTAAAGCCCCATGGGGAAAATTATTTTTCTTTAACCTTTGCAACCTTATTGTTGCAAAACATACTGATGGCATTGGTTACAGAAGGATTTCTAAACTTCTAAATGTTACAGTGAGCACTGTTGGGGCCATAATCCAGAAGTGAAAAGCACATCATTTCATCATAAACCAGCCATGACCAGGCACTCCTCGCAAGATTTTTGACAGAGGCGTGAAAAGAATTATCAGAAGAGTTGTCCAACAGCCAAGGACCACTTGTGGAGAGCTTCAGAAAGAGCTGGAATTAGCAGGTACAATTGTTTCAAAAAAAATAATACAGTCAGGTCCATAAATATTGGGACATCGACACAATTCTAATTTTTTTGGCTCTATACACCACCACAATGGATTTGAAATGAAACGAACAAGATGTACTTTAACTGCAGACTTTCAGCTTTAATTTGAGGGTATTTACCAAATCAGGTGAATGGTGTAGGAATTACAACAGTTTGTATATGTGCCTCCCACTTTTTAAGGGACCAAAAGTAATGGGACAATTGGCTGCTCAGCTGTTCCATGGCCAGGTGTGTGTTATTCCCTAATTATCCCATTTACAAGGAGCAGATAAAAGGTCCAGAGTTCATTTCAAGTGTGCTATTTGGATTTGGAATCTGTTGCTGTCAACTCTCAATATGAGATCCAAATAACTGTCACTATCAGTGAAGCAAGCCATCATTAGGCTGAAAAAACAAAACAAACCCATCAGAGAGATAGCAAAAACATTAGGTGTGGCCAAATCAACTGTTTGGAACATCCTTAAAAAGAAAGAACGCGCCGGTGAGCTCAGCAACACCAAAAGACCCGGAAGACCATAGAAAACAACTGTGGTGGCTGACCGAATAATTTTTTCCCAGGTGAAGAAAACACCCTTCACAACAGTTGGCCAGATCAAGAAAACTCTCCAGGAGGTAAGTTTATGTGTGTCAAAGTCAACAATCAAGAGAAGACTTCACCAGAGTGAATACAGAGGGTTCACCACAAGATATAAACCATTGGTGAGCCTCAAAAACAGGAAGGCCAGATTAGAGTTTGCCAAACAACATCTAAAAAAGCCTTCACAGTTCTGGAACAACATCCTATGGACAGATGAGACCAAGATCAAATTGTACCAGAGTGATGGGAAGAGAAGAGTATGGAGAAGGAAAGGAACTGCTCATGATCCAAAGCATACCACCTCATCAGTGAAGCATGGTGATGGTAGTGTCATGGCGTGGGCATGTATGGCTGCCAATGGAACTGGTCCTTTTTTTTTTTTGATGATGTGACTGCTGACAAAAGCAGCAGGATGAATTCTGAAGTGTTTCGGGCAATATTATCTGCTCATATTCAGCAAAATGCTTCAGAACTCATTGGATGGCGCTTCACAGTGCAAATGGACAATGACCCGAAGCATACTGCGAAAGCAACCAAAGAGTTTAAGGGAAAGAAGTGGAATGTTATGCAATGGCCAAGTCAATCACCTGACCTGAATCTGATTGAGCATGCATTTCACTTGCTGAAGACAAAACTGAAGGGAAAATGCCCCAAGAACAAGCAGGAACCCAAAGACAGTTGCAGTAGAGGCCTGGCAGAGCATCACCAGGGATGAAACCCAGCATCTGGTGATGTCTATTGGTTTCCAGACTTCAGGCTGTAATTGACTTCAAAGGATTTTCAACCAAGTATTAAAAAGTGAAAGTTTGATGGATGATTGTTAATCTGTCCCATTACTTTTGGTCCCTTAAAAAGTGGGAGGCATATATACAAACTGTTGTAATTCCTACACCGTTCACCCAATTTGGATGTAAATACCCTCAAATTAAAGCTGAAAGTCTGCAGTTAAAGCACATCTTGTTCGTTTCATTTCAAATCCATTGTGGTGGTGTATAGAGCCAAAAAGATTAGAATTGTGTCGATGTCCCAATATTTATGGACCTGACTGTAAGTAATGCATTCAATCGCCATGGCCTGTATGTACACTCACCACGCAAGACTCTGTTGCTGAAGAAAAAGCATGTTGAAGCTCATTTAGAGTGTGCTGCACAACATTTAGACAAGCCTGTGAAATACTGGGAGAATATAGTCTAGTCAGATGAGACCAAAATTGAACTCTTTGGATGCCATAATACACACCATGTTTGGAGGTCAAATGCCACTGCACATCACCCCAAAAACATCTCCATACCAACAGTGAAGTTTGGAGGTGGGAACATCATGGTGTGGGGCTGTTTTTCAGCATACGGTACTGGCAAACTTCATATACATAGTTGGTAAGGTTGAATAAAGACAATAGTCCATCCAGTTCAACCTGTGTAGGTGTACATGTGTCAGTGTCTATTTATTTCCTATATCCCTGTATGTTGTGTTCTTTAAGATGCACATCCAACAGTCTTTTAAAAATATCCATATTTCCTGCTGCCACCACTAATGTTGGAAGAGAGTTTCACATCCTTATTGCCCAGACAGTGAAAAACCCCCTTCGCAGTTTAAGATAAAAACTGTTTCGCCTCCAATCTCATTGTGTGGCCCCGTGTCCTCTTACACTCCCTGAGACTGAATATTGTTTTTACTGTGGTACCCCACTTACCACAGTCTGAGTACACGTTATTTATCACAACCCTTTGGACATACCCCTGTAAACAAGTTTTTTTACCCAAGAACAAACCTTATGGTCCATGCCTACAGACGTCAGCTTGTAAATTATGGGGAACTGTATCAAATGCTTTTGCAATATCTAGATACACCAAATCCACAGGCCTCCCCCTGTCTAGATGGCAGCTCACTTCCTTGTAGAATGTTAACAGATTGGTCTGGCAGGAACGACCCTTCTTAAACCCATGCTGATTACTACTAATGATTTTTTCTTTTTTTTTTCTTCAGCAAATTTTTGGATATAGTCCCTAATCATGGCATCCAATAATTTACCTACTATTGATGTTAGGCTGACTGACCTGTAGTTTCCAGGGATTTGTCTCTGCCCTGCCCATTGAAAGAAGGATAAATGTAAAAATGTACCAAGACATTATACTTGATAAAAACCTGCTGCCATCTACCAGGATGATGAAGATGAAACAAGGGTGGACATTTCAGCAAGACAATGATCCCAAACACAAAGCCAAGGAAACTCTCAATTGGTTTCAAAGAAAGAAAATAAAGCTGCTAGAATGGCCCAGACAATCACCTGACTTGAATCCAATAGAAAATATATGGAAAGAACTAACAATCAGAGTTTATAGAAGAGGCCCACAGAACCTTCAAGGTTTGAAGACTGTTTGTGTGGAAGAATGGGCCAAAATCACACCTGAGCAACGCATGCCACTAATTTCTCCATACAGGAGGCATCTTGAAGCTGTCATTACCAACAAAGAATTTTGTACCAAGTATTAAATAAATTTCAGTTAGCGTGTTGAATACTTTTTCCCTGTCTCATTCCATTTTATTACACATAACTTCATTTCTGAACTTACTTGTTTTAGTTTCTTTGTATGTATGACTTGCATGGGTTGTTACCGAAATGTGGTTATCAATAGCACCTTTAGAAATATATTTACCTAGAAAAATGGTGACATGTTCAATATTTATTTTACCCGCTGTATACCCATACAGCTGCGACTTTAGCTAGCCTGTCATTGATTTGTACATGCTTGCCATATGCAACTGTATGACCTGCCTGTCACTCCTGGGTAGAGAAATATACTTGAATGTACTCTGTATAACCTTGCGCAAAAAGGCCTAACCTCCCTGGCGGTATTCCCGAGTGTGGCTCGGGGTTAAATTTCAGCACCATTAGCGGTAACCCCGAGCCACACTCGGGATTACATCTCGTGATCCTGGTGCGGTATACTTACCTTGTCCCCAGGATCCTGCGATGTCCCCCAGCTGTGTCTGCGGGCTCTGTCCTCCTCCCGAAACCTCTCTGTGCCGGGCTCAGTTCCCTGCAAGCGCCACGATGCACGGAGGCGGAGCCTGGCGGCAAATTAAAAAAAGTGAGAATTCATAACACATACAGTACACTGTAATCTTACAGATTACAGTACAGTATGAAATCAATTCACATCCCTTTTGTCCCCAGTGCTTTGCCCAGTGCCCTGCATGCAATTTTATATGATATTTACTGTTCTTTCTGCCTGGAAACTGGAGATTGTCTATAGCAACCAAAAAGTGTCCCTTTACGTCAAAAGTGGTTTTAGACCAGCTAGAAAACAGCGATAGTAAATTAGAACACTTGCAGAATTGATCGATAGTGAATCGTGGGGAAATTTATTTTATTATTATTATTTTTTATAATTATTTATATTTATTATAATTTATGATTTTGTGTTTCAAACTTCATCATACTCGGGATATCTACTAGACTCTTGGTGGACAGATTTAAGTGCGTTATTGCTAAGAATTACAGGCCTACAATATAAAACGCCAAATTTCTATGCAAAATAATTGTACTGCTTTGAGATGCAAAAATCTGAAATAATCATACCGCCAGGGAGGTTAAAGTGGCTGTAAAGGCTCAAGGTTTTTTACCTCCATGCAGTCTATGCAAAAACCAGCTGTGGGCAGCAGCCCCCCTAATACTTACCTGAGCCCCATCTTGATCCAGCGATGTGCATGAGAGACACGGCTCTCCCAGTTCTCTTCCTTCTTATTGGCTAAGACAGCAGAGGGAGCCATTGGCTCCTGTACTGTCAATCACAGCCAGTAAGCCAATAAGGAAATAGCGGGGGGGCTGGTCCGAGCCACACTTCATGTGTGAATGGAGCTGCTCAGAGTAGGTAAGTATGACATGCTTGTTATTTTTTTAGTTTTTAAATCTGCCTTTAAAGTGGTTTTAAAGCCTTAAGGTTTTTCACCTTAATGCATTTTATGCGTTAAGGTAAAAAAACCTTCTCTGCAGAAGCTGCGCCCCAGCCCCCCCTTTTACCTTACCTGAGCCCATCTGATCTAGCGATGTGCACGAGTGCTTCGGCTCCCACCGCTGTCTCTCTCCTCAGTAGACAGGATGATAGCAGTGATAGTGGCTCCCGTTGCTGTCAATCAAATCCAGTAACACGGGAGCGGGGGGGGGGGGGGCCCGAGTCCCGCTGTCTGTGTAAATGGACGCAGCAGCGGGACTCGGAAGCAAGCACGCATGGGTGCCCCACCCGATGGAGAGGAGGGGTCTGGAGCGCCGGCGAGGGACCCCAGAAGAAGAGGATTGGGGCTGCTCTGTGCATAACCATTGCACAGAGCAGGTAAGTATAGGCATGTTTGTTATTTTTATAAAAAAAATTAAAAAATTAAGCTTTAGTAACACTTTAATGATGCATTAACAAATGCAGAGATTAAATAATTTGTGTATTTTGTATCTGCCTGTATTTCAGCTTTAAATTGCAATGGTGGAAGCTCCCAGGTCTTTCCCCCAACTGCAGCTATATGGAGAGCATCTGACTTTAGCTGCAGGATTGTTCATTTAGGTAATGGAGAAGGCAGCAGAGGGAATAAAATAACATTCAACAACTTTGAACAAACCAAATGTGATAAGAACTGGAAAATTCACTTTGGAGATGTTGATGTTGAAGTCTCAGAGAAACCAGTGAATAATTCCACCTGCCTAAAACAAAAAAAATGACGTACATATTTTGTGTTGTTGTATCCTTTGAGCATGAAGGTCTTATTTATTCATCACTCACCAACAGATACGTTTCGGAGATACACCAATCTACGCTGGTCCTTCTCTCCAAAGACTGCAGGGACCCATCATGTGGAATCTATACCCTGAGGCCTGGGGTTTGTTTTGGGCAGGAAGTTTGTGTTTTTGGTAATATTTTAACAACAAACAATGTGGGGGTATTCTGCTTGTCAGCTATAAACATGACTTTCCTCTTCTGGAATGCTGAAATCATTTATAATCACTCCTGTTTAAGGCTCTAACTAGCAGAATATTGAGCCTTGCACGCCTGCATGCCCCTGTCCAGATCGGTATTTTAGAAAAAATAAAGACTAGGCTGTCATCTTGATCAAAGAATATGGGTGACATTCTGCTAATCGGTGCCACACACACACACAAATTTAGTTATCAAATATGTGATTCTCTCTGTTGCAGGTGGATTTTTTTTTCTCTCCCAGGAGTCAAGATACTTAAATATTGAACATGTAACAAAACAGTGATACACATTGAAATATGGATAAAAATATATCAAAAAAAGAAAACAAATGAACAGTATAAGAGCAATTTGTATGCAAAATTCAAAATGTATTGTATCCATTGAATTCCCCACAGGGCACTTAAAGTAGTGGATTTACAGTCTATTTTTTATACTGAATACAAAACATATTTTGCATAGGCATTTTATTTATAACTTTCAGTTCTTTTTTCCCCTTCTTTTTACAGCTAAACTCCAGGCACAAAAAAATAACTACCCTTGCAGGTGGCCCACCTAGCCCCCAAGGGTCAATGCTCATTATTACCTGGGGTAGAGGAATAAGCTGTAATATATACCTTACTCCAGCAAAGTCCCTCTAGTGGTTTGACCAGTTTTGCGAAGCCTCCTCTCCAAGATACTCTTTGTCCATGGTCATGCTCCTTCTTCCTCCATGTACAATGCAGGATTAATAGCCCTGCATTGTACATGATGCTGCTGAAGGACCATCCACAGACCAGAGTCCTGGAACTGGCCAGAGCCTCCTAGAGTAAGGAGTAACAATGTCCTGCTCTGGCCAGTTCCAGAACTGCGGTCTGTAGGCCGTCTTTCAGCATCATCATGTACAATGCAGGGCTATCAATCCTGCATTGTACATGGCGGAGGCAGGAGCACAACCATGGACAGAAGCATCTTAGAGAGGAGGCTTTGAAGGACTGGTCAAACCACTGGAGGGACCTTGCTGGAGAAAGGTATATATTGCGTATTATTCCTATAACTAGACAAACATGAGCATTTGACCATTGCAGTGGGAGTTTGGTGGGCTAACTGCAAGGCTAGTTGCAAAAACATTGCACAAAGCAGGGAAGTATAACATGTTGGTTATTTTAACCACTTCAGCCCCGGAAGAATTGGCCATTTTTGGCAATTCGGCACTGCATAGCTTTAACTGACAATTGCACGGTCGTGCGACTTTGTATCGAAACAAAATTGACGCCCTTTTTTTCCCACAAATGGAGCTTTCTTTTGGTGGTATTTGATTGCCTCTCCGGTTTTTATTTTTTGCGCTATAAACAAAAAAAGAGCGACAATTTTGAAAAAAAAAACCCACAATATTTCGTACTTTTTGCTATAATAAATATCCTCATTTTTTTTTTTTTTTTAAAGCGAATTTTTTTTCAGTTTAGGCCAATATGTATTCTTCTACATATTTTTGGTAAATAAATAAATAAATAAATAAATAAATCACAATAAGCGTATATTGATTGGTTTGCGCAAAAGTTATAGCGTCTACAAAATAGGGGATAGATTTATAGCATTTTTATTATTTTTTTTTACTAGTAATGGCAGCGATCTGCGATTTTTATCGTGACTGCGACATTATGGCTGACAACGGACAATTTTTACACATTTTTGGGACCATTGACATTTATACAGAGATCAGTGCTATAAAAACGCACTTATTACTGTAAAAATGTCACTGGCGGTGAAGGGGTTAACACTAGGGGGTGATCAAGGGGTAAACTGGGTTCCCCGGGAGGTGATTCTAACTGAAGGGGGAGGGGACTGACTAGAGGAAGTGACGGATCGTGGTTCTTAGCTAATAGGAACACACGATCTGTCACTCCTCTCAGAACAGGGATTTGTGTGTTTACACACACACACACACACTTCCATGTTCTGTCCCTCGTGCTCCTGATCACTCGTGGCCATCAGTCATTGCGACCTTCAGCCACGAGCATCGGTACCCCCGCAGTGCAGCGGGCGCGTGCACGCCTGCTATCCTGATCCCGCGAGCCGATGTATAGCTAAAAATGACGCATAGCCGTAAAATGACGGCGGCTGGTTGGCAAGCGGTTCAAGAGTAACTCCACTTTTGTTGAGAAAAAAACATTCCCCTCTGGGTGATCTGTGTACATTACAAGGATTTTTACAAACTTTGTTGCAGGATCCTGCCTTTTGTTATTCTGAAGAAATCCCTGTGTGTTTGTCTGTGTGGTTTCATAATTATCAATCAGCTGCTGCACCTACAAAGCTCTAATGATGAAAGTGGCAGGGTCTGCATCCTTTTAGATGTTATTTCCTATTGGGAGTACCTTACCAAAAATGACATTTTTGTTGCAGGGAATGCCTGAAATTTGTGTGGTATCTTAGTGCAGACTTCTGGGAAAATCAGTGAGACAAACACACAAGGAGGAAATTACATATCTGGGGGGGGGGGGGGCGTTCTGTACACCAACGATGTGCAGAACACCTCCAGGTAGCCAGATTGCATTGCATTTCACAGAATATAACAGAGATGCAGATTGGAAAGGAAAGGTAATTTTAAATAACATTCAATTACAATATGACGTGCGTCACAATTGTATATTATTGTTTTTTTATTTACATTTTTTTTTCCACGAAAGTAAAGTTACCCTTTAATTAAAAAATGAATTACCTTTACAAACTCTTTAAATATGAAATGGAGCAACATCCGTGGCTGGAAGCAGACAATATCTAGCAATGGCTTTTCCTGAACATTAGTTCAGATTGCTTGTAATTAAGGGCCTATTTGAGACAGCTTCCAACGAAAGAGTGTCGATTCACAAAGGGCTTTTTTGTAAAAAAAAAAAAAAAGAAAAAAAAGTAATTTACTATTTACTGGATAAATAAAATCATTTTTCTCAACTGTTTCTCTTTGTCTTTGTGAACACTGTGTTTTATGTTATACCAGGTTCTGGGCAACAAACGTTTGCTGTTCCAAGGCACTAACCAAATAGTGTTTTTCAGAACTGACGTGATAACTTTAAGTTGGTACAATTCACTTCAACTATTGGCTGCTGCTTTAATTTAATCTTTCCCATTGCCTCCAATGCCAAAATGGCAAACTTTTGTTGAAAACTCCTGATTTTTACCAACATCTTGGGAAATGTTTTTCAGAACTGACGTGATAACTTTAAGTTGGTACAATTCACTTCAACTATTGGCTGCTGCTTTAATTTAATCTTTCCCATTGCCTCCAATGCCAAAATGGCAAACTTTTGTTGAAAACTCCTGATTTTTACCAACATCTTGGGAAATGAAAAAACTAAGTTTTGTTCATCCCTAATGCTATAATATATAAAACAAAACATGAAGGTGACCCTATGTTACCAGTCATGATATGTGTTATCTGTTCTACACTGTAACTGTCAGAAGAGTGCATATTATGTTCTTTATACTTGGGTATTACTGTATTTGACTTGGAATATCTTATGTGGATAGAACATGCTGTTTTAAAAAAAAAAAAAAAATTAGAACAAAAAAAACCACATGAAAATACTATTACAAATCACCAATTTCCACCGTTGGCATGTGGAAAACAAAGTATCCGCAAAACAACTGTAAATGACAAAAGCCAAAGAACAGGCAATCTGTCAAGTCATCTAGAAACTCTATAATGAGGAGTTACCTATGAGAACTGTTCAAATAAACCCAAAAGGTGTATTGATGCAGACAGCTGCTCGACTGGCACATGTGTGTGTTCTGTAAATGCTTTTGCAAAGTTGTGAAAATATCCCAGAATGAAATATGGTATACGTAACAAAGGGACATGTGTTCTGCTATTGAGTGTCCACAATTTATCTGCCTTATGAAGCCTTCAGATCTATGGAGTGAAAACCATCAGTAATCAGCTAGTGTCCTGCATATGTCACACAGGCCTCGTTATAGGACCTACCACCTGTGAGCAGAGGAACTGATAAACAAGGACGTGTTTTCAAATGGATTCACTCCAACGATCAGCTATTTGGTGAACTCTCTGCCTCTTTAGCTAAAAGGTGTATCAGTGGCATTGAGCAGGTCTACACATGCACAAGTAATAGCTTTGTTTTTATAGAAATATTCCATGAAGTCAAATCCGATCCCAGAGAATGAGACTTTGCACAGCAAAGAAATATGGCTAGTTGTTTCTAACAGTCTAGCTTCAGAGTACCCCTGAGCGCACTGTGACAGTGACTTACTTAACTTTCAGAACCTTCTTCCACAATGCCTGCATGCTAAGGCCACATGCACACTAGGCCTTTAGCACTGGTGAAGGTGAACTTGGCATTTTGGTGCGGGTGGAAGGCACAGGTGTATTATCCAGTCCCAGCTTGTAAAACTCTATGAACAAGCGAGAAGGCTGTATTTTGGGCAATCGACCCTGGACATATATTGGCCTAAATTTTAGTACCACTCAATGTCCAGTCCATCCAGTGCAGTCTTTAATAAAGTTTCACAGGTTGCCGGCAGCGGGGCTGGACATGTGCCTCTACTATCCATTAGCACCAAAACACAGTGTACATTCTATTCAGGTCTCCACACAGAAGCGCGGTGCACTGTGCACCACACAGCACAGCAGTGACCTCCGATGCCATCTAGTATGCTACGCATATATGCAGCGTGTTTTGCATTATGTGGCAAGGCACTTCACACCAGTGCTGTGCTGTGAATGGAGCACAGAAAATTCTTTACTATGTGACACTGCGTGAACGGCATTCATTCAGTGCAGAAAAACGTCAGTCACAGCACATAGTGTGAACGAGCACTCAAAAATCATAGAGGAAGATCTCTAAATATATCATACACTCATAAACTATTTTATCTTTTAGTGAAGGACTACTGGAATACAGATTATTTGACATCCAGTTAGTTGTACAGCAAAACATCAAAATGGTAGCAAAAAAATAAATGGGCATGGGCAAAAGCACAGTATTGCTTGCTGGCCACACACAAACACATGCTACATTTTACTATAAAAACTGTACAACTTTCTACAGATTTGCCAAACCCTATGTAGTGCTTGGGCTTACCTAAACAATATGTAGGCAGGTACAGTCTACTTTCTCCATTGCAGGTGGCGCCCTTTCACATGGGCACCGCAGCTGGAGAGGAGATCAAGAGAAAAAGCAGTTCCTCTATGGCAGTGTTTCTCAATCTGGGGGTCGGGACCCCCTCGGGGGTCGAATGACGATTTGCCAGGGGTCACCAAATCCTGGGCTATTCCTGAATCCCGCACCATTCTCCCAGCCTTCTCGCGGCCGCCCAGCTGGGCTGTTCCTGGAGCCCGCGTCCGCCCACTCAGCCTCCTCACAGCCGCCCATTCAGTTCACGGCATGGCTGGGGGGCAGAGACTAGAGGTCAGCTGACTGGTGAGGAATGTGAACTGGGGGGGGGGGCTTGAGGAGACTATCTCCTGATTTCGGCATAGATGTCACTGCTGCAAGACACCACAAAGTCGGAGACACAGTGAAGCCGGAGACACAGTGAGTAACACTACCTGCGATTATAGTTGCCATTAAAAGTCCCCACTACAGTTCTCAGATCAGCAAATGACCTTCATCAAGAGCACCTAAGTTGGCTGATCAGAACTCCCCCCCAGCACTGCCACTGATCCCACCCACCACCAGCAATGCCACTCATCCCACCCCCACTGCCACTCATCCCATTCCCCCCACCAAGGAGTAAGAGAAGGCATAAAATTAGAGAATACATGGAAGGGAGAGGAAAAGAGGGGGGGAGGTGGGGACAAAGAAAAAGGGAGAGAAAGAACAAGAAAGACGGCTAGAGAGAGATGGTGAAAAAAAACACAAGAAATTAGGATTGAGAAAGATAAAAGGGAAAGAAAGGAGAGCAAAGAGAAAGAGTGGTACATGCTAAAATGTACCATAGGGGGTTTTAATACTGTACGAGTGGAAGGGACTCAGGGAGTGCCTAAATGTCCATGGGTTAGGGGCGCAAATTACATGTCTTGCCTTGGGTACCGACAACCCACGCTACGAAAATAATTTTACTGTTAGGGGTCCCCACAACTTGGGAAATGTTATCAAGGGGGTCACGGCACTAGAAGGGTTGAGAACCACTGCTCTATGGTTTCCTGGGTCACTGGGGAAACACCCAATTGGATGCTGCTGCCCCATGTGACTTTGGCAGCCTATTTAAGGCCCTGATTCCAAGGCTTTGCACTTTTTGTGAGCGGGCAGTGTAGGGAAAGGTACCCCGCATGTTAGGGACAGTGCTAGTGGTAGGGCAAGGTTCCTGATGAGGGAAAGCATAGGGTTGCATCTCCTTTGGACCCCATCCCGCTTGAGCATGTGACAGCCAGCCTGCATTCTGCTCTCCTAAAGTGACAGTAAAGGCAACTTTTTTTTTCTTAAAAATAACAAACATGTTATACTTACTTGCTCTGTGCAGTGGTTTTGCACAGAGCAGCTCCATTCCTTCTTTTCTCAAGTCCCCCACCAACGCTCATGGCCCCTCCCTCCAGCCAAATGCCCGAGAGTAAACAGTTTGCTGTGGGGGCACCAGAGCTGCTGCTCTGCGTGTCCATTCAGACATGGAGCCAAAGCTCGGTCCTGCCCCCTCTTGCTTCTCATTGGCTCAGTGGCTACAATTACAGCAGCGAGAGCCAATGGCTTGTGCTGCTGTCTCAGCCAATGAGGAGGACAGTTCCCAAAGTGCTCTAATGCACATCGCTGGATTGAGATGGGGCTCAGGTAAGTGTTAGGGGGGCTGCTGTACAAAGAAGGTTTTTTACCTTCATGCATAGAATGCATGAAGGTAAAAAACCTCGAGCCTTTACAGCCATTTTTAACAGATGCGGTCAACCTGGCTGTTCTCATTACATTGTTAGAAAACGTGAGTGTACCCGGTTGGGCAGGTGTCTCTCTGGGTTGTAGACTACCAAGAGAAAACTCCTGTTTCGAGACCACTAGTTCCCCAACTGATTGATTCTCTGCTCTAATGAGCAAGTAATTGATTGAGGCAAAACAAGTATAGCAATTAGGACATTATTCCGACTTATTTACAGGTACTGAAGCCAGCAATGGCAGCCCCATATTTCTTTTATGACAAATATAATGTGAGGGGAAGGTGAAAAATGATAGTTTACCTAGCCATGCTACTGCTTCTTAATTCTTTTAAGCTTGGGTTCACACTTGTGCATTATGGGACACTGCATGTTATTCGCACAGGAATCACATCGCCATCCTGTGCACAACAAAACATTGCATCCGTGCCAAAATGGTACAGGACCCTCTTTTTTCCACACCTGAATCGCATTGCATGGGTGTTCAACACCCATGCGATCTGATTCTGGCAATCGCACTACATTTTGTGAGCTGTTTCAGGGTGTTGTTAATCTAACATTAACACATGCAGCAGGAGCATGGATATCGTGCGATTGCAGTGCAGGAAAGACACAGGATTCGCTGCGTTTCCTGTATCGCATCAGTGTAAACAAGGGTTAAATTAGAACTATGGCATGTCTTAAAATTTTTTCGAAAGAATAGAAAATTTTGTATCAAAAGACAAAAACAAAAATTTAATATATTGGGGTGGAGGCTTTCCCAAGTCATCAATTTTTTATTTATTTTAGGGCTGCAGAAATTAACGATTAATTCCTCGATTAATCGTCAATTTTTTTGATTGCTCAAATTTTTTTTAAACGGTAGGCTGCCTGCCCTGGGGCCACTTTGGGCCAAGCTGTGGCTGCAGCGCAGCGCTCTGCTCCCTCCACCTCCACTATATGTCATACACAGTCTGCGGGCATCTCCCGCTGTGTGTCTCGGAGCTGAGTGTGAAAACTTTGGCCGTGCTGTGAGAAAAGTCCTGCCCCCCTCCTAGATCAGCTCGTGTGATAGCCGCAGTGTTCTTTTTCTCACAGCGTGGCCAAAGTTTTCACACTCAGCTCCGAGACACACAGCGGGAGATGCCCGCAGACTGTGTAGTCCAGGCACAGGCACTGACTACAGTGAGGCTGCGATTATGGGCACAGTGAGACTGCATTATGGGCACGGCGAGGCTGCCATAATAGGCACGGCAAGGCTGTGATTATGGGCATGGTGGGACTGCATTATGGGAACAGTGGGGCTGCGATTATGGGCAGGTAAGTCTGCATTATGGGCACGGTGAGACTGCATTATGGGCACGGTAAGGCTGAGATTATGGGCACAGTAAGGCTGAGATTATGGGCACGGTGAGGCAGAGTTTATGACATGTGACGTCCTAGCCATGCCCCGCTATGTCCAGCTTCGGCCGTTGCCATAACAACGGTGCTAAATCAGCTAAAAGTAGTTGGATCTTTATGTGCGTTATACTTAATCGAAATTAGTCGATTAATCTATTTAAAAAAAATCGATTAATCGAACACGAAAATTTTAATCAGTAATAGGGATGAGCTTCGAGTTCGAGTCGAGCTCAGGTTCTACTCGAACATTGGCTGTTCGCAAGTTCGCCGAACAGCGAACAATTTGGGGTGTTCGCGGCAAATTCGAATGCCGCGGAACACCCTTTAAAAGTCTATGGGAGAAATCAAAAGTGCTAATTTTAAAGGCTTATATGCAAGTTATTGTCATAAAAAGTGTTTGGGGACCCGGGTCCTGCCCCAGGGGACATGGATCAATGCAAAAAAAAGTTTTAAAAACGGACGTTTTTTCAGGAACAGTGATTTTATTAATGCTTAAAGTCAAACAATAAAAGTGTAATATCCCTTTAAATTTCGTACCTGGGGGGTGTCTATAGTATGCCTGTAAAGGGGCGCATGTTTCCTGTGTTTAGAACAGTCTGACAGCAAAATGACATTTGGAAGGAAAAAACTCATTTAAAACTACCGCGGCTATTGCATTGCCGACAATACACATAGAAGTTCATTGATAAAAACGGCATGGGAATTCCCCACAGGGCAACCCCGAACCAAAAAAAAAAAAAAAAAAAAATGATGTGGGGGTCCCCCTAAATTCCATACAAGGCCCTTCAGGTCTGGTATGGATATTAAGGGGAACCCCAGCCAAAATTTTTAAAAAAAATTGACGTGGGGTTCCCCCTAAATTCCATACCAGACCCTTCAGGTCTGGTATGGATTTTAAGGGGAACCCCGCGCCAAAAAAAAAAAAAAAAACGGCGTGGGGTCCCCCTAAAAATCCATACCAGACCCTTATCCGAGCACGCAACCTGGCAGGCCGCAGGAAAAGAGGGGGGGACGAGAGTGCGGCCCCCCCCCCTCCTGAACCGTACCAGGCCACATGCCCTCAACATTGGGAGGGTGCTTTGGGGTAGCCCCCCAAAACACCTTGTCCCCATGTTGATGAAGACAAGGGCCTCATCCCCACAACCCTGGCCGGTGGTTGTGGGGGTCTGCGGGCGGGGGGCTTATCGGAATCTGGAAGCCCCCTTTAACAAGGGGACCCCCAGATCCCGACCCCCCCCTGTGTGAAATGGTAAGGGGGTACTTACCCCTACCATTTCACTAAAAAAACTGTCAAAAATGTTAAAAATGACAAGAGACAGTTTTTGACAATTCCTTTATTTAAATGCTTCTTCTTTCTTCCTTCATCTTCTTCTTCTTCTGGTTCTTCTGGCTCTTCTGGTTCTTCCTCCGGCGTTCTCGTCCAGCATCTTCTCCGCGGCGTCTTCTATCTTCTTCTCCTCGGGCCGCTCCGCACCCATGGCATGGGGGGGAGGCTCCCGCTCTTCTCTTCATCTTCTTCTCCATCTTCTTCTTCTTCTTCTCTTCTTCCTTCTTCATGTCTTCTCCGGGCCGCTCCGCAGCCATGCTGTGGCATGGAGGGAGGCTCCCGCTGTGTGACGGCGTCTCTTCGTCTGACGGTTCTTAAATAACGGGGGGGCGGGGCCATCCGGTGACCCCGCCCCCCTCTGACGCACGGTGACTTGAGGGACTTCCCTGTGACGTCACGGGGAATGCCACAGGGAAGTCCCGTCATGTCACCGTGCGTCAGAGGGGGGCGGGGTCACCGGGTGGCCCCGCCCCCCGTTATTTAAGAACCGTCAGACGAAGAGACGCCGTCACACAGCGGGAGCCTCCCTCCATGCCACAGCATGGCTGCGGAGCGGCCCGGAGAAGACATGAAGAAGAGAAGAAGGAAGAAGAGAAGAAGAAGAAGAAGATGAAGAAGAAGATGAAGAAGAGAAGAAGATGAAGAGAAGAGCGGGAGCCTCCCCCCCCATGCCATGGGTGCGGAGCGGCCCGAGGAGAAGAAGATAGAAGACGCCGCGGAGAAGATGCTGGACGAGAACGCCGGAGGAAGAACCAGAAGAGCCAGAAGAACCAGAAGAAGAAGAAGGTGAAGGAAGAAAGAAGAAGGGTCTGGTATGGAATTTAGGGGGAACCCCACGTCAATTTTTTTTTACAATTTTGGCTGGGGTTCCCCTTAATATCCATACCAGACCTGAAGGGCCTTGTATGGAATTTAGGGGGACTCCCACATCATTTTTTTTTTTTTAATTTTGGTTCGGGGTTGCCCTGTGGGGAATTCCCATGCCGTTTTTATCAATGAACTTCTATGTGTATTGTCGGCAATGCAATAGCCGCGGTAGTTTTAAATGTGTTTTTTCCTTCAAAATGTCACTTTGCTGTCAGACTGTTCTAAACACGGGAAACATGCGCCCCTTTACAGGCATACTATAGACACCCCCCAGGCATGAAATTTAAAGGGATATTACACTTTTATTGTTTGACTTTAAGCATTATTAAAATCACTGCTCCTGAAAAAACGGCCGTTTTTAAAACTTTTTTTTGCATTGATTCATGTCCCCTGGGGGAGGACCCGGGTCCCCAAACACTTTTATTGTTCATGTTCGTGTCCCATAGACTTTAACGGCGTTCGCGTGTTCGAACGAATTTTTTTCCTGTTCGCATGTTCTGGTGCGAACCGAACAGGGGGGTGTTCGGCTCATCCCTAATCAGTAACAGCCCTAATTTATTTATTTTTTATTGATTTTTACATAGCATGTATTATTATTAACAAACACAAACAGTACAAAAAAATAAATAAAGACAATGGCTCCCAGCACATGCAGCAGTGGAGTCAAATATAAAAATATAAATAAAAAATAAATATAAATATAAAAATAAATAAATAAATAAAACAGAAAACCAGGTGTATAACAACCAGTGTAGCAATAAACAAATGGTAGCAATAGGTGTATGGCTCAAGCACAGAATACAAGGGCATGTAAGCGCTAACATTCAATCATCATGGGGGTAAACAAGAGGCTAAGCTAAGAGAGGCATAGTTGGAATATACCATGTCGCTAGTTTTAAGTCCAGGACTGGGAAAGGGGGTTGAGACATCCTATCTCTGAAGAGGACTGGGACAAGTCTTTCCTTCAAAACCAGTATAGCCACACAAACTCTAGAGAAATGTCAAACTTTTAACCAAGTGGTGGTGATGTGGAGAACAAGGTGGCACTCTCCTCCATCTGTGGTGGACCTGTTCTCATATCTAGGCCTTCTGGCGCTCTATTTTCCAGCTTTGTCATCTCATCACAGGTAAAACCTGGCCTGAAACTCAGGCGGTTGCCCTTCTCTCCATCATTCCTGGTTTAGGTGCCAAGACTAAAAAGGGAATATTCAGTTTTTCCTTGTCATCTGCCCAAGCATTAATTCCCAGGTATTGGAAGATGACCACACATCCCACTGTTAGGAGGTGAGTGGCAGGACTAAACCACATTAAGAGGATGGAGGAATTTGTCACCTGCCTCCATGAAGGTTAAACAAAATTCCTGCAACTATGGTACACCTGGATCGATTTCTCTGCTTCTCCTAAACTGCCCTTCTTGTGATTGCCACAAGGGACTTTCAATTACATTTCCCTGATGGGACTGATTTTACCCCTTTTCTGCCTTCTTCATTCCTACTCTAGATTGCTATAGTCTTCAACCTTGAATCCTGAAAGGGGCACTATACTCATATAGCTTAGTTTGCTGGGCCTCTGGCCCATGCGTTGTGTCCTGGACCCCGAACAACAGGACTTTCTGGATACTTTAGACATTATTTTTATTATTATTACCACTGGGTTTGTTTTCTGTGTGGACAATCTCAGATCTTTAATCTTGTAATATCTTAAAACTCAAAAAATGTTATTCTTTAATTAAAATATATATATATATATATATATATATATATATATATATATATATATATATATATATACACTGGAAAGGACCCATAGGGCTTCTGACATTTGGTCATGGATATTCAAACTGTGACTTTAAAAGGAGACCACTATTTGCATAGGCGCTTTAGGAGACAGCAGAAAAAGGGGAATTTTGCCAAAAAATAGCATGTCCACTTACGATGTCATCTACATGCAGCTGCAGTTGGTTTACAGGCTACAAGTTCCCTATTGGTTCACTTTACAGTGGATGAAACCCCTAACTTTCTCATCCTTTTTGCAGCTAAGTGTTGCTGATCTCCTGCAGACTGATAGCAGGCTTTTCCTGTCTACATGCACTCCAACAATGCCTACACGGCGTTTCCTCATGAAGACAGCAGTGGAACATGCTTCCCTAATGTGCGTTCAAAAACTGCTTGTAGTCCCCAACCAACGTTATAGGGTGTCAATGCAACAGATCAGTTTGGAGACATGGACAGAGCGCTGACACCCTGGCCCTACAACAGGAAGTGCCTGAACAAGGACCTTCAGGATCAATTTTTACTTTATTTTTTAATGAAAGCTACGGTTTAGGAAATATAAAGAGGACATAGTCATTGGGTTACATATGCTTTATGTTGCATGGGAGAAAAGCACGGCCTAAGGGTTTGTTGCCACAAGGTGGCCACCAAACTTAAAGGAAATCTAATGTCACAACATACACCTTAATTTTATAACATTAGCATTGTAACAGCAATGCAAACAATTATTGTTTTTGACAAGCCAATGTAAGCATACTTGAAAAGTTCTGCCTGTCTGCTGGTCACCTCTTTCCACAACTTCCTAGATTCCCTGCATGCAGATTTGCAGCTTCTTCTCTGATGATAACTTTCAATTCCTAAGGACTACAGATCTCATGATACCTTGCCGCCTACAAACACTAATTCCTATACTGACTCCACACCTGAAACTTCTCCTTTCAGCTCCTCTGTAGTACAGAAGGCAGGCTCAATGGGTTCTGTGACACATCAGTGCCTACTCACAGGGCATGGTGAATATGCATCACAGAATTTGAAGAAATGTGTGGGGATCTTCACAAAGTAAGTTTAAAAAAAAAAAAAAAAGTTAATTCTAATTAATAAGAGTAGCAAGAAATAATTGAAAAACAATGTGGAAATCAATATATGATCTTACATTTTGACCTAAAATAGATATACTTTGAATAGCTAGTTCTCTATCCAACAAAATAGCTGTTTTTTTTTTAATGCCCGCCAGCCTATCTTTGCGCAGGCAAAGGGTTAATTGCCCTTTTTCCCACTCAGTTGCACATAGGCCAGCCACCCTGGAGCAGAGGTGAGTGTTTTACAGACACCTTGTGAGGTCTGTGTTGTGTAAGATGGAGATGTCAGAGTCAGCCTGGAGGGGGGACTGACGACTGTCACTCAGGATAATCTCTCTCTCCAACTCGCTCACTCCTCACTGCTTCACATGCCTGCCCTGGGCAAGTATCGATGATCTGCTCTCTGTCTATGAAATGTTGGGACTGTCTCCACTCCCGCACCCAGACCGCGAGCACAGGTGGGATCGATTTAAAGGCGTTCCAGCAAAGTCAGAGACGTTTACGACAGTTGCGGTCAAAACTGACTCCTCACCCTCCTGTTGCCAGTGTAAAGAAAAAGCCCCATGCCAACAGGATATAGTTCTGCACCCTCTACCCTCGCCTCTCTTTAAAAAACATTGCAGATAAGCATTGCCTTCTTAAAGCATTGAGAACACCATTAATCCTGACCAAATCTCCCACTTTATTTGCAGAAATGCAGCCCCAAACTTGCATGGAATGTCCACTATACTTCACTGGTACCTGCAGACATTCATCATTGTACCGATGTCCAGCCCTTTGCCAACAAACTGCCTTTTGCTACAGCAAAATATTTCAGATTTTGACTCATCAGTCCAGAGCACCTTCTGCCAGTTTTCTACACCTCAGTTACTAGATTTTCTTGCATAGGACATGGAAACAAGGCTGCGCGACTGAATTATGCACAAAAACATAGGAATTGGGGTGTATAAAAATGACAGAAGGTGCGCTTCAAAATTTGAAATGTTTGGCTGTAGCAGGAGGCAGTTTGTTCGGGAAGGTCTGGAGAGCTGTACAATAATGAGTGTCTGCAAGAAACAGTGAAGAATGGTGGAGGTTACTTGCAAGTTTTGGGCTGCATTTTTGCAAATGGAGTTTGAGATTTAGTCAGGATCAATGGTGTCCTCAATGCCGAGAGATACAGGCAGATACTTATCTATCATGTCTTACCATCCGGGAGGTGTGCAATCGGTCCCAATTTAATGTTGTCTTTAAGGACAACAACCCCAAACATACAACCAATGCCATTAAGAACTCTCTTCAGTGTAATAAACAATAAGACATCCTAGAAGTGATGGTTTGGCCTCCACAGAGCCCTGATCTCAACATCATGGAGTCTGTCTGGGATTACATTAAGAGACAGGAGGATTTGAGGCAGCCTACAGCCACAGAAGATCTGCGTTTGGAACAACCTACCTGCCAAGTTCCTTCGAAAACCGTGTGCAAGTGTACCTAAAAGAATTGATGCTGTTTTGGAGGCAAAGGGTGGTCACACCAAATATTGATTTAATCTGGATTTCTCTTCTGTTCATTTACTTTCCATTCTGTTAATTGATAGAAATAAACTATTAAACACTTCTATTTCTGAAAGCAATCTTTATTTTCAGAATTTTTTACACCTTATGCCATGTACACACGAGCGGACTTTTGACGGACTGAACTCCGAAGGACATTTTGACGGACTTTCGACGGAGTTCCGGCGCAACGGACTTGCCTACACACGATCACACCAAAGTCCGACTGATTCGAACGTGATGACGTACGACTGGACTAGAATAAGGAAGCTCATAGCCAGTAGCCAATAGCTGCCCTAGCGTCGTTGTTCGTTCCGTCGGACTAGCATACAGACCAATGGATTTTTTGACCGGACTCGAATCTGTCGGAAAGATTTGAAACATGTTCTATTGCTAAAGTCCGTCTGATTTTGAGACAGCAAAGGTTCCATGAAGCCCACACACGACCGGCGCATTTGTTCCGTCAGACCTTTGCTGTCGAAAAGCCTGGTCGTGTGTACACGTCATAAGACTTTTCCACAATACTGTGTGTA
Source organism: Lithobates clamitans (assembly GCA_037952925.1). Classification (NCBI taxonomy): domain Eukaryota; kingdom Metazoa; phylum Chordata; class Amphibia; order Anura; family Ranidae; genus Lithobates; species Lithobates clamitans. Next base: position 3,835,429 of record JBBGZY010000649.1, read on the forward strand.
TGTGTATATATATATATATATATATATATATATATATATATATATATATATATATATATATATTTACTAAAGAAAATGGGTCAGCGTAATAGCCAGGCCACCAGCACTTGAACAGGTCAGCAATGTTTCTTTATTGCTCTTTCATGATGGGTCTACTAAGTTGCATTTAGAGACTTCAAAATCTCCTTGGTTTAAAACCATAGCCTGCTTTTACATTGGACTGGCATTCTTTAACAATTCAGAATAAAAAGCCAAAAGTCAAATGACAAGACGAAAACTTTCAGATAAATCTCCTATTAAAAATGGTTCACAAGGGATTTATCTGTGAGAACATAACTGACAATAATTGATGACTCACAGGTAACAAAGAGGCATTGTTGTACAGAACAGCATAGTGGATACCTGGAAAGGCATCCAAGCAACTGCAGGGTAGACAGGGATTAATTCAACAAGACAGGAGGAAAGGCGGACTAGATAGACAAGGGGATATTAATCTGCCGTCATAAAACTTGATGTTTCGTGCAAAGCATGAAAACTGTTGGCAGAAAAATACCTTCACACTAAACTAAATCGCAAGTCAATTTGACCCTATTAAGAGGGGTTACAACCTCCAATCTCCCGCTATCCTGGGAAAATAGATCAGTAATTGCCCCCCCACACACACAGACGCCACCTTCCCATCACATGCGCAGGTCATTTTGGCAGTGATCACGGCTAGGTTTAATCCGCTGACCTGGAAGTAAAGGGATAAGTATATTGGTGCTAATTACGCATAGAAGTGCAAGTCAAAGGCCTGACCACTGGAAGGGATATGTGAAGAGGGGCTTCTTTGTACGAGATTAAAGGGGATGAAACAACAAAAAGCCAACTCACTGACTGAAAACCAGGTTAAGGATTCAAGGAGGGGGGAGAAACATGAGAAAAGCTTCTCCCTTCCTTAAAGTAGATGGGATCCCTGAATGAATGACATTTAGGTTGCCAAAGTAATTGGTACCATAAACATTTGTTCATTTAAAAATAGTAAAAAGTATTTGTTTTCACCTTATTTCATCCATTGTTGCATCTAAGTGCCGCTGATCTCCTGCATCGTATTTGCAGACACATCCTTTCATACATGCACTTCAGCAATGGCTGTTTGGCATTTCACAGGATGGGAGACAACGTTGGGCCAGGCCTGTGTGATGTGTGTTGAAATGGCAGTTTGTAGTCTGATTTGGAAGCCGTGTAACAAAGACAGAAGAGCACGGTTGGGAGACAGGACCTTTACGGCAGAATAACCAGGTATAGTTTTACCGAAAGCTGCAAATTTAAAGCGTCCGTATAGCCACAGATCGAGTAAGGTTATTTAGAGCAGGATGGCACCCAATAAAAGTATGAAAAATCTTAAGGTACCCTGGACCAAAACGTAAAAAAAAAATGTAAAAGTTACTTATCAATGGGAAACCAGAGCCTGGGATGGTGCACAAACCTGCCTTGATGAAATTAACTTCACGTCAGAAGCCCATCGTCACATCAGAGCTTCCCCTTCATGTTAGAGCTTCCCCTTCATGTCAGAGGCCCCCCAATGCACAAGAGCCCCCATGATATCAGAGTCTCCCTATAGCAGAGTCCTCAACCCAATCACAGAATCCCCCCCATCACAAAGCCCTCCAAACACAGAGTCTCCCCAGTCACAGAACGCCTCCCCTAATCACACAGTCCCCTCTCCACATCAGAACCCTACCATTTGGTTCTAGCAGCAAAGCAGAGGGCAGAAGGTGGAACAGGTCTGGAGAAGGGCAGACTTTTGACCTCTCTTGAATGCTGACAGAGATCCTGCGTGCTGCCTGCCCTGGAACAGCATCATGTGTTGCCATGGTGCAGGTGGGCTGACCGCAAACACCATAGCACCAAATGATGCCATGCATCCGCAGCCCTAGAGCATCGCTGGTTATGGTCCTCACGGCCGGTTTGTCCACACCATGGTAACTCATCACAAGCCTTGGGAAAACTGGGTCCCTTGCTTGCAGCACCCCAGGGAAACCCAAGTAGCACCCCCCCTGAGAAACACAGATTTAGTGTATGTTAGAGCTGCATTGTCTTAGTACTTTTGGGGTTCCATTTAAAATGAATGGAACCACAATGTGCTTATGCAGTGGTCCCCAGGGGTTCTGTGGCAAATCAACATTGTGGTGGATGTATACCGGTCAATGTTGTTCTGAATGAGCGCTGACAGTCAATACTGCCATTGCGCGCAATGATACCCCCCTGTGGAGGAGCCGGGAGTACTGCAGAGTGCAGGAGGTGAAGAAGGACAGGCCAATGGCATCACTGATCACAGACTGTCGGAAGGTGCTCGTAGCTTAGAGGGGGGGGGGGGTTGAGGGTTCTTGACAGAGGGGGCAGAGAGCAGGAGCATTGTGTGTATAAGGCATGTATAATTCATGTTAGTGGTCCTCAGAATTCAAAATTGTGAGTTTAGTGGTCCGTGAGGTCCAAAATGTTGCTGACAACTGTGTTAATGCACAGCATCACAGCATAAAGGTATGAATGGGCTCTTATGCCGCGTACACACGAGCGGACTTTACGGCAGACTTTGCCCAGCAGACGGGATTTCGTCGGACAATTCGATTGTGTGTGGGCTCCAGCGGACTTTGTTTTCTCAAAAGTTGGACGGACTTAGATTTGAATTATGTTTCAAATCTATCCGACGGACTCGAGTCCGGTCGAAAAGTCCACTCGTCTGTATGCTAGTGCGACGGACAAAAAGCCACGCTAGGGCAGCTATTGGCTACTGGCTATGAACTTCCTTATTTTAGTCCGGTCGTACGTCATCACGTATGAATTTGACGGACTTTGGTTGATAATGTGTAGGCAAGTCCGTTCATTCAGAAAGTCCGTCGTAAAGTACGTCGAAAAGTCCGCCGGGCATAGTCTGCCGTAAAGTCCGCTCGTGTGTACGCGGCATAAGTCTCCCCAGCGGGACTCAGCAAGAATACTTTATCAAACTTTCCAACCAGCTTATCTCAAGTTTTTTCTTTATCCTGGAGGAACCCTTGAAGAAATTTTCAGCAAATGGGAATAAAAAAAATAGTAAAGAATGTGCTGAGGAATCTGACACCCTTTTGCTCTACATGACAAAATTATTTTCAACAATAATCATAAAAAGAAATGAATCATAATAGCCAGAAAAGAAACAGACACTAAATACACTAAACTAGAGGCCACAGCCAATGGTAGACCCCATTGCATGCTCTACTGGGAATGTAATAGTAGCAGAGACCTTACAGTAGGGCATTTGATGATGACTTTTTGCCCTGGGACTGCACATAAACTGCAGGCCTAAACCCATTTCTTATGGCATAGCAGTGCACCTTTTTATCCAAAAAAAAGATCAATCAATCAATTCTGGGGATGTCATAATTATTAAATATGAAAGTAATTTTTTAGATCTATTGGGAAACTGGGAATTGGGAAAATTGTTATCCGAATGTTCTAAAATGGCTATAAAGCTGTAAGGCTCAGTCCTCTCCTAATAAGGAATCCATACCTGTATGTTTACGTGGCATACATGAACTAATACAAATTGCATGTTAATTGTACACCACAGACATCCCTTCAGGACAGGAGAGTAATAGAATGTTCAGTTTAATTGTGTAATGGTTCCCCTCATTAAACTAACAAGACCTCGAACTGACATGTGATTTCTAAGACTTAGCGTCACCTAGATAAGTATCTCTCATTCCTCAACACATTTCTTTTAGTATACATTTCTTCATACATTCTGGCCATTCTAGTAAGACATAAAGCATAATTTTTCACTGTCTGGATGTAGAAGTGTGTGTGGGTTCCAGAAATAGGAATGACCCCGAGGCGTTAGTAAGCCCAGCGATCGCTAACTCTTTTATCCTATTTACAATACACAATCACTTTTAAACATTAAGTCCCCCTGCATCCGCCCCAGGGCTGTTGTGACTACATGAACACCCTCTATCCCTCCTCCACTCAGCATCGGTGTCCACATTTGTACCCGCCGGCTCAGTCCGTGACATGTTACAATTCCCAGCCCTGTGACACACCTGCCCAGAAATCCACAGCCTCTGGCATGGCGGCTGTGATCAGGGGAAAGGGGAGAGTGACAAGTTCTGATGTCTCTTGAGGGAGTGATAAGATGCTGATCTGCCTCGAGTGGAGGCATGGAGGTTGCAACATGCTCAGATCTATCTGGGAGGGTTGACAAGAGCTCACCCATGTTTGCAGGAGATGGAAAGAATAGCTTCATTGTATCACTGAATGTATTATATAATAAATAAAATGTTTATCCATCACCTATCCTCTACAAGCCTTTATTTCTTATGAATTAAATTGCTCAGTTTTCTGCTATGTGTCAAGGGAGGGCTCATCCATGTTTGAAGGAAATGGAGAACACTAAATCTGGTAAGAAGGGTCAAGAACAGCTTAAAGAGGAGCTCCAGGCTCCTTCACAAAAAATTAAAAGTCAGCAGCTACAAATACTGTTGCTTCTAGTTTTAGAGAAAGCGTGGGAAGGGGATAAAACCCGTTGGGTTTTTACTGCTATCTGGGACTTCATTATAGGGATTTCCCCCCTCATTTCCCCTCGGGGACAATGTCGGGCTGCGGCATTTTTAACTCGGGGTGCAGTCTGACAAGCAACTCGTCCACTGAGTTTGAATGGGGCCATGCTGCAACTGCAAGCAATACATGGGATTGTGAATAGACATCTGTGCAAGAACCCGCACAAATATCAAAATCACCCCCCAAAGTCGGACTGCATTGCCGGTTTGAAATTTCTAACCCGCATCAGTGTGAACCTGGGCTCAATGATTTTGACTAAACATTCACTGTGGTGGCGAATCAATCGCTGTGCACCTGAGAGATTCACCAGCTGTGAATGTTTGGTAAATGTCAGATTCACTGCAATATAAATATGTCCCTGAATGAGATTCAAATACACTTTGCACTACAAGGCAAATACACTTTGCACTGCAAGTGCACTTGGAAGTGCAGTCACTGTAGATCTGAGGGGGACAAGCAAGGAAAATAAAAAACTGCATTTTAGCTTGCACATGATTGGATGATAAAATCAGCAGAGCTTCCCCTCATTTCAGATCTTCCTCTCAGATTTACAGCGACTGCACTTCCATGTGCACTTTCAGTGCACTTGTAGTGCAAATAGGGTTGCCACCTCATCCCTTAGAACCACAGGTTCTGAGGCTGATTAAATGCAGATAAGGCACCAAGTGAGTTTAATTACCACCTTAATCAGCCACAGAACCTGTGTAATTAATATGTGTTCGGGTTTAAAGGGACGAGGTGGCAACCCTAAGTGCAAAGTGGATTTACCTTTCATAATTAACTCCCATTTGTGTCTTAATATAATAATAATGCATTTACAGTACATTTTTAATTTCTACTGCAATCGAATAAATGTTGCTAATTGCAGGTCTTTAAAAGAAAAAAAAAACTTAATAAAAGGTGAGGAGAACTGAACAGTGTTATTGGCACAGAAAAGTACAAAATCCCATCATGGCTGCTATGTGCAAACTGACATGCAGTAAACTGCCCAGGTATGAGCAGAGAAAAAAAAAGGGAGGACCTACCAAGTTATTCACTCCTGAATATAGCAGAAATATAATACCTACATTTCTAAAGACAGAAGACAGACATGGGCATATGGATGAATGAAAACAGCCTCCATTGTCATCAATTAAACACGTAAGATAACAGATCATACACTTTCTAGTTCTCACTTACAGTCATTCTGAATCTCCTTTTTGCCTCTTGTCTGGGCTCAGATACGAATGACTCTACACCTGAAACCATCAAAAACACCTGCTACAAAAAAAAAATTACACACATTGAGAGAAGATTTCACAAATTAGGTGCACATCTGTTGTAAATCAGGCTGCCTCTTACTAGGCAAACAATTCATGACATTTTTTTTCTTGTGTATTTGCGACCTTCAGGCTGGGTTCACAGTAGTGCGATTTGGATGCAGACGTTTTACCGCATCCAATTCGCATGTCAGGAGATGTCATGTCAGGCTCTCTTCACACACTTCTACATCCAGACAGTGCAAATTGCACAGGGGGCCCTGTGCGTCTTCTGGTCCGAATTCAGCCAAAAATTCGGACTGAACTGGTGAATGGGGACGCACCGGACCCCTTCTGTGAGCCACTCTGTACTGCAGTATGAACCCAGCCTTAGTCAAGCTTCACACTGGTGCGATGCCAGACATCACATGATTTTAACTAGGGTTGTCCCGATACCGATACTAGTATCGGTATCGGCACCGATACCGAGCATTTGCCCAAGTACTTGTACTCGGACAAATGCTCCCGATGCTTCCCCCGATACCTTGACTGTCAGCGGTGATAGGCGCATGGGGGAGTTACAAGCTTCTCCCCCCGCGGCTTTCAGCTGCTTTAGTGACATACAGCGGTGATCGGTGCTTGTAACTCCCCCACACACGATCACCGCTGACTGTCACCTCATCCCCCTCCATTGCTCTGTCCCCCTCCGCTGTCCTGCTCCGTTGCTCTGTCCCCCTCCACTGTCCTCCTTCTTTGCTCTGTCCCCCTCCGCTGTCCCCATCCGTTCCAGCTTTCCGCTGTCCCCCTCTCCTTCTCTGTCCCCTCCGTTCTGCTGTCTCTCTCCGCTGTGTGAATGGACAGAGTCAGCTGACTCTGTCCATTCACATAACTGAAACATTGTAATCTCCTGTGATTACGATGTGTCAGTTTATGAATGGAGAGGAGCCGCTGTCTTCTCTCCATTCATTCTCAGTGCAGCTGAGGCTGCAGAGAAAGGGACTGGGGAATCTCTATCCTCTGTCTCTTTCTCTGTCTCAAAGGGGAGATATCAGAGGTCTGTTAAGACCCCTGATATCTCACCAAAGCCCCCCAACAGGGCTGATTAAAAAAAAAAAACACACACACATAGTGCAATAAAGAATTAAAAAAAATTAAATTGTAAAAAATAATAAATGTAAATGAAAAAAAAAAACACACAGACACCGTTCACTCCCCCCCCCCTTTTGAACCATATGCCTTTGCTCTTCACATGCGATGTCTGTGCAGTGCAAGTTCAGCCATACAGTTTGAATGAATGAAATCGCATCGCATTCGGACCAAAATGGTGCAGGACCCTTTCTTGTCCGTACTGGAATCAGATCGCATGGGTGATCACACCTTCGCTGCTTATGATTGGCTGTCCGCAGTGTCAGCTTTATGGTGGGATAGCTCAGGCAGATTCTGACTTGTGTCTGAACCCACCATGGCTCATCCATAGTCATAGTGTCAGATGAGTCTAGTGTCACCCAGGGCTCTTATCCATGCAGGCACAGGCGTGCGCAAGGGGTGTGCCAGGTGTGCCTGGGCACACCCTAATCCTGGGGTTGGCAACCTGTCAATCACGATCTACCTGTTGATCGCGGACAGGTAACAAACAGGTAAACCGCAATCCTTCCTTATCGACCCCCAGTACCTGGATAGGAGAGGCGGCGGAGGTGACGGAGGTGGAATTTAGTGGAACCGATCTGTATTTTCCTCCTGCAGCAACTGAAAGTAGGCTTCTCCTCCTCTCCCTCTTGCCAACATTCAGCTCCCACTGGAGAAAAATACAAAATATGCCACCCCTCCTGTCCCCGTTTCTCTTCTTTCTGCTGCCCGGGTCCCCCTGTGTGCTCCCTTTGGCCCCCCATTGTTTCAAGATGGACACAGGGAAGAGGCCAGTAAATATGTCACACACGCATATATGTTGGAGCTTTGAGGTGTGTACACCTTTGCATGCAGGCTAAGGGGAGAAACCTGGTTTGCAGTTTTCTCCAGGACTGATACACCATGAAGCCCCTGGAAGCTTTATGGAGACTTAGGAGGGAAGGCAATTCCAATCCTGGGTCCACCAGTTTACTGTCAATGCAGCACACTGACTATGCAGATGTGACCAAACCTTATGTTACAAAGCAGCCTAGAGTTCAGAGAGACCTGGGACACAGGAGTCAGAATGACGTCCGGGAAGTGGTTTTGTTATCCTGGCTGGGCATCATATGACATCCAGCAGGAAAACATGCCGGCGTGCGCAGCGCGGCAATCGCGGCGTGCCAGTCTGACACCCCGCATTTCCGATCGTGATAAGAAGCCTCTGTCAGAGGCTTCTTACCACGTGATCAGCTGTGACCAATCACAGCTGATCATCACGAGAACCAGGAAGTGCCGGTAAACGGCATTTCTCGGTTCGCACTGACAGGGAGAGCCGATTGGCGGCTCTTCCTGTCAGGGGGGGGGGGTCTGTGCTGATAATCAGCATGTTGATAATCAGCACAGCCCCCTCAGATGTGCCACAACAGCTGTCAGTCAGTGCCCCAATTAAAACACAGCTCACAGTGCCCATCAAAGTGCCAGTCAGTGCCCATCAGTAAACCTGTCAGTACCTCAACATCAGTGCTGCCCATCAGTGCCACCTGTCAGTGCCAATCAGTACCGCCTATCTGCCAATCAGTGCCGCCTGTCAGTGCCCATCAGTAAACCTGTCAGTACCTCAACATCAGTGCTGCCCATCAGTGCCACCTGTCAGTGCAAATCAGTACCGCCTATCTGCCAATCAGTGCCGCCTGTCAGTGCTAATCACAACCGCCAGTCAGTGCCCATCAGTGCTGCCTATTGGTGCCAATCAGTGCTGCATATCATTGCCCATCAATTCTACATATCAGTGTGATCCTCATCAGTGCCCATCAGTGCTACCTTATCAGTGCCGCCTCATCAGTGCCCGTCAGTGAATGAGAAAACAAACTTTTATAACCGAAAACATTTTTTTTTTTTTTCAAAAATTTTGTTCTTTTTTAGTTTGTTTAGCAAAAAATAAAAACCGCATAGGTGGTCAAATACCACCAAAAGAAAGCTCTATTTGTGGGAACAAAATTATAAAAATTTTGTTTGGGTACAGTGTAGTATCACCGCGCAATTGTCATTCAAAGTGCGACAGCGCTGAAAGCTGAAAATTGTCCTGGGCGGGAAGGGGCGAAAGCGTCTGGTATTGAAGTGGTTAAATATTGGGGTATCAGATATGATGTGTCTTGGCGATGGTCCCAAGACGCATCATATCTTCTACCCAATTTCAACACTGAGGGTCATCTGCATCTCTTCCACAATGTTTAAGCCGTACACATGGCTGTAACTATGGACTGTATTTAACAATTATTGTCAATGTGTTTTTTTCCCATAATGTTTTTATTGCCTATACAATATTAAATCGTATTTAAAAAAAAAAAAAAAAATTTTTTTTTTTTAAATTATATATATATATATATATATATATATATATATATATATATATATATATATATATATATATATATAAAATCTATATATAGATATATATATATATATATATATATAGATATATATATATATATACATACATACATATACACAGATATATATACATATATCTATATATACATATATCTATCTATATATATCTATATATATATATATCTCTATCTCTATCTCTATATATATATATCTATCTATCTATCTATCTATCTATCTATCTCTATATATCTCTATATAAATATCTATCTATATATATATATATATATATATATATATATATATATATATATATATATATATATATATATCTATATCTATATCTATATCTATATATATATATCTATATCTATATACTTGAGGTAGCTTGCTAGGGGCACTTCTGAGGTGACCCCAGGCACCTTTTTCTATAATATATGGATGATGGTACCCACCCCCACCCTAGAAAAACTCACAATTGGGCAATATCCCATTGATAACCAACCATTAGATGGTTTCACAGTTTGGTTGAGTACAACCAATGTAACAGTTAGCATTTCTGGCATACCGGGAATGTAACTGTTTTTTGAAACTGTTAGATCGATGGGTTTACTTCCGCTTTAAAGGGGAACTAAACCCTTCTATTCTTCCTCTGCAACCCAGGAAGTTGCCATCTAAGCCTCTGTTTTATTTGCACCTGCCATGGTGCTGCACATGGGATCAGTTATGACCCCAACCATTTGATGGCTTTAGTTTGGTTGAAAGCACACAGAGCTATGACAGTTAGCATTCACAGCATGCCTTGAATGTAACCGTTTGGGGTAATGGTTAAATCAATGGGATTAGTTCCTCTTTAAAGCGGAACTAAACCCATCGGATTTAACAGTTTTAAAAAAATATATTCATTCCCGGATTGCGGGGAATACTAACTGTCACAATTGCTTGTGCTTTCAACCAAACTGTCAAACTATGGCTGGTGTCATAACTGATCACATGTGCAGCACTATGGCAGTTGCAAATCAAACAGAGGCTAAAGCACCATACACACACTATCAGAAAATCGTACCCCAAAAAAATATTGTTCAATTAAATGTTTCAAAACTAACAAACTTTTCTGTTTTTGTTGATTCTTTCTTCCACTCTCTTTGTGCACTAAACCCTTCATCCTTTTCAGCCAAGGAAGTTGCCATCCAATGCCTGGTACACATGATGAGATTATCGGAACAAAACGATCGTCCGTTTTTTTGTTTTTTTTTTAATGCAAATCTCAGATCAAACCTGAAGAGTTTACTAAAGTCACGAAAATTCTCGGACAACAGAATAAAAAATTCGGAAGTGATGTCATGGTGTTGTAGTGTATTTGTGTTGCATTTTTGAACGACAACTGTACCGATAAAACAAAAAATAATACGATCTGGCATCGTCCGAAAAAAAAAAAAAAAAAATTGTGCACGAAAGCTTTGTACTAACGATGAGATTATTGTACGATCGCTCAGAAATCTGTAATTTTTTTTAGAATAAACTTTTAGCCCCGGTTCACACTGACAGAGGGGATGAAATCTTGCGAGTTCAGCTGAATTCGCACGATTTCATTCCCGCATGTCAGTTCCGACTTCGGGGGCGATTTCAGAGACATCTGTGCGCGTCGCTGCACAAATGTCAATGGAAATCGCACCCCAAAAATCGGCAAAAGTAGTACAGAAACTACTTTTGAGAATTGGTGTGGCATCGCACCGATTTAGACGGTGCTTTTGCCAGCAATTGCTGCTGATTTGGCATGTGATTTGACATGTCAAAACGCGTGCCAAATCACATCAATGTGAACCAGGGCTAAAAGCAGGAACTATCCCTGGGAATAAAGGGGATAGAATCAGTTCTTACACATGGGTGGTAAAAACAGGCTGCTGAGCTGTGGTTTGACCCTACTCCCCTCCAAATCACAATACAACCAGCCAGGGCTATACACATAGAGTAGATGTTGGGTGGAGGGGACCATATATCAAACACAAACAAATTTTTAACAAAGCTTTATTATTCCAAAGTTAAAAACCAAAACCTCTGCACTGGCCATATATTATTGCACCTCACATATTGTATGTACAAACAGGGTTGTATATCTATACATAATGCACAGAGCAGCAAGTTGCTCCCAATATGTACAGATATATATTTTCCACAAGGAGCATTATATCATGTCCACGTGCCTGACGGGTTTCAAAACTCTTCCTCAGGGGAAATTTGATAGACAAAATGGTGTAATATATGAATAGTATACAGGACATATAAGGGCGCAGCCTGTAATCATAAAGTAAAAACATCTCACTCCATGCAAAGCCAAGCCAGCATAGGTGGAGGATAAAAAAGGGAGACCAAGACGCAACAGCAGAGAACTTAGAGGGGCCTAACAAGAGACGACAGAATCATCCAGTGGCATGTCTGACTGCAGCCCACCACGAAGAGGGGCCAGCAGTGAAAAAAAAAAAAAAAGTGTTATGCGTTGATATATGGTTCCTACAAATGTCCCCACCACCTCTATTTTTGTATTTGAAATTAATCTTTCGGGATAGGCACCCGTAGTTCTAAGTCACAGCATCACAAGTTTCGGCTGTACACCGCTGATGAATCCCTTATTGGTTCTAACGTCCAATCGTGCCCATACACAACGGGATACCACATCTACCAATCTGTCTACTCAATGATCCGTGGTGTGCTGGCAAATCTCTTCATTGTGGCTTTCTGATCCAGTCTCCAGCTGGTGGTTGCTGCAGCATCCAAACCTAGAGCTTTCTCAAGGAATGCGTGAAATGGGAATATGCAGTACTACTTGTGACTGGTTTGCACATCTTGCACCCCTGACGACTCCCCTATTTGAGGGTTCCAACATCCGATCATGCCCATACACAACAGGAAACGACATCTACCGGTCTACTTGATGATCCATGGTGTGCTGGCAAATCTCCTCATTACGGCTGTACACATGCCACGGCCGCGGCAGTTTTACCTCAGGCTTCAGTGTTTACCGCCTATCAGACTCGCCCTTTGAGTTCAATGGGCCCGCTCTGCAATGGTGACCGATGCAATTCAGAAATTCGATGCACCACCTGTCAGAAAGCGTTCCCACTCATGTGAAAGAGACCTAACGCACCAGAAAACACCAAAGCATGTAGCCTTTCTGGCAGTGCACTACACATCATTTAGGATGCATGGCGCCGCGTTGCAAAAATGCAAGCAACGTTTATTGCTGCACATTACCACAACGCAATAGTGTGAATGGGCCCCAAAAACGTAAACACACACCACCACTCATAAATGAAGGGCCCTTTAATACCATTGTAATACCAAGTTGGTGACAGCGGCCCCCATGGGCTGTTCCAACACAACGCGCAGTGACCCTGTGCAATGTAAATGCAGCCATCTTTCCTCCACCAGGGAAGCCCAGGGGCTGCGTACTAGGGATCGATCGATTATTAGGATGGCCGATAGCAATTCCCAAAAAATCTGTATCTTCACAAACTAGACCGATATTGGTCTCCGCGGGCCACGGCCATCTTTTTGGGGCCCAGAAGCCTGCAGAACTTCATTATGCCTCCATGCACTGAGCCTAACAGGCCTCCCTCACCTCGACAGTCAGACAGACATGCCACCCACCCACAGCAAGGTGCCAGGCTGAGGACGTCCAGCCAGGAGCCCCCCCCCCACACACAGCAGGATGCCAGCCAGCAAGCCCACCCACAGCAGGGTGCCAGGCTGCCAGCGCCCCCCCCCCCCCCCCCAGCAGGGTGCCAGCTTGTTGTTATTTTTAAAAAGTTTAAATGTAGAAAATATCGGCTAGGAGAGGTGCCCAAAATATCGGTATCGTATGGGCATAGGAAAAAAACATGTTGGTCGATCCCTACTGCGTACAGCCTTCCATAAACACCAATGGCTGTGCACGGCTGGACTCCACATATGCAGGCACTTGCTTAAACATGAGTACACCATGCAGGCACATTAAAGAAAGAAAAAAAAAAAAAAAAAAAAGGGGGAGCATTTTAGATTTATCACATACGTTGTATGCTATCCTAACATTTTATCACCGCCATACAGCCAGGGTACTGCTGAGCACAGCCATACAACTCTATGGGCAGCTGTGGCCAGTCAGGTAAACCAACACACCACAGCAGCCCAAAAAATGGCTCTTACATTAACCGCTTCCGGACCAGCCGCCGCAGTTATACTGCAGCAGGTTGGCTCCCTGCGCGAAACCACGTAGCTGTACGTTGGCTCGTGGGGCATGGCTAGCAGGCGCGCGCACTGCATAGCGGGGGGTGCCGATGCTCGCGGCCAACGGTCACGATGATCGCTGGCCACGAGCGATTGTGACCAGGAGACACAGAACAGGGACGAGTTTGTGTAAACACACACTTCCCTGTTCTGACGGGAGCGACAGATCGTGTGTTCCTATAGGCTAGGAACCACAATCTGTCACTTCCTGTAGTTAGTCCCTCCCCCTTCAGTTAGAGTAGCAGGGAACACAGTTAACCCCTTCACTGCCAGTGACATTTTTACAGTAATCAATGCATTTTTAATCACATTGATCGCTGTATTAATGCCAATGGTTCCAAAAATGTGTCAAAATCGTCCGATGTGTCCGCCATAATGTCGCAGTCATGATAAAAGATCACCGCCATTACTAGTAGAAAAAGAAATAAAGTGCAGAGCCCGCCAGGAAGTCAGCGCTGCGCTAATCACAGGCAGTGAGACATTGTCCCGATGTGCGCCTGCAGAGATCGGGAAATGTCTCACCGCCTGTGATTAGCGCATTGCCGACTTCCTGGTGGGCTCTACACGTGGGCTGTGCGAACACGCCGGAGCTCATCCTTAAAAATAATAATAAAAATGCCATAAAACTATCCCCTATTTTGTAGACGCTATAACTTTTGCACAAACCAATCAATATACGCTTATTGCGATTTTTTTTTACTAAAAATATGTAGAATACATATCAGCCTTAACTGAGAAAAAAAGATAGCTTTTAAAAAAAAAAAAATGGGGATATTATAGCAAAAAGTACAAAATATTGTTTTTTTTTCAAAATTGTCGCTCTTTTTTTGTTTATGGCACAAAAAATAAAAACGCAGAGGTGATCAAATACCACCAAAAGAAAGCTCTATTTGTGGGATAAAAAGGACGTCAATTTTGTTTGAGTGCAACGTCGCACGACCGCGCAATTGTCAGTTAAAGAGACTCAGTGCAGAATCACAAAAAGTGCTCTGGTCAGGAAGGGGGTAAAATCTTCCGGGGCTGAAGCGGTTAAACTCCACTATTTCTTGGCCTCAGCATGCTGAGACTTGTAGTCCTACAGAAGCTAATGTGCCACACAAGTTACCTTTTCCAGCCTTCTACCACCTGCACCTACAAACAAAAAAAACCCGCCAAACCATCGTTTCCATAGCAACAACCCACTATACCCCCCCCACTGGGGGGGGTGTCCTAGTACTGCCTGACAAAACCACCTTCTCTGAACAAGAACTTCATCATGCTGCGGTGACTTCTATCCGACGAAAATAAACCATGTCAGACAATACGCTGCCTTGCCCTACGCCCACCTCCACAACGGAAACGCAAACAGGCAGTAATGTAGACAGACCGGCACCGGCAGGGCTCTGCCGGAACCCGGAAGTGATGACGTGTGCCGGCCAAAGTGGAGAAAGAAAAAAGCAGCTGATTACCTATTGATAAGTAATCGACGGCCGAGCGCTGAGTGGTGGCTGCAGGCAGGAGCTGGAGCCATGGAGGCTCTCTATCATCAGAGCAACAAGTGAGTCTGGCTGACAGGCAGGAATGATAGGAGTGAGTTCTGATAGATGTATAGGGGGAAGGGGGGGCACAGGGATCAGTGTGAATCATACAGGGGATGGGGCCATGACACTGACAGCCTGGACACACGGGAGTGTCACTGGCATAGTGTTAGGAGATGTAGATTCTTATTGATTGCTTTGGACTTCTATATCTAAAGGCTTTGTATTTGGATAGAGTGGAGAGGGATTAGAGCACCTGTCAGGTTTTATTGCTGTCTGTGTCCCCATTAGAGAGATTCAACATATTTATTTGTCCTGTTTACCATTATTGTTAAAAGTGAAAGTAAAATTTGTGGGTTGTCACCAGGACAGGAAGATAAGGAAAATCTTCCAGTGGGGACACCCAAGGATTTCCTCTCACTTCCTGTTTTGGCTATGGGACAGGAAGTGAAGGGAAATCTCCTCTATGGGACACAGATGGCAAAAAAAAAAAAATCTGGCAGGGGTTATTACCCCCCTACTCTATCCAAAATGGAAAAAAAATGTTTTATTTCTACTTTTAGGGAACCTGTGTTCATAGAAATATGAGAGCTGACTTTATAAAGATGGAGCTTCCCCGGCTGTCATCTTGCTGCTGCTGCATGGAGTCAATGGACTCAGAGAGGATAATTTTACTAAGACTGGAGCAGACAGAACAGCTGTGCCCACTCAGCTCAGTGTAGAATTTTGGCATTGCTGAGTTGAATGAACTCCCACGCATGCGCAGGAGTGACGTCATCACGGCCCAGCCACTGGAAGTGGCTGGCGATCAATTCCAGGAAGCCACCAGGCGAAAGACGACAGCAGCCGTCGGGCAGCTCTGGAACAATCGCAGTGCTGGAGGGTGAGTATATGAGTATAGTTCTGCTCTAAGCCCTCGTTCACACCAGTGTGATTTGACAGTTCAAAATCGCATGACAAGCGGCACCCTTTTTTCGGCAATGGAACCTCTCAAATCATTTGCGACGCTGAAAAAGGTTCCCGCACTAATTTTCTGCGATATATATATTTATTTTTTTTTCCTTCATTGCGACTTGCACTGACTTCTGTTAAATGGAGCCGCAGTAAAATCGGAGCTCCGAATCGCACTGATCTGCGTCTTTGAAATCACCCTGAAGTAGCACGGTTTCAAAACCGCACTGTGTTAACCAGGTTTTACTGAACAAGCTGTAGATAGAAGATGATTGGTTATTATGCACAGCAGCTCCAGATCCTGTCTTCTCCCATTTTAATGCACTTCCCCCTACTGGGTAGTGAGTCCAGGATTAGGTGGATCAGAATGACATGACATAGAGCTGCACGATTAATTGCCAAGAATCGTTATCGCGATTTTTTTTTTTTTATTATTTTTTTTTTTCCCTTTGCGATCTTGAAAAAAGTGTTTCACGATTCTTGCTATGCAAAGAATTCTCTCTGCTCTTCTGAAGCCACAGCCACCAAAAGAAAGGAAGAGAAAAATCTGGGCAGTCTGCCCAGAATCGCAACATTCTTTAGCAGTTGAATTGAAGTATAAACATTGTAACAATTTGTACAGTACAATAGAACAGACTTGTGTGTAAGTGAGGAAAGTTTAACCACTTCAGCCCCGGAAGAATTTACCCCCTTCCTTACCAGAGCACTTTTTGCGATTCGGCACTGTGTCGCTTTAACTGACAATTGCGCGGTCGTGCGACGGGGCTCCCAAACAAAATTGACGTCCTTTTTTTCCCACAAATAGAGCTTTCTTTTGGTGGTATTTGATCACCTCTGCGGTTTTTATTTTTTGCGCTATAAACAAAAAAATAGCGACAATTTTGAAAAAAAAAGCATTATTTTTTACTTTTTGCTATAATAAATATCCCCAAAAAATAATTTAAAAAAATGTTTTTTTTCCCTCAGTTTAGGCCGATCGTATTCTTCTACATATTTTTGGTAAAAAAAATCGCAATAAGCATTTATTGGTTTGCGCAAAAGTTATAGCGTTTACAAAATAGGGGATAGTTTTATGGCATTTTTATTAATATATTTTTTTTTTTACTAGTAATGGCGGCGATCAGCGATTTTTATTGTGACTGCGACATTATGGCGGACACATCGGACATTTTTGACACATATTTGGGACCCTTGTCATTTATACAGCAATCAGTGCTATAAAAATGCACTGATTCCTGTGTAAATGACACTGGCAGTGAAGGGGTTAACCACTAGGGGGCGGGGAGGGGTTAAGTCAGTACTAGGGAGTGTTTTCTAACTGTAGGGGGGATGGGCTAGCTGTGACACGTCACTGATCTCTGCTCCCGATGACAGGGAGCAGAGATCAGTGACACTTGTCACTAGGCAGAACGGGGAGATGCTGTTTACATCAGCATCTCCCCGTTCATGCTCTCCGTGAGGGTATCCCCGCGACGATCGGACCCACGGACGCAATGGCACGGCAGGAAATTCAATGGGACTTACAGGTACGCCCATTTGCCCAGCCGTGCCATTCTGCCAACATACATCGGCGTGCGCCGGTCGGGAAGTGGTTAAACGCTAAAACTTTTTATGACATTTGTTGGTTTCAAGATAAAATAATTTTTTTTTGCTAGGAAATTATTTAGAACATCCAAACATTATATATATATTTTTTTAGTAGAGACCCTAGAGAATAAAATGGTGGTTGTTGCAATATTTTATGTCGCACTGTATTTGCGCAGCGGCCTTTCAAATGCAATTTTTTGGGAAAAAATTACTTTATTGAATTAAAAAAAAAAACAACTAATCAGTAAAGTTAGCTAAATTTTTTTGTATAATGTGAAAGATTTTACGTTGCGAGAATCGTGATCTTTTTATTCTAAGCAAAAAAAATGTGATTCTCATTTTGGCAGAATCGTGCAGCTCTAACATGACAGTACATGGCCATCCCTTGAAAAAAAGTAGATCTGTGTGCCATTGGGGAGATTTACTTTCACTTCCTGTCCCATAGCCAAAACAGGATGTGAGAGGAAATCCCTCCAAAGTGAGGGAATCCCTGGTTGTCACCGGAACCAGTGTCCCCATTAGGACATTTTCCCCTCTATTCCTGTTCTGATGACAACATAATGTTTCTAATTTTCTTACACTCTTAGTAATAATAGTAAGCAGGACAAATCGAGAGGGCGAATCTTCGGCAACACAGACAGCAATAAAAACCTGACAGGTGTTCTAATCCCTCTCCACTCTATCCAAAACTAAAAGGAATGTTTTGCTTTTAGCTATACTATAAAATGGAACTAAAGCTCAAACTTTTTTTAGATTTGGACAGAGTGGAGAGGGAGTAAAAACCCTTTTCAGGTTTTTATCACTGGCTGTTTTGCCGTTGAGAGAGTCACATCTCCATTTCCCCCATAACTATTATCAGAGGGAAATTTTAAATAACATTCAAAATTTTGCTCAAAAGAACAGGAATAGTGGGAAATCTTCCAGTGGGGACACTTGGGGTTTCCTTCACTTTGGAATGCTTTCCTTTCACTTCCTAGTTTTAGTTATGGGACAAGAGGTGAATTGAAATCTCCCCAAGAGGACATAGAAGGCAAAAATAAAATCACACGGGGTCAAAACCCTCCCTTACTATATCCAAAATGCAGAAAAATAGTTTTAGTTTAAATGGAAGTAAAAACCTTCACCTTACATTTAAAGTCGCCTAGTAGAAGATGACATCATAGGGTCCCAACACGGGATCCTGGTAAGGCCCCTTTCATACGAGCGGTCTGATCGGGTCCGCTAGGCGGATACAATCACACCCTCCATTCTCCTCTATGGGTAGTCGGCTGTAACTGGACTTGTGTGCGTTTACACTTCCATCCCGCAAAAACAAACAGAAGGGGATCCGTTCCTCTCTCTCTCGCCAGATCGGGGGGCAGTCAGGTGTAAAGGGACAGCTGGTCCATCTATATCTGACTGCCGATAGAGCAGAACGAGCTGTGTCTGTGTCCTCTCTGCATAAGCGGAGCAGGCACGGATTTGTCATCTGGTTGCTCAGCAGGGGATCAGCGGACGGATCCCCTGCTAAGAAAAACCAGATCCGGCTTGTTTGTAAGGATCCCAAACTCCATTAAGGTGGGGCACAGAGACATCATTCTCTTCTAGGCAAGTGCATCGGAATTGAAGGGGATAGGCAAGGTCAGAATTTTTCAGTGGGGTTTTTTTTTTTTTTTTTTTTGCTTTAATGAAGTGGTTTTGTTCAGGGGTCAGTGGGTAGGTAATAAGCAGACATTGCATTTTTATGAGAAGTCCCCTTTAAACAGTTAAAGTGTCTCTCCAGCCAGAGTTTTTTTTTTTTTTTTTTTTTTTTTTTTAATTCAGTTATAAAGTGTAAAAGTGACAGATCCTGTCGGGTTTTTATTGCTCATTCGAGAAATGGCCAGCATAACAAAAATGAGCCTCTGAAGTCCAAAGCCTTTATTGATGTTCAAATAAATAAAGTGCAATAAAATAAAGCACAAAAAGAAGATATATCCACCAATATGATCTATCAGGGGTCTCAAACTGGTGGCCCTCTAGATGTTGCAAAACTACAAGTCCCATGAGGCATTGCAAGGCTGACAGTTACAAGCATGACTCCCACAGGCAGAGGCATGATGGGACTTGTAGTTTCGCAACAGCTGGAAGGCTGCTAGTTTGAGACCCCTGAATTCTATATGCTTGTTTTTTGCACTTTGTTTCATTGCATGTTGCATGACTGCTAGCTATATTTTACTGCTTTTTTTCTTCTTTACTATGACAAACCTTTCTCTCATAGACATGTCCATGAGGTTCAGTCTCATATGGGACATCTAGAGACAGCTGACAAACAGTCCGTACATCGTAAGTGTCATGATTTTTTCCATATGTATAAGATGCAGGAACATTATTATGATCGTACTCGCATTCAATTAGAAGCGTCCCTAATGCTGGTGACTGCTTTTTTATTTGAAATTTTCTTTCCTCCAACCCCCCAACCCCCCAACTCTTTGCAGCTGGTAGGAGTTCTAATCCATCTCAACTCTGCCCAAAACCTAAATAAAAAGTTTTGCCTTTAGTTATATTTATCCAATGCAGGGTCTATAGCCCTGCACTAAATGTGAGGATTCCAAGGAATAGTCCACCATTGGAGTGTTGGGGAGTACCAACTGCTGTAGTAGCAGAAAATTGGATAAGTAAAACTGCCTTTCTTTTTTTCTTTTTTTTTTTTTTAGGAGGATTTTTACTTTCCCTCTAGTTGGGCTTTAATTCATATGGCCCACCAACACTTTGCATGTTGAGTGACATCAGTAGAATCCTAATTCACTTTCATTGCTGCAGCTTCCTCTGTGGCTTAACTATTTGCCGATCGCACACTGTAGTTATACTGCTGCAGTGCAGGGCGGATGTGCATTTCTGGGGAGGCTGTGCTGTGATTTGTCACAGCACATGCCAATCGCTGGGTCCCAGCCAATGATTGTTCACCAGCACCCGGTGATAGGTTCTAAATTTTGTTTGGGTACAGCATTGCATGACGGCATAATTGTCAGTTAATGTAGCGCAGTGTCGCATATCAAAAAATGGCCTGGTCATGAAGGGGGGAAAAAAACCTTATGGAGCTGGGGTGGTTAAAGAAGAAGTGTGGGATTTAAAAAAAAAAAAAAACTTTCATACTGAACTATGTGGCTGCAGCATTGGTCCAATGCTGCAGCTGTCCACCCGCCAGCATTAAGTCTTGGAACTGAGCGATCGCATGATCGCTCGGTCCTCAGTCTTCACTGAGCAGAGAGCGGTGACTGTCGGTCAATGCTCTCTGCTCTGCTGCTCCAGTGCTCACTGGGGCGCCAGGCTGTGGAGGGGTCGGGAGCAGCTGGCTCAGGCACTCAGAAGCATTTTGACATCAGCTGACAGCGGGTTTTAGCCCACTGACAGCTGAATCTCAGTCACAGAAGTCCAAAAATATGTGCACTCAGAAGAGAAGAATAGCCAAAAAAGCTTTGACTCTACTTCTTCTTTTAGGTCAGGTGAGACAAAACCAGAGTACCACAAAACCACCTTTTTTACTGTGAATTAAATGTTTGTGAACTTTATTTCCCCTCCTCCACCACTCTTCAGTTTAACATAGGTGAAGCAGACCTAACTTTACAGTTACACATAAAGACTATGCCTACTACTTGTAACAAGGACATATGGCTGCCCCCATGTACTTGTATAACTTCTAATGATACATATAAACAAGGTTTCCAAAACATTAACACATATTGATAAGATTTTGTTTACACCAAGGTAATATATTATAATATATATTGGGGAAAAAAAGTATTTGATCCCCTGCTGATTTTGTACGTTTGCCCACTGACAAAGAAATGATCCGTCTATAATTTTATTATATAAATTTAATGGTAGGTTTATTTTAACAGTGAGAGACAGAATAACAACAAAAATATCCAGAAAAACGCATTTCAAAAAAGTTATTAATTGATTTGCATTTTAATGAGTGAAGTAAGTTTTTGATCCCCTATCACTCAGCAAGATTTCTGTCTCCCAGGTGTCTTCTATGCAGGGAATGAGCTGAGATTAGGAGCACTCTCTGAGCCTAGGTTCACATTGCAGCGATTTGACATGTCAAATCGGCGGCTTTACCCGGCAATGGCCCCGTCTGAATCGGTGTGACACCGACTTTGCGGCGCCGCACCATTTCCCAAAAGTAGTTTCTGTACTACGTTTGGCGACTTCAGGTGCAATTTGTATAGACATCTGTGAAGCAACCCACACAGATGTCTCTGAAATCGCCCCTGAAGTCGGGACTGACATGCAGGAATGAAATTCAGTTGAACTTGCATTATTTCAATCCAGCTGTCAGTGTGAAACCGGGCTTAAAGCGAGTGCTCCTAATCTCAGCTTGTTACCTGTATAAAGACATCGGTCCACACATGTACAGGCCCGTCTGAAGTTTGCTAATGAAAATCTGAATGGTACAGAGAAGAACAGGATGAAAGTGTTGTGGTCAGATGAGACCAAAATCAAGCTCTTTGGCATCATCTCAACTCACCGTGTTTGGAGGAGAAGGAATGCTGCCTATGACCCCAAGAACACCATCCCCACCGTCAAACATGGAGTTGGAAACATTATGCTTTTGGGGTGTTTTTATGCTAAGGGGACAGGACGCATCAAAGGGACTATAGACGGGGCCATGAACCATCAAATCTTGGGCGAGAACCTCCTTCCCTCAGCCAGGGCATTGAAAATGGGTCATGGATGGGTATTTGAGCATGACAATGACCCAAAACACACGGGCCAAGGCAACAAAGGTGTGGCTCAAGAAGAAGCACATTCAGGTCCTGGAGTGGCCTAGCCAGTCTCCAGACCTTAATCCCATAGAAAATATGTGGAGGGAGCTGAAGGTTCAAATTACCAAACGTCAGCCTCGAAACCTTAATGACTTGGAGAGGATCTGCACAGAGGAGTGGGACAAAATCCCTCCTGAGATGTGTGCAAACCTAGTGGCCAACTACAAGAAACGTCTGACCTCTGTGATTGCCAACAAGGATTTTGCTACTAAGTCATGTTTTGTAAAGGGGTCAAATCCTTATTTCACTCATTAAAATAGAAATCAATGTATAACTTTTTTGACATGCGTCTTTTTTTTTTTTTTGTTCTGTCTCTCACTGTTAAAATAAACCTACCAATAAAATTTTATTGACTGATCATTTCTTTGTCAGTGGGCAAACGTATAAAATCAGCAGGGGAACAAATACTTTTTTCCCCTCACTGTATTACTCCATGTCCTTAAACATAACTGTCTGTTGTACCGTACTATGGATTTATATTTTACACACCACAGGAAGAGGTTAAGCATTAGATTCATAAGTTTTCAAAATTAGTCATGTGATCTTCTTCCCTTTAATTTCCTACCAGTCGTGGAGAATGAAATTCAAGCAAGAATAGACCAGATCTTTAGTAACTTGGAACGTTTGGAGATCCTATGTAGCAAAGAGCCTCCCAGCAAAAGGCAGAATGCCAAACTGTGAGTATAACGGTAAACCACTGGAGCTTTCCATTGTCTCCCTTAAACCACTGATGCAAAAAGAGTTAATTCACCTTTGCACCATGTTCTTCCATCGTTTAAAATGATCCTTCGTTTTTGCAACATTTTGCACTTGACCTTAAGTACTTTACTCTTAGGACACCTCACAATCACACCTACTATGGCCAAGTTTTTAGTTGTTTCCAATGAAGGGTGCTCAGTGCCGGCTGGTGCTCAAAATTTTTTTTTGGGGGGGGGGGGGCGCAAACTGAAAAATTCTGGGAAAAAAAACCTCAATTGCAGCCTCACTGTGCCCCATCAAACCCTGGCACTGTGACCCCGCCCGCCCGTTTGCCGTCTGCCCAACACTTGCCCTGTCTCGGTTGCGGGTCAGGCAGGCATGCGAGTGACGGTGGCGAGCGGTGGGACCTTGCAGCAGGTCAGACAGCTCCTGTGTGGTGGCTCCTGTGTCCTCCGTGCGTCTCCTCCTTTCCTCCTGATAGGCGTCCAATCGTAGCGTCTGTCCTTTCAGCCAATCGGGTGACAGGTAACAGACCCGCACACCTGATTGGTGGAGAGGCGGTTCAGTGTTAGGAAAGCGAATATTCATTCACTTTTCTAACACACCTGGGTGGACTCGTGGCGCAATGCTTTGTTATACACAAAGGGGGTGGCTGGAGAGAGGGGGCGACACCTGTGCGCCCTTTTTGTTCCAGCATGAGTGTTCCCCTGTCCAAACCATGCTATATGGAGATGACTTTGTGGTGCGTAGGAATATGGGTGGTCTGCACAGATATCTGAACCTAACCCTACTGAAGGCCTTTGGGATTAAATTGGAGCGCCAATTGCAAAACTTGTCTCCTAATCCAACATCTGCACCTGACCTTGCAAATGCTCATTTGGCTGAATGGGCACAAATTCTCACAGGCATGCTCCACAATTTTGTGGAAATCCTTCCCAGAAGGGTGGAGGCTGGTATAACCCCAACAACAGAGACCATGCCGTGGTTTAAGAATGCAATGTCCAAACACTTCTTATAGTGTGACACCTAGGTGTTCACTCAGTGGCTCCATATTTCATCTTGTGAAGAACTAGATCGGCAGTGCAAATATACTGCAAATATACTGCTATTGTACTCGGCATATTTGGCCATGTTTAAGTTATCTATTCAAAGGGTTTTATTGCAGTCCATACTGGAACACTAGCAACCAAACCCAAGCCCCGATAAAGGGGGATTCCTTGGCCCCAATGTGTCAGATACTGTTTTTCTACTGGTTGTGATTTCACTGTCAAGAGTAAGCCCTTGTTCACACTGAATGCGGGTTTGAAATCATGCGAGTTCAGCTAAACTCACACGATTTTAAACCTGCATTTCATTGCGAGTTCGGGGGCGATTTGAAAGACATCTGTGCAGGTTCATGTACAAATGTCTATTTAAGTCGCCAAAAGTAGTGCAGGAACTACTTTTGTAAAAAAGTGCGGTGCCCCAAAGTCGGAGTCGCACTTATTGGGACAGTGCCGTTTTCGGCAATAGGCTGCAATTTGCCATGTGATTTTTGACATGTCAAATCCACTTTTGAACCGATTGATTGGATATTGTTTTTTTCTGTTCACAAACAGAGGATATAAAAAGTCTACACACCCCTGCAAAAATGGCAGGTTTCTGTGATGTAAAAAAAAGAACAAAGATTCAGAATTTTTCCACCTTTTTAAAGTGACCTATAAACTGTACAACTCAATTGAAAAACAAACTGAAATCTTTTAGAGGGGGGGGGGGGGGGGGGGAGTAAAAATAAAAAAACTAAAATAATGTGGTTGCAGAGGTGTGCACACCCTCTTATAACTGGGGATGTAGCTGTGTTCAGAATTAACCAATCACATTCAAAATCATGTTAAATAGGAATCAGTACACAAGCGCCATCATTTGCAGTGCCACTGATGAACCCCAAATAAAGTTCAGCTGTTCTAGTAGGTCTTTCTTGACATTTTCTTAGTTGCATCTTACAGCAAAAGCCATGGTCCGCAGAAAGCTTCCAAAGCAGCAGAGGGATCTCATTGGTAAAAGGTATCAGGAGAAGGGTACAAAAGAATTTCCAAGGCATTAGATATACCATGGAACACAGTGAAGACAGTCATCAAGTGGAGAAAATATGGCACAACAGTGACATTACCAAGAACTGGACGTCCCTCCAAAATTGATGAGAAGAAAGCTGGTCAGGGAGGCTGCCAAGAGGCCTACAGCAACATTAAAGGAGCTGCAGGAATATCTGGCAAGTACTGGCTGTGTGGTACATGTGACAACAATCTCCCGTATTCTTCATATGTCTGGGCTGTGGGGTAGAGTGGCAAGACGGAAGCTTTTTCTTAGGAAGAAAAACATCCAAGCCCGGCTAAATTTTGCAAAAAACACATCTGAAGTCTCCCAAAAGCATGTGAGAAAATGTGTCCTGGTCTGTTGAAACCAAGGTTGAACTTTTTGGCTATAATTCCAAAAGATATGCTTGTTGTAAAAACAACACTGCACATCACCAAGAGAACACCATACACACTGTGAAGCATGGTGGTGGCAGCAGCATCATGCTTTGTGTCTGTTTTTCTTCAGCTGGAACAGGGGCCTTAGTCAAGGTAGAGGGAATTATAAGCCATTCCACATACCAGTCAGTATTGGCACAAAACCTTCAGGCTTCTGCTAGAAAGCTGAACATGAAGAGGAACTTCATCTTTCAGCATGACAACGACCCAAAGCATACATCCAAATCAAAAAAGCAATGGCTTCACCAGAAAAAGATTAAAGTTTTGGAATGGCCCAGCCAGAGCCCAGACCTGAATCTGATTGAAAATCTGTGGGGTGATCTGAAGAGGGCTGTGCACAGGAGATGCCCTCGCAATCTGACAGATTTGGAGTGTTTTTGCAAAGAAGAGTGGGCAAATATTGCCAAGTCAAGATGTGCCATGCTGATAGACTCTTACCCCAAAAGACTACTGAGTGCTGTAATAAAATCATAAGGTGCTTCAACACAGTATTAGTATAAGGGTGTGCACACTTATGCAAACATATTATTTTTGTTTTTTTATTTTTACTTCCCTCCACCTAAAATATTTCAGTTTGTTGTTCAACTGAGTTGTACAGTTTATAGGTCACATTAAAGGTGGGAAAAGTTCTGAAATGATTTATCTTTTGTCATTTTTTTTTTTTTACATCACAGAAACCTGAGATTTTTAACAGGGGTGTGTAGACTTTTTATATATCCATGTATGACTTTTACTATATTATGTATACTTCTCAAGTCAGGTATGTCCCCCCCACATTTCATGTTTTCCGAGCGACCGGGATTCATTTGACAAGAACTACTATCGACCTGTATTTGAAGAAAGTCAAGCTTTAAGTCCAGCACCTCTTTTTATTTTATTTCGTTCCACAATTTTTCATCTTGGCAGTTGTGTTCTGCCTCAGTAGCTAAATGATTATAGTTTCTGTTGTTCTGAATCTGAGCCAAGACAATGCAGTGAAATGTATAACATGGTCCCTTTGCCCGCTTCTTCAGAAAACACTGCAGTTTTCAGTTAAAGTGGAAGGTTAAAATACCAACCTTTTTAATGTGGAACCCCTTGAAATTATTTCCTTTTGATTTTTGGATAAAGTAAGGATAGATAAAAATCCAGATTTGTGTCGGTGTCTATAGCCCAATTAATGACATCTTTGCTCTCTTCCTGTCCCAGTGATGGCAACAGAAAGTGAGGGTAAATATCCCCGACGGGGACACAATAAAAAAAAAAACAACTGAGGTTTTAACCATTCCATATTCTTTCTAAAGCTAAGAAAATTGTGTGGCTGGTGATGCAATATTAGTTTTTTGGCTTTCTATCACTTTTTTGTCAACTTTATTTTTATGTCAGTCCCAGACAGTCATTTTGTAGACATCTTTAGCTACTATTGATATCAAGTATAGCATCTGATAGACTTATAATGTGTGCCTTGAACAATCTTTCTCATAAAAAAAGTCTAACTTTTTTTTTCTGCCAAACAAATCTTATGTTTAAAGCAGAATTCCCTTTATTTGCTAAAAATTTAAATTAGGCAACTGAGGTGTTTAAAATATTTTAAATGCAGCTTTTGTTGCAATACTCTCCTCTTCTTCACCTTTCCTGCTTTAAATAAAAGGTGGGGTGATTGGCAGAGGACTTGAAGTGTGGGACAGAATGATATTCTTAAAGCAGTATTAAAGCAAAGATTTTATTATATTCCAGCTTACCAATGCTTAGACGTGATGGCTGCATTCTTTTCCTTTTTTTTAGGCTTTTTTTTTTGCCCTGGTGATCCAGCCAGTAAGTCTGTTATATAGTTAGTCAGGCTGAAAATAGACAAGTCCATCCAGTTCAACCAATAAAAAAAAAAAAAAAAATCATACAATCCCATATACACAATCCTAGACCCACAGTTGATACAAAGGAATGCAAAAAAAAAAAACAAGCAAAGCATGATCCAATTTGCTACAGCAGGGGAAACGATTCCTTCCTGATGTCCTGAGTGGCAATCGGATTTTCCCTGGATCAACTTTACCTATAAATGTTAGTATCCAGTTATGTACATTTTGGGAATTTAATCCAGGCCTTTTTTTTTTTTTTTTTTTTTTTTACCACCTTCCGCCCGCCCTTTAGCGGATTGACGTCCGGGAAGTGGTTCCGTTATCCTGACTGGGCGTCATATGACATCCAGCAGGATAACATGCCACTGCGCGCCCGCGGGGGGGGCACGCATCGCGGCGATCGGTGTGTCAGCCTGACACACCGCTCCACCGTTCTTGGTAAAGAGCGGAGGCTCTTTACCACGTGATCAGCCGTGTCCAATCACAGCTGATCACGCTGTCAATGGGAAGAGCCGTTGATCGGCATTTCCTCACTCGTGTCTGAGAGACGCGAGTAGAGGAGAGCCAATCGGCGGTTCTCCTGACAGGGGGGGGGGTCTGCGCTGATTGTTTATCAGCGCAGCCCCCCCCTCAGATCACCACACTGGACCACCAGGGATCGCCACTAGGACCACCAGGGAAGGGGAAACATGTGGATGGCCAGGTATGTACCCCATGGCCATCCACATGTGCCTAATATGTACAAACTGTGCCCAGAAATGGGCACTGATTGGCACCATTATGTTTTAGCTATGCCCAGCATTGCCACCAATTTTATCAGTGCCACCTGTCATTGCCCATCGGTGCCACTGTCAGTGACCACCTATCAGTGCCCATCAGTGGTACCCATCAGTGCCACGCATATGTACCAATCAATGCCACCTATGAGTGCCCATCGGTGCCGCATACCAGTGCCACCTATCAGTGCCCATCAGTCCCACCTATCAGTGCCACCTCATCGGTGCCCATCAGTGCCGCCGTATCAGTGCCCGTCATTGAAGAAGAAAACATACTTATTTACAAAAAATTTTAACAGAAACAAAGAAAAACCTTTTTTTTAAAAATTTTCGGTCTTTTTTTATTTGTTGCGCAAAAACGTAAAAACCGCAGAGGTGATCAAATACCACGAAAAGAAAGCTCTATTTGTGGTAACAAAATGATAAAAAATTTGTTTGAGTACAGTGTTGCATGACCGCGCAATTGTCATTCAAATTGCGACAGCGCTGAAAGCTGAAAATTGGTCTGGGCGGGAAGGTGTCTAAGTGCCTGGTATTGAAGTGGTTAAAGCAATCTCCTGAGCTGGCCAGAACCACCTCTGGAGGGAGCCCACATTTTCACACCTCTAATGCCGCGTACACACGATCGGACATTCCGACAACAAAATCCTGGATTTATTTCCGACGGATGTTGTCTCAAATTTGTCTTGCATACACACGGTCGCACAAACCTTGTCGGAAATTCCGAACGTCAAGAACGCGGTGACGTACAACACGTACGACGAGCCGAGAAAAATGAAGTTCAATAGCCAGTGCGGCTCTTCTGCTTGATTCCGAGCATGCGTGGAATTTTGTGTGTTGGAATTGTGTACACACGATCGGAATTTCCGACAAAGGATTTTGTTGTCGGACAATTTGAGAACCAGCTCTCCAATTTTTGTTGGAAATTCCGACAACAAATGTGCGTTGAAGCCTACACACGGTCGGAATTTCTGACAACAAGCTCACAACGAACATATTTTGCCGGAAATTCCGACCGTGTGTAGGCTTCAACGCACATTTGTTGTCGGAATTTCCAACAAAAATTGGAGAGCTGGTTCTCAAATTGTCCGACAACAAAATCCTTTGTCGGAAATTCCGGCCGTGTGTACGCGGCATTACTGTGACGAAACCTTTCCGTATTTGGAGATGAAATCTTTTTTCCTCTAGACATAAAGCGTGCCCCCTTGTCCTCTGTGATGACCTTTAAAGGGAATATTGTACATGTTGATCATATTCCCCTTAATCTCCTCTTCTCAAGAGAGAATAAATTCCGTTCCTCTAACCTTTCCTCATAGCGGAGCTCCTCTATGCCTCTTAGTCTGTTTTTCCAAAGAACAAGCTGTCCTGTAGATGTAGCAGTTACAGGGCTGAGAAAAACCATTTAAACACCTACAGCTGTGCTTACAATGATCAGCTCTTGTTTATGTAAAGTATTTACCCCCCCCCACAATTTTTTTTTTATTCTGTAACTGTCAACGAAGTGTTAGCTGGAGTTCAGCTTAGTTTGGTAGTGTATCTAAATCTGCTAGTGCATCTAACAGTCCCCTCCCTCCAGATTAACAATGCTGCTGTCCAAAGGTGCTCTCTGTGCTCCTTCATCCAGAGTGGGGGGGGGGCACTCTGGGTGTGTGTCATCTGCCAGATCTTCAGGTAAAAATGGGATCGGGGGGGGGTTAAGGAAGCCTAAAAAAGAGAAAACTAATGCAGCCACCCCATCTAATGATTGGTAAGTTTCAATATGTTTATGTTTTTGGTTTTAATATTCTGTAAATCTATGCTTGCAGGCAAAGGAAATGGACATAGGTAGTGTCTAAGATCTTTAAGTTATCTTAAGGCTAAAAAACAGAGATGCAAAATGATCATCTGTCAGAAAATTGGTCAAATTCCAGTTCTAAATTTGTTGTCGTGGGCAGTGTTCATCTACATTAAATCAATCAAGGGTCCACCTATTTGGATAAAAATTGGAAGGATTGTTACATTGGACCTTTACATTACATAGTTGATTAATGAGATGGAGATGTACAAGAAATTGTGCAGTCAGCAAAAACCCAACTTTTTGTTGAAATCGCACATTTCTTAAAATTGTTAGCATCTGTCCAAAGACAACTTTTAAATTGGAGACCAGTCGGTGCCCTTTACAACCTTGTAATGATCTACATTTTTCCTGTCGTCCACTTTTACCCACATGACTCGGATATGGCACCTATTGTCGAGAACCTACCTGGAATGGGTTAAGAAGATAAACTCTACTGGTATGAAACGGAAGCAAAAATAATTTCTTTACAATTCTCTGCTTCCATAATTCTAATTATTTTTTTTATGGTTTAAAAATGCCTCAGATCCTATCTGCTGTTATAACCTGGACTTCAAAAAGGGTTGGAAATGGACAAGAATAATAATTTACTAAAGAGAGGGGGAGGTAAGGAGTGAGAACTGCAATACCTATGTAGCTGGCATGCATTCTCTCCCCCCCCCCCCCCCCCCCCCCCCCTGCTTTGGATTCCACACACACCCCCAGGGCGGTTTTGGGAAGCTTTTAAATGAGTCAGGTCAGGAGAAGGGCTTGAAACAGGTTTCCTGTGTATGGTTCTGTGATAGCAAGTCAAGTTTCCATACTGAGCAGGTAGTTACCACCATTAACCCACAGTGCACCAGGACAAAGGAGTGCACAGCCAGGAAATGAGCAATTGGGATTTGACTGCGTAAAGATATATTTGGGAAATAGTTGGCAAATCTTTGCTTACAGTAAACGATACATTAAAAAATAAAGAAAAAAAAAAAAAAATATATATATATATATAATATAATATAATATAATATAATTTTTTTTATTCCTTTTTAATATACATTTTATGATTATTTTAT
This sequence comes from Lithobates clamitans, assembly GCA_037952925.1. NCBI lineage: Eukaryota > Metazoa > Chordata > Amphibia > Anura > Ranidae > Lithobates > Lithobates clamitans. The sequence goes on from JBBGZY010000649.1 coordinate 3,866,551, forward strand.
GTTCAGTCCCAAAAAATATTTTTAAGGCTTGTGTTTACCATTTGCACCCAGCTAGCGACAAGGTAAGTGCATTCAGTCATCTCCACTTTTATAGGCACTTTTTTATAGTTCTTTTGTTAGAAACAGGCAGCAGTATAAATCGCAGAGGTGCACATCCTTCTTTCCTCACTGCTTTCAGAGAAAGAAATGTATTTTGCAAAGGCTACCAAAAAAAAAAGCATGCAGGTTAGAGTGCTTCTCTTATTGGAAAGACCAGCATGCTTTGCAAAGTGTAAGCCATGTATCCATTCTATATCCTCCAAGGCAATTCTTCCCTAGGCTTTTTGCAGGGCTACTTGGTAGGACTGCAGCCTCTTGTCTTATCATTTTAGTGTTTTGCAACCATTCTCTCTAATGCTCCAGTGAATTTGGAAAGAGAGCAGTGCTTGATCCACTGAACACCTTGATCTGCATTTTTGCAGGCTTAGACTTGTGTCATTTTAAATATGTCTTAGGTCTTCGGATTTAGATAGAAGCAAACCAAGCATGTGCAAAGGATGAACACCAGCATGAGATTTAGCAAAACTCCCTATGTGGATAATTAAGTTAACCCTTCTTCTGCAATTTTTGTCTTGACAGCCGGGTAGACCAGTTGAAATATGACGTGCAGCATTTACAGACAGCGCTGAGAAACTTTCAACATCGGCGCTATGCCAGAGAACAACAGGATAAGGAGCGTGAGGAGCTGCTGACACGGAATTACACCACCAATGTAAGTTTCACTTCCTAAATTGCCCACATTTATTCATACCATAGACATATGAATTGATAACTAGTTTCACCTCAGCTGCATCTAGGACCATTTTATTAAAGTCCAGGCTAAAATCTCTAATGGGTAGGTCCCCTACAAATCTGTATTTCAGGGGCTTAAGCTGGCCATAGAAGGATCAAAATTCGGCAGGTTCAGCAGGAACCAGCCTAATTTCAATCCGCCTAGGGACAGGCTGGTTGTATTGAAGTCGATCCATTGACTTCAGTACAACCAGCCTGTCTGTCTTGGGTTTTTTTTTTTATTTATTTTTTTAGCCTGATCATCGCCAATGTTTATAGCTATCAGCAGTGATCATTGTATTCTGCCAGTGGGGAAGGCTCCCTACTGGCAGAACAAAATGGCTCTGGGGAAACTGAACAATTTTTTCTTTCCTTCAACCCATGGTTGAAGGAAAGAAAATTGCATAATGTATAACCTGCTATGCCCTGCATAAGTCCCCCTGTCCATCACTGTAATTGATGCAGTGGGATCCTTCCTCTAACCCTACCCCTATGTAGGCAGAGTATGAGAGTAAGGGTCCTGCTGCCCTGATTACATTTATGATAAGCTGGACTCCAGGACCATTTGGGAGATGTGCCCCTCTTACTTCTTGGATACGGGCCAACTGCCCCATTTTAATAAGGATTAAATCAGCCCTGGAATTTCCTGCAGTCTTACACTTCTCAAAGGTTCGTGGCTCTTCCCCACTCTGCCATAGTCTCACCCCCTCTGTTGCACCAAAATGTATTCTCTTTTATGTTTTATATTCTCCTGTTCACAAACTGATATCTAAATGCTGAAGTGCCTATCTAATATACCCATGGTTTAACTCTCAGCATCCACCAGAAACTGAAATGGTGGACTGACCCTATTTCATTTCCCCAGCAAATTAAATATAAAACCCAACTGGGTTCAAATTTTGGTTTCATTTTTTAAAACCTCATCTTCTTATAGAATCTCTTGGGTGGTAAGAGAGCTCTACCTTCACTCCATATAATCCTTTGTATTTAGAGTGGATATAAAAAGTCTACACAAAGACAAGACAAAGATAAATCATTTTAGAACGTTTTCCACTTTTTTAATGTGACCTATAAACTGTACAACTCAGTTGAAAAACAAACTGAAATCTTTTAAGGGGGGGAGTAAAAATAAAAAACTAAAATAATGTGGTTGCATAACTGTGCACACCCTCCTATAATTGGGGATGTAGCTGTGTTCAGAATTAAGCAATCACATTCAAACTCATGTTAAATAGGAGTCAGTACACACCTGCCATCATTTAAAGTGCCTCTGATTAACCCCAAATAAAGTTCAGCTGTTCTAGTAGGTCTTTCCTGGCATTTTCTTATTTGCATCCTACAGCAAAAGCCTTGGCCAGCAGAGAGCTTCCAAATCATCACAGGGATCTCATTGTTAAAAGATATCAGTCAGGAGAAGGGTATAAAAGAATTTCCAAGGCATTAGATCTACCATGGAACACAGTGAAGACAGTCATCAAGTGGAGAAAAGATGGGACAACAGTGACATTACCAAGAACGGGGACGTCCCTCCAAAATTAATGAGAAGAAAACTGGTCAGGGAGGCTGCCAAGAGGCCTACAGCAACATTAAAGGAGCTGCAGGAATATTGGGCAACTACTGGCTGTGTGGTACATGTGACAACAATCTCCCGTATTCTTCATATGTCTGGGCTCTGGGGTAGAGTGGCAAGACGGAAGCATTTTCTTACCAAGAAAAACATCCAAACCTGGCTAAATTTAGCAAAAACACATCTGAAGTCTACCAAAATCATGTGGGAAAATGTGTTCTGGTCTGATGAAACCAAGGTTGAACTTTTTGGCCATAATTTCAAAAGATATGTTTGGCAAAAAAACACTGCACATCACCAAAAGAACACCATACCCACCGTGAAGCATGGTGGTGGCAGCATCATGCTTTGGGGCTATTTTTCTTTAGCTGGAACAGGGGCCTTAGTCAAGGTAGAGGGAATTATAAACGGTTCCAAATACCAATCGATATTGGCACAAAGTGTTCAGGCTTTTGCTAGAAAGCTGAACATGAAGAGGAACTTTTGGAATGGCCCAGCCATAGCCCAGACCTGAATCTGATTGAAAATCTGTGGGGTGATCTGAAGAGGGCTGTGCACAGGAGATGTCCTCGCAATCTGATAGATTTGGAGTGTTTTTGCAAAGAAGAGTGGGCAAATATTGCCAAGTCAAGATGTGCCATGCTGATAGACTCATACCCAAAAAGACTGAGTGCTGTAATAAAATCAAAAGGTGCTTCAACAAAGTGTCATTTTAAGGGTGTGTACACTTATGCAACTATATTATTTTTATTTTTTTTATTTTTACTTCCCTGAACCCTAAAGATTTCAGTTTGTTGTTCAATTGAATTGTAAAGTTTATAGGTCACATTAAAGGTGGAAAAAGTTCTGAAATGATTTATCGATGTCTCATATTTTTTTTTTTTTTTTTTTTTACATCACAGAAACCTGATTTTTTTTTTTTTTTTTTTTTTTTTTTCAGGGGTGTGTAGACTTGGTACATGTTTACTCTGCAGTCCTAGTATTCGTTCTTCCACGTTACTTTACACTAAAAAGAATACTATTTATAGGATATAATCAGCCAGACATTACTAATTGGATACATGAACATGTCTGCAGCTCATGCCCCAGTGTAATAGTCGCACACAGTCTGCTATTAAGCTTACTTGAAGTTCATGCCAAATTATTTTGCTCTGTCACAAATTTCCTTTTAGTCCATTTTTTTTACTTTTATAGTAGACATATGCTTAGAAGGAGAGGGGATAGAAGGTAGGCACTGTATTTGTTTGTTTTAGTGATGAAGGTTTTAATGTATTTTGGATGTGTTCTGTTAAGCCAGGATCTTTTCTTTGCTTCCTTAGTCATTCTTGCGTGTTATGACAGCACTAGATAGGTTGTGGGAGTTAAGCTGACCATAGACGGATCAAAGTTCACAGGGATTGGCTGGATTTTGATCCATGTGTGGCCATCCTCGTTTGACGGAAGCTGATTGTTAGATTGACTACTACCAATTGGACAAGCTTGAAAACGTTTGATCACCAGTTGCAGCCACTGATCAGTGTACAATGTCCTGGTAGGGGAATTCCTTCATGCACCTAATTTTCCTATATCTATAGCCATCTTAAAGTGATTGTAAGGGAACAAGGTTTTTTCTCAAGTCGTCTTTCAGGATGGCACCCTCAGAGATGACTGGTCCCACATGACAGGAAACACAATCAACAATGAGGTTAAAACCCCCCGCCTCTCCCTGTTCTCCTCAGTTTTTGATTGTGTTTCCCCACAGCAAACCGTTTGCTTTTTTTCTAAAAGACCCAAAGCCATGGGCTGGTGGTATCCCCCTGGGAGCCGGGCCACAGGCTTGTTGAAGCTCTTGGGTCCGGTAGGGCTTCTCCCCATTTTTCTCAGGGGGTCGGCAGATTTGGGAAGAGCGCCCCCCCCCCCCCCCCCCCCCCCCCCGAGAGCTGAAGAACCCTGGGTACAGTGGGGTACCCGGAAATTCAAGGATCATTTTCCTGTTCCTACCCCCCCCCCCTTATCTGGCGGGCATCCGTTTAGCAGGGGGGGAGGGAGGAGAGCTGTCGGTCGGGGTGCCGGGTGCGGCATACCCCCGACTCCTGGTCACTCCCTGCAGAAGGTCGCGTGGGCCGCTAGCAGCAGTGAGGGATGCCACCAATCGGCTGGGCTGAGAGGACTCGGCTCATCTTGCAAGTAGAGGAATGACACGGTTAACTCCCTATCGCCGGGAATGACGTCGCCACGCCTCCCCAGACTTCAGCAAAATGGCAGCGGCATTCTGAGCTGGGAGTGGAGGTCTGACCAATGGTGGAGCAGGCATCCATATCCTGCTCTTCCTGATCATCACACCAGTCTTAGCAAGGGTTGGAAGACTCTAATGTCAAGATGGAAAGAGAAGAGAGGCCCTTAGCGGCCGCAGCATTAGAGGAGACCACAGGGGGTGAGTCGACCTAGCTGGCAGGGGTAATGATGGGAGCGGTGGACCCCGACTCTTACTCCTGTGGGACATAGAAAAGGGGGGCATTGCTTTCTAACTTGCATATGTGTCTCTTGTAGGGGAGGACAGTACTGCCCAGGTGGTCGCCAGCCATCCTAAAGCTCCTTTCCGCTCTAAGAGATGCAGATATTGTAATGATAAATTACTACAGGATCACTCTAAACCTTTTTGTTACAAGTGTATCCATCTGGGATGGGGACAACACTTCTAAGACTCGGCTGTGTGGTCTTCCATTTTAGAGTTCCCTGCTCTTCTGCACTGGGTTGGATCAGGCCCTTTTTAGGTCTAAAGAGAAAGGCAAGAAATTTCCCATAAAACCTAAGGAGAGGGGAATTTTTTTTTATTTTTTTTTTTTTGAGGGCCCCTAGGCTAAAAACCGGTTTAGAGATAAAAAGGAAGGTACTGTTATCAGGCGCTGGGGGGGGGTCGGTAAAGGCAAGCAGAAGGGAAGGTTTTCTCTTCCCCAGCCAGAAGTCTGCCGACAAGGATACCAAGTTACGTAAGGCTGGGGGGAAGACTTTTCCACTCTCTCTCTCAGTGGGAAAGGATTACTTGGAGCCCTTTTTTCTATTATTTGATGACAGGGTTGTATTCGGGTAGGACTCCCTGTACCTCCCAAAGGTAGCCTCAAGTTTCCACAGAACTCAAGAGATTGTCCTTCCTTCAGTTTGTACCAATCCTCAGAACGAGAGAGAGAGAGTTCCTTTCATCGTTTAGATGTCAGGCGTTGTCAGTTATTTAGATAGATTTAAAGAGTTTAGAAGGTCCAGCCACTTATTAGTTAGTTTTTCTGGCCAGAATAAGGGTCAGCATCCATAGCAAGATGGATCAAGCGGATTATTACCTTACCCTATGATCAGGCTGGTAGGGCAGCCCCGAATAACCTTAAGGCACCTCTTGGGCAGAAAGGGCCGGAGCATCGGTGGAGCAGCTACATGGACAACCCAGAGCACCTTCCTCAGACACTACAGGGTGGAGTTGCTGTCACCTCAGGATCTGGCGTTTGGTAGGAAGGTCCTACAAGCTGTTGTCCCGCCCTAAGGTAGGCCTGAGTTACTTGCTCTTCTCTCAGGGTGCCGTCCTGGAAGACGACTTGAGAAAATTACCAGTTACACTTACCGGTAATGGTGTTTTTGGGAAGTCTTTCAGGATGGCAAGCCTACTTCCCACCTGCTCTTTTGGTATGTTGGGTTTGATTGGGGATTTGAAGTGTTTCACTCTCGTGCAGTGGTGTGGGTCAATACTTGTTCACAACTAAGGAGCTCAGGGAGAGGCGGGGGGTTTTAACCTCTTTTGTTGATTGTGTTTCCTGTCAGATGGGACCAGTCATCTCTCAGGGTGCCGTCCTGGAAGAGTTCCCAGAAACACCGTTAAGTGTAACTGGTCATTTTTACCTTCATGCATGAAGGTAAACTTTCTGTGGTGCAGCAGCCCCCCCTAATACATACCTGAGCCCCATCTCAATTAAGCGATGTCCACGAGAGCCTTGCCTCTCTGCCATTGATCCAATCGGGAGGCGGAGGTGGTGGGGCTGAGCCACAGCTCCTTGTGTGAATGGACACACAGAGCCACGGCTCGGGAGTGCGCCTGCTTTAGTGCCCCCAGAGCAAACTTCTGTTTGCATTCTGGGTACTCAGGAGGAGCCAGGAGCACAGGCATGGGACCCGAGAAGAGGAGGATCAGGGCTGCTCTGTGCAAAACCACTGTAAAGAGCAGATGAGTATAACATGTTAGCTAGTCACACCTTATTAAAGCCTTGGTATTAGGTGTGACTAATAAGCAGCTGTATAGGGGCTTCTATTGTCCTACACGTGGCACCTGTTCATTTGGACATGGGGTATATGGAGAGTGGTATGCTTTAAAGTATGTTGTCTCTGTGGCTTAACCCTTCCCAAATACACTAAAACCTTCATAACAAATAAAACGTTTTGTTAATGCTTACTTCTTGCGATATTTTGCAGAATGACTGACAGTTCTACTATATTGTCTTTTATTGCTACCAGTGCACTGTAGACAGGTGTGAGACCTCAGGGTATTATCTATAAGAATGCTATAAAACTGAAACCCTTAATGTTTATATAAGAACAAATAATCAGTGCAGTCACTTACCAATCTCTCACACAGGATTCAGATACCTCAATTCACATTGATGAGACCCTTCAATTTAACTCCTCTGTCCGTAACGCACACCAAGGCATAGACGACCTCCTGGGGAGTGGTACCAGTATACTGGAAGGGCTGAGGGACCAAAGGAAGACCTTAAAGGTGGGGACTCAGTTGGCCAAGATGCGGGGGTTGAGTAATTGGTCTTACTGGGAAGAAGAAATGACCCACAACTGCTTATTACATCAAGTCCGCATTTATACTTTAAAAACCTGAACTGAGAGACATGGCCTGCCTATTGATCAATCTATGGAGTCATTGGGGTTGAATACACTGTGCACTGCAATTGTACTTGGAAGTGCAGTGGCTGTAGAACTGAGGAGAAGATCTGAAATTAGGGGAAGCTCTGCTGATTTCCATCATCCAATCATGAGCAAGCAAAAATGTTTTTATTTTCCTTGCATGTCCCCCCTCAGATTTGCAGCGACTGCACTTCCAAGTACACTTGCAGTGCGCAGTGGATTTGCCTTTAGTAAATAACCCCCCCTCCTTGTCTCTGAACATGTTTGCAAACTAAAAGTTCTGACAATACGCATGACTTCACTGGCTCCATGCTTCTTCTGGGTCAGTGACTTGAAGTATTGATGCCAGAGATGACCAGACATCTAGCATTTTTCAGAAGGAGGTCATCAATTGCAGACTCTTCACTTCTCTCAAAACAGGTTGACTTTATAGACTCTGTTATTTTGCCCAATGAGAAAACTGAGTCACTTACAAGTCCATTTTCCAACCTGTGTATATCCTTGCTCTTCTCTGCCCCAGGAGTCAAACTCTGCACAAGCTCTGTTCCAAGGCATACAGTACACGGGGTGGACCAGGTCACCTCTCCCTCACATGAGTGTTCATGCTTGACTATTGGCCACTTGGATTTAAGTGCTTGTATTACATCATAAAAGGATATCCCATTCTCCCAAATACATGGAAATGCCAGGTATTTTATGGCAGTTACAACAAAGCAACTGAGCAGTGGGGGATCATGGGCACAGTGAGTATAACTGGGTCAGGGTGGCCTATAAATTGCAGTTGTAGTAAGCAGAGATTGCTGGAGTACCAGTACTACCCTGCATGATCCTCAAAATTCATAGAAGCTTTTATACTGAGCATTTGTGGAACCCATCAACCTTCTCCTGCCCCTCTTCCAGGGTTTCAGCAAATCCTTGTAAGACCTTTGTGTGTGTCCAGCACCTAGCTCATGCAGCAGGAGTTGCAGGCCATTGGAACTCAAAACTGTACAGGGTCACTTTATTTCACATGAACAATCTGCACTGATTGCAGCTGCCACTGTTTCTGGAACAGGAAGTGAAAGGTAATCTCCCAAATGAGACGCATACAGTGAAGGAAAATATCTGGAAGGAGTTTTAAACGCACCCTGCTTTATTGAAAACCATGTAAAAAAAAAACATCCACATGTAAACAGATGACAACAGGGGATGCCAAGTTATTTTCAGTGAACAAACCTTCTATATGACTAACAGTAATTATTTATTAGAATGGCATTTTTACTAATATTCCAGAACTATTTCAGTGAAAGACCTAAAGGCCTGATTTAAAAAGGGGTATAAGATTTACCATGGTACAGTAAACCTGTGCCAGTTTGGGTTTAATTCATTAAGGTGTCTCTAATAAGCATCATTTGTTGCTAAATATGACCTGAAAATAAATCTGATCTGAATCACATTATTCAGTACTCTACTGAGAGAATAATAAAGTTTAAGGACTGGAAGGATTTGCCCCCTTAATGACCAGGCCATTTTTTGCGATACGGCACTGCGTCACTTTAACTGACAATTGTGCAGTCGTGCGACGTTGTACCCAAACAATTTATGTCCTTTTTTTCCCACAAAAAGAACTTTCTTTTGGTGGTGTTTGACCACCTCTGGATTTTTTTTTTTCTTATTTTTTGCGCTATAAACAAAAAAGACAATTTTGAAAAAAATACTATTTTTTTTTAACTTTTTGTTATAATAAATATTCCCCCCCCCCCCAAAAAAAAAACCAACAAATTTCTTCCTCAGTTTAGGCTGACATTTATTTTTCTACATCTTTTTGGTTAAAAAAAAAAAAAAAATCGCATTTCTACAGCGATCCGAGCTAAAAATAGCCACGGATTACTGTATAAATGTCATTGGCAGGGAAGGGGTTAAATGTGTGTCCTGGGGAGTGTTTCTTACTGTGGGGGGGGGATGGGACTGCCTGGGGGAGGAGACCGATCGCTCTTCATAATCCGTATGAACAGCAGATCTGTCTCCTCTCTCCTGACAGAGCAGGGATCTGTCTGCTTACATCGACAGATTTCTGTTCAGTCTCTCTCAGGAGCGATCACGGGTGCCCAGCGGACATCGTGGCAGCCGGGCACGCGCATTGGCTCCTTTGTCCACGCCCCCCGCCCCCCCCCCATAGAGCTCTTAAAGCGGCCGACGTACAGCTATGGCGATTCGACCAGGGAAGTCAACCTGCCACAGTATAACTGCGGTGGCTGGTCGTTAACTGGTTAAACTTTTTAAAGCAAATGATTAAACCTTTTCAGTGAGATGCATGCAAAGTATTCTCTGGATGAGGTGGAGAGTGTGACATCACCCCGCCTCTCCACCTCATCCAATCAGAGAAGGCTTTGCATTCATTCAGAAAATGAAAAGTATTCTCTGAATCAGTGGTCATCAACCCTGTCCTCAGGGCCCACTAACAGGCCAGGTTTGCAAGATAACTGAAATACATCACAGGTGATCTCATTTGCTGCTCAGTGATTGCAGTATTCTAGTCTGCATCTCCCCCAAGGTAATACATAAAACCTGGCCTGTTAGTGGGCCCTGAGGACAGGGTTGATGACCACTGCTCTGAATAGCACCCATGTTAAGCGGCCAACCTCCTGTGTTCAGAGATCATCAGGCCGGCCATTCAGCACAGGATCCAGAAGCAAATGGAGATCTCTGGAGTATTGGTGTTTACTTCGGTGATTTTCCAGCTTCCAGAGCCTTCGGCCAGGTATGGTATATACATAGTTACATTGTTCCAAGCTGGACAAATTACCTGGGTAAAAATCCACCATTCAGTCTAGCTGGAGTGGTTGCTACAGGGAACACACAGACATCCTTCGATAAATAAAGCCTACTAAATATTGGGCACTTAAAGTTATTAGTAAATTATATTCGAGATATTATTTTTTATCTCTGCTTCTCATTTAGATCACATAGATATGTCTTCTAAACCATCATTCATATAACACCTTGCTTTTTACCTCTGTCCTCCCTTCCTTGTCCCCATCATCCTGTTATCTCCTCAGGGGGCCCAGAAGAAGATCCTGGATGTGGCCAACATGCTGGGTCTGTCCAATACGGTTATGCGGCTGATTGAGAAGAGAGCATTTCAAGATAAAGCCATCATGATTGGAGGCATGATTTTCACCTGTGTGGTCATGATTCTTGTCTTCAAGTATCTGACATGAAATGGAGGGGAATCCTTCAAATCCATGGACTGCCCCTCAGCCTAGTCTCTTTGCTGCCCCTCAGTCACTGTGAAACATCCCTGACACCACTAATGACAGAGAAAGGAGGAGAGGCCGTTTAGAGAGAAAACAGACTTTTAACAAAGACTTTACATGCTTCTCAAATGAAACGTATACTTCTTGTGTATTTAATACTGTGTCCTGTTCAGCTGCACATTCTTTATTAAAATTTGTGGAGTACAGGAGTGGTAGCTTGGTGATGAGCTGTGTGTATGGAATATGTAGCTGTGTGAAAGAATAGGTGCATCATCTACAGAAACTTGATATGAAGTGTTACACTTGTACGTTACTTAGTACTCGTGTACTTAAAGCAGAACTTCACTCTCTCAATTAACATTGACTATTGTTAAACTTTTATACTGCTAGCATTACCCTGTTTCCCCCAAAATAAGACCTAGCGTGATGGCTGCAATATAAGCCCTGCCCCCCAAAACAGCCCTACCCTGTTTCCCCGAAAATAAGCCCTACCCTGAAAATAAGACCTATAAGGACTTTAACTAGGGCTTATTTGGGGGGTAGGGCTTATATTGCAGCCATCACTGACAATCACGCTAGGTCTTATTTTCGGGGAAACAGGGTAGTAAATAGAAAAGTATGTGTTACTTGTTATCAACTTTTTTTATTTTTTATTTTTTTTTCATTTCTTTAGTTACTTCCTGCTTTTCAGGTCTAAGTAAATGATGTCGTACATCCCTGGAGTCTTCAGGAGGGCCTTTCTCGGCTAAGCACACCCTCCTACCTGCATTCCTGAGCTAAATGCATGTAGATTCCAGGAAGTTAATGCTACATGAATCATGTATCTCAATATAAGTGGTATCTCAGCATAATAAAGCATTGAGACATGGATGGATGGGGGTGTTTGCATTGAATATCAAAAATAAATGATATGGTGTTTTTGGTTTGTGGTGCTCAGATTCAGTGTAGTTTTGCTTTCACATGGAAAAAACACGCCCACATTAGGGTCCTAATGCCGCGTACACACGAGCGGACTTTGCGGCAGACTTTGCTCGGCTGACTTTTCAACAGACTTTACGATGGAATTTCTGAATGAACGGACTTGCCTACACACAATCCACCAAAGTCCGTCGAATTCATAGGTGATGACGTACGACCGGACTAAAACAAGGAAGTTCACACATGATCGAATTGTCTGACGAAATCCCGTTTGCTGGGCAAAGTCTGCCGTAAAGTCCGCTCGTGTGTACGCGGCATAAGAATCCAGGATAGCTTGCCCACATCTCAAGGGCACACCGTGAGCAATTAGCTTACACAAGAAGCACTTTGAAAAAAAAAAAGCAACCGTTTTCACCTCAGTAGAGGCAAGCCACTGCAGGTCACGTGCTTGTTCAGGCCCTGCCCCCAAGCAAGCAGTGTTCGTTTTGCCATCAAATTTTTAATTTTGTTTTAGTGATAGTCTTGACTAAAATGCCATTTTTAGTTTTAGTGCCATTTTAGTCATCTGCTATTGTTTTAGTTTTAGTCTTATTTTAGTCGACTAAAATCTCCAGTACATATTGGTCAAATAAAATCATTTTAGTCAACTAAAGTCTAATGTGTTTAGCTAAATTGTAATGCATGTAAGCATGTTTATAGAATTTCCAAGCTCATTATATACTCCTGGAGTAAAAACATCTAATATCATGTTATTATTTATAGTATTAAAGTTTGAACAAACTCACAGATACAGATTTAGCCACTCTGCACGGTCTGAGGAGGACTGTAATGCTGCACAGTGCTCCTGATGGTGGTCTGTCTGAGGAGGCCTGTAGTGCTGCACAGTGCTCTGGATGGTGTTCTCAGGAGACCTGTAATGCTGTACAGTACTCTGGACGGAGGTCTGTCTAAGGAGGACTGTAATGCTGCACAGTGCTCTGGATGGTGGTCTGAGGAGGCCTGTAATGCTACACAGTGCTCTGGATGGTGGTCTGAGGAGGCCTGTAATGCTGCACAGTGCTCTGGATGGTGGTTCGAGAGTCCTGTAATGATGCACAGTGCTCTGGATAGCGGTCTGAGAGAAGGCCTGTAATGCACAGTGCTGGATGGTGCTTTTACGTCTGAGGTGAGGCCTGTAATGCACAGTGCTCTGGATGGTGGTCTGATGTGAGGCCTGTAATGTTGCACAGTGCTCTGGATGCCGGTGGTCAGAGAAGGCTTGTAATGCGCACACATCGTGCTCTGGATAGACAGTGATCTGAGGGGAGGCCTCAAGCCTGTAATTGTAATGTACACACTCACAGTGCTCTCTGCTTTTGGATGGTCGTCGTTGTGAGTCGGTTAGTGGAACTCTCATCGGGAGGCCTGCAATGCAGAGTACTGTTCTGGATGGTAGTCTGATGAGGAGGTCTGTAATACTGGCTGCACAGTGCAAAGCGAAGCATACTACGGACTCAACTTTCTTGCTTGCTGGGAGCGGAAGCAGGCGGAGCTCCGTGGAAACTAGAAGTTCACAAGGGTAAACTTCCCTGCCTCACATTTTTGTTTTTGTTTTAGTCCGTTAACAAAAATGGAATTGATTTTCGTCAGTGGACAAAAATGTGCTGTACTTTTCGTTTCGTTTTTCTCACTGAAAAAAGGCCGCTGATGAAAATTTTGACAAATGTTTTGGCCGACGAAATTAACACTGCAAGCAAGGCAAAGCTGAGTGGAGCTGTCAGTAAAGCATCTGATCTGCTCCACGGGCAGCAACACCTACATACCTGATCAGATACTTGATTGACGGCTCCACTCTGCTTGACCTGGGGGGACCTGAGAAAGCATGTGACCTGCTGTGGTTTAGCCCCAACCTGGGCTGTGCTAACGTTGGCAGTAGGAGGATTACCAGTAAAGGCTTGCGCACATGGTGTATTGGAACGTATAACATAAAATACAGCCTTATTTCCAGGCTCAGGAATTACAGGTGTTGCATACAGGTATAGGCAGCTCTGAGCATAAACATGCGTACAGACTTGCGCCTTTGGATGCTGTCACACATCAGAAGTGCGTCTACCTGCTCATTTTAGGGCCCAGGTGCCATGGTTGTTGTGTACAAATTAATTTAACGTATACAGCTGTACGTGGGTATGCACAGTTCTGAATGTAAACGTGTCCATTCACGTTCCAGGTTGCCTATAGCCACGTACAGCCATATCCTGGAGTTCATTTGTACAGGTAGCTGTATGCAACACCTGTGGCTCCTGTACTGAAATGCCGGCGTATTTTAGCTCCGCACGAGCCCTTAAGTGTATGTCATTATTGCAGAGTTGTACCGCGTAGATTATAAAGTTTTTTTCTTTCAGTAACTCCTAATTTCTTGTTTTGACAACACACTAGCTTTTCTCCACTGACATCTCAAGGGATGACATTAGCCCTGCCCTGTTCTCTTATGTCGACCTACAGAGCCCTACCTTCTCTCCTAATCTTCATGACATAGGTGGAGGGGTTCTGTAGTTCAAGGAATTCAGCTTGGCAGAACTGATAAGACTGCTTGACAAAACAGACTGAACAGGACTCTTTTGGGTGGAACTCCGCTTTAAGTGGGATTTGCCTTTTCCTATAATACATGATTTGCAAAAAAACATACATTTAAATGAGCATGGAGGATCATAAGTGCCTCTGCTTTCAACATAAGTACTCACTTGGGCTTCTATATTTCTGGCAGGACTGGTGTGTTTTTTATTTATTTTTTTTTGTTTTTTTTGCCTTTTAAGTGGTATTTTAACAGCCGCAAATGAGAGAAGTTAATTATTAAGGTTTAAATACACTTTTAGGCCGGGTTCACACTAATGCGACATACGCTCCGACTTTGGGGACACATGTCGCACGACGTGTACAAATCAGTGGTTCCCTATGAGAGCCGTCCTAACTGGTCCGACACAAGTCGATCAGACTTTAGAAAAGGTTCCTGCACTACTTTGATCAGTTTTTAGCAAATTCAATATCATTGAAGTCGCATCAAAGACGGATGCTGGTCCTAACCATCCAACTTGTGACATCAAACATGGTGATTACAGTAGCAGGAAAAGGAATTTGTCACACTGGGATTGTTTTGATTGGTCAAAGGACAAGTTGGAAGTCAGAGTCAAAGAAGTCAAAGTCAGAGCAAAATCGTATCCTGTTCATTAAAGTGGGATGGAAGTAGGACCGATGTTGCAGGGCAAAGTAGGTGACAGTCGTACAACAATCATGTTGTACCGGTGTGAACCCTGCCTTAAAGCGGAGTTCCACCCGTTTTTTAGTTTATTAAAAGTCACTCACCTGTCCCACGGTCCAGTGATGCGGCCGCCCGGTGCCTCGCTCCTCTTCCCCTCTTGTCCGCGGCGCTGTCATAGCAACTGTGACAGCTTGCGGCTTCGCGGCCTGCGGTGCACTGTGAGAGTCGCCCTGTGCTCTGCTTTTGGTCAGGCAATCTTCTGGGACGTGTGACGAGTCCCAAAAGATTGCAGGGAGGGAGGAGCCGCCTAGGGGGGGAGGAAGAGGCGGCCGAGAGAAGAAAGGAAGAAGTGGGACAGGAAGTCCCTCTCAAAAGAAAGTACCCACTCCCCCTCCCCCCCCCCTCCCCCCAAAAAAATGACATGCCAAATGTGGCATGTAAGGGGGCGAGGAGTGCTTAAAGCTGAACTTCCACTTTTGGGAAGTGGGATTTGCCTTTTTTCTATAATACATGATTTGCAACAAAATGCTACATTTAAATGAGCATGGAGGATCATAAGTGCCTCTGCTTTAAACATAAGTACTCACTTGGACTTCTAGCAGATAAGAGTTGGAAGCAGATAGCGGTAGGGGTCCAGCAGTGCAGGGGTTAAGTCCGCTAGAAGCCCCTGGTGTATATACTTCAGAGCTGGGATTGGCATACACAGCTGTACATCTGTCGATTTGATTATTCTAATAGAGCCAGGGAAACTCACCCAAGCAAACACTATACGGGTCCAAATCTAGAGCCCTTATTTATACTTTCACAAAGAGAGTGCTAGACTGCAGAGGATTTTGCACTGTGTATGTTAAATCTTATCAGCCCTGTCACTGGAATGTATGATTTTTGTGTGAGTAATGTGAACCTATCCTGCATTTAAATTGAAACCCAATTCAACTTTTTTTTTTTTTGTACTGAGGGCTGAACCAACCGTTCTGCTGTTTTTATTTTTATTTTTTATTTTTTTTATAGCTGTCTGTGTCTACATTAGAGAGATTTGTCTTCACTTCCCCTGTCATTAGGGCAGGAAATGATTAGTTATCTCTCTAACGGTGACAGAGGCAACCGCAAAAGCACATTTACTTAGAAGTAGAAAAGTGAACATATGTCAGTATTTTTTATTTTTTTTTTTGGAATACCTGCGCCCCCTCATTTCTTGTCCTTTTTCTCGAATCCCCACAGAAAACACAGGTAGCAATAAAAAAAAAAAAAACAATTGCAAAGTTATTATGCAAAATGTTGTAACCTATAGCAACTGCAAATCAGCTAGAACACTGTATTATGGTCTCAGATTGGTTAGTCTGCATTTTATGTACTTTGAATTATTAAATTAAACCCTTTTGGTATGCTATACAAATAATAAGCCAAGAGAAACTTGTGAAATATTTCATGTGACATGAATGAGTTTTACTTTTTTTTTAAGCGCGTTGAGGGTGATCTCAGGATATGTTCTTCAAATTTAGTCAATTCTGGATATTTTGTTAGAGTGCCAAAGAAATGGTTTCGCTGTTGTCAAACAGCTCCCCCTACTGTTCAATGTAAGTAACCAGGTGAGGCAAGGGAATAAAGACGACACTAAAGGAATCCTATTGTTGAAGTAAGAGATAGAGGAAGTTTAAAAGTTGGTTGAACTTATTTCATAAATGTATATAGAAAGAGTGATCCTAGATTAAGACTGGGATGCCATTAAAGTTCAGCGTGTTGTGTGGTTTTCTTTGACTTTCTTGACCTTCATATTTGTTCTATGGCAGGGACTCATATAAAGCAAAACTAAAGGCTCAAGTATGTACCTTGGTTTCAACCTTGTATTGCTCTCTGTCTCCTCCAGTTTTTTACTCTTGTGATCTGTCTTCCTGTAATGCCGCGTACACACGAGCGGACTTTACGGCAGACTTTGTCCGGCGGACTTTTCGACTTTACGAATGAACGGACTTGCCTACACACGATCAACCAAAGTCCGACGGATTCGTACGTGATGACGTACGACCGGACTAAAACAAGAAAGTTCATAGCCAGTAGCCAATAGCTGCCCTAGTGTCGGTTTTTGTGGGTCGGACTAGCATACAGACGAGCGGATTTTTCTACCGGACTCGAGTCCGTCGGAAAGATTTGAAACATGTTTCATTTCTAGGTCCATCAAACTTTTGGGGAAAAAAAGTCCACTGGAGCCCACACACGATCGAATTGTCCAACGGACTCCGATCTGCCGGACCAAGTATGCCTTAAAGTCCGGTCGTGTGTACGCGGCATTAGAGGATTTCTATGTGCATTCTGCATGGTCCCACTTAAGTAGAAGCATAGCCATCCTCTTTTGCTTGCTCCCGAGATAGACTACAGTAATGGATTTATACTACCCCTAGCAAAAAGTATGGAATCATGGATTGTGGATGACTGGATGAAAGCGATATTCAGTGATGAATCATGAATTTGCATTGGGCAGGGTGATGATGCTGAAACTTTTGTTTGGTGCCGTTCCAATAAAATGTATAAAGACGACTGCCTGAAGAAAACATGCAAATTTCTGCAATCATTGATGATATGGGGTTGCATGTCAGGTAAAGGTACAAGGGGGGTGGACAGTCATTAAATCAACAATAAATGCAAAAGTTCATATTGAGATTTTGGACACTTTTCTTATTCTATCAATTGAAAGGATATCTGGTGATCATGACATCATTTTTCAGGATGATAATGCATCTTGCCATAGGGCAAAAGCTGCAAATAGCTTTCCTTCAAGAAAGACATATGGGGGTTGATTTACTAAAGGCAAATAGACTGTGCACTTTGTAAAGTGCAGTTGCTCCAAAGCTTAGTAAATGAGGTAAGGCTTCATTTTGTAAAGAGTGCCCAATCACGTGCAAGAAAAATAAAAAAAAGTTGCGTTTTTGCGTCCACATGATTGGATGATTGCAGTCGGCAGAGCTTCTGCTCATTTACTAAGCTCTGGTGCAACTGCACCTTGCAACGTGCACAGTCTTTTTGCCTTTAGTAAATCAACCCCATAATGTCAATGGCATGGCCTGCAAATAGTCCTCAATCCAATTGAAAATCTATGGTGGAAATTAGAGCTGCAACTAACGATTATTTTCATAATCGATTAGTTGGCCAATTATTGTTTCGATTAATCGGATAATAACCTTAAAAAAAGTGTGGTGTATAATTTAATATGTAAAGTTTTTAAAAAAGGCAATGTATTCTTCAAAATCTATATGCAGTGGTAAATATAAATAATCAATGATATGATTATGGAGCAAAATCTCTAATCCACTCTGAGAATAACAGACAGAAGAGATATACTGTATATACTATTGGAGGTTGAATCTGGTAAATATCATCAGACTCTGAGATCACAAGAGTGGTGATTCCATAATTTTTGCCAGGGGTTGTAGCACGCATAAGACCCTTTTCACATGTTTCTCCTGTGAAATGGTGGGTGTCAGTGGATGCATGTCCACTGACACCCGCCACCATCCGATCTGATCCTGCCCGCCAAAAACAGACAGATGGTGGTCCTATACCCCTTCCGTCTGGCGGATTGCAGTTGACACATGTCCACCGACACCCGTCTCCATCCGATCCGATCCGATCCTGCCCGCCAAAAACAGACAGATGGTGGTCCTATACCCCTTCCATCTGGTGGAACGGATGGAAACAGACAAGCGTTCCGTTTCCATTTGATTGCCTCATAGAGGAGAGCAGGACCGTGTCAGTGTCCACCCTGCATAGCGGAGCAGACACAAACCCGTCATCTGCCTGCTCAGGGGAGAGATCCCCCGCTGAGCAAGCTTATTCCACTTACTGAAGGCGCTGGGGTGAAAGGGACCTTAAAGTGATCGTGAAGGTAAAAATTTTAAAAAAATAAATAAAATAACAAACATATCATACTTACCTCCACTGTGCAGCTCGTTTTGCACAGAGTGGCCCCGAACCTGCTCTTCTGGGGTCCCCCGGCGGCTCCTCCCCACATCTGATAACCCCCTCGGAGAAGCGCTTCCCCGAGGGGATTACCTTGCGGGCGCGCCCCGAGTCCAGCATTCGGCATCCATAGAAGCTGAATGCAGGACTCTGCCCCGCCCCCAGCGCTCGCGTCAATGGATTTGATTGACAGCAGCGAGAGCCAATGGCTGCGCTGCTATCAATCTATCTAATCAACAGCTGAGAACCCCGGGCAGAGAGACAGCGAGTCCCCGTGGGTCAAGTTTGAGGGTTCAGGTAAGTAAAATAAGGGGCTGGTCACTGACAGGTGTTTTTTCACCTTAATGCATAGGATACATTAAGGTGAAAAAACACGAGGGTTTACAATCCCTTTTAAGCATTACATGTAACCACAACTTATGGGCACTGCCTATTTCAAATAAACGTAAGCAAGTGGGGAGATAACGAGGTTTGGTAGCTCATGGAGGATATTATAGGGAGGCAGAAAACACAGTAAGAAGTTATTTAATGAAAAATGGATTACAGGGTCATTAATTGTGTATGGAAGATGTTTTTGAAAATAATGATATAGCTTAGCGTCACTTTAAGCTCAAACCTTCAGCAGGATCACTGAGATGGGTGAGGTTCCATGGACTGGGGAGACCTGGAGACTTCAACAGGGAGATCCTACTATTATTAACACACAAGCGGTCCAGTACCATACCTTCCAACTTTTTGATATGGGAACGAGGGACTATTAGCATAAGTATGTAGGCATAGAACAAATCCTCTACCACGCCCCCTTAAAGAAGAATTATACAAAAAAAATAGTTAAACCCACAAATGCTTTTTTTACCACTACTATTATACTGGCTTTTGACATTTACAAATGCAGCCATTTAGAATTTTGGATAAAAGGTTTAGCACTGAGAAACACTTTTTGAAAAATAAAAAGTTAATTTTTATACAACTAT
Organism: Lithobates clamitans; assembly: GCA_037952925.1. NCBI lineage: Eukaryota > Metazoa > Chordata > Amphibia > Anura > Ranidae > Lithobates > Lithobates clamitans. The sequence goes on from JBBGZY010000649.1 coordinate 3,886,120, forward strand.
ATAGATTAGACCAAAATGAGGGACACATTAGGAGGAATGAGGGAAAGAGGGACTTTGTTCCAAATCAGGGACAGTCCCTTGAAATCAGGGACAGTTGAGAGCTATGGGTGATCCAACCCATCAGCATGTGTCTAATACCAAAATATCAGTAAATGAGGACTAGCTTTGATCTGCACTATTTTCTGCTTGGTGGCACATTTGCCTTCTTCTCATAAATAACATTCAGAGGCCTCGATTAGATATTGACAGCTGACAGTAGCGATAGCGTGTGAACAAGCCATAAGCTGCCCTGAGAAGGGCGTCCTCGTGTTTCCATTCAGCTGCATCAGAATGGAAAAAGCACGAGCTGAGGGGAGAGGAGACGGAAGGGAGATGCACAAAGCAGACAAATATGATGTGCAGAGGAAAGATTGATAGAAGGAGAGTGTGCTGGCTGAGAGTGTAAGCAGTGACACACCAACTTCCCAGGGACTGTCTGGCATTCCCAGCTCTGAGCCAAAGACTGCACACAGATATTTCTCCTTGTCTTTCAGTGACCGCCCTGAGTCAAGGACAGACTGAACCTTTGGGCGACATATCAACAACAGCCAGGATACACCTGCCCCAGCCTCCTCCAGCCATAACACTACACAGTGGAAGGCAGGGAGCGACCAAAGGAATGACGAGGAACGTGAGCAGGGAACACCAGCAGAGGGGAATGCTACTGAATGGAATGCTGGCTTCCACAATGTTGGTTTCAGAATAAATAGAGCAACGTGCCCAGGATAGTACTCTAGAATAGTATGTGAAACAACTAAAGGGTTAGTTCACCTTTACCAAAATAAAAACTGCCTATGCAGATAAGGGGCATCTGTTTATAAAACCAAACTGAGCCTTGGCACCCCAGATGTTTTGGAACTACATTTCCCATGATGCTTATGCACTCTGCAGTGTAGTTGAGCATCATGGGAGATGTAGTTCCAAAACATCTGGGGTGCCAAGGTTCACCATCACTGGTGTAGGCTATTTACATACCTCCAAAGCCTGACTGAAAAACTCCCAGGATGTTGCTAAGAGGGGCCCAGCTGTTACTGCTCACCTCCACCATCACAGGAGTGATCTCTCAAATGCTGAACTCTGAACTACTGCACCAGGGGAGAGAAAGCGCATGTGAGTGGATTTAAATCAGAGAAAGAGCTCCCTCCAGTGAGGGCGAAGGAGAACAGTAAGAGCTGGGCCTCTCGCAATTTCCTTAGCAACTTCTTTGGAGTTTTCCAGTCAGGCTTTATGAGACTCGTAAATGGCCTACATCTATAGCAAGGGCATTATTCAACTTTGGTCAAAGCTGCACAGCTTGTTTTTATCTACAGGCTCCCTTTATCAGGCAGTTTTTGGAAAAGGGGAACTATGCCTTTAAGTAGTTTTAAACTTCAGCGTTTTTAGGTTAGCACACTGAGCCCAATAGAATAAACATTCCCCAGTAAACTATTTGTTAAAATTCTTACCCCAGCACTTGCAGTTTACAGCTTTCAATGCTGCTTGCTCTCTCAGTGCTGCTTCACTGAAAGAGTGGACAGTGCAGTCTAGAGACAATCTGTTGTCTTGGAGAAGGAAGGAAGAAACAGGTCAGTGCTTTCCCATCCTAGGCTAGGGGGCTCTATGTTCCTGTTGATTCACACAGTGACAGTTCTAGTCCCTGCATGCAAAGGTGAGCCAGTGGCGGCTGGTGCTCAAAATTTTTTGGGGGGCGCAAACAAACTATAAAATACTGAACCCCCCCATCAATTGTAGCCTCACTGTGCCCATCAATTGTAGCCTCACTGTGCCCATCAAATGCAGCCACTGTGCCCATCAAACGCAGCCACTGTGCCCATCATATGCAGCCACTGTGCCCATCATATGCAGCCACTTGTGCCCGTCAAATGCAGCCACTTGTGCCCATCATATGAAGCCACTGTGCCCGTCAAATGCAGCCACTTGTGCCCGTAAAATGCAGCCACTTGTGCCCGTCAAATGCAGCCACTTGTGTCTGTCAAATGCAGCCACTTGTGCCCATCAAATGCAGCCACTTGTGCCCAGTATATGCATCCACTTGTGTCCATCAAATGCAGCCACTTGTGCCCATCATATGCAGCCACTTGTGCCCATCAAATGCACCCACTTGTGTCCGTCAAATGCAGCCACTTGTGCCCGTCAAATGCAGCCACTTGTGCCCGTCAAATGCAGCCACTTGTGCCCTTCATATGCAGCCACTTGTGCCCATTATATGCAGCCATTGTGCACATCAAATGCAGCTACTTGTGCCCAGTATATGCAGCCACTTGTGCCCAGACAAACTATAAAATACTGAACCCCCCCATCAATTGCAGCCTCACTGTGCCCTTCAATTGTAGCCTCACTGTGCCCATCAAATGCAGCCACTGTGCCCATCAAACGCAGCCACTGTGCCCATCATATGCAGCCACTTGTGCCCGTCAAATGCAGCCACTTGTGCCCATCATATGAAGCCACTGTGCCCGTCAAATGCAGCCACTTGTGCCCGTCAAATGCAGCCACTTGTGCCCAGTGTATGCAGCCACTTGTGCCCAGTATACGCAGCCACTTGTGCCCATCAAATGCAGCCACTTGTGCCCATCAAATGCAGCCACTTGTGCCCAGTATATGCATCCACTTGTGTCCATCAAATGCAGCCACTTTTGCCCATCATATGCAGCCACTTGTGCCCATCAAATGCACCCACTTGTGTCCATCAAATGCAGCCAGTGCCCGTCAAATGCAGCCACTTGTGCCTGTCAAATGCAGCCACTTGTGCCCATCATATGCAGCCACTTGTGCCCATTATATGCAGCCATTGTGCACATCAAATGCAGCTACTTGTGCCCAGTATATGCAGCCTCTTGTGCCCAGTATATGCAGCCATTTGTGCCCATCAAATGCAGCCACTTGTGCCCATCATATGAAGCCACTTGTGCCCATCAAACGCAGCCACTTGTGCCCATCAAATGCAGCCACTTGTGACCATCCAATGCAGCCACTTGTGCCCATCATATGCAGCCTCACTGTGCCCGTCAAATGCAGCCACTTGTGCCCAGTATATGCAGCCACTGGGCCCACCACCCCCCGCTCGTGGCTCTGACGCCCTTCGCTCATAGCTCTGACGGCCCCCTGCTCACGGCTCTGACACCCCCCAGCTCGCGGCTCTCTGACAGAACCCCCCACAGGTGGTTACTTACCGCCAGTCCTGATGTCCATCATCGTGTCTCCTCTGTGCCACCTCTTCCAAAACGCTACTTGTGCCTATCAAATGCAGCCACTTGTGCCCAGTATATGCAGCCACTTGTGCCCAGTATATGCAACCACTTGTGCCCATCATATGCAGCCACTTGTGCCCGTCAAAAGCAGCCACTTGTGCCCATCAAAAGCAGCCACTTGTGCCCATTATATGCAGCCACTTATGCCCATCATATGCAGCCATTTGTGCCCATCATATGCAGCCACTTGTGCCCATCAAATGCAGCCACTTGTGCGCATCATATGCAGCCACTTATGCCCATCATATGCAGCCATTGTGTCCATCAAATGCAGCCACTTGTGCCCATCATATGCACCCACTTGTGCCCATCAAATGCAGCCGCTTGTGCCCATCATATGCAGCCATTTGTGTCCATCATATGCAGCCATTGTGCCCATCAAATGCAGCCACTGTGCCCATCATATGCAGCCACTTGTGCTCATCAAATGCAGCCATTTGTGCCTGTCAAATGCAGCCACTTGTGCCCTCCATATGCAGCCACTTGTGCCCATCATATGCAGCCATTTGTGCCCATCATATGCAGCCACTTGTGTCCATCATATGCAGCCACTTGTGCCCATCATATGCAACCACTTGTGTCCATCAAATGCAGCCACTTGTGCCCATCATATGCAACCACTTGTGTCCATCAAATGCAGCCACTTGTGCCCATCATATGCAGCCACTTGTGCCCATCATATGCAGCCTCACTGTGCCCATCAAATGCAGCCACTGTGCCCACCGACTCCCCTTGCGGCTCTGACGGCCCTCCCCTGCTCGCGGCTCTCTGACAGAACCACCCAAAGGTGGTCACTTACCACCAGTCTTGATGTCTGTCCTCGTGTCTCCTGTGTGCCACCTCTTCCTAAGCGCCAGGCATCCAATAGGATGCCCTGGCGCTTTGGCCAATCGGGAAACAGGTCTGACGACCTACCTCCCTGATTGGCGGGGAGGAGCGTTAATGTGAAAATAGTGAAAATTCATTTGCTATCATCACACAATTGGGTGGGATTAGGGCGCACTCTCTGTGCCCCGAGCCCACCCTATTTTGAAGCCTATTGGAGCCTCTGGCTCTAATCAGGTGCTTCAAAAAGTACCACCCCCTCCCGTCCCCGCCATAGGAATCCATGCGTCCGGCGGCCTGAAAGGGGCCAGGCGCATGGATGGGGAGGGGGGGGGCAGCACCCATGCGCCCACAATGCACGGACTGCCCCTGAAGGTGACTCCAAAGATTGCTGCAAGAGAAATTAGCCACCCTGACATAGGAAACCTAGGGCAGCGGCTATGGCACCAGCATAAACTGGGACATACAGTGGGAAAAATTAATATTTGTTCCCCTGCGGATCTTTAAAGTTTGCCCACTTGCTCATAAGTGTATTTTAATGATAGTGACAGAATATCAACCAAAAATGCAGAAAAAAAACATAAAACAAATGCTATAAATTTAAGTTGCAGATCAGTGAGTAAAGTACCGTATATACTCGAGTATAAGTCGAATTTTTCAGCACATTTTTTTGTGCTGAAAGTGCCCCCCTCGAGTCAAGCACTTTTCTGCAGCAAAAAATTTCATTTTCCGAACCGATTTTGGGGCGCCGTATCTCAGGGCCACTTGGTGCTAGAAACCCCAAATTTGGTATGCAAACCCAGTGGACCTAGTACCATAACATATCCAAAGCTGAAGTTCCTAGCATTAAGTGGCCCCGAGATACGGGGCCCCAAAATCGGTTTGGAAAATGTCATTCTCTGCTGCCGAAAAGTGCTTGACATTTTCTGAACCGAATTTGGGGCCCCATATCTCAGGGCCACTTGGAGCTAGGAACCCCAAATTTGGTGTGCAAACCCAGTGGACCTGGTACCATAACATATCCAAAGCTTGGGTTCCTAGCACCAAGTGGCCCTGAGATACGGGGCCCCAAAACTGGTTCAGAAAATGTCATTCTCTGCTGCAGAAAAGTGCTTGACATTTTCTGAACTGATTTTTGGGGCCCTGTATCACGTGGCTACTTGGTGCTAGAAACCCCAGCTTTGGAAATTTTATGGGGCTAGTTCCACTGGGTTTGCAAACCAAATTTGGGGTTCTTAGCACTAAGTGGCCCCGAGATACAAGGCCCCAAATTCGGCCAACTGTGTCTATCTGCAGCAATGTCATTTCGGGACCCTTTGGGTTCAGAGACCCCAAATTTTGGCTGCAGCTAGGGGGCATCTAGGAACCCTTAACTACCGAGTTTGAAGTTCAGGGGACCTATGGCTGCAAATGGGCACAGTGAGGCATGCAAATGGGCACAGTGATGCTGCAAATGGGCATTGTTGACCCTCTTTTCCACTTACAGTAGCTGTGCATTTCTCACCCTCGTCTTATACTCGGGTCAATAAGTTTTTCCCATTTTTTTTGTGGTAAATTAGGGCCTCGACTTATACTCGGAACAACTTATACTCGAGTATATACGGTAAGTATTTGATCCCCAAGCAAAACATGACTTAGTACTTGGTGGAGAAGTCCTCGTTGGCAAGCACAAAGGTAATACTTTTCTTGTAGTTGGTGACCAGGTTTGCACACATCTCTCAGGAGGGATTTTGGTCCACTCTTCTTTACAGATCTTCTTTAATCGGTATGTTTTGGGTCATTGTCATGCTGGAAGACCCATCCACGACCCATATTCAGTGTTCTGGCTGAGGGAAGAAGGTTCTCATGCAAGATTTTACAACACCATGCCCCGCCCATTGGCCCATCAATGCGGCAAAGTCGGCCTGTACCTTTAGCAGAGAAACAGCCACAAAGCATAATGCTTCCACCTCCGTGCTTGACTTTAGGGATGTGTTCTTAGGGTCATTGTCAGTATTTTTCTTCCTCGAAACATGGTGAGACGAGTTAATACCAAAGAGCTCTTTTTTTCTCATCTGACCGCAGCACTTTCTCCTAATCCTTCTGTGAATCATTCAGATGCTCATTGGCATGACTGTACATGTGCCTTCTTGAGGAGGGGGCCTCAACATGAGCATGGAGGAGCAGATCAGGAGAGCTGCTGATTGACAGTCAGCAGCTCTCCGCTCGGGAGGTGAGAGAAGTGAGCCATCTGCGATGTCCGTGGCTTGGTTCTCAGTGAAGAGGCGGCGGGGCATCGGACTGTTTCTGCATCCACTTAGGTAAGTATGATTATTGGATAAAAACATAATCCTATACTCTCTTTTAATGAAGTAGAAACCAGCAAGAGGTTTAGGCTGAATTCAAATTATGTGGGGTGACCGGCATTTTATTGCATTGTCACCACAAGGACACGCAGAAAACAGTTGATTTCTGTGTCTCTCATTCACACTGCAATTCAGCCCAGAGCCACTCGGCAGTGAGCTGCGATTAAAATGTAGACATGCTGCATTTTATTGCAGCATACCGTACAGGATTGTGTGTCACTGTACAGCAGCACGCTGCTGTACAGTGATTTGAATGAAGTGTACTTTTATACACTTCAAATAAAGTTCAGTGAAAAAAAAAAGGATTTGTGTGATGCACTGAATTGCCCACCGCACTGCCCCCTACCGCAGCTTTAACAGACAGCTGCCAGAGAGGGGGGAGTTGGTGATAGTTTCCCCCTGAAAGAAAATGTATTATGGAATGCTCCTGGCAGCAGCCAACCAAAGATATGTGTTTGTTCCTCTAGGGGTCTCCAAACTGTGGCCCTCCAGTTGTTCCGGAACTACAATTCCCATCATGCCTAGTCATGTCTGTGAATGTCAGAGTTTTACAATGACTCATGGGACGTGTAGTTCTGCAACAGCTGGAGGGCCGTAGTTTGGAGATCCTCGCTAGCACGATGTCACTGAATCAAACTGGCTACTGCTGATATAAAGCAAATGACCTTACCATCTGAGTTTTAATCTTGACCTCTGGATATTCGGTCTGATGATTACTGTCCACATCTGGTTCACGTTTGGCATCTGTAAGAAGCCTTTATATAGGAAGTTTAATCTCGATGAATCTGAGCACAGTGTAAATTCCTGACCCACATTACTGTTTTGTCAATCTGTTTTGCAGGCTGTTAAAAGGAACATTCAAATGACATTCAAATTTTACTAATTTCTCCTCTCTGCCAATGCTCCTCTCTGCCAATCCCTTCACTGGCTTCCCCTACCCCACCGTGTAAAATTCAAAATGCTAACCATAACATACAAAGCCATTGACAACATCGCCCCCATCTACATCACCAACCTCATCTGCAGATATCGCCCAAATCGCCCCCTCCGCTCCTCCCAGGGCCTCCTGCTCTCTAGCTCCCTTGTTACCTCCTCCCATGTTCGCCTTCAGGACTTCTCCAGAGCCTCTCCCATCCTCTGCAATTCCCTGCCCCAGTATGTCCGATCAGCCCCTACCCTGTCCACCTTTAGGAGATCCCTGAAAACTCATTTATTCAGGGAAGCCTATCCCACACCCACATAACTGTCCCTGAGCCACCACCATCAAATCATTCTTTGCAGCTATTACCTTTTGACCACCACCCCCTCCCTTTAGAATGTAAGCTCTACGAGCCGGGCCCTCCTGTACCTTTTGTATTGAAGTGTACTGTAATTGTGTTGTCCCCCTTATACATTGTAAAGCGCTGCGTAAACTGTTGGCGCTATATAAATCTCATATAATAATAATAATAATTTCTGTTTGTCTTTGCAGTGCCACAATCTTTTTCATAGCTATCTTTACTTAGGATTTTTTTTCAACTGTATATCTGTACATTTTATTTATACCTTTTGAACATCACAATCCTCTCCTCCAAGTACATACCGCCTTGCATTCTGTGAAAAGAATGCAAGGCCGATTTTAAATGGAGGATGAGGTACAGCGATCATTTTGTTACAGCCAGTAATGAAAACCCTATCACCGGACATTCAGTGCTGACAGGAGAGTGTGGGCTGAATGAAAATAAGGGATGGGGGCACACTTCACTTAAATAAGCTGGCATGAGTATACAGAAGCAGTGTTCTACCAAATCAGGCAATGAGAGCAGACGGAATATTTGTCCATTATCACATCAATAGCGTACTTGTTTATTTGTCAAAACGTGAACCATGCCACGTATATTCACATTGTGAATTTCTATAGTCTAGGTATTGTCTTTGTTGGGGGAAATAGTCAAACGTCTGGTCCACCAGAGGGCAACATTTCAACACAATTATACCTATCCACTACTAAAGATGCACAAAAAAAACAAAAAACACATAATATACAATTATGACCAAATAGTTTTTTTCTTTTTGAAAATTTTTAATAGTTTTATCACAAATAAAGAAAAAGAGGTACAAGACAATCAAAGTAGAATAGTACAGAGGTTTCATGGTATAAAATATCAAACAAAATGTTGAGAGACTAAACTTTGAGCTTGTGCAAACAATACCTTATCTGCCAGGCTGGTTTTACCCAGTTGAAATCATAAATATTATCAACATTAAAGCGGAGTTCCATCCAAAAATTGAACTTCCGCTGTCCAGATTCCTCCCCCCCTCAGGTGTCACATTTGGCACCTTTCAGGGGGGAGTAGATACCTGTCTAATACAGGTATTTGCTCCCACTTCCGGCAAAAGATCGCTGCAGTATCTGCAGCAAATTACGCCATGTCCGCTCTCCCGCTATCTTCTTGGAGGCACACAGGTCCCAAAAGCCAGCAGGAACCACTCAGAACGCGCAGTGCGACTCGCGCAAACGCATTAGGGAACCAGGATGTGAAGCCGCAAGGCTTCACTTCCTGATTCCCTTACTTAAGATCCCTGTCGCCTCCACCCGGGAGCCGGGGGACAGGTCGTGTCCTTAATTTAAAAGTCAGCAGCTACAGTATTTGTAGCTGCTGACTTTTAATATTTTTTTTAGGTGGAACTCCGCTTTAAGGGAAGAAGAAAATAGATGCACAGGTCGTATTCCTCCCTCTATCTAGAAGCTCAACTAGATTGATTTGCGAACACTGGAGAGTGCAAAATCTGGCACAGCTGTGCATGGTAGCCAATCAGCTTCTAACTTCAGCTTGTTCAATTAAGCTTAGACAATAAAACCTGGAAGTTGATTGGTTTCTATGCAGGGATGCACCAGATTTTGCACGCTCCAGTTTTAGTAAATCAACCCCCAAATGTACTCTGTACCACTATAAAAGGAAAGCAGAGTAGAAGAAAGGAGAAGGGGATAAGAGAGGGGGGGAAGAAAATGAGAAAGGAAGAATAGAACGTCCACTTGTCATGTCATCCAACCAAGACCGGAGGCATCCATCACTGTGTACTCTGCGTAGAACATAAATCTGCACCTGCAGGGCATAGATTAAGTAGGGGGAGTTTTGAAAAGGTCCCACAGTTCCCAGACCTGGTTATGGGCATCTAGCGAGTCATTTAGAGAAGCGGGTATGTATTCCATCCTCTTCACATATCGGATCCTGGTATGCAAGTCAATCGGGGGGGAGGTTTCTGTTTCTTCCACTTGAGTGCAACCAAGCACCTCACCAAGGTTAACACCTGCGCTCTGAGTTTTTTTTTAGAGGTTTTAGAAAATGTTTAGGGGGTTAGGGGGATCCCAAAAGATAGGTTTTGGGGTTGAAGGGGATACAGGATCCAAAGATGAACTGGACAATCATATGAACTGTCCGCCTGTAAGGGGCCAACAGAGGGCATCAAATAGTTGTATTTTTACAGTCATGTGTGAGGACACATTCCTCAATTAGTTTGAAGAGAGCTCTGCCTAAGTCTTATTCAAGCCTATGTAAATCCTATGCAACTAAGCAAAGTATTCACAGCCTTATAATTTCGATAATATTTTTTAAATGTCCCAAATACCTTTTTGAGCCTTATTTTACAAAAGTCATAAGACCGCTGTCTTTCTTGCTAAGCTGAGCTCCTGGGGTTGTGGGTGAAGGCTTTCCTTTAGGAGCTCACCACCATAGCTATCACCCACACTGTAGCTTTCTGCCTGTCAGGCCTGGCCTCAGCCCCTCCTTCTCTGAGTTGGCTGTTTAGCTGTCGGCTAATTGCGAGCTCCTATCTCTACACAGTTACTCAGCTGTTGATGATATCCTGCTCGTCAGTCCTTCCTACTAAAGCCATCCAGTCCAGAGGAGCTCTGCCTTCGCCTTGGTCAAACATCACAGAAACTATCTTCTGCGATCCTGTTTAAAACTTGATCCAGAATGCAGTTGCAATACAAAGGTTATCCCCGCACTAGTATGGATCTCACCAGGTATAAAGCTGATCTTGCTCTCCAGAAATGAGAGGTTCCAGGTGCTGGCTAATGCTAGTAGAAGCTGTGTGCAAACGAGAAAGTCCGGACAGCCGCACTCCAGGAAGTAATAATCCAAATGTCTTTATTTTAAAATCAGGAACATATCAGATACAGGACACCATGGACAGAGTGTACAGATGATAGGCTAACGCGTTTCGCACTTATCCAAGTGCTTACTCATAGCTATGAGTAAGCACTTGGATAAGTGCGAAACGTGTTAGCCTATCATCTGTACACTCTGTCCATGGTGTCCTGTATCTGATATGTTCCTGATTTTAAAATAAAGAAATTTGGATTATTACTTCCTGGAGTGCGGCTGTCCGGGCTTTCTCATTTGCACACAACCTGTTTAAAACTTGCTTTGCTGACATCCCTTCTGCTCCAGATCCTACTTTCTGTTCCACTACATTAATCCCTGACTTCTGGCTTGGCTGACTCTCCGTTCCGTTTACTGAACTTTGGTTATGTTTTAACTACATTTGTTCTTTTTAATTTTATTATTAAACAAGTGTGATTTAACTGTACTTCTGTCTCTGCCTGATTTCATAGTTTCTGAGACTGCCCTTGTGGGTTGACAGTGGTACTCCTACAGGAGCAACTGTCGAACACCTCGGGCAGTTTGGTCAATGCCTCCCTTAAAGTGTAACTCCACTTTCATAGAAAAATAATTTGCAAAAAAATAATAATATAGCATATACAATCATATTGTAATTGAATGTTATTAAACATTAAGTTTCTTCTTCAATCTGCAGCTGCTGTCATTTTATGTAAAATGCAATGCATTATGGCTACCTGGAGGTGTTCTGTACACAGAATGTGTACAGAACACCCCCAAGAAACATCATTTCCTGCTTGTGTGATTGGTTCACTGATTTTCCCAGAAGTCTACACTAAGATACAAGTCAGATTTTTGGCATCCACTGCAACAAAAAATTAAAATTTTGGTAAGATACTCCCAATAGGAATTCACGTCTACAGGGATGCAAACCCACCAGTTTTCCTCATTAGAGCCCTACAGCTGCAGCAGCTGGTTGATAATTATAAAACCACTCCCATTAGACTCCCACAGGGGCACAGAGAAACAAACCGCGATTTATTCAGAATAACAAAAGGTAGGAATTTGCATCAAAATTTGTTAAAATCCCTGCAATGTCCATAGATCACCCAGAGGGGAATATTTTTTTTCTCAACAAAAGGTACTCTTTAAAAAGTGATCCTGTGAGGTCCCAAAATCTCACCTTGTGATGCCTGTTGCTTTGTGTGAATAAAGGACAAGATTATTACAATACAAGGGTGTGCTGGTAAAGATCCTTTTTCTACTGGTGCACAGCGGACAGACAGCAGCACTGCCACAGGAATAGGACCCTGTGGTTAGTACTGTCACCAATACCAGGAAGAGGACCAGTATGCCAGAAGCAACAGGTCTTTCTACAAGGGTAAACAATGGTCAGTGCAAGCATTGAAAAAGCAATCATGTCTTGGGTTTAAAAACACTTTAAAAAAATTCTAATGCTAGTTGCCTAGTTGTCATGCTGACTCCCTTACCTCATAGCTTTGAGCCACAAACCCAGAACAAGTATGCTAATGAAGACTTTTTATCCATTATCTTTAGATGCTGCTTGGGTTGGAGGGGACTAAAGTAAGCCTGCTACTCTGCCCTGAATAGGGAAAGCACAGGTTTGCTTTAAGTCACACATATATATAGTGTTATGTTCGATTTGTCATGTGATACTCAAATGGAATAGTCAGAATTTCATTTGGGCCAGTTCACAGCACGAAACTGTCCTCCAGATCCGCTCCGCATGCGTTTCTGCATGTGGATTTTTAATGCTTTTTGATGAATTCCAGTGCATTTTGTATGTGTTTCAAGATGCATTCCATTTGAAATTTTTTCTTCTTTTTCCTGTACTGGGGTTCAGTGTTTTTTTTAATGCTTTTTAGTGCGTTCCAGTATAGTTGTGTGCAGGAAGAAAGCTGCATGTTGTACCCCTTTTCTGGAAAGGAAAAGCACTGGAATGTACTGTGCTGGTGAGAACCATGCCATTGGAACCCATATAACCTACTTTCCAAGATTTTTTGATGCAGAAAGAAAAAGCATGGCACGGCATGATGTGTGAGCTGGCCCTAAATAACAGAAAGAGGGGGGGGGGATTTGCAGGGACAAGGTCATCCAGTGCCCATGGAGAAGATGCCTGTAGTACCCTCCTCTAGTTAGGCTGCTAGGTTAAATTTCGTTTGTGACTTTGCTGCAGTCGGTGGAGCAGTAATGTATTGTTTTTGTCTGGTCAGGGTTTCCTGAGTGTTTGATTCTCCCACCTACTTCTGGGGGAAGATTCCAGAATATAGGGCTGGGAGAGTCAAATGTACAGTATGAATATTTAGCAGCTGGGAGATAGCTAGTGAGACAAGAAATAGCCACTGCCACAGCAGATGGTGGGCTGAGGGCCTGAAGAAGATTGCTAAGGGATTATTTTCTAGAGAGCGTTATCCTGGAGTCCTGGTTTTGAGAAGAAGCTTTGTTGCCCTCATGAGGAAATATATGTGGATGCTGGGTGGCAGACAGCTCCTGGGACATTGTGAGTAAAGACCTTGCTGTGGATAATTGGACTTTTGGATGTGCAAGTGCTAGAAATGAACTAATTGCCAGAAGATACTATATGGACTGGGACTGCTCTTATAGAGTCCTAAATATATTGGCCATCCCCTGTTACCTCCAGGAAAGGCTACTTAGAGAAGATCGGTGAGAAGACATTCCCTAGTCCAGTGATGGCGAACCTTGGCACCCCAGATGTTTTGGAACTAAATTTCCCATTATGCTCATGCACTCTGCAGTGTAGTTGAGCATCATGGGAGATGTAGTTTGAAAACATCAGGGGTGCCAAGGTTTGCCATCACTGCCCTAGACTAAGCCTGTTTTGTCCAAGGGCATGGAGCTGTGCCTGTGACAGGCAGCCTCTGTACTAGCAAGGGGGACCTAGGCATATTCTCAGCATGCCCCACTCCCCCTATCCCCTAATGTGGACGTCCCTGTTCGTCATCTGCAGCTGGGGTCTTTGAAATTACCACTACAGCCTGTCTGAGGGTTTAAAGGTGCAAAAAAAAAGAAAAGATTGTCAGCCGGCTGGCTGGCACCCCCAGAGTGCTAGTACCTGGTACAGACCACACCACCTAAGTGGTGCAATAAATGGATATAAATACCTGAGACATCACTGTGCCTCTGCTTGGGCTCCTCTCGTCAGGTGGGGCAGTCCCCAGGCAGCAAGACAAGTCAGTAAAGAAGGGCTTTCAGCTCAGTTGAACATACTCTACTTTGCAGTCCCCTTCCCTAACACAAATAAACAGTGCCCATGGCAGCTCTCCCTCCTATCCCACTTCCACCTCCCCCAGTCATGTATTTGTTTATCATTTCTAGAATAGAAATCTATATATGAAGTACACAGTGACATCACTGACATGATCAGATTGATTATACTGTAAATATGTCCATGTATACTTAGAAGACAAACAATCACAGCAGATCAGTGCATACTACCAAATCATTATTTAGGATGGATGGCCAAACTCTTAATTTCTGCAGATTAAGCAAAGATGCTGCAGGTTTAACCTATTGGGAAAAGTTATCTCCAGAGGATCTGGTTTTTCACAGTGATATAAGTAGAAGCTCTAATACGTGAGTGAATTTACATGGGATAGGATGTGTGATGTAATGTACACATTTCTGAGTCTTCAGTGCCTGGAGCTATGTGACATGTGGACTTCTAACTATCCTTCTGTCTGACATCGTACACTACTCTGGGATGACACGATAAGAAAGACCCATCTAAAACGTTGACATCTACTGTTACAGCATGAAGAAGTTGCTTGGGGAGCCTGGTTAAAAAAATTAAGGGCTGAGAGGATTGAAGAGGCAATGTGATAAAAAAGAGACAAGGCCTGGTGGTTGATCAAATACGACAAGACAGTGAAATAATGAAACAGGCAGAAAAGGATAGGGCAATAAATGAAGGGGATAAAATGATAAAAGGTTGTATGATCGGAAGAGGCAGGATACAAATATAGCTGATAGTGCTATATGTGCTATAATTGGCTAATTAGCCAGGGTTTGAGAACCTATCTTAGATGGAGGATCAATAAAGACCAAATAGTATCCAACAAACTTGACAAGCTGTCATCATCCAGGAACCAGATTACACTAGGAGCTGCCACAACACATTCTTTACATATATCGACATCTGTAGGGCTGTACGTACACTGACAGACACAACTGCTTACAAGGTCCACACAAAAATGCTTTGTTGCATTTTAATAATACAGTCCTGCCAATCTAAAGGGTACATTTTGCTGACAATTGTTATTTGTAGCTTATGAACAAAACCTTAATTTAAAGGGAATGGTGAAGTGTCAACTTTATTAAATTAAAAGTTAATCAGTCAATAATCAGTATCATAAACAAATATGTAATCATAGCTACATCAGATCATGCCCTGAAGCACTGGGGTCCACAACTGCTTGCAATACAATGATTAATTCGAGTTGAATAAAACACCTGGACAGATGACTTACACCCATGTGTCCTCAAAGAGTTGAGCTCTGTTATTTCAAAGTCATTGTTTCTAATTTTTAGAGCCTCTTTCATGACTCACATGGTACCACTGGATTGGTGCAAGGCCAATGTGGTGGTCTGGAGTCTTTATTTCAACCTAACTATGTAACTATATGAGTTCCAGTATCATTGAATATATAGTTTGGGAAATGTATTATAAATTTGTAATCTGCATCAATAGAGAAATTGCCCTTTAAATGCAGATTAAAGAGACAGGGAACCCGTTAATGATCTTGCTATGTGGCTTCATGACAAATAACTACTGTCCTAACCAAAAAATCCTTTTTACATACAGAGCAGTATACTATTTCCACTTTCTCCATTTAATTTTCAGCACCTTATAAGATCTAAAACTGTCCTTTATATATTTATAGAAGTAATACACCTTTTGCACAAAACAGGGATCATAGTTAAAAGAGAAGTGTGGGATTAAAAAAAAAATTCATACTCATTTATACTTGGTGAATGCAGCATCTGTCTGATACTGCATCTATACTGCCACCTCTAAGACCAAGAACTGAGCAATCAAAGACTTTCAGTCATTGCTCTGTGCTCTGCCCCTCCAGTGCTCAGTGAAGCACAGGGCTGTGGAGGGGGCAGGAGTGGCTGTCTTAGCGGTGTGCTGAGAGGCTGAGCCAACTGCTGCTCAGGCATCTACGTGGATCCCCACATTACAGTCAAGATCCCTCCAAAACCTGGACTGAGTCAAGATCCCTCCAGAGCTGATGTCAGCTGACAGTGAGCTTTAGCCCGCTGTTGGCTGAATCTGGGTCATAGGTGTGCAAAAGTGCACACCTGTTACTCACAGGAGAAGTAGGGCCAGAAGACATTTAAAGAGAGAACTGAAGGAAATTTTTAGTTGTAACCTCTGTCAGTTTTTTTTGGCATCTGTGTCCCTTAGGGGAGATTTCCCTTCACTTCTCATCTCAGCCAAAACTGAAAGTAAGAGGAAATCCTTCTAAAGTAAAAGAATGCCTGGTTGTCACCAAGGGTCACCAGAACTAGTGTCCTCATTGGAAGATTTCCTCTTTATTATTGTTCTGGGGACAACTCAAAATTTGTGAAATTCTCTCGCTTTCAGTGATAAGAATAAACATGGCAAATGGAGAGGGTGACTCTCCCTAACAAGGGCACAGACAGCAAAAAAAAACAAAACGCCTGAAGGATGTTCCAATCGGGAGGCTATAATGGACTTTAATGGTACCATATACCAACTGACAATAGACAGTCGTGAGTAAAATATTGAAAAAAGTTTATTTACAAAAATATACATATATAACATTCGGCCTTTACATATTAAAACCAATAGTGATCATCAAGCAAATATTGGTTTCACTTCTACAGTCGCACTACAATGTGACAACATATAACATGGATACCATCTGTATACTGGTTGCTTTACATGTTTCACGGATCACATTAACCACTTCTTCAGTAGCTTTATTTTTACAGTTAGGTGGTTATTAAAAGCTGATTATCACATAACTATGAGATAACAAGAATATATATTAGTCCCCATACAAGAAAGCATACATTTTTTTTACTATACTGGCATATTATACTAGTGTAAATAAAACGTCTGCTGTGAGTGCCCCCATCATCCACTGTTTTACCAAGAGTGTCGAATTGCCAGGGACCCAAGAGAGGATGACCCACCAGGACACGGGAGCCCTTTAGAAGGCACAGGGTACAGAGATATTAATCTATTAGAAAATATATAAAAATATGCTCAGAACCAGTCTATATCAGAGTTATAAATGTAAAAATTATTATAAAGTTGATCAAAAGTCATAGATTAGTTCATACCGAAGGGGGCTAGGCTTAACCATAGAGGCTTCAGTGTAATTGGAAAAACATTGTGGTGTGATATATATCTATAAGGTAAAGACAAGTGCAGTGTCATATTGTATATTACATATATGCAACAAGAAACACAGAGACATGCACGCACATTTGTGCATAACCCCATATACAGTGTAATATATAAACTATACCTAAGAAGTAAGGTGCATCTAGATTAAAGATGCAGCAGGTAGCTAGATTCAGGGTGAATTTGTTCAAAATAGCCAAAGATCAGGACCTATAAAGATGATAGTATACGCATAACAATGAATGCGGCCACGAAAATATATAAATACGTATATGTTTAAACATATGTGTATATATATATACAAAGTGTGCTGTGTGCATTCCTATATAGCAAGAAAATCGAGCTGTCTCACCTTAGAAATTTAGTTATCATTGGTGACACCCAGGGGGATTGTGTGAAGCAGGGTAGATGGCATATATGCCCATCAACAATCTGGGAAGAAGTCTTAGCCCCCTAGAGATAAAATACAACATGCATATAGTAAATATTGATCACCCAATATGGTTGGAGAGAGGAGTTGTAAACCACAAGTATATTGTGCCTACCGGGTCGCCTATATCGCCTAACGCTACCCCAAACGAACACAGAGAGGATGACTGTGTCATCTTCTCTATTTAAATGTCTGTGCACAATTGGGCTCCTGTCCAGCGATGCCCATGGCGCTCGAGCGCTCAAGGCCCTCGAGGCATCTGACGTCACTGGACCCAAAGTCGTCCAAAGAGGGCAGAGTCGCACATCACAACGTGAGTGCCCCTTCAGGGCCGCATACCCACCGGGGAGAGCCCAAAAATGCAGAATAAACTCCCACAAGAAATGGTTTTGGCTTAGTTCAGTAGATTGTTTTAAAAAGAGCTGGATGCATTTATAAAAGCACAAAATACAACTGGATATTAACATGCATAGGTAATAAAACCAGAGATTGTAGATCAGAGAAAAGAGGGAGAGATGAAGGCTCTCTGGGGAGGCTGGGTATCCAGTCTTTAGTAACAGTGGAGAGACGGCACTGAAGGCAGCACTTTGTAGAGAAGAAGCAGCTCTGGAGGGTCATAAAGGAAAGAGAAAGGAGCCTCTAAGTGCAGTGGTTAAATGATTTATTACAGGCACAATGGGATTAAAAACACTTACAAGATAGTAAGAGTTCATAGGCATATAATGATTTGTCCTGATGCGGATCGCTGTAATCCTCGTCTGTCTGAGGGAGGGAGAGAGAGGTCTTGCAGCTGTCAGAGTCCCTGGTAACATGGATTGGCAAGGAGGTGACAATACGATAAGGCGGCCGGGTTCTGGAACCAAGCTGGAACGCACGTGGCCAATGTGACATCGAA
The DNA here is from genome assembly GCA_037952925.1 of Lithobates clamitans. Classification (NCBI taxonomy): domain Eukaryota; kingdom Metazoa; phylum Chordata; class Amphibia; order Anura; family Ranidae; genus Lithobates; species Lithobates clamitans. The sequence goes on from JBBGZY010000649.1 coordinate 3,904,429, forward strand.
ACGCTCCGAAACGCATTACCGCCCACCACTTTCACGTGATGTCACATTGGCCGTGTGCGCTCCACCTTGGTTCCAGGCCGCCTCATCGCATCTTCACCTCCTCGCCAATCCACGTCACCATGGACTCTGACAGCTGCAGGGCGGCTCTCTCTCCCCCAGACAGACGAGGATTACAGCAATCCGCATGAGGACAAATCATTATATACCTATGACCTCTTACTATCTTGTAAGTGTTTTTAATCCCATTGAGCCTGTAATAAATCTTTTAACCACTGCACTTTGAGGCGCCTTTCTCTTTCCTTTATGGCCTTCCATTGTTGATCCAAAGAATATTGCCTTCAGGGAATCAAGAGGATTTTTCCCCCAGCTGGGGCAAATTGGACCATGCTTTATAGGGTGTATTCTTGCCTTTCTTTGGATCAACTGTGTGCACAAGATTCTGTATACTAATATTACTGGATGATTTAAAACACATTTCTGGTGGTCCACAATAGCTTCTCAGGGCAGGAAACAGCCACATCCAGAGGCAAAAGACTGGTCAGAGTCTTGGGGACTGAGAAAGAAACCCTGGTCAGAGTCTTGGGGACTGAGTCGTGGGGACTGAGTCTTGGGGACTGTATTTACTCTAACGCATCAGATCACACGTGGCATAAGATCACATGACTAAATGCAGGACATGCAAGGAAGAAACTAATTGATGCATCAGTGTAATTGCACAGCAGTGTCTGTAAGGAAGGGATAACCAGAATTCGGAATTGTAGCAACAGAGGGCAAGCCAGGTCCATAATTTCCACCAGGGCCCTTTGCTCTGTAGCTACACCACTGATCCTAGCACAACAATAAAACAGAGGACCTGCTCAAAACTCATACAAACACATTTCATATTCTTGCTTCCTTTTCAGTTTTTGTGGGAACATGAAAAAAAAATGGGGGGTGGAAGATTTTTATTTTTTATTACAATAAGCTTGCTAGAGACACAAATAGCAAATAAAAGAATGGAGCAAAGTATGTGAAAAAATGAATGCTGCTTTGTGCAGTATGAGCACACGCTTATAAAAAAAGCCACCACTTGTAGTTGCCATATGGAAAGCTAGACTTTTATGGCTAAAACTTCCTCCTCCGTTACCGTAGTCTCCTGCCACTGTAAACACATAGCTAGTGCTACAGCACCATGGATAGCTCACTGCTGATTAACCACAGATCAAACATAACCAGACCATCACTGGTCCTCATCAGTGGGGAATAAATATTAAGACTAGCCAGCTTGAATTAGCTCAGAAAATCCCCCTGGGCACCAATTAAATATTAATGTGTGCCAATAAATGATAGCATGCAATGGTAGCAGAATAGTAGCACACTTCTAGGTTGTACTTAAAGTCCTGCTGTCATGACACACATCAAATATCTTTAAATATTTACTTTCATGTTAGGTGAAGTTGCCCATAATTATCAGAAGTTAGTTTTCACATTTTTAAAATGACCAAGGATGATTCTTGCCCAGGTTGATGATCTAGGGCCCTATAAGTGGCTTAGTGGTTCCAAGCCTTCCTCCCGATTGCCTTTGATTCTCATCCTGACTTTCTTTTTTTTAGCTAATTAAATCTCTATGGCTGCCAGCATTCCCATCTTCCTAATGGCCCTAGAACTTTCATGTTAGGTGAAGTTCCCCATAATTATCAGAAATTAGTTTTCACGTTTTTAAAATAACCAACGATGATTCTTGACCAGGTTGATGATCTAGGGCCCTATAAGTGGATTAGTGGTTCCAAGCCTTCCTCCTGATTGCCTCTGATTCTCATCCTGACTTTCCTTTTTTTTAGCTAATTAAATCTCTATGGCTGCCAGCATTCCCATCTTCCTAATGGCCCTAGAACTCGTTAAAGCTAAACTCCAGGTATGATCTTAAAGGAGAAGTACAGCCAAAGCTCTTTTAATTGTACTTCTCCTGTGGATGCAGTTCATTCTGCACTTCTGTGACCCATTTTCAGCAGACAGCAGGCTGAAGCCCGCTGTCGGCTGACGTCACAGAACCAGTCCAGGCTTGGGAAAGATTGCATTCATATGGTCACGCAGGACACGCCTGGACTGGCACCCAGCTAAGCCTCTCAACGAGCCACCGAGAGCCTGAGCCGGCTGCTCCCGCCCCCTCCACAGAGCAGCAATCCAGCACAGTGGTGTATTGTGTAGCACTCTCACCTAGCAGCAAAGGGGTCGTTGGTTTAAATCCCGACCACGACTCCATCTGCCTGGAGTTTGCATGTTCTCCCTGTGCCTGCGTGGGTTTCCTCTGGGTACTCCGGTTTCCTCCCACACTCCAAAGACATGCTGGTAGGTTAATCAGATCCTCTCCATAAATTGGCCTAGTATGTGTATTTGTATGTGTATGTGTTTGTAAGCGCGTCGAGATCCTACGGGGTAACTGACCACGCTATATCAAGATGCAACTCAACTCAACTCAGTAAGCATGGGGGGGCAGAGCTATCAGTGTTAGTGCTGGCAGAGGACAAGTGAGTATGATTGAAAAAAAAAAAATCCCATACTTCTCTTTTAATTGCTTACTTAGATTGGTGCAGCTTGGACCATTGTAAGTATGCATATTTCCTATCTGAGGGCTGCTGGAGAAGCTGACTGTCTATAGTACTCAGCACTAGTACACTGATAGCCATGATCTTCTGGGTTCTGTGTTAGTGCCTTCCCCTCTTCACACTGGCCACAGGGAGTTGCTCAGTCAGCACTGCGGCCATTCATAGAACGCCTTGTATTTTTTTCAATGAATACAAGATGTTTTCTGATTGGATGAGAAAGAGAGGATGGGTGGTGACATCATGATCTCTTCTTTTTCTAATCAGAGAACGTCTTGTATTCATTGAAGAGAATACAAGGTATTCTATAAATGGTGGCAGTGCCAAGTAAACGACCCACTGTGGTCAGTGTGCAGAGGGGAAAACACTTGAACAGGACCCAGAAGATTACGACTATCACTGAAGTAGCGCTGACTGCTACAGTGATTGTTTGCTTTCCTAGTGGCCCTTTGGGTATGAAATAAACACACTTTGGTTTACTCTGGACCAATGTGAATATACAATAGAGATCACACCTGGCGTACAGCTTTACATGACACTAATCAAGTGTCCCCAATTTCAGTGTTCCTAACTCCCTTTCAGTGAAAGGTGAGAGGAATGCTCCAATAATAGGTATAAAGAAAAGAATTACGGTATGAAATCTGAGCTATTTACCATAGCAGAAAACAACATTGGTAAGTAAAACAGCTAGTAGAAAAGATTAATACCATAGAAGAGAGCTAAGCCCTATTTATTTTAGCACAACCTTACAAAAAGAAGCTGGAGACAAAGTCGCATTAAAACGTTTCACTGGGCCAGCCTGCCCCCTTCGTCAGCCTCTGTAATTCCCAGAAAGGAAAATTGCACAGCACTAGGTCACATGATATGAGACAACAGTCTCATTCAGTGGCACTGTCACTATCTTATGTCAAGACTTATTACTGTGTGATAGACTGCGTTACCCAAAATCGTCCATAGACAACGTTAATGCCCTGTACACACGGTTGGACATTGATCGGACATTCCGACAACAAAATCCATGGATGTTGGCTCAAACTTGTCTTGCATACACACGGTCACACAAAGTTGTCGGAAAATCCGATCGTTCTGAACGTGGTGACGTAAAACACGTACGTCGGGACTAAAAACGGGTCAGTAGCCAATAGCTTTCGTCTCTTAATTTATTCTGAGCATGCGTGGCACTTTGTGCATCGGATTTGTGTACACACGATCGGAATTTCCGACAATGAATTTTGTTGTCGGAAAATTTTATAGCAAGCTCTAAAACTTTGTGTGTCAGAAATTCCTATGGAAAATGTGTGATGGAGCCTACACACGGTTGGAATTTCCGACAACTGGGTCCTATCACACCTTTCATCAGAAAATCCTATCGTGTGTACAGGGCATTACAGTGGTAGTAAACTCTTGGAATTGAAAATCCGCTGACAGGCAGGCTTTTTAATAACAGAAGAGACCCTAATGGTCTCTTCTGTCATAAATGCCCCCCCATGCCTGTCAGTGGGTAATGTGATCTGAGCCGCACATGCACAGCTTAGACCACATTTACAGCTCACTCTGTGCATGCGCAGGGCAGTGATGTCACCTGCAGCCTAGCCATTTATCTAAAAGATTTTGGATTCCCCAGTGGGGCTTTAAAACAGCAAAGTACAGCATTGCGAAAATCATTAATATAGGTATTGTGAAGACAGTTTATTGACAAAGTGTCCAGTAAAGTCATATGTTTATATAAAGTCTGATCCAATGATAAGTTCATATTCCATAAAACAGCAAAAGTACATTTATAATCCATAAAGCGGTAAAAATGCATTAACACATCATTACATTACATAGTGTAGTAAAATGCCGAAGCCCCGACGCGTTTCGACCTATAAGCGGTCTCTTCAGGGGCACATCTGAATCTATAAAATAGTACAAATATTCAGAATTATAAATATTTTCTAGAAAAATGGCACATTAAATGAGTCATGATGATGGATTTTACCGTCGGGATGAAGTGGATGTTTCTGATAGAGGCATTTAGGAGCCATTGAGGGCCCCTGGATGGAAGTCGCCAGAGACCAAGGAGAGCCGTGTCAGCACAGCGCTGGAGGGCTCCGTCATACATTATGACCTTAGCCTGCATGGGGAACCATTTAAATAAAATAAAGGACAAGACTTTACTACCAGTTTAAAAGCATTCACAATTTTTTAACTTAGAGTTAGCCATAAATAATGGCCCTAGAACTATTTCTCTCATTCCAGTGTGTACAGTGATATCCAACATGTGTTGCACAATAGTTGTATATGTACACATGTGCGCCATACGTCACGCTCCTGTGCAAAAGGGGCTTTTAAAAAATCTCAGTCAGGAGCCGAGTTTAAAAAAAAAAAGCTCAACCCAGCTTGTTCACTTGATGACTGTTTCTACACAGCTGAAAACCCATATGAAGCAACATCTGCTAAGAAAGAGGGTGTGGGGGGCCCTTCTCTGAGTCAGTAAGCTGTGGGTGTAGTTTGATCTCCTGCTGCTCACAACATAGGCTATTCACAATCCACATTATAGCCACAAACCAACTTGGTGAAGCAGTAAATACTTAATATGACTTAATTGTAAAGGATCACCTTGGAAAACAGTCCATTCAGTTTAAAACTGAAACGAAAGGCAAAACATTTGTGTATAGATTGTGACAGAAAGCCAGGAAAATCTATGGGGGGTTTCCAAGATGGGAGATATATTTCTCCCAGATTTATGCTGTGCACTGATTGCTTTTGGGTTTCTGCTGGGTAGTGAGCCTGTTTGGGGCTCAATGAGGGTTAACAAGCTCAGGTGTAACAGATGAAGCACTCAGGGCTCTATAAAACTCCCAGGTTGCTTCAACAAGGTGCTCCACCCTGGAAACAGATTCCTGCGTAGGACTGGGGAGCAGCTTCTTCTGAGTGGTGAGATTAAGTCTGTATGACTAAAAGACTCAGTTTTTCTGTGTTTTAGACAGGTTTTTGGGCAGCTGTAGGCTGTTCCAGACCAGGTAGATAGGTCGCTGTGTTTTGTAGTTAGACACCCAAAGTGGCAAGGGTTTATTTTCTGTTTTGTTTTATTTTTGCTGTTTTTGATAAAAAGTCCAAAATGCAGCGCTTCAAATAGTCATTAATCAATATTAAGACGGTTCTGTCATTGTAGAGATAGGGAATATAAGGAACCCTTCACCAGCTTCAGTGTGTACGAAACAGCACACCACACCCAAGTGAATCCAATCTGCTTACCAGAGAGTAATGGTAAAAAGGCATGGATCATAAATCACAGAGGATCAAGGTGTCACACTCCAGATATTGCAAATCGATCACGGGGAATCCATATCCAAATCACATATAACCACCAACTCATTAGACTCCAAAACAGGGATGCATATGATAAACCCTCATCAATGAGATATAACCCAAATGGATAGAAAATAAGGCAGCAATAGTGAAGCCCGTAAGATATAATAACAATAATTTATTGTAGTCCACTTACAGGTAGTAGAAAAATACAGGCATCGTGATGTGTAGTAGAAAATCCACGGCTCATAGTGTGCTTGCATCGGCCAGTCTGTCATGTTTCATCCCAGAATAGAAGATGTACAGCCCAAGGAAAATCAGGTGGAAGACCAATGCTTGGGATGTGGCATGACAGCACTTCTGGGGAAAGTATTGTGTCAGGCATGTCTTGCTGAGGCAGCAGCAGACAAAGAAGCAGAAAGAGCAGATATGGTCTCCCTAATTAGGCGGACAGTGAAAGACTTCTTGCAGGAGATGGCTACTAAAACTAGCCAACCAGGGACTTCGGTGCCAAGCCCCCCTCTGGCTCAGAAAGACTCTCTAAAAGAGCCATTACTGGCATCAGGCTCCGGGGATGAATCTTCAGTAGAGGAACTAGCAGCTGGGTTTGACTTTGCACTGGTTCAACCCCTAGAAGGGCAGTAAGAAAGGCCCTAGTATGGGAGGAAGAACTCTCACAGCCAGCAAAAACTAGAAATTACTACCCACAGCTAACAAAGTTGGTAAGCTCTTTTCCTCTGATTGGAGAAGTAAGAGATTTGATTTATGATGAATGGAAAGAAGTGGACAGGAAGCCGCCACTTTCCAATAGATTTGCAAAGAAATCCAGTTATTGGAAGCAGCCCTATTTGTAGACGCAGCAGTCATGAGGCTAGCCAGACATGTAACGTTACCATTGGATGAGGCTGTATCCTTTTAAAGAGGAAGTAAACCCTGATGAGTTTACTTCCTCTTTGTTTCCCTGCAAAGGTAAAGCATAATGGGCTACTATGCATCGCATAGTAGCCAATTTTGTGTCACTTACCTGACAAAGGAGCCTGCGATGTTACCGCTGTTCCTTCTCCTACGAAGCGTCCATCTTCTTTCCGGGTATCGCGGCTCCGGCGCTGTGATCGGCATGCGCCGTAGACATTGGTGCCTGTTTTTTGGAAATATCCCCTAAACCATGTAGGTTTAGGAGATATTTCTTGCACCTAGAAGTAAGCCTTAATCTCAGCAGCTGAGCCCAGCAGAGGTGCCGGAAGAGCTCACAAGAATCACTGCTGGCTGACGCGTTTCTAGGGGAACGCCCCCTCTTCCTCAGAGCACTGCAGTGAATCCTCCTTCAGCATTCCCCTCTTTTATATAAATGAGTACATAGGCCCACATGCACCTTCAGTCAATCAGGCCCAATCATGAAAGCCCCTACTATCTATGCCCCTAAGGTGGGTGGACCAGCAAAAAAGTAAATAAACAAATAAGTAATATGCGCTACATAATAATGTTGATAGTGGTAAGCTCTGAAAGATACCCATAATATTAATGGTAATGATACTCGATGATGATAACAATAATGAAAGATAATGAAAACGATAATAAAAACGCCCACTAGAGGTGCATAACCAGACCTATGACAGCTACCATGTATACCGTACATTAATAAGCAGAAGTGAAGGGCAAAGGAACCTACATTTAATCAGGATAAATGCTGGTCTCAATAGAAGCTGCTAATAGCCCCTGTCAATTGCAAGGAGCCACGCCGCCGCATGCACGCCGTTCTCCATAGTGGAAACGAATGATCTCAGTGTTGTTAAGGCTTGGAGCACATGCCAAGAGTGTCTGCGCACCAAGCTAAGAAAGGGACGGGCCTGGCAAGACCTCCTCTGCGACGTGTGTCGCTCATGAATGATGTAAGCGACAGAAAAGAAGACGGCACCATGTTGCTGGAGTCAGCATATAACGAAAAGGAGAAAAATCGCTAATAGGCGAATGAGCAGCAACAATTACATGTACGACGCCCAGCAGGAATACACATTTGATACTCAGGCAGTAACAAAAACTGTCAGATAAAAATGAAAATAAATACTAATGATACAAAAATGTATTAGTATGCCACCAAGTCCTATATAATAGCTGGTCACATTTGGGCAATTGGGTCTAACTGAGGAGAAGCATGGGGGGGGGGGGGTTCAAATAAAACTGCGCATCAAACATATAAATATATATAAAATTTATATATATATATAAAAAAAAAATTAATAATAAAAAATAAAAAATTATTATTATATTTTTTCGCATTGGAATGACAGAACAGGGGATAATGCTGAAGGGGGTAAACATATGCTGCACTAAGCAATAACATCATGCAGTACCAGTTAATATAAAAAGCACATAAATACATTGTGTTTAAAAATAAGTACATCATGTATACATAAAAATAAAAGTAAAAATAAGAGAGGTGTGCAATAAATTAATTAGTTAGTAGAACAATACACTACACTCATATATAGAAAATACCTACATAGGCGTATCTCTCTCTATAGTTTTTGCAGGCAGCATATTATTGTAAACTAACAGATATCAAATGATAATCAAATAAGTTTAATAAAAAAGAAAAACTTCACAAATAGAATGGAAACAGCAGCAATAGCAATAGCAATGCCCAGTAGGTGCCAGGTTGCTCCACTTTCCGCAGGTCTGGGCGGAACAGAGCAAGGACCCTTGGCCCACGAGAGTGATCTTTGGGAGTTGTCAACTCCTCCTGGAGTACCTCACTTCACTCGCCCAAAACTTCAAGGCCAAAGGAAAATACAAATAGTACATTCAGTTGCTCCTATCCAAAGGAGCCATAGAAACATTCCCTATTCAAGAAAGATATCAAGGATTTTATTCTCCACTTTTCTTTTTTTTTTCTTAGTAAGGAAAAAAACAGACTTCAGGCCAGTGTTAGATCTCTACAGTCAGTGATGCAGGCAATTGGAAAAAGGGATGTTATCCTTAGATTTAAAGGATGCCTACTTCCATGTCCCAGTCTGCAAAGAGTTTAACGGGTAGCTACGGTTTGCAATCATGGAGTACCATTTTCAGTTCATCTGTCTGCCGTTCTGCCTGTCAACATCTCCAAGGACATTCTCTAAAGTCCTACTCCCTCTCGTTGTCATCTTGCACAGGCTAGGCCTGCAAGTGTTTCATTATTTGGACCACGTCCTTCTGGTAGCCCAAAGTCCTCAAGTTCTGATAGATCATCAGGAGAGCCTGGTGCAAACTTTATTATTTTGGATGGCTAATCAATTGTCAGAAGAGCCAACCGGTACCCATACAGAGGATGATATTCCTGGAGGCAGTCCTGGACACCCGCAAGAACACAGCAGAACTTCCGACAGAGAATGCAGCAGACCTTATCACCCAGATAGAGAAGTGGTAAATCCGTCAATACCTCATAGCCTCTCAGTGCCTCAGTTTACTAGGGTCACTATCAGCGACTATATTCATGGTAAAATGGGCTCATTGGCGAATGAGAACTTTCCAGGTAGAGTTCTTGAAATAATGGAAAAGCCATTCCACACAGCAATGGATCAGAGTGTCACCAGCAATGAAGCAATCCCTCGACTCGTGGCGGAAACCATCGAACTTAGAAAATTTTCATCAACTCAATCCAGGTTCACCGATGGTGATCACGTCGGATGCATCAGCGATGGGCTGGGGAGCACACCTCAACAGACTCCTAGCCCAAGGTCAGTGGAAAATCAAGCAGCAAGAAGTTTCCAACATAATTTAAATGAGAGCAGCCTCTCAGGCATTGAGAGCATTCTGGGAACAATGTAATACTCCACATGGACAAGTCGCATATGTGCATTTCCAGGGTGAGACAAGGAGTCGAACACTCCTATCAGAAGTCTCACCCATCATGAGTTGGGCACAGCAGAACCTGGCAGGCCTTACAGCCATGTATATTCCAGCCCCTCAGAACTACTTAGCGGATGCACTAAGTCACAGGACACTAAAAAACAACGAGTGGTCCTTGCGCCAAACAGTGTTCCTTGAGATCTGCAAGCAGTGGGGTCACCCAGACCTCAATCTATTAGCATCACCAGCCAACAACAAGTGCAAGCGTTTCCTAGCAAGAATAAAATTTCCAGAAGCAGAGGGAGTGGATGTGCTCAGTTCCAAATAGGTGTGCAACATAGCGTATGTATTCCCGCCAATACCTTTGGTATTCAAACAATCAGAATACGCAGGCACCTAGGAGTAGTAATAGAGATTATTCCCTTCTGGCCCCACAGGCCAGGGTTCCCCTTGTTACAACCGCTGGCACTGGAACCTCCAATCTTGTTACCGAAGGTGCCAAATCTTCTCTAGCAGGAGCAAGTAACCCATATGGAGCCCGCCAAATTCCATTTAGCGGCCTGGAAACTGAGTCGCAAAGATTAAGCAAAGCCGGCTGTACAGCCGCAGTCATTGAGACACTACTAAAGGCTAGAGCGGCCACCACAAACAATACTTATTCTAAAATCTGGGAGAAATTTACCATCTTTGCCGGGGCCCGAGAATTCGATCCCCTATCTCCACCAGAATCACAGATTTTGGACTTTCTCCAAACAGGCCTAGACATGGGCATACATGTAAATACAGAAGTAAAAAAGATGTATCTCTGCGCTGTGGTGGGGCGGCAGCTGACACAGATAAGTAATACGCCAAACTTATAAATAATCTTAAGAAAAAGTATGTAGCGCCAACAGTAAATGAACAGCGATGGGATGAGAATACTGTGTTATAAATGAACAGCACATTGAAATAAAGTCCAAAAAAGTGTTCAAAGTGAAAAAATTCTGAAGTGAAAAAAAAACAAAAACAATGTAGTGAAGAATATAGATTTAAATGTACAGTCCCATGATAGGATCAGCAATATAAACTTATAGGTGAAAACACAATAGTTCAGTGCAAAGATGAGCACAAAAATGTGGTGGTGACTTGAAAAATTAAGAGGTGATCCGGTACAGTGCTCCAGAATCATCCACCACACCCTTGTGAAATCAGAAAAGCTGGCTGCCATTACAGCAGCAAATAAAATTGTTAGGATTCATTTTATTTTGGCTTTTAACTTACAGTTCCAATAAATACCACACTATGGAGACTTCATCTGGCTTCCAGTGAGCTTTATTTACTACAGCTAAATCTAGATGGTGCGAGTTGCTGAACAGCCTTCCCCACAACAGATGGTGGATCTACACTGACTGTAGTGGATCACCTCAAATTTTTGTGTACATCTTTGCACTGAACTAGTGTGTTTTCACCTATAAGTTTATATTGCAGATCCTATAATGGGACTGTGCATTCAAATCTATATTTTTCACTATATTGGTTTTCTATTGTTGTTTTCCATCCACATGATTGGACTTCTATCAATATAAATATTTATAGAAATTTTCACTTTACCATTTTTTCACTTTTAACACTTTTTTGGACTTTATTTCAATGTCCTGTCCATTTATAACATACTACATGTAAATACACTGAGGGTTCAAGTCTCAGCCCTGTCAGGATTATCAGGAGTGAGATGGGGCACTTACCGGTTGGTCTGACAGTTTTTAAAGGCTTGTAGTAGAGTTCGGCCTTCGAATAGATCATTTGTTTCCCCTTGGGATATACAAATCGTATTGGGTGTGTTGTCTTAATCATTCAATCAATCAATCAATCAATCAATCAATCTCACTATGGAATATATCATTGAAGGCAGTATTCCTTGCGGCCATAACATCAGGAATAAGAGTATCGGGTATCCAAGCCTTGGGGCACAAACCCCCCATATTCTTGTCATTTTCCGGACAGAGTGGCACTGAGGACGCTGCCTCAGCATCACAGCATAACAAAACGTTCCACTGAAGCCAAGATATTGTCCTCCTAGTGATGCGTGAGGACTTGTCTTCCCCGACACATGAGTTAGATGTCCGCTCAATCCTTCAACTATATGTACAGAAGACTGCTTCTTTTCGGAAGGCGGAGAATTTATTAGTCATCCCAGGCGGTGCCAAAAGAGAGTTGGCAGCGTCAGCTATATCACTGGCTTCTTGGCTGGTCAAGACCATCAGAAGAGCTTACATGTCAAGAAGACTGGAACCTCCAATTGGTGTGAAGGCTCACTCAATGAGAATTTTGGCAGCCTTGTGGGTAGAATTCTGGGGTGTTTCCCCAGAAATAATTTGCAGGGCTGCAACATGGTCCACTTATAGAATATTTTTGTCTCATTATAGAGTAGATCAGGCAGCCTTAACTATGGTAGAGTTCCAAAGTTCTGTGTCATCCAAGAACCAATGATTAATAAATACTTCAGCATTACCCTCCCTTGTGATTTGTGGTGTGCTACATCCCATTTGTATATTCTGTCATGCTTGTGTCAGGAAAACAGAGAATTGTATACTTACCTGACGGTAATTTTCCTTTCCTGATACATAAGCATGACAGCATACAAAACCCTCCCTTGGGGCTTCACATTGAGTATTGTTATGAGAATGCCACCTTGAGGGAAATTACTTACTTATTTTGTGTTGGTCCTGTTATTGGGCAGGGGCAGAGCCTACCCATTTGTATATGCTGTCATGCTTGTGTATCAGGAAAGGAAAATTACCCTCAGGTAAGTATATAATTTTTCGTTTTAATGTTTAGCTAGCTAAAAGGAAATTAAATTAAAAAAAAATTAGAAACATATACAAAACCATTATACAGTCTCTTTAAACTCTAGCTATACACAAAAAGAATGAATGATTACCTTGATCAATTTATTCATCTAGTTGCTACTGTCCTTTTTAGATAAGTGTGGTAATCAGTGGTATCAGGTCTGATCTTGTCAGTAAGTGTGTATATGTCCATGCACAAATCTCTTACAAAAAAGAAATGCAGTTTGGATCTTGAAATAAATTCCAACTATCATGTTATGTCCTTGGCAAGTTTTATACCTACTATGAGAAATGGTGCCACAATGGTATATCTTGCAAACTGAAGGGCACATCAATGTACCTCTGATGACTATTGTCACCATTCCAAGTAGACATTAGAGCGTGACAGACAAAGGGATTGAAAACACCCCTTGTCACCTCCAGACCCCCGCAGGCTACCAACCAGGGGTCTATACTGATCAATAACACCGCTCACCTCCTCCCTTCTATCGCAAACACACTGACAGTTAATTAGTGGGAATCAGAAAAGATAGCTGCATAGAGGGGAGTGTGAGGTCCCTGTATACACTACCCTTTAATATAATCAGTAGGTGGAATACGGACACCCTGCTGTGTACTCTGCTCTACGAAGAATCTATTTTTAAATCCTTGGAAAAATGGCTGCATATTTTTTGTGTTCATGTGTGATGTATGCAAGGGACAATTGTGTAGCAAAAAGTCTCCAGCAAGGGGGTCGGATCCTAATAGAATTCAGGAGCTGGGAGAACTGATTGAGTTGCCCACAGCAAAAAAAATCTGATTTTAGTTATCATAAAAAGCGGTACTTGATAGCTACTGGCAACAAAGAAAAGGCTTCCTTTAGAATGCAGCACACTTACAGCCCCGTGCATTCTACACTTTGGATTGTTGCCAACTGTTTGCACGGCAGTCATACGTTTTGCAGATTTGTTCCCGAATTTTATTTTATCCTCTATTTTCATTCTGTGTGATCTGTACAATTGAACACAAGCAGTTAAATGCCTTTTAGTACAGTTTAGTATTTATTATTAGAAATGATTATAGTTGAACGCCAAGCTCTAAAATGTCATTTTAAAGTGTAAGTTCACTTTTTCTGAAAAAATGAAAAGATGAATTAACACCCTACATCCTCAACACCCCCTAAGTCCCTGCTGTACTTACCTCCATGGGTGATAAGCAGTGGCGGCCCGTCCATTAATCCATGCGCCCAGTCCCTAATCTACAGGGAGCTGGACGCATGGATTTCAATAGGGTTTTTTTTTTTCTTTAAGCACATGATTAGAGCCTGAGGCTCTAATTGAGCCCACCCAGTTGTGTGACATTAGCGAAATAATATTCTCTATTGTCTTCCTGATTCTCCTCCCGGCCAATCCTAGGACTCCTGGCCAAACAGGTCTCAGGAGGAGCCACTTCCTATTCGGCCAGGAGGAAAACAAATGGCCCCGGCTTTTCCCTGGAGCAAGGAGCGGCATCGGCCTCCTAAGGTAAGGCCACTGATCACTGCCGTCCATCTCCCATGGGCAGGGGGATGACTGATCACCGCCATCCATCTCCCATGGACGGCAATGATCAGTGTTGTTTGCTGCCCCCCCCTCATAATATTAAGCACCAGCTGCCACTGGTGTTGAGCTGTCAGAGCCCACGCAGCTGGTGCAGCAGCCCAGGGATTTCTTACCTTCTTTTTACAGGGCTTCTATGACGGGTTAGAGGGATTCTGATTGGTCAGCACCAGCACAGAGCATCGCTCTGATCTGTCCCAGAAGCCTTGCAGAAAAAAGAGGGAGACCAGTAGGGATTTCAAATCCCCAGACTGGTGCACTGGCTGCATGGGTACTGGACAGCTCATCACGCACAGAGGTAAGTACAGGGGGGACCAGGGAGGGGGTGGGGCGGCTGTAGGGTATTAGTGCACCATTTAATTTTCTGTGAGGTGAGCTAACACCTTAATAGGCGCAAAGGATATAAATCCACTTTGAATGTTTTTGGTAATCCAGATACTACCTTAACCACTTAAGGACCGCCTCACGCCGATTTACGTTGGCAAGGTGGCACGGGCAGGCAGAATCACGTAGGCGGTCCGCTTCTGACCAGCGACGATCAGAGATGAGGGGGAGACCATCCGTTCCTGGCCCCCCCCTCGCGATCGCCGCCGGCCAATCAAATAATTCCTTTGCTGCTGTATGCTAAACAGCAGCAAAGGAAATGATGTCATCTTTCCTCAGCTCGGTATTTTCCGTTCCGGCGCCGAGGAGAGAAGACATCCGAGTGAATGAAAACACACTACACACTCAGTGGAACATGCCAGGCATACAAAACACCCCCCTTTACCCCCCTGATACCCCCCCCGAGCACTCCCTAATCACCCCTCCCCCCCCCCCCCCCCGTCACAGACACCAAGCAGTTTTTTTTATTTATTTATTTATTTATTTTTCTGATTACTGCATAGTGTCAGTTTGTGACAATTACTGTGTTAGGGCAGTTAGGGTTAGCCCCCTTTAGGTCTAGGATACCCCCCTAACCCCCCCTAATAAAGTTTTAACCCCTTATTCACCCCCTGTCGCCAGTGTCACTAAGCGATCATTTTTCTGATCGCTGTATTAGTGTCACTGGTGACGCTAGTTAGGGACGTAAATATTTAGGTTCGCCGTCAGCGTTTTATAGCGACAGGGACCCCCATATACTACCTAATAAATGTTTTAACCCCTTGATTGCCCCCTAGTTAACCCTTTCACCACTGATCACCGTATAACCGTTACGGGTGACGCTGGTTAGTTCGTTTATTTTTTCTAGTGTCAGGGCACCTGCCGTTTATTACCGAATAAAGGTTTAGCCCCCTGATCGCCCGGCGGTGATATGCATCGCCCCAGGCAGCGTCAGATTAGCGCCAGTACCGCTAACACCCACGCACACAGCATACGCCTCCCTTAGTGGTATAGTATCTGTACGGATCAATATCTGATCCGATCAGATCTATACTAGCGTCCCCAGCAGTTTAGGGTTCCCAAAAACGCAGTGTTAGCGGGATCAGCCCAGATACCTGCTAGCACCTGCGTTTTGCCCCTCCGCCCGGCCCGGCCCAGCCCACCCAAGTGCAGTATTGATCGATCACTGTCACTTACAAAACTCTAAACGCATAACTGCAGCGTTCGCAGAGTCAGGCCTGATCCCTGCGATCGCTAACAGTTTTTTTGGTAGCGTTTTGGTGAACTGACAAGCACCAGCGGCCTAGTACACCCCGGTCATAGTCAAACCAGCACTGCAGTAACACTTGGTGACGTGGCGAGTCCCATAAGTGCAGTTCAAGCTGGTGAGGTGGGAAGCACAAGTAGTGTCCCGTTGCCACCAAGAAGAAGACAAACACAGGCCCGTCGTGCCCATAGTGCCCTTCCTGCTGCATTCGCCAATCCTAATTGGGAACCCACCACTTCTGCAGCGCCCGTACTTCCCCCATTCACATCCCCAACCAAATGCAGTCGGCGGCATGAGAGGCATTTTTATGTCCTTCCGAGTACCCCTACCCAGCGAACCCCCCAAAAAAGATGTTGTGTCTGCAGCAAGTGAGGATATAGGTGTGACACCGGCTATTATTGTCCCTCCTGTCCTGACAATCCTGGTCTTTGCATTGGTGAATGTTTTGAACGCTACCATTCATTAGTTGAGTATTAGCGTAGGGTACAGCATTGCACAGACTAGGCACACTTTCACAGGGTCTCCCAAGATGCCATCGCATTTTGAGAGACCCGAACCTGGAACCGGTTACAGTTATAAAAGTTAGTTACAAAAAAAAGTGTAAAAAAAAAAATATATATATATAAAATAAAAAAAAATAGTTGTCCTTTTATTGTTCTCTCTCTCTCTATTCTCTCTCTATTGTTCTGCTCTTTTTTACTGTATTCTATTCTGCAATGTTTTATTGTTATTATGTTTTATCATGTTTGCTTTTCAGGTATGCAATTTTTTATACTTTACGGTTTACTGTGTTTTATTGTTAACCACTTTTTTGTCTTCAGGTACGCCATTCACGACTTTGAGTGATTATACCAGAATGATGCCTGCAGGTTTAGGTATCATCTTGGTATCATTCTTTTCAGCCAGCGGTCGGCTTTCATGTAAAAGCAATCCTAGCAGCTAATTAGCCTCTAGACTGCTTTTACAAGCAGTGGGAGGGAATGCCCCCCCCCCACCGTCTTCTGTGTTTTTCTCTGGCTCTCCTGTCTCAACAGGGAACCTGAGAATGCAGCCGGTGATTCAGCCAGCTGACCATAGAGCTGATCAGAGACCAGAGTGGCTCCAAACATCTCTATGGCCTAAGAAACCGGAAGCTACGAACATTTCATGACTTAGATTTCGCTGGATGTAAACAACGCCATTAGGAAATTGGGAAAGCATTTTATCACACCGATCTTCGTGTGGTCAGATGCTTTGAGGGCAGAGGATAGATCTAGGGTCTAATAGACCCCAATTTTTTCAAAAAAGAGTATCTGTCACTACCTATTGCTATCATAGGGGATATTTACATTCCCTGAGATAACAATAAAAATGATTTACAAAAAAAATGAAAGGAACAGTTTAAAAATAAGATAAAAAAGAAAAAAAATAATTAAAAAAAAAAAAAAAAAGCACCCCTGTCCCTGCTCTCGTGCAAAGGCGAACCCAAGCATCGGTCTGGCGTCAAATGTAAACAGCAATTGCACCATGCATGTGAGGTGTCACCGCGAATGTCAGATCGAGGGCAGTAATTTTAGCAGTAGACCTCCTCTGTAAATCTAAAGTGGTAAACTGTAAAGGCTTTTAAAGGCTTTTAAAAATGTATTTAGTTTGTCGCCACTGCACATTTGTGCGCAATTTTAAAGCATGTCATGTTTGGTATCCATGTACTCGGCCTAAGATCATCTTTTTTATTTCATCAAACATTTGGGCAATATAGTGTGTTTTAGTGCATTGAAATTTAAAAAAGTGTGTTTTTTCCTCAAAAAATGCGTTTGAAAAATCGCTGCGCAAATACTGTGTGAAAAAAAAAAATGAAACACCCACCATTTTAATCTGTAGGGCATTTGCTTTAAAAAAATATATAATGTTTGGGGGTTCAAAGTAATTTTCTTGCAAAAAAAAAAAACATTTTTTCATGTAAACAAAAAGTGTCAGAAAGGGCTTTGTCTTCAAGTGGTTAGAAGAGTGGGTGATGTGTGACATAAGCTTCTAAATGTTGTGCATAAAATGCCAGGACAGTTCAAAACCCCCCCAAATGACCCCATTTTGGAAAGTAGACACCCCAAGCTATTTGCTGAGAGGCATGTCGAGTCCATGGAATATTTTATATTGTGACACAAGTTGCGGGAAAGAGACAAATTTTTTTTTTTTTGCACAAAGTTGTCACTAAATGATATATTGCTCAAACATGCCATGGAAATATGTGAAATTACACCCCAAAATACATTCTGTTGCTTCTCCTGAGTACGGGGATACCACATGTGTGAGACTTTTTGGGAGCCTAGCCGCGTACGGGACTCCGAAAACCAAGCACCGCCTTCAGGGCGTAAATTTTTTATTTCACTCTTCACTGCCTATCACAGTTTCGGATGCCATGGAATGCCCAGGTGGCTCAAAACCCCCCCAAATGACCCCATTTTGGAAAGTAGACACCCCAAGCTATTCGCTGAGAGGTATAGTGAGTATTTTGCAGACCTCACTTTTTGTCACAAAGTTTTGAAAATTGAAAAAAGAAAAAAAAAAAGTTTTTTCTTGTCTTTCTTCATTTTCAAAAACAAATGAGAGCTGCAAAATACTCACCATGCCTCTCAGCAAATAGAAAATGGTATAGACTCCTCAAACTAGTTATGAAAAGGTTGCCATCATCCCTATAAAGCATAAGATAGGAACCTCAAAGAAAGGGGATTTTTAAGGCAACAATAATATAAAATTGAATATATTTATTGATACAAAATTAATATTAAAAGCAGAATATAATTGAATCGCAAATACAATTTACATAAAAGAAAAAACAATATGATATGTTACAAATGTGGCAAAGAAATTCCAACGCGTTTCAAAATAGTTAAATTTCTTCTTCAGGGATAAACCTTGCCATCATCTGGAAGGCATAAAGGTAACATGAGTATCTACATGTACATTTACAGTATCAAAAAGCAAAAATATACAAAGAAAATGCTTACAGTAATCACAATCGACTCAAAACGAATTCTCAGTATAGCGCCCCCAAACATCCCCCCGTCCGGTTAGTGAAATGTCTTTTATCGTGCAGAAGAGCCCCCAGATATAAAGATCCAAGGAGAGACGCCAAATTCCCCCAGATGGAAAAATACCTGGGGGGGAGAAAGAGAGGGGTGCGATCTGGAAAATATATATAGAGATATGTATAAATTTATATATCCTCTATGTGAAACTAAAACATCAGCAAAGATCAAAACCAACCTTCTATAAAAGATAATTTGAAAAATCTTCAGGTATAAGAAGTTTGTTTCCCATATATGACCAAGAAGGAAAGTTTTCCTTCCTAGAAAAGAAACAAATTATATCAATTAATATAGGAGGATCTCTCCTCCTCCAAATTTTATCCACAAAGGAAAAAACAAGGATGGAATGAGTCAAAAAAGACAGGGTAATAGAAAATTGAAGCTTACTGAGTCTGAGGTTCACATACCGATCCAAGTAAAAAAGAGGAACAAATCCAGATTGCAGCACGCACCTACGGACAGTCCGTTCTCTTCACAGGGGAGCAGAGAAATGACGCTGGCGACTCAGGGGCTCCCGGCTTCCTCCTTAAGAGTCAGTGCGCATGTGACGTTTTGCGGACGCGGGGCTGTGACGTCATTCCGTCAAGACGGAAGCGGCGTCACTTCCCCCGCTGGGTTTCTTCAAGATAGACAGGCCGGTCCTCCACTCCACTCCTCCCGGAAGTTGTCAATGACCGGAAGGGTGCTGTGGACGGGACCCGCATTGCAAACACTACAAAAAGAGGAAAACTAGCGTACCCGGAAGTGGAGACATATTGTTGCTCACACTCCGCTCATCACTAGATCTCCAGAAAAATTAATTAAATTGAAGGTACATATGGTGACAAGGGCGGGACAGTGCTGCTGCACAGAAAGTCTGCAGCAGATTCCAAGGAGTACAAGAAACATCCTCGATCAGATCCATATGTGTATGGGAGCATGACAAAAGCAGCCCCCCGACCCATTTTGGATCGGACGAAAGTGCATTATACCCTAGGTACCCTGGTCCCTGATCTCAGGGAATGCCCTCGTCTCAAAAAAATAAGTAAAAAAATGTTATATGAAAAATTTTTTTTATTAATGAGAAATTGTGATGATAAAAAATAAAAAAATAAATGAGTATGAGTGCTGCATAAAAGTCAGACATTCAAAAATAATTGGGTGTAACTGGACAGGTGGAAAAGAAAAAATTATATACCACATGTCTAGTATTAGGGCAGAGACTCATTTGTGGGAGGAAAGAATCTATCCTCCATAGGAGAATAACAGCCCCCGACACAAAAAACTCCATTAAAACCCAAAAACAGTGGTTGCCCACTGGATGGTAATGGAAAAAGAAGGGGGCCCTAAGACCGAGGTCAAGGCCCCCCCATTGTGCCGGGTGCACGATATGACCACATTCTCGAAAAGGGGAGAGGGGGGGTCGCCATCTAAGAAAAGCCGTCACATTATGAAAACTGAAACAAAAACATTAGTGAAAAACAAAAATATATATAGAGGATGATGTCATGGACGAAAGAGGGAAGAGAGGAAAAGCTCTTCCCACCAGTCCATGAGTCATCAATATGAACAACAACAATAAACTATTGATAAATCATATGTAAATCAGAGAAATCAGAAAAAACCCCCACATAGACATTTATCATCCCATATGTTAATCCTTGGGCTGTATGAGTATGGACATGGAGAGATCAGGGATAGGGAAATGGGGAGAAGGGGAGGGGGGGGGGGAAGGGGAAAAGGGGGAAAGGGGGGAAGGAGAAGAGGGAAAGAGATTTCGGTCATAGAAGTAGCCGGAGAGGCCGAAAGGCTTGAATTCAGTCTGTTTTGCCAGAGCTGAAACCTTCAAGAAAAGGTCTAAAACTTTCCGCTTCGTTTAGGCCTGGCGGGGTAGTGGCATCAAGATGTCTAATCCAACGCATCTCGCGTTGCAGAAGAGTCTTGTTCCAGTCACCCCCTCGCAAGGGGACATGGACACGATCAACCACCGTAAAATTAACGGATGGCATCCTGTATCCATGTCCCCTGGCTACATGCCTACCCAGGGGAACATATAGATTTCCCATTTGCATACTCAGCAAATGTTTGCTGACACGCTGTCTGAATTCTTGTCGGGTTTTGCCGATGTAGAAGGCCCCGCATTGACATTGCATCATATAGACAACCCCTTGGGTCTGGCAATTGGCAAAGTGTTTAAGTTGAAACTGCTCCCCATTGGGTAGCAGGAATGAAGTTCTCTTCTTAATCACGCTGCAAAAGGAGCAGTTGCCGCACGGAAAAGTCCCCCATGTATTGCAGGGGTCCCTTCTTTTGTTCCCCTTATATTCACTCTGGGTGAGTAGGTCGGCTAGAGAGCCTGCTTTCCGGAAAGTGATTTGGGGTTTAGAAGTTAGCAAACTTCCCAAAATTGGATCGTCAGTTAGAATCGGCCAGTGTTTAGTGAGAATTTTTCTTATAGTGCTATGCTCATTAGAGTAGCGTAAAATGATTCTCATGGTATCATCAGGTTTGCGGACTTTCGTCCCGAAGATTAAATTGTGTCTATCCAAAATTTTGACACGGTTAAAGGCTTTTTTCAAAGAAGATTTAGTATATCCCCTTGAAAGTAGTCTTTTACTGAGCTTGTCCGCCTCACTTTGGAAAGTCTCCAACGTGGTACAATTACGCTTCAATCTCAGGAACTGGCTATAGGGTATTGATTTTTTCAAAGGTTCCGGGTGGAAACTGTCGGCGTGCAAAAGAGTATTGCCGGCAGTCTCCTTCCTGAACAGTGTGCTGGCTATTTGCCCATTTCTGTTCTTGTAAATGGTAACATCTAAGAAGTTGATTTGTTGGCGGTCATATGACATAGTGAAAAATAGATTCATATTATTTTGATTCATTGCTTTGAGGCACTTTTTCAAAGTGTCCTCAGGGCCGTTCCATATCAGGAAAATGTCGTCTATATATCTTTGCCATAAGACAATGTGTTCTGTGAGCATGGTTAGCTCATCACTGGTCAAAAAGCCTTTTTCCCACTCCCCCAGGTACAGGTTTGCATAAGAGGGGGCACAACAGGTCCCCATAGCAACTCCCTGCACCTGGAGGTAGTGGGAACCTCCAAACAGAAACACATTGTGTCGGAGGATGAAATCGAGCATTTCCAGAATGAATTGATTAAATTTCCATTCAGTGGTGGCCCTTTGGCCTAGAACACGACCCACCACAGCTACCCCCAAGTCATGTGGTATACTGTTATAAAGTGACTCAACGTCTATCGTCACTAAGAAAGATGATTCTGGAATTGTGAGGTCATCTAAAATCTGTAATAAATGGATGGTGTCCTTGGTATAGGATGCCAATTCCAGAACATGGGGTCTGAGATGTTGGTCAATGACCTGACTAATATTTTCTGATATGCTGCCATTGCCCGATATAATTGGGCGACCTGGAGGATTATGTAGGTCTTTATGCACTTTGGGAAGTGCATACATAGTGGGAATACGGGGATGTTTAGTGCGTATGAATTCTAATAACTCGCCCGTGATAGCTCCTAGTGCAAAAGCCTCATCTACTAGTCGATAGAACTCTTGGTTGAATCCATCGACCAGGGATGCTGAGATCCTTCGATAGCATTTGCGATTATTAAGGATCTTTAAACACATCTCCTCGTATTTGATGTTATCCATTAATACGATGTTGCCACCCTTATCAGATCCCTTGATTGTTATGTCTAGATTGTTTTTCAAAGAATCTAAAGCACCTTGTTGCTCATGGGTCAAATTTCTAATGGATTTGTCTTTATTTAATGATTCAATTTCTTTAGATGTTTGTTTAACAAATAAAGCCAGGGCCGGATTCTGGCTGAGTGCTGGGAATCTATGCGATTTCCTTTTGAAACGTTTATGTTCTTTTGGAACATCAGTTTTTTCCTCTTCGCTATCATCACTTTCCCAGGCGTCTAGCCAATTTAATTCAGTTCCCTCATTCTCCTGTAGCAGTAGATTTAGGTCTCGGAGAGCCCTAAAATCTGCTGCTTTAAGATTTGGTGCGATTGTTTCTTCCCCCTTCTTGGTTTTAGTATACATACTTTTAAAAAGTAGTTTTCTTGCAAACATGAAAATATCCTTCACCACCTCAAAGTTATCAAGGCTTCTACTGGGGCAGAAAGAAAGTCCCAAAGAGAGAACCTCCTCCTCGGCTTTAGTCAAAATGTGTGATGATAGGTTGATAATATTTAGCCTCTCCTCTACACACTCGGAGTCGGTGCCAGATCCTGCTCCTTGTGTGTGGCTAGGGCCTGTGTTAAGGTCATTTTGTCTAAAAAAGTATCCAACTGAGTTTGATTTTTTGGGATAGCTCCTAAATCTTTGGTGGTTTTAATTGCTTTGCTTTTCCCGGAGCTAGGTGTTTTGCTGTTTTCCATGGGTCTTAATGCAGTTTCACCCTTGCTTCCCCGTAAGGTGTGTGGAGTATCTATGTTCTTTTTCTTGTGAATTTGTTGTAATTCACCCTCCATTTCTTGAGTTTTAGCAAAGGGACCTTTTCTCTTCCTCACAGAATAATCTGTGAGGGAAGAGGCTGAGGAAGAAGCATTAGAATTAGTATCTGAGCTGTAGTCGCTTTTTTCTTTTTTGTTTTTAGAGGATTTTTTAGTGGTTTTATTTCTGAAATCTTTGTTGTGATGCCATCTATAAGCCCTGTTTTCCCTGAATGCATTTTTATCTCTCCAGAATTTTTTGTCTTTTTTCTGGAGGATGCCTTTGCTGAAAGTTTTAAGATGTTCCCTCAGTTTGTCCTCGAGGGTTAAATAGTCTTCATGTATTTTCAGGGGAGTTAAACGGGCATAGAGAGCATCAATTTCAGTGTCAAGATTATTTAGTTGTGATCTATATTCATCCTGCAATAACAACATAAGATTCCTAGAACAATCATTAAGTTTAGATTCCCAGTTTTTCTTTAAATTATCAGATACATGATCCACCATGGGGAAGATTTGGATCCTTAAACCTATTGGATTGATATTTTCCTGAATATACCGTTCAAGGGATTGTATGTGCCAATGTAGGGCACATTTCTTTTCCAAGGCTTTAGTAAGACTATGGAAAAGTGAAATCAAATCAGTTTTAATTTGTTCCTTGAGTTGGTAATTACTCTGGATGGTGGCCATGAGGTCCTCCCAATTCTCGCCCAAAAGATCACCCATCCTGAATAGCCACGCAGAAAAACAGTGAAGATAAATAGTATGTGATATTTGGTCAAAACAAACACTTTAGAGACCAAAAGGTGAAAGACCAGAAATCGGAAGTAACTCCCTTAACTAAGGGCCATCCCTAGAATTTCACGAACAATAATAATGTGTACAAAGGTCTAAATGTGGGGTCCACAACTAAGAGAGAGTCTGAGAGTTTACGGTGGTTGATCGTGTCCATGTCCCCTTGCGAGGGGGTGACTGGAACAAGACTCTTCTGCAACGCGAGATGCGTTGGATTAGACATCTTGATGCCACTACCCCGCCAGGCCTAAACGAAGCGGAAAGTTTTAGACCTTTTCTTGAAGGTTTCAGCTCTGGCAAAACAGACTGAATTCAAGCCTTTCGGCCTCTCCGGCTACTTCTATGACCGAAATCTCTTTCCCTCTTCTCCTTCCCCCCTTTCCCCCTTTTCCCCTTCCCCCCCCCCTCCCCTTCTCCCCATTTCCCTATCCCTGATCTCTCCATGTCCATACTCATACAGCCCAAGGATTAACATATGGGATGATAAATGTCTATGTGGGGGTTTTTTCTGATTTCTCTGATTTACATATGATTTATCAATAGTTTATTGTTGTTGTTCATATTGATGACTCATGGACTGGTGGGAAGAGCTTTTCCTCTCTTCCCTCTTTCGTCCATGACATCATCCTCTATATATATTTTTGTTTTTCACTAATGTTTTTGTTTCAGTTTTCATAATGTGACGGCTTTTCTTAGATGGCGACCCCCCCTCTCCCCTTTTCGAGAATGTGGTCATATCGTGCACCCGGCACAATGGGGGGGCCTTGACCTCGGTCTTAGGGCCCCCTTCTTTTTCCATTACCATCCAGTGGGCAACCACTGTTTTTGGGTTTTAATGGAGTTTTTTGTGTCGGGGGCTGTTATTCTCCTATGGAGGATAGATTCTTTCCTCCCACAAATGAGTCTCTGCCCTAATACTAGACATGTGGTATATAATTTTTTCTTTTCCACCTGTCCAGTTACACCCAATTATTTTTGAATGTCTGACTTTTATGCAGCACTCATACTCATTTATTTTTTTATTTTTTATCATCACAATTTCTCATTAATAAAAAAAATTTTTCATATAACATTTTTTTACTTATTTTTTTGAGACGAGGGCATTCCCTGAGATCAGGGACCAGGGTACCTAGGGTATAATGCACTTTCGTCCGATCCAAAATGGGTCGGGGGGCTGCTTTTGTCATGCTCCCATACACATATGGATCTGATCGAGGATGTTTCTTGTACTCCTTGGAATCTGCTGCAGACTTTCTGTGCAGCAGCACTGTCCCGCCCTTGTCACCATATGTACCTTCAATTTAATTAATTTTTCTGGAGATCTAGTGATGAGCGGAGTGTGAGCAACAATATGTCTCCACTTCCGGGTACGCTAGTTTTCCTCTTTTTGTAGTGTTTGCAATGCGGGTCCCGTCCACAGCACCCTTCCGGTCATTGACAACTTCCGGGAGGAGTGGAGTGGAGGACCGGCCTGTCTATCTTGAAGAAACCCAGCGGGGGAAGTGACGCCGCTTCCGTCTTGACGGAATGACGTCACAGCCCCGCGTCCGCAAAACGTCACATGCGCACTGACTCTTAAGGAGGAAGCCGGGAGCCCCTGAGTCGCCAGCGTCATTTCTCTGCTCCCCTGTGAAGAGAACGGACTGTCCGTAGGTGCGTGCTGCAATCTGGATTTGTTCCTCTTTTTTACTTGGATCGGTATGTGAACCTCAGACTCAGTAAGCTTCAATTTTCTATTACCCTGTCTTTTTTGACTCATTCCATCCTTGTTTTTTCCTTTGTGGATAAAATTTGGAGGAGGAGAGATCCTCCTATATTAATTGATATAATTTGTTTCTTTTCTAGGAAGGAAAACTTTCCTTCTTGGTCATATATGGGAAACAAACTTCTTATACCTGAAGATTTTTCAAATTATCTTTTATAGAAGGTTGGTTTTGATCTTTGCTGATGTTTTAGTTTCACATAGAGGATATATAAATTTATACATATCTCTATATATATTTTCCAGATCGCACCCCTCTCTTTCTCCCCCCCAGGTATTTTTCCATCTGGGGGAATTTGGCGTCTCTCCTTGGATCTTTATATCTGGGGGCTCTTCTGCACGATAAAAGACATTTCACTAACCGGACGGGGGGATGTTTGGGGGCGCTATACTGAGAATTCGTTTTGAGTCGATTGTGATTACTGTAAGCATTTTCTTTGTATATTTTTGCTTTTTGATACTGTAAATGTACATGTAGATACTCATGTTACCTTTATGCCTTCCAGATGATGGCAAGGTTTATCCCTGAAGAAGAAATTTAACTATTTTGAAACGCGTTGGAATTTCTTTGCCACATTTGTAACATATCATATTGTTTTTTCTTTTATGTAAATTGTATTTGCGATTCAATTATATTCTGCTTTTAATATTAATTTTGTATCAATAAATATATTCAATTTTATATTATTGTTGCCTTAAAAATCCCCTTTCTTTGAGGTTCCTATCTTATGCTTTATAGGGATGATGGCAACCTTTTCATAACTAGTTTGAGGAGTCTATACCATTTTCTACATTCCTGGGGTGGACAATACACCCATATCCTCAACTCTCAGACTCTCTCTTAGTTGTGGACCCCACATTTAGACCTTTGTACACATTATTATTGTTCGTGAAATTCTAGGGATGGCCCTTAGTTAAGGGAGTTACTTCCGATTTCTGGTCTTTCACCTTTTGGTCTCTAAAGTGTTTGTTTTGACCAAATATCACATACTATTTATCTTCACTGTTTTTCTGCGTGGCTATTCAGGATGGGTGATCTTTTGGGCGAGAATTGGGAGGACCTCATGGCCACCATCCAGAGTAATTACCAACTCAAGGAACAAATTAAAACTGATTTGATTTCACTTTTCCATAGTCTTACTAAAGCCTTGGAAAAGAAATGTGCCCTACATTGGCACATACAATCCCTTGAACGGTATATTCAGGAAAATATCAATCCAATAGGTTTAAGGATCCAAATCTTCCCCATGGTGGATCATGTATCTGATAATTTAAAGAAAAACTGGGAATCTAAACTTAATGATTGTTCTAGGAATCTTATGTTGTTATTGCAGGATGAATATAGATCACAACTAAATAATCTTGACACTGAAATTGATGCTCTCTATGCCCGTTTAACTCCCCTGAAAATACATGAAGACTATTTAACCCTCGAGGACAAACTGAGGGAACATCTTAAAACTTTCAGCAAAGGCATCCTCCAGAAAAAAGACAAAAATTCTGGAGAGATAAAAATGCATTCAGGGAAAACAGGGCTTATAGATGGCATCACAACAAAGATTTCAGAAATAAAACCACTAAAAAATCCTCTAAAAACAAAAAAGAAAAAAGCGACTACAGCTCAGATACTAATTCTAATGCTTCTTCCTCAGCCTCTTCCCTCACAGATTATTCTGTGAGGAAGAGAAAAGGTCCCTTTGCTAAAACTCAAGAAATGGAGGGTGAATTACAACAAATTCACAAGAAAAAGAACATAGATACTCCACACACCTTACGGGGAAGCAAGGGTGAAACTGCATTAAGACCCATGGAAAACAGCAAAACACCTAGCTCCGGGAAAAGCAAAGCAATTAAAACCACCAAAGATTTAGGAGCTATCCCAAAAAATCAAACTCAGTTGGATACTTTTTTAGACAAAATGACCTTAACACAGGCCCTAGCCACACACAAGGAGCAGGATCTGGCACCGACTCCGAGTGTGTAGAGGAGAGGCTAAATATTATCAACCTATCATCACACATTTTGACTAAAGCCGAGGAGGAGGTTCTCTCTTTGGGACTTTCTTTCTGCCCCAGTAGAAGCCTTGATAACTTTGAGGTGGTGAAGGATATTTTCATGTTTGCAAGAAAACTACTTTTTAAAAGTATGTATACTAAAACCAAGAAGGGGGAAGAAACAATCGCACCAAATCTTAAAGCAGCAGATTTTAGGGCTCTCCGAGACCTAAATCTACTGCTACAGGAGAATGAGGGAACTGAATTAAATTGGCTAGACGCCTGGGAAAGTGATGATAGCGAAGAGGAAAAAACTGATGTTCCAAAAGAACATAAACGTTTCAAAAGGAAATCGCATAGATTCCCAGCACTCAGCCAGAATCCGGCCCTGGCTTTATTTGTTAAACAAACATCTAAAGAAATTGAATCATTAAATAAAGACAAATCCATTAGAAATTTGACCCATGAGCAACAAGGTGCTTTAGATTCTTTGAAAAACAATCTAGACATAACAATCAAGGGATCTGATAAGGGTGGCAACATCGTATTAATGGATAACATCAAATACGAGGAGATGTGTTTAAAGATCCTTAATAATCGCAAATGCTATCGAAGGATCTCAGCATCCCTGGTCGATGGATTCAACCAAGAGTTCTATCGACTAGTAGATGAGGCTTTTGCACTAGGAGCTATCACGGGCGAGTTATTAGAATTCATACGCACTAAACATCCCCGTATTCCCACTATGTATGCACTTCCCAAAGTGCATAAAGACCTACATAATCCTCCAGGTCGCCCAATTATATCGGGCAATGGCAGCATATCAGAAAATATTAGTCAGGTCATTGACCAACATCTCAGACCCCATGTTCTGGAATTGGCATCCTATACCAAGGACACCATCCATTTATTACAGATTTTAGATGACCTCACAATTCCAGAATCATCTTTCTTAGTGACGATAGACGTTGAGTCACTTTATAACAGTATACCACATGACTTGGGGGTAGCTGTGGTGGGTCGTGTTCTAGGCCAAAGGGCCACCACTGAATGGAAATTTAATCAATTCATTCTGGAAATGCTCGATTTCATCCTCCGACACAATGTGTTTCTGTTTGGAGGTTCCCACTACCTCCAGGTGCAGGGAGTTGCTATGGGGACCTGTTGTGCCCCCTCTTATGCAAACCTGTACCTGGGGGAGTGGGAAAAAGGCTTTTTGACCAGTGATGAGCTAACCATGCTCACAGAACACATTGTCTTATGGCAAAGATATATAGACGACATTTTCCTGATATGGAACGGCCCTGAGGACACTTTGAAAAAGTGCCTCAAAGCAATGAATCAAAATAATATGAATCTATTTTTCACTATGTCATATGACCGCCAACAAATCAACTTCTTAGATGTTACCATTTACAAGAACAGAAATGGGCAAATAGCCAGCACACTGTTCAGGAAGGAGACTGCCGGCAATACTCTTTTGCACGCCGACAGTTTCCACCCGGAACCTTTGAAAAAATCAATACCCTATAGCCAGTTCCTGAGATTGAAGCGTAATTGTACCACGTTGGAGACTTTCCAAAGTGAGGCGGACAAGCTCAGTAAAAGACTACTTTCAAGGGGATATACTAAATCTTCTTTGAAAAAAGCCTTTAACCGTGTCAAAATTTTGGATAGACACAATTTAATCTTCGGGACGAAAGTCCGCAAACCTGATGATACCATGAGAATCATTTTACGCTACTCTAATGAGCATAGCACTATAAGAAAAATTCTCACTAAACACTGGCCGATTCTAACTGACGATCCAATTTTGGGAAGTTTGCTAACTTCTAAACCCCAAATCACTTTCCGGAAAGCAGGCTCTCTAGCCGACCTACTCACCCAGAGTGAATATAAGGGGAACAAAAGAAGGGACCCCTGCAATACATGGGGGACTTTTCCGTGCGGCAACTGCTCCTTTTGCAGCGTGATTAAGAAGAGAACTTCATTCCTGCTACCCAATGGGGAGCAGTTTCAACTTAAACACTTTGCCAATTGCCAGACCCAAGGGGTTGTCTATATGATGCAATGTCAATGCGGGGCCTTCTACATCGGCAAAACCCGACAAGAATTCAGACAGCGTGTCAGCAAACATTTGCTGAGTATGCAAATGGGAAATCTATATGTTCCCCTGGGTAGGCATGTAGCCAGGGGACATGGATACAGGATGCCATCCGTTAATTTTACGGTGGTTGATCGTGTCCATGTCCCCTTGCGAGGGGGTGACTGGAACAAGACTCTTCTGCAACGCGAGATGCGTTGGATTAGACATCTTGATGCCACTACCCCGCCAGGCCTAAACGAAGCGGAAAGTTTTAGACCTTTTCTTGAAGGTTTCAGCTCTGGCAAAACAGACTGAATTCAAGCCTTTCGGCCTCTCCGGCTACTTCTATGACCGAAATCTCTTTCCCTCTTCTCCTTCCCCCCTTTCCCCCTTTTCCCCTTCCCCCCCCCCCTCCCCTTCTCCCCATTTCCCTATCCCTGATCTCTCCATGTCCATACTCATACAGCCCAAGGATTAACATATGGGATGATAAATGTCTATGTGGGGGTTTTTTCTGATTTCTCTGATTTACATATGATTTATCAATAGTTTATTGTTGTTGTTCATATTGATGACTCATGGACTGGTGGGAAGAGCTTTTCCTCTCTTCCCTCTTTCGTCCATGACATCATCCTCTATATATATTTTTGTTTTTCACTAATGTTTTTGTTTCAGTTTTCATAATGTGACGGCTTTTCTTAGATGGCGACCCCCCCTCTCCCCTTTTCGAGAATGTGGTCATATCGTGCACCCGGCACAATGGGGGGGCCTTGACCTCGGTCTTAGGGCCCCCTTCTTTTTCCATTACCATCCAGTGGGCAACCACTGTTTTTGGGTTTTAATGGAGTTTTTTGTGTCGGGGGCTGTTATTCTCCTATGGAGGATAGATTCTTTCCTCCCACAAATGAGTCTCTGCCCTAATACTAGACATGTGGTATATAATTTTTTCTTTTCCACCTGTCCAGTTACACCCAATTATTTTTGAATGTCTGACTTTTATGCAGCACTCATACTCATTTATTTTTTTATTTTTTATCATCACAATTTCTCATTAATAAAAAAAATTTTTCATATAACATTTTTTTACTTATTTTTTTGAGACGAGGGCATTCCCTGAGATCAGGGACCAGGGTACCTAGGGTATAATGCACTTTCGTCCGATCCAAAATGGGTCGGGGGGCTGCTTTTGTCATGCTCCCATACACATATGGATCTGATCGAGGATGTTTCTTGTACTCCTTGGAATCTGCTGCAGACTTTCTGTGCAGCAGCACTGTCCCGCCCTTGTCACCATATGTACCTTCAATTTAATTAATTTTTCTGGAGATCTAGTGATGAGCGGAGTGTGAGCAACAATATGTCTCCACTTCCGGGTACGCTAGTTTTCCTCTTTTTGTAGTGTTTGCAATGCGGGTCCCGTCCACAGCACCCTTCCGGTCATTGACAACTTCCGGGAGGAGTGGAGTGGAGGACCGGCCTGTCTATCTTGAAGAAACCCAGCGGGGGAAGTGACGCCGCTTCCGTCTTGACGGAATGACGTCACAGCCCCGCGTCCGCAAAACGTCACATGCGCACTGACTCTTAAGGAGGAAGCCGGGAGCCCCTGAGTCGCCAGCGTCATTTCTCTGCTCCCCTGTGAAGAGAACGGACTGTCCGTAGGTGCGTGCTGCAATCTGGATTTGTTCCTCTTTTTTACTTGGATCGGTATGTGAACCTCAGACTCAGTAAGCTTCAATTTTCTATTACCCTGTCTTTTTTGACTCATTCCATCCTTGTTTTTTCCTTTGTGGATAAAATTTGGAGGAGGAGAGATCCTCCTATATTAATTGATATAATTTGTTTCTTTTCTAGGAAGGAAAACTTTCCTTCTTGGTCATATATGGGAAACAAACTTCTTATACCTGAAGATTTTTCAAATTATCTTTTATAGAAGGTTGGTTTTGATCTTTGCTGATGTTTTAGTTTCACATAGAGGATATATAAATTTATACATATCTCTATATATATTTTCCAGATCGCACCCCTCTCTTTCTCCCCCCCAGGTATTTTTCCATCTGGGGGAATTTGGCGTCTCTCCTTGGATCTTTATATCTGGGGGCTCTTCTGCACGATAAAAGACATTTCACTAACCGGACGGGGGGATGTTTGGGGGCGCTATACTGAGAATTCGTTTTGAGTCGATTGTGATTACTGTAAGCATTTTCTTTGTATATTTTTGCTTTTTGATACTGTAAATGTACATGTAGATACTCATGTTACCTTTATGCCTTCCAGATGATGGCAAGGTTTATCCCTGAAGAAGAAATTTAACTATTTTGAAACGCGTTGGAATTTCTTTGCCACATTTGTAACATATCATATTGTTTTTTCTTTTATGTAAATTGTATTTGCGATTCAATTATATTCTGCTTTTAATATTAATTTTGTATCAATAAATATATTCAATTTTATATTATTGTTGCCTTAAAAATCCCCTTTCTTTGAGGTTCCTATCTTATGCCTCTCAGCAAATAGCTTGGGGTGTCTACTTTCCAAAATGGGGTCATTTGGGGGGGGGGGGGGTTTGTGCCATCTGGACATTTTATTGACTTCAAAACTGTGATAGGTAGTGAGGAGTGAAATCAAAAATTTACGCCCTTAGAAATCCTGAAGGCGGTGATTGGTTTTCGGGGCCCCGTACGCGGCTAGGCTCCCAAAAAGTCCCACACATGTGGTATCCCTGTACTCAGGAGAAGCAGCTGAATGTATTTTGGGGTGCAATTCCACATAGGCCCATGGCCTGTGTGAGCAATATATCATTTAGTGACAACTTTTTGTAAATATTATTCAATCACTTGGGACAAAAAAATAAATATTCAATGGGTTCAACATGCCTCTCAGCAATTTCCTTGGGGTGTCTACTTTCCAAAATAGGGTCATTTGTGGGGGGTTTGTACTGCCCTGCCATTTTAGCACCTCAAGAAATGACATAGGCAGTCATAAACTAAAAGCTGTGTAAATTCCAGAAAATGTACCCTAGTTTGTAGACGCTATAACTTTTGCGCAAACCAATAAATATACGCTTATTGACTTTTTTTTTACCAAAGACATGTGGCCGAATACATTTTGGCCTAAATGTATGACTAAAATTAAGTTTATTGGATTTTTTTTATAACAAACAGTAGAAAATATCATTTTTTTAAAAAATTTTCGGTCTTTTTCCGTTTATAGCGCAAAAAATAAAAACGGCAGAGGTGATCAAATACCATCAAAAGAAAGCTCTATTTGTGGGAAGAAAAGGACGCAAATTTCGTTTGGGTACAGCATTGCATGACCGCGCAATTAGCAGTTAAAGCGACGCAGTGCCAAATTCGAAAAAGTCCTCTGGTCCTTAGACAGCATAATGGTCCGGGGCTGAAGTGGTTAAAAAGTTGGAGTGACAGGAGAGGTGATCGCAGTGATACACATAGCCTGTTTGAGAGCAGAGCTAAGGGAGGGGCTCCATCCACTAAAGGCTGCCTTCAGAAAACTAAAGGAGGGGGTGGATACATGACCAATCACTCTGCACAAGAAGAGAGAACAGCAGTGATTGGTCTAGTCTATTTTAGTGGAAACTCCTGCAAAAAGGCAAAGTGCAGGCATTGTTTAATGCCAGTGTTAATTTAAAATAATATTCAATTTACTAAATGAATATTATTTTAGTTGAGTAAAATACGACTAAAACTAAAACAACTGAGATTACTAAAATACGACTAAAACTAAAATGGCATTTTAGTCAAAAGACTAAAACGCGACTAAAACTAAAATGCCATTTTAGTCAAAAGACTAGGACTAAATTGAAATTTGACTTCAAAATTAACACTGGTCTGTAGTGCATGTTCATACCTCAATACCATAATAAATAACATATTAGATTTTTCACTCCAGCAGTATATAATGAGTTTGGAAATTGTAGAGAAATGTTAACTAATTACAATTTAATTACACCTATTCGATTTTAGACGACTAAAATGAGTTTTAGTCGACTAAAATGTACTGGAGATTTTAGTCTTCTAAAACATAGGACATTTAAGTCAACTAATTAACTGGGATATACAGTATCAGTGTCCAGAGGAAGGTTATAATACAATGAATAGAAAAGCATCATTAAATATAGTACAATTATCAACAAAAATGGCCTGAACTCATAAAACAGCGTAAATGAGGTTGGTGGAAAAAATAAAGGGATAGGTAGGGATACAAGGGTCCACCGTATGTACTGTTATGCCCCGTACACACGGTCGGACTTTGTTCAGACATTCCGACAACAAAATCCTAGGATTTTTTCCGACGGATGTTGGCTCAAACTTGTCTTGCATACACACGGTCACACAAAATCCGATTGTTCTAAACGCGCTGACGTAAAACACGTACATCGGGACTATAAACGGGGCAGTGGCCAATAGCTTTCATCTCTTTATTTATTCTGAGCATGCGTGGCACTTTGTCCGTCGGATTTGTGTACACACGATCGGAATTTCCGACAACGGATTTTGTTGTCGGAAATTTTTATTTCCTGCTCTCAAACTTTGTGTGTCGGAAAATCCAATGGAAAATGTGTGATGGAGCCCACACACGGTCGGAATTTCCGACAACAAGGTCCTATCACACATTTTCCATCGGAAAATCCGACCGTGTGTACGGGGCATTAGAGTACCCAAAAAAGTTTTCAAGGACACAGTAAAATGTCAGAGAGAGAGGAGTCAAAGGAAGACAAGAGAGAGTGGGAGAGCGACCACAATGTGTGTGCAGTATACAAGAGAAAGAAAGCTAGAGAAAGAGAGAAGAATAAGAGTAAGTCCTGAAGGGTCCAGATAGGCGAACATGGGAATAACCTATGGCAGATCACGGTAAAAATGACAATTGTTCATAAATCCACAGTGATAAGGTGCTCCCATCAATAAACACAATCCTTGCTCCCCAGTGCTTGAGAATTGTGATTAGTCACTTAGAATTCCAGCCACCATCTAATCACCTCTAGGTGCACTACGCGCTCACCTTCATGCTATGACCTAAAAGGCCACAATCGTGGTTTGGTTAATCACTAGGGTCAATTCACTGTATGCCCCTTTGGTCCTCCTCTTTCTCTGGTAGATTGGATTACCTCCGCAATAATGCAATTGTGCCTCCACACTTCCCCCTCCTCCTGGTGGCAGCTAGTAGCTATTGTTTCAAAACACATCTGCCCACAGATGGGCAGCTGGGCGGCAGTTTTGAAACAATAGCTGATAGCTGCCACAGCCTTGGAGGAGACCAGCCTGAAGGGTGGAGGGACAATCGCATTAATGCAGAGGTCATCCAATCCACCAGAGAAAGAGGAGGACCAAAGGGGCATACAGTGGATTGACCCTAGTGATTAACCAAACCACGATCGTGGCCTTTTTGGTCATAGCATGAAGGTGAGCGTGTAGTGCACCTAGAGGTGATTAGATGGTGTCTGGAATTCAAAGTGATTCGAAGTGTGGAGCAAGGACTGTGTTTTTTGATGGGAGCACCTTATCACGGTGGACTTATGAACAATTTATAAGTGTCGTTTTTTCAAGCACTTGGGAGAGAAGGAATTACATTGTTGTTTCTGTTGGTTTTATGATTCTGCTATGAGCATGTTTATCATGGATAGTTTGGACATGATATAATTTACATTATTATCACTTTATTGTATTTAAATTTGTTGGACTTAGCACTAGTATTATTGAATCATATAACTGTGCACTGTATCATCTTCACGCCAGATATGGAAATCTCACACATCTATACAAATAACAAACTACCACGGTGTTAACTAAGACCAATCACCAGCCTCTGCATAATATCATTGCCGTAGCAACTGAAAGATCGCCACCATCCCAACAATTTTAGCATCTGCAAATACGAAAAGGCCAAAAACAATGTGAACCCAGATCATTAGTGTTTATGAATAACTCAAACGTAATCTGCATTTTTTTTATGCCGATACATTCTGGGTCCCCCAGAGAGATGCCACTCACATCTCTTCTTTTATAAAATGGGAATGAATAACTTAGCAAATAAACAGACACAATGAAAAAATATTTGTACTCAGTAGCTTTTGTGGATTGCTTTTTTTCCACCCTGACAGGATATATACACACATGTGGGTCTGCATAGTTACCATTGTAGTACGGTCAGTTTTTTAGTGGCCCCACCAAGATCATAGCTATCAGTGCATGCTCATTACTTCCCAGGGGGAGGGGGCATCTAGATGTACAGTATCTCACAAAAGTGAGTACACCCCTCACATTTTTGTAAATATTTTATTATATCTTTTCATGTGACAACACTGAAGAAATGACACTTTGCTACAATGTAAAGTATTCAGTATACAGCTTGTAAAACAGTGTAAATTTACTGTCCCCTCAAAATAACTCAATACACAGCCATTAATGTCTAAACCGATGGCAACAAAAGTGAGTACACCCCTAAGTGAAAATGTCCAAATTGGGCACAAAGTGTCAATATTTTGTGTGGCCACCATTATTTTTCAGCACTGCCTTAACCCTCTTGGGCATGGAGTTCACCAGAGCTTCACAGGTTGCCACTGAAGTCCTCTTCCACTTCTCCATGACAACATCATGGAGCTGGTAGATTTTAGAGACTTTGCGCTCCTCCACCTTCTGTTTGAGGATGCCCCACAGATGCTCAATAGGGTTTAGGTCTGGAGACATGCAAAGACAAGAGCATACAGCGGTTTAACAGGACAGGTTCCACTCAGAACAGGCCTCGCCATGTTCGACCAAAGAAGTTGAGTGCACATGCTGAAGAGCTAAGAGACAGAATTGTGGCAAGGCACAGATGATCTGGCCAAGGTTACATACAAATTTCTGCTGCACTTAAGGTTCCTAAGAGTTCAGTGGCATCCATAATCCTTAAATGGAAGACGTCTGGGACGACCAGAACCCTTCCTAGAGCTGACCGTCCGGCCAAACTGAGCTATCGGGGGAGAAGAGCCTTGGTGAGAGAGGTAAAGAAGAACCCAAAGACCACTGTGGCTGAGCTCCAGAGATGCAGTCGGGAGATGGGAGAAAGTTGTAGAAAGTCAACCATCCCTGCAGCCCTCCACCAGTTGGGGCTTTATGGCAGAGTGGCCCGACGGAAGCCTCTCCTCAGTGCAAGACACATGAAAGCCCGCATGGAGTTTGCTAAAAAAACACCTGAAGGACTGGTGATAAATAAGATTCTTTGGTCTGATGAGACCAAGATAGAACTTTTTGGCCTTAATTCTAAGCGGTATATGTGGAGAAAACCAGGGACTGCTCATCACCTGTCCAAAACAGTCCCAACAGTGAAGCATGGTGGTGGCAGCATCATGCTGTGGGGGTGTTTTTCAGGAAGACTGGTTGCAATCGAGGGAAAGATGAATGCGGCCAAGTACAGGGATATCCTGGACGAAAACCTTCTCCAGAGTGCTCAGGACCTCAGACTGGGCCGAAGGTTTACCTTCCAACAATGACCCTAAGCACACAGCTAAAATAACGAAGGAGTGGCTTCACAACAACTCAGTGACTGTTCTTGAATGGCCCAGCCAGAGCCCTGATTTAAACCCAATTGAGCATCTCTGGAGAGACCTAAAAATGACTATCAACGTTCACCATCCAACCTGACTGAACTGGAGAGGATCTGCAAGGAGGAATGGCAGAGGATCCCCAAATCCAGGTGTGAAAAACTTGTTGCATCTTTCCCAAAAAGACTCATGGCTGTATTCGATCAAAAGGGTGCTTCTACTAAATACTGAGCAAAGGGTCTAAATACTTAGGACCATGTGATATTTCAGTTTTTCTTTTTTAATAAATCTGCAAAAATGTCAACAATTCTGTGTTTTTCTGTCAATATGGGGTGCTGTGTGTACATTAATGAGGAAAAAAATGAACTTAAATGATTTTAGCAAATGGCTGCAATATAACAAAGAGTGAAAAATTTAAGGGGGTCTGAGTACTTTCCGTCCCCACTGTAGATGAGGATCCGACTTCCATTAAAGTCTATGGGCACAAGTTGGATAGAAGTTGCCTTGAAGTAGTACAGGAACTTTTTAAGAAGTCGGAGCGACTTCAGTAGTGCTAATTAAGACAGCTCTCATTGACTAATGCCTTGTACACACGGCCGGATTTTCCGACGGAAAATGTGTGAAAGGACCTTGTTGTCAGAAATTCCGACCGTGTGTGGGCTCCATCACACATCTTCCATTGGAATTTCCGACACACAAAGTTTGAGAGCTTGCTATAAAATTTTCCGACAACAAAATCCGTTGTCGGAAATTCCGATCGTGTGTATACAAATCCAACGCACAAAGTGCCACGCATGCTCAGAATAAATTAAGAGACAAAAGCTATTGGCTACTGCCCCGTTTATAGTCCTGACGTACGTGTTTTACGTCACCGCGTTCAGAACGATCGGATTTTCCGACAACTTTGTGTGACCGTGTGTATGCAAGACAAGTTTGAGCCAACATCCGTCGGAAAAAATCCATGGATTTTGTTGTCGGAATTTCCGATCAATGTCCGACCGTGTGTACAGGGCATAACATGGAATTTCACATGTCATGCACCTTGGGGTCTCACAAGTCACCAGCGATCGCTCCACACAGAGACAGAACGGAGATATGTCAATATAAACAGACAGATCTCCGTGCTGCCAGGGGTGAGGAGAGCGATCTTTTGTTCATACTAAGTATGAACAACGATCGCTCTCCTCACTCAGGCAGTCCCATCCCCCCACAGTTAGAATCGCTTCCTAGGACACACAATTAACCCCTTGATAGCCTCCTAATGTTAACCCCTTCCCTGCCTGTGACATTTACACAGTAATCAGAGCATTTTATATCACTGATCGCTGTATAAATGCCAATGGTCCCAAAAATGTGCCAAAAGTGTCTGATTTGTCCACCATAATGTCGCTGATCACCGCCATTACTAGTAAAAAAATTAAAATGCCATAAATCTTTCCCCTATTTTGTAGATGCTATAACTTTTGCGCAAACCAATCGATTCACGCTTATTGCGATTTTTTTTATTACCAAAAATATGTAAAAGAATACACATCGGCCTAAACTGAGGAAAAAAATAGCTTTTTTTTAAAAAAATTGGGGATATTAATTATAGCAAAAAGTACAAAATTTTGTGTTTTTTTTTCAAAATTGTCGCTGTTTTTTTGTTTATAGCGCAAAAAATAAAAACTGCAGAGATGATCAAATACCACCAAAAGAAAGCTCTATTTGTGGGGAAAAAAAGGATGTCAATTTTGTTTTGGTACAATGCTGCAAGACTGTGCAATTGTCGGTTAAAATGACGCAGTGCCGTATCGCAAAAAATGGCCTGGTCATTGAGCAGCCAAATCTTCTGGGCTGAAGTTGTTAAAAACAATATATCCAAAATGTTTATAACCTACACACATAATAAAACATGTATAAAAAATACTTCTTATCATAGTATTATGACTGTTCCACAGTACCTGTATATATAAACATGTAGAATGTCTTTCACTTGTGAGGGTGAGTTACACATCCCCCCCCCACACACACACACGGAATATATATCAGTAAATCTGATTTTGTAGCACAAAATAGTTGCAGTGTGGACTGTGGACGGACAACAAACTCTTGATACGTTTCGCAGGTACGCTTCCTCAGGTGCAGATGGCATACACTGGCAGGGAGCGGTGAGGAGAGGGGGTAAATACCAAGACAAAACAGACCTCAGATCCCTCAGATGTTCCTGATGGTGTAGTGAAAAATGTGCCAAATCTATGTTTGTACTATACAATAAAGAAAAGGGGAGTTTTTTTTCCACAGATTTTTGCTAAAAAACTCTCCTGACATATAAAATAGGAATCCACTGGCAATCAAAGCGTGCCCCACCAAGCAGGAATGCTTCTGCCTATAATCTCAAGTCAGCAACACCATTCGTGGATCTAGCTGTAGAGACCATTTAGAAAGCTCATTCAAGGCGGCAACCACCGACTCTCAGTATGAACAGATAGCTGGCCATTGCCACACCATGTGAAAAAAGGTTCCAGTAGAGAAGAGACAATGGGTACAGAGTGGACAAACCTGAGGGTAAATGCCTGCTAACCTCTGTGGGGTTTAGTAAACCCTGTGCAGAAACTTCAACTGAATGAAACGTTCCCTAGCTGAAATCATATTTGTGACATAGGAGCCTGTAAATCCTCCCAGTCATCAGAAGTAAGTTCTGGGATGTCACTTTTCCATTTATCGAAGGTCCCTATTCCACATTTAGCGGGCAGATAGGCTCTAGCCAGCCTGAGCTCTAATTGTTATCATCTGGATTCTTTGGGTTTCCCCTAAGTCCGGGAGAATATTTACTTCTGCCTGCTTCTGAGGAGTGTTTTCCAATAGAGAAAAAATATACATGTGGGTCATAAATATTTATTTCACTCTGGCCAATCACTAGGAGGTTTATTGCCAATGTTGTGGGGTGGGGAAGGAGATAAACATTTGGCAAGCCCTTTTAGAAGGGTCCTTACCTTCCAGGCTTTGTCTGGAGAGGATGTCAATCTGAGAGATCCAGCCACATAGCCCCCAAAGCCTGCTGTCTGGGGAGGATGAGAAGATTCCAGAAGCCTTTACCCCCCCTAGCCCGCTGCCTTGGGAGGAAAGAGTTACAAATTGAGGTCCCAAAGATTGGAATGGGTTTATTCCAGGGCCTGGAAGACCGGAAGGTGGCTGTTAAAGGGAAGCGCCTTTAGGCTGGGTTCACACTAGTGCAAATTTGATGTGGGTTTCCCCACATCCAATTCGCATGTCAGGAGATTGTGACCGGCTCTCTATGGAGCTGGTTCACACATCTCCGGGGCAGCTCCGGTGCGAATTGCACAAGAGTCCTGTGCATTTTCTGGTCTGTTTCAGGTCCGAATTCACCCAAAAATTCGGGCTGAAATTGAACCTGAAACAGTGAATGAAAATGCACCGGAACCCAGCCTCAACAAACTTTGCTCTGTCCCTTGCCGATCTTGGCTTAAAACTCAAAGGAAGCGCATTGTTGTTATTATAGGTATGCTGAAATCCCTAACCCTCTCTCCCTTGAACACTGATAATATAATAAAACAAAGTAGATATCAATCATTCGATTTCTGCTGGTGGGTTGGTGAGCATTCTGGGGCACCTGTAGTCCAACTCACCCATAGAAATTCTAATGCCCTGTACACACGAGCAGACTTTTCGACCGAATCCGTCGGACAATCCGACCGTGTGTGGGCTTCATCGGACTTCCGACGGACCTTTTCGGTCGAAAATCCGACGGACTTTGAATATGAAACATGTTTCAAATCTTCCTGCCGGAACTCCGCCGGACCCAGGTTCTATCAGGAAAGGGGGTGGGGACGAGCGAGCGCCCCCCCTCCTGAACCGTACCAGGCCGCATGCCCTCAACATGGGGGGTGGGTGCTTTGGGGAAGGGGGGCGCCCTGTGGCCCCCCACCCCAAAGCACCTTCTCCCCATGTTGATGAGGACAAGGGCCTCTTCCCAACAACCCTGGCCGTTGGTTGTCTGCGGGCGGGGGGGCTTATCGAAATCTGGGAGCCCCCTTTAATAAGGGGGCCCCCAGATCCCGGCCCCCCGCCCTCTCCGGCCTCTTCTCCGCTCTCCGGTTCTGCTCCCGCTCTCCGGTTCTTCTGTGCTGTCCTAAGGGGCGGGGTCACCACTCGGTGACCACGCCCCATGACTATATAAGTCTTTGCGCACCGTGAACACAGGATTACAGTGGGGGGCTGGGATCTGGGGGCCCCCTTGTTAAAGGGGGCCCCCGGATTCCGATAAGCCCCCCGCCTGCAGACTCCGACAACCAATGGACAGGGTTGTTGGGAAGAGGCCCTTGTTCTCATCAACATAGGGACAAGGTGCTTTGGGGTGGGGGGGGCTCTCGCTCGTCCCCACTCCCTTTCCTGACAGGCCGGGCTGCGTGCTCGGATAAGGGTCTAGTATGGATTTTGGGGGGACCCCCACGCAGATTTTCTAGCGTAAGGGGTTCCCCTTAAAATAAATACCAGACCTGTGGGCCTGGTATGCTCTGCAACGGGGCTTGCGAGGTGTTAATCTCGCAGATAAAAGCGGCGAGATTGACTTCCTTTTCTAGTCCCGTCAGACCTCATCAAGTTCAAAATGAATGGACTTTAGTCCGTGCGTGGGCAAGTCCGTTCGTTCGGAAGTCTGCCGTAACTCCGTCGAAAGTCTGTAGGGAAGACTGTCGGACCTATTCTGTCGGAAAGTCCGGTCGTGTGTGCGCCGGTCCATTCGTTTGGAAAGTCCGTCGGAAGTCCGCCGAAAGCCCGTCGGGAAGACCGTCGGACCTAGTCTGCTGGGAAGTCGGGTCGTGTGTACAGGGCATAAGAGGACCTAAAAATCCAGCAGCTACTTAAGAGGGAAGTGCTATCTCCCATTTCCTCCCAAAACACCTTATCTTCAGTCTTTATTTAAAAATGTATAAACAAAAGTGTTTTAACAAATGGAAG
Source organism: Lithobates clamitans (assembly GCA_037952925.1). NCBI lineage: Eukaryota > Metazoa > Chordata > Amphibia > Anura > Ranidae > Lithobates > Lithobates clamitans. Next base: position 3,946,801 of record JBBGZY010000649.1, read on the forward strand.
GATTCGCCTACAGACTTGTATTATTTGTCGATCTTCCTACCTGATCACTTCTATTAGTGTGTCCTAGCAAGTATACTGTATTCCTCTATGCCTCCTACATACAGTGTCTTCTAAAATCAGATAGCAGGAGGCTCCTATAATTAGCTGACACCAAACGAAAAAGATAACAAACCCAACTATAAAAAACGCACTCCCACAGATACTATGCTGCTTCATGAACTGAAGCAGTAATCCACACTTTGGTTGAAAAACTAAAGCAGTTCTCCAGCTACAGAGAAAAAAATTATACCCTCGCCCCCACGCCTCCCCTGGTCAATGTTAAAGCTGAACTCCAGACAGATATAAAAGACTCAAATCAATTGCAGGTCTGTATTCATTGATACATCCATACATCATTTACTTTTAATAAAAACAATGTAAGTACCCATTTTGACTTTGGTATAAGCCTTTTGTGGTGTCCTGTACAGCAGAGCTTAAATTGGGAGAAGGAAAAACAGCACAAGATATCAGTGAGGTGTGTGGATTTGACAAGGAACCTGATGAAAGAAAGAACTCAGATAGCAAGGATAACTTGCCACAAATTTGTGGCAGTGTTGAATTGTAAGTCTTGTTAACTTGCTGCACATTTTCACTGGCAAGTTGTACACTTGCAGAGCACTTAAAGCACAAGTTCGAGTTGACACTTTTCTAATTTTGCGTGGCAAGTTTCTAGCAAGAGCAAAGTTGCAGTGGTGAATCTACAGCAAGAGCTCTGCAAGTCACAGTGACCCCTGTGGTGGGATGACTATTGCACAACATAACTGAACCAGACCTTGCAGCAGACTTGCAAAGTGTTTGCACAGAAAGTTGATCTGGAGTCTTGCAATGTGGACTTGCTGCAATTGTGCAACAAACTTTTGGAGCCTGGCGAGTCTAGCAATAGCTTAGCAAGTCATTTTCAAACTTGCAGCCCAATTGCTTGCTATCTGGGAAAGAGCAGAGTGACAGAGATGATCACATCAGTCTGCTGCTTCTCTTTCCACTGTCCAGCCACAGGATAGAGGAGGGCCAAGACCTGTGTTACTGTAGCCCAGATAGGGCTGTGCTGTGTGGCAGAGCTATGTAAATCTCAGAACTGAAAAAACATAAATACATATCTTTCCATAGATAAAACAGCTCCCATATATGAATATCACCCTTGTATTTAACCGTTTTCCTAGAGTTCAGTTTTAATCCATTTTCTGGTCAGTAATTACCTTAAATTTCCGAGAGATGTAGTACTTGCATACCCCCCAACTTTTTGAGATGGAAATAAGGGGCACCTATCAGCAAAAGTATGCGGGCATAGGACACACCCCCATGCCACACCCCCTTAAAGGAGAATTGTACAAAAAAAAAAAAACAAGATTGGTTAAACCCACAAGTGCTTTTTTACCACTACTATTCCTTTATATTGGCTTTTGGAATTTACAAATGCAGCAATTTAGAGATCAGATGAAAGGTTTAGCACTGAGAAGCACTTTTTGATAGATAAAAAGTGAATTTTATATACATCTACAGGGACATATACAGGGACAGAGGGACATTGCTCCAAATCAGGAACAGTCCCTCGAAATCAGGGACTGTTGGGAGCTATGTACTTGCCCCAGCTCCACTGCAAATCTTTTGGAATCCAGGCAGTTAGCAGAGAGTAGTGGTGTGCACAGATCACACTTAGTGATGTGCATGCCGCTCAGGGGCTTGTTTGCTGTGCCAGTGTCATTATGCCACCCTTGTAGTGCTGAGAACTACAGAGGAAAATATACATGACAACCAAGCTGCGCAAGAGTAGGTTTTGTGATGCTCAGGGTCACACAGCTGGAAGTGTGCAGTGGTTAATTTGGGCAATGAGGAGTTTTTATTATTAAAATTATTATAATACAGGATTTATATAGCGCCAACAGTTTGCGCAGCGCTTTACAATATAATGGGAGACAGTAGGGGGAAGAGGACTTTGGATGGGAGGAGTAGGGGAAGAGGAATCGCTGAACAAAGAAGATAAGAGAACATATGCTGTTGACCCAATTCCAGCACCCATGAATGCACATGTTAAAACGATAGTAGAGTCTACAATGAGCATACAAAAAGGCTTACCTGTAGGTAAAAAATGGTGCCTGTTTAGGAGATATTCACAGCTGGTGACGACACTGGCGCATACGCTCCGAAGGTTCGGCATATCGTGGCAGACCTTCAGAGCACTGTGCCAAAACCGAGGGCTCTCGCATGCATGTGCGGGAGTGACGTCATCGCGGTTCTGGTCACTCACACAGCCGGAGTCAGCGAACCCGGAAGGAAGACCAGGGGAAGATGGAGGCCCTCTAAGCGATGACATCACGCCGCTGGAGGGCTTTGTTCTAAGGTAAGTATTTCATTATATGCTAGTATGCAATGGACACTTGCACATTATGTCATTGTCTTATGCCCCGTACACACGGTCGGATTTTCCGATGGAAAATGTCCGATCGGAGCGTGTTGTCGGAAATTCCGACCGTGTGTGGGCTCCATCACACATTTTCCATCGGATTTTCCGACACACAAAGTTTGAGAGCAGGCTATAAAATTTTCCGACAACAAAATCCGTTGTCGGAAATTCCGATCATGTGTACACAAATCCGACGCACAAAGTGCCACACATGCTCAGAATAAATAAAGGGATGAAAGCTATTGGCTACTGCCCCGTTTATAGTCCCGACATACGTGTTTTACGTCACCGCGTTCAGAACGATCAGATTTTCCGACAACTTTGTGTGACCGTGTGTATGCAAGACAAGTTTGAGCCAACATCCATCGGAAAAAATCCTAGGATTTTGTTGTCAGAATGTCCGATCAATGTCCGACCGTGTATACGGGGCATTACAGGGAAAAGTTTTTAATTTTTTACTGCAGCATTTTACAACCGCTTTAAGGGAACAGGAGAATCATTTATTGATTGGGAGTCTTATTAAAGTATAACTAAAAGCAAAACTTTTTAAAATAGTTTTGGATAGAGTGGAGAGGGATTAAAACCCCTATCAGGTTTATTACTGTCTGTGCCCCCTTCAGGGAGATTCACCCTCTCTATTTGTCATGTTTACGCTAATCCCTAAAAGTGAAGGGAAATCCCAAATTTTTTGTTGTTCCCAGAAAAATAACAGAGGTGAAATCTTACAGTGGGGGCACTAGAGACAGGTGACAGGGATATTTTTGAGGCTCCAGCTGGCACAGGATTTTGCAAACAATATAATTATGATCTGAGTATATATATATATATATATATATATATATATATGTTGAGTTGACCCACCCTTTGCAGCTATAACAGCTTCAACTGGGAAGGCTGTCCACAAGGTTTAGGAGTGTGTCTATGGGAATGTTTGACCATTCTTCCATTTTTGCATTTGCGAGGTCAGGCACTGATGTGGATGAGAAGGCCTGGCTCGCAGTCTCTGCTCTAATTCATCCCAGGTGTTCTGTTGGGTTGAGGTCAGGACTCTGTGCAGAACAGCCAAGTTCCACCACCACAAACTCACTCATGTCTTTATGGACATTGCTTTGTACACTGGTGCGCAGTCATGTTGGAACAGGAAGGGGCCATCGCCAAACTGTTCCCACAAAGTTGAGAGCATGAAATTGCCCAAAATGTCTTGGTAGGCTGACGCCTTAAGAGTTCCCTTCACTGGAACTAAGGGGCCAAGCCCAACCCCTGAAAAACAACCCCACACCATAATCCCCCCTCCACCAAATGAATTGGACCAGTGCACAAAGCAAGGTCCATAAAGACACAGATTAGCGAGTCTGGGGTGGAGGAATGTGACTGACCTGCACAGAGTCCTGATCTCAACCCAACAGAATACCTTTGGGATGGTTTAAAGCGGGGACTGCGAGCCAGGCCTTCTCTTCCACATCAGTGCTTGACCTCACAAATGTGTTTCTGGAAGAATGGTCAAACATTCCCATAGACACACTCCTAATCCTTGTGGACAGCCTTCCCTGAAGAGTTGAAGCTCTTATAGCTGCTAAGGGTGGGCCAACTCAATATTGAACCCCATAGACTAAGACTGGATGCCATTAAAGTTCATATATGTATAAAGGCAGGTGTCCCAATACTTTTGATAATATAGTGTATGTTTGGCATACATGAAGTGTCACTTAGAAAGAGACCAATAGAGGGCGACCTCTGAATGACAGAAATGTATCAGTACACAAAAATGCAGATAAATTGTAAAGTTGAAAATGATAAGTATAGTACAATTCTGATCTGATATTATAAGATTGGTGGCAACGACAGGAAATGTGATAAGGTCTGAAAGCTTTAAGATAATAATCAATACTACTGCAGACTGTTTTTCTTATGCCGCAGTGAAATTTCTTCTTCTAAAAAGATGTTTTTAGAGACTCAGAAATACTGTAAACAGCTCTCAGGACATTCAATTTGTGAGAAGTAGCTACTGTTCAACATTTATAAATAACAATTATGAAGAAAATGTAGAACATCCATTCTCATTTTTCATTATACATTTTAAGGATTACCATTTCCTTTAAAAAGAATGCATTACTAGAGATTATTATTATTATTATACAGGATTTATATAGCACCAACACTTTGCAAAATGGAGGGAGACAGTACAGGTACAATACAATTCAATACAATCTAAACGGGAGGTTAGGTGATTTATGATGGCCGTCACATGGTATCCTGTTTATGTGGGGTAAAGTGAACAATTGCTCCCCCTCTCTATTTAATTTCCCCATTAATAGCTTAAATACTTACCTAAACCTTTAGTTATGTGACACATTAGTTTTCACTTTTCTGGAACGAAGAGCTAGAAAATGCCCATGTATCTGTAGCAGGAAGGGGACACCTCTCATTGGATCAATTGATGGAGTCCTCACAGGGACCAGAAGACACCTGTGGTGGCCTGGTGACATCACAATGAGGACCTAGACTGCAGCGAAGGATCACTGGTCATGACTTCAGGAAGAGGCTCTGTGCAGGGTCACATGAGGGTGGCTTTAGGTAATTTAAAGGGGTTCTTAGAGTTTTTTGGGTGAAAGGGTGGGAAATATGGGGGTTACAGTTTGGCCTGGTGATGGGCTTTATACCCTTAAAGAGGAACATCACCGCACATACCCAAAATTTATTTACATATCCCTAAGGCTGATGCCTGCTGTGCTGCCATCTTAAAAGGTAACTCCACTTTCATGAAAGTGAAAAAAAAATAATATAGCTCATACAATTGCGACCCAAGTCATATTGTAATTGAATGCTCTTAAAAATTACCTTTCCTTTTCAATTAGCAACGCTGTCATTTTCTGTAAAATGCAACGTAATATGACTACCTGGAGGTGTTCTGTACACAGAATGTGTATAGAACGCCCCCAGAAACATAATTTCCTGCTTGTGTGATTGGCTCACTGATTTTCCTAGAAGTCTGCACCAAGATACAAGTCGGATTTTAGGCATCCCTTGCAACAAAAATGTAATTTTAGGTGAGATACTCCCAATAGGAAATCACGTCTAAAGGGATGCAGACCCTTCCACTTTCCTCAAAAGAGCCCTGCAGGTGCAGCAGCTTGTTGATAATTATGAAACCACTCCCGTTAGATACACTTTCCACATGGACACAGACAAACAAACAGGGATTTCATCAATAACAAAAAGTAGGAATCTGCCACAAAGTTTGGTAAAATCCTTGTATAGGACAGATCACCCAGAGGGAAATGTTTTTTTCTCAACAAAAGTGGAGTTACTCTTTAAGAGGAGATCCGGTACATGGATACGCACACCACAGCTTTATGCCAGGTCTCATAGGAATGGCTTGGCCATGAGTTATTCACTATCCTCATGTATTGATGACTGTAACAAAGATTCACATACCTTGGTACACATACTGTATGTTGCTAAATTCTCTTTTTTTTTCTTTTTTTTATTCGTTCATTCGTTATAGAATGAAAAATGTTTTATTTGCACTTTAGACTATACAGGTTGTGCGTGACATCCACATTGAAGTAGAATGTGCGTACTTTTTGAAACGTATTCATTATTTTATTGCTTGTTAATTGCTTATGTAGTCCAATGTATATTACAATGCAATTGATGTAATATTATTTCTGTTCTAAGCTTCAATAAAAACAACTGAAAAGAAACCGCTTGGCCCTGAAACATTGTTGTTTGTCACACTCATATAACTTGCGCACAACCCTTTGCTGTGCTGGCTTCTCTTGATAACTGGTTACATGCTAAAGCAATTCGATTTTTTTGATGCAAATCAATGAAAAAAAATAAATAGGTTGTTAATAGATTTTTTTACCACCAAGATGTAGGGGGTTAGATTAGGGTGATGGTCTCTTGACTTTAAGCCAGTTATCAACAAAGGATCAAATCACCACAACCTCTTTGTTTAAAGGAAACCTGTCAGGAGAAAAACAGGCTGGCGCTAACCTTTGCTTTTGAAAAAACAAGTTGCCTGGCTCTGACCTCAAACCATTACAGCGTATGAAAAACCCAAACCCTTAAAATGAATACCTTTTTTTTTTTTAACCTCTAGAAACCCTGAGCAAGCAATGGCCAGCTTATGTTTTTTTAGAGTGACAAAGCTCGCCTACTTTCTTCCAAAGCAGCAGTGGTGTTGTCACCTTTCTGTGCATGCTTCTAATGTGTAATGCCGAGTACACACGGGCGGACTTTTCGACAGGACTGGTCCGATGGGACAATCCGACCGTGTGTGGGCTTCATCGGACCTGCAGCTGACTTTTTCAGGGCGAAAATCAAATGGACTTTAAAATTGAAACATGTTTCAAATCTTTTCGACGGACTGAAGTCGAAAAATACGCTCGTCTGTATGCTAGTCCGACGGACGAAAACCGACGCTAGGGCAGCTATTGGCTACTGGCTATCAACTAACCAGATAAAACCTGGAAGATGATTGGTTTCTATGCAGTATTGTGACTACTTTTGCCCTCACTAGCTTTAGTAAATAAAGTGGCAATGTCTATGCTGAGTACTGTGTACACATAGCTCCCAACTGTCCCTGATTTCGAGGGACTGTCCCTGATTTGGAGCAATGTCCCTCTGTCCCTTATTCCTCCTCATTTTGGTCTGATCTATATAGATGTATAAAAAATGCACTTTTTATTTATCAAAAAGTGTTTTCCAGTGCTAAACCTTCGGGACGTACTAAACTGCATATTGGGATGATGTGATGATTGTATTATTGGCTGCAATACCAAGACCTCTCACTAGATGTCAGTGTACTATATACACAGATATATGGTAATGACTCTGTTGTTTCTCAAAATATGTTATTCTTTCCTAATATTCCACTTATAATACCCAAGTAGAAAAAGTATATGCATATTATTATTAGTAATGGGTAAATATGTTCATTGTCGGGTGTTAAGATGATATTCCTCCAATAATCCCCATGAGAAACGCATTTGTAAATTCCAAAAGCCAAAATAACAGAATAGTAGTGGTAAAAAAGCACTTGTTGGTTTAACCAATCTTAACCTTTTTTTTCTTTTCCTTTTCTAGGACACACACCCCTTGCCATGCCCCCTTTCAATTGTACAAAAAAAAAAAACAAGATTAGTTAAACCCACAAGTGCTTTTTTACCACTAATATTCCTTTATATTGGCTTTTGGAATTTACAAATGCAGCAATTTAGAAACCAGATGAAAGGTTTAGTGCTAGAAAACACTTTTTGATAGATAAAAAGTGCATTTTAAAAACATCTATATGGATCAGACCAAAATTAGGGACAAATGAGGAGGAATGAGGGACATTGCTCCAAATCAGGGACAGTTCCTCGAAATCAGGGACAGTTGGGAGCTATGAGGGTCCACTTCAGACACATGAAGCAGCAACAAGCTTGGTCCAACTCATTTTTAACAGTTCTCAGCTAAAGTCCATAAAATGAATAACCCTTCTGTTGGCAATCATCAGTTCCATTTTGTGTGGCAGTAAACCTTTCTGTGCCCAGTAGTAGAGGTGCCCATTCCAAGGCTGTTCTCTACGTCATCTCTCTCTCTCCTGGCTCCTATCTTCCCATCAGCCAGCATGGACTCCCCCTAACTAGGCTCCTTCCCAAGCTTATATATGATCCTGCCAGGAAGGAAATGAAATCATCCCGTTTACTGGAGGGATTTAAAAGAAGAAACTCAGTTAACTGCTTGCCGATCAGCCGCCGTCATTATGCTGCGGCAGGTTGGCACAGCTGCGCAAATCGCCGTAGGTGTACGTGGTCGCGCCCGCTGCGCGATGCCGGAGCCTATGTGTGTGGCTGGAGGCCGCAATGTCCGCTGGCTACTCGCGATCGCTTCTCAGATAGCCAGAACAGGGATCTGTCAATGTAAACAGACAGATCCCTGTTCTGACGTGGGAGTAGAGAGAGATCTGCTGTTCCTAGTGATCAGGAACAGCGATCTCTCTCCTCCTCTAGTCAGTACACTGCCCCCACAGTTAGAAACACCTCCCAGGGAACACCTAACCCCGTGATCACCCCCTAGTGTTAACCCCATCCCTGCCAGTGACATTTACACAGTAATCAGTGGCTATTTTTAGCTCTGATCGCTGTAGAATGGTCACAAAAAAGTGTCAAAAGTGCCCGACCTGTCTGCCGAAATGCCGCAGTCCTGCTAAAAATCGCTGATCGCCGCCATTACTAGTAAAAAAAAAAATAATAAAAATGTCATATATCTATTCCCTATTTCGTATATGCGATAACTTTTGCGCAAACCAATCAATATACGCTTATTGCAATTTTTTTTTACCAAACATATGTAGAAGAATACATATTGGCCTAAACTGATGAAGACATTTTTTTTTTAATATTTTTTTTTTTTTTGGGATATTTATTATAGCAAAAAGTAAAAAAATATAGTTTTTTTTTTCAAAATTGTCGCTCATTTTTGTTTATGGAGCAAAAAAAAAAATAAAACCGCAGAGGTGATCAAATACCACCAAAAGAAAGCTCTATTTGTGGGGGAAAAAAAGGACGTCAATTTTGTTTGGGTACAACGTCGCACGACTGCGCAATTGTCAGTTAAATTGACACAGTGCCGTATCGCAAAAAATGGCCTGGTCCTTAGGGGGAATATTCTTCCGGTCCTTAGGTGGTTAAAGGGGCAACAGAGGAAATGACAGTTGTGCATTTTTTCTTATGACAAGTCTACTTAAAGTGTTACTAAACCCAGGACCCTGCATTCACCATATCACAGTGCACAGGATATGGAAATGCAATTATTTTAGTAAATATAAACTGCTAAATACCTTTTCTCATCAGCAGTATATAGCAGCCTTGTGACTTCTATCAGTGTCTGGTTAAAGCTTATAGGAGGAGTTTTTATTCTCCTCTGACTGTCCTATGAGACTGCAAGAACCCTGACTCTCTGTCTGAACAGTGCTGATTGGCATTGTGCCGATCACATGCCCACCCCCCCCCCCCCAAAAAAAAATATATATCTAGCAATACACACCAAACTGAGGATGTGCAGAGTGCCCCCAAGGCTCTGTACCATCAGGAGATGGACTGGGGACTGAGGAAGAAGGGGAGGATCAGAGAAGACAGGATCAAACAACCTTTTTACACAATGCGGAGGATATACCAAGCATGCTTTACTGCATATACAGATTGATTGTACTGTTGTGGGTTTAGTAACACTTTAAGAATTTACAAAATGGCATTCTCTTTAATCCTATGGGTCCCAGTCTTTCCTGGTAAGCTCAGGGAACTCAAGTTGCATCCATACTTCTTCCTAGTTATAATCACTTGTGAAACATCTGTTTACATCTCCGAACAAAGCTAAAAATATAAACGAGACATGATTTATCTGTTACAATCTCCATCTTTACATCAAACTGTAATTAATATGTCTTCATTATTTCTCTTTACCGATTTAGTATATCAGGTGCTTTTTTTTTTTTTTTTCGGTGGGTGTTGAGGGGCCCTAGCCGCTGGCAGGGAGCCGCCTCGCTCGCTGCTAATTTGGACTAATTAAGGGTAACTAAGGAAGGAAGGAGGGGGTAGATCCCAAAAGACACCCTAGGATTGAACGGCCGTGCAGGGAGTTGCTATAGTAACAGGTGAGAAGTGACACAAACTCCAATCACTATTTCTTACTATAAAAAGCCACGAGGATGAACAGAGAACTCTATGGGGGCTGAGATAAGAGGCATAAATACAGAATTTTTAAGAAATGAGTAAAGGTATCTTTTTTTTGGGAGGGGGAGGAAGACAGAAACTGTTTCAAAGTCTGACGAAAGAAAAGGCTGTTCTGCTGCCAAAATATAGCAATGTAACCCATGGGCGTCAGCGGGAAATTTTTCAGTGGAGCCAGGAAATGTTGTACAGGCATGAAAAGATCATTTCATCTAGCCAATCAGTAACTCATATTCTTGAGTGTCATTGGTGAACCGTGCTACAGGGGAGCACGACACAGCTGCCAATCAATAGAAAGGAATTGGAGAATGAAGGTTACAGTGCCACCTTGGTGGACCAATGAAGGACAGCGTTATTGTGGCTTATTGTGGCTTACCCGCCTCATTTAGAGAATACAGGGAAGTGCTTTTTCTAGTGGCCAGGTCATCAGTGATGAGTTAAGTGCAGGGGCGGACTGACCATTGAGCCACTCGGGCACTGCCCGAGGGCCCTGGGCCACTAGGGGGCCCCATCAGGGTTGCCAGCCTCAGTAAAACCAGGGACAGTATGTATAAATCTGTGGTTTTTTTTACATCTGTCTGTGTATACTATGTGTACATGTATGTGTATACTGTGTGATTGTATACTGTGTGTGTGTATACTGTGTGGCCCCATAATCTCTGATTGCCTGGGGGCCCCATAATCTCCTATTGCCCGGGGGCCCCATGAGTTATTAGTCCGCCCCTGGTTAAGTGACATAAAAGCTGTAGATATGTAGTAGATGTCACTGCTGGGCTGGTCATTAGCAGCATTTCCTTGCAGATTCTGAATTAAAGCACATGCAAACCCAAAAGGATATATTTAAAGTTGAAGTTTAGGTACGGCAGTTTTGACATAGAGTAGTTACATAGACAGAGACATAGTTACATAGATCCAGCTTGGACCAAAGTAGGTATGTATGTGCCACACCTGTGAGATCCCCATGGAGGCTGAAAATCACTGTAGTAGGCACCCCTACTACACTGATTGTCTCAGCGTCCAGATCCCGTACTGAGCGGCTGCACTTCTACTTACCACTACTTACCACTCAGCATGGGTGCCAGTCAGTGAACGCTTCCAATTTTCTCAATGAATGCAAAATGTTCTCTAATTGGATGAGGCGGAGATCATTACATCACTTCCCATCCACCTTGTTCAATGAGAGAATGATTTCATTTATCTGGAAAGTGCAATGTGCTTAATTGCACCTGCGCCAAGTGAGCGGCTGCCCTGGTGCAGAGTGAACACGACACAGGTAAATGCCCTTCTGTGTTCTGTGTTCACAATGCATCAGGGCAGCGACAGCGACAGGATTAAGAATCTAGTGGAGATCATTGTAGCAGAGGTGCCTACTACACTGTTTTCCAGTTTCTAAAAGCTGGATCTATGAATGTACAGCGGAACCTTGGATTACGAGCATAATCCGTTCCAGGAGAATGCTTGTAATCCAAAGCACTCGCATATCAAAGCGAGTTTCCCCATAGAAGTCAATGGAAACAAAGATAATTTGTTCCACATTGACTTCTATTACATGCAATACCGCATGTGGCCACAGGTGGGGGACGTCGGAGAGCCTTGGAAATACTCGGGGACAGCTCGGCTAAACTCGGAAAGGCTCGGAAACACTCGGGAATGGAGTATTTCCGAGTGCTTCCGGGTGATTCTGAGTATTTCCGAACTGCTCCTAACCATTCTGAGTGTCCCCGGCGCCCCGCACCTCTGGCCAAATTCAGTACTGCACACGCCATTAGCTTGAATTCTGCTTGTTTTGCGAGACAACACTCGCAAACCGAGTCAGAATTTTTTAAAAAATGTGCTCGTCTTTCAAAACGCTCATTAACCGCCTTACTTGTAAACCAAGGTTCTACTGTATGTCAAAACTGCCGTACCTAACCTTCAACTTTAAATGTATATTTTTTGGGTTTGCATGTGCTTTAATTCAGAATCTGCAAGGAAATGCTTCTGCTAGTGTCCAGGTCATCAGTGATGAGTTAAGTGAAATAAAAGTTGTGGATATGTAGAAGATGTCACTGCTGGGCTGGTCACTAGCAGAAGCATTTCCTTGCAGATTCTGAATTAAAGCACATGCAAACCCAAAAGGATACAAGTTGAAGGTTAGGTACTGAAGTTTTGACATAGTTACATAGATCCAGCTTGGACCAAACTAGGTATGTATGCGCCATACCTGTGAGATCCCCATGGTACCTGGAAATCACTCTAATAGGCACCACTACTACAGTGATTGCCTCAGCTTCCGAATCCCGTATCGAGCGGCTGCACTTCTGCTTGCCACTGCTTACCACTCACCATGGGTGCCAACCAGTGAACACTTTAAATTTTCTCAATGAATGCAAAGTGTTCTTATAATGGATGAGGTGAAGTATATTACACCTGAGGCCAGAAGATATCAGGGCAGGTGGCATGTTGAGCCAGAGGCAGACAGAAGAAATAAACTAGCATAGAAGCCAGGATCAGCAAAATACCAATAACTTGAACATATTGCTCAGGAACTTACACTGTTTACTGGCATTGCCTGGTAGGGCAGAAAACTTACAGCTTGCCTAGGGCTTCATGTACACTTGGCCTACATTTAATGTGCCCGTGGTAAAATGCGGCAAAATCGCCACACAATTTTGCCACGTTTTGCATTTTCCCGCAGCCGGCAGTCAAAATGTTCCTATCCTGAATGCGATTCTTTAAGGTTGAGGAAGGTTAAAGCTCACCTAAACGTGGCAGCTCCTAAACTCTACTAAAAGCCTATGGGGCAGATTTACTAAAGCTGGTGCACTCAGAATCTGGTGCAGCTGTGCATCTCAGCCAAATCAGCTTCTAATTTCACCTTGTTCAATTAAGCTTTGACAATAAAACCTGGAAGCTGATTGGTTTCTGTGTAGAGTTGCACCAGATTTTGCACTCTCCAGCTTTAGTAAATAACCCCCTATATGTACATGGGCACATAGGGGTTGATTTACTATGGAGGCAAATGTGCACTTTGCAAAGTGCAGTTGCACTGTACAAGTGCATTTGCTCCAGAGCTTAGTAAATGAGCTAAAGCTTCACTTTGCAAAGAACACCGAATCACATGCAAGGAAAATGAAAAAAAAAACCAGCATTTTTGCGTGCACGTGATTGGATGGTGGAAGTCAGCAGAGCTTCTGCTCATTTACTAAGCTCTGGCGCAACTGCACTTACAGAATGAAACGGCACTTTGCAACTTTGGTTTTAGTAAATGAACCCCATGGGCCTTTATGGAGTTGAGTTTAGGAGCGTTGTCAATAAAACCCGCCAAAAGCTCCTAAACTCAAGTTTAGGAGCTGCTAGTATACATGAAGCCTTAAAGTGGATGTAAAACCGAAAAAATTTTTTTTTTATGCCATATTGTATAGTATAAGATTCCCTATCATTTGAGCCCAGTCTTGTCACACAGAGTTAACCCATCTCTGAGCAATCCTCTTTTATTGTTCAGTGAGAAAATTCTTGACAAAATGAGAAAAACTTTGTCAAATACTCCCCCTTGCTGTGAGTGACAGGTGATTTACATATCTCGTGCACCAATAAGACACAGGCAGTATTTTTTAATTCCCTCCCACTCCTTTCTTCTGCTGCTCTGCCATGATTGGCTGTTCCACATAATCTCAGCCCTGGCTGCAGACACTCCACTGGTCTGCTGCTGGACACAGCTATATTACATACATATACCCCCGACTGTCCCTTGTGTCCTCCTCCTCCAGCACCTGACCTGTTCTCTCCACCACCTCCCCTTCTTCTCTGGCCCCCCTCCTGTCCTTACCTGCCCGCGGAGGAAAGGACGGAAACACTATACATGTCATTTACGGGGGGGGGGGAGTGCTGCTGGACACAGCTTTATACAGTATATATATATACATGTCATTTACGGGGGGGGGGGGGGAGGTGGAGTGCTGCTGGACACAGCTTTATACAGTATATATATATATATATATATATATATATATATATATATACTGTATAAAGCTGTGTCCAGCAGCACTCCACCTACCCCCCCCCCCCCCCCCGTAAATGACATGTATTTGTATAGTGTTTCCGTCCTTTCCTCCGCTCTCAGATCCCACTGGAATGGAGGGAAGCCGGCTGTGGGGGATGAGGGGGGTGGAGGAGGAAGACACAGCGGGCAGGTAAGGACAGGAGGGGGGCCAGAGAAGAAGGGGAGGTGGTGGAGAGAACAGGTCAGGTGCTGGAGGAGGAGGACACAAGGGACAGTCGGGGGTGATCAGTGCAGCAGAGGGACAGCCGTGAGCAGCGATCTCCCTGCATGGCGTTTGATCAGCTGCTTCACCTTCTCTGCCTCCTTAGGGGGATCCGTGCTCACAGCTGTCCCCGCCACACCGATCATCCCCGACTGTCACTGGACAGTGACAGGAGCCATGAGCGCGCTCCTCTTCCCCTGTGCGTGCACTTTTCACTCCGGCCGGGTGCGAGTGTAGAGGTGGGCTGGGAGTCTGGTGATGTCATGACTCCGCCCATTGAGCGCCGTACAACGGACGCACCGACTGAATCCGGCGTTTTTGGGGGCTACAAACAGACAGAGGGGAGACATTTGAAAGGTAAGGATACATGCAGGAGGCATGTATATCCTTATAGATAACCCCTATCGCAGTACTTTAAAAAAGATGGGAGTGGGTTCATCCACTTTAATGTAGTCCCCTCTTTTGTCTACAATCTACCTGAGGACACGGACACTTAAGGAAGAGTATGTAAAGCCCGCCATGAAAGAAAGGAGGACTCCTTTCACAAACATTAGGGTGGTCTTGTTAGTGTTTTGTAGCCCTGAAGTGAAATTGTGTTCCGGAGTCTAGTAAGGAATTAGTGCTATTGCAGGTTCCCAGTTATATAATAAATATCATTATCAATATATACAACTGTGGAGAAATAGCCTCCGTACTTTCATTTGTTTAACAATAGTGTCCTTAACCCCTTCCCGCCGACTGTACGCAGATATGCGTACTCGGCTTTCCGGGGTTATACCGGGATGATGCCCGCAGCTGCAGGCATCATCCCGGTACCGTTGTTTACAGCAGGCGCTCGGCTACCCGAGTATAACAACCGATGTGGCTAAAAGCCGATCGGTTGTTATACCGGAGGAGAGGGAGGGGACATCCCCGCCTCCCGCCGCTGTTACCGGGCCTCCCGTGCGATTGGGAGGCCCGGTGTCCAATTGGGTACCTTCGGTGGCTGGGGGCGGGCTGGAACGAAGCTGTGGGCGGCTTCGTTCCAGCCTTCTCGTTGTAAACGCAGAAGCGACGTCATGATGTCACTTCCCGTTTACTCGGCTGCCAGTGGCGCCGAATTAAAAAAAGTACACAGTATTCAGAATCGCCGTTTTCGGCGATCTGAATACTTTGAAGTGTAAAGGAGGGATGGGGGGTCTTTTAGACCCCCATCCCTCCATAAAGAGTACCTGTCACCACCTATTACTGTCACAAGAGATGTTTACATTCCTTGTGACAGCAATAAAAGTAAAAAAAAAAAATTTTTTTTTTAAAACACAAATTATAAAGTAAAAAAATAAATAAAATAAATTAAAAAAAAAAAATTTGGTTTGGTAACTATTTACTCGGGGTAACATCATCTTTCACATTATACAAAAAAATTGGAGTAACTTTACTGTTTGGATTTTTTAAAATTCATGAAAGTGTCCCTTTTCCAAAAATTTGCGTTTAAAACACCGCTGCACAAATACCGTGTGATAAAAAATATTGCAACAATCGCCATTTTATTCTCTAGATTCTCTGCTAAAAAATATATATATAATGTTTGGGAACTCTAAGTAATTTTCTAGCAAAAAATACAGATTTTAACTTGTAAACACCAAATTTCAAAAATAGGCTTAGTCATGAAAGGGTTAAAACAGGTGTGATTAAGGGCTTAAAACTAGAGGAATATTAACAGCTGGTCATCTGGAATCTGAACACAGTAGTGTTAGGGAAATAGAAAACTTAGGTCATGTTGGCAGAGGAGACATTTCGTTTTTTCAATGTCAGTGTGTCAGAACACAAGTGGAGGAGATTCGGCGTGCTGCTGTCACTGTCAGGGCGCGATGCCTCGCATAATCTCCAGCCATCTGCCTGTCACGTGCCTAATTAATGCTGCTCCTTGACCCCTCTGGCTGTACTGCTCATTGATATCTGCTGCAGTGTCATTCGGTAGTAGGAACACAAATTCGATTGATCTGCTATTGAGCTTTCTGCCCGTTCAGAAACATGGAGCTATTTAGGAAAAGATCACATGAACTAGGTAATTTATTTGGACAAATATAGACACCAGAAATATGATCAGAACGGTTCCACAGCATGACAAATATGACAGCTGCTTTACCAAATCCTTAGGGCCAGAGGGGTATAATACAAAGTCTTAATTCTAAATTGTAATGTTAAAAGTAGTCATATAAAAAATGTACTGTGTGTCTACAGTATATATACGATTTCCTTGTTCGGGTGTCAAACGTCCAAGCTAAATTGGAATCTCCATGATGTCATTAACAAAATATGGAAATGTTGGGCTGTTGTTGGAAATCAGGAATCACGGAGACCCATACAGACTACCTGACAGGCCGTCACAACCCCCCTGAAAATATCAAAATTATATTTTCACTAAATATACCCTACATTCATTATTAGTGGACACAAACACAACATAATATACAAAATGCTTGCTAATTCTGAAAGCTAAAACTGTATGGATTTAACAGATAAAGTTCTGTGCGTGAATGAGGTCTTGGGGTTCATTTGATTGGGCGTTGTGACCTGTACAGTGTGAATTAGCTCCTCCCCCCTGCCAAGTGCCCACCATAGCAAGCCACTTGCTATGGGGCACTCGTGCGGGCTCACTCTCGAGCCACGCTTTGTGTGTTCATTAAAACACACATGTGGTGAGGCGACAGTAAACACACAGAGTCCAGGTGCAGAGAATAGAACTTAACTTAACTTATTAATTTAGAATCCAGTAATTCACAACAACCCGGTGGGAAGGCACCCGACCGGGAACGCTCATAGCATGTAACAGCAGTGTATAGAAGTGCACGCCTCAGATGTGCTAAAAGTGTCTGTCTTGGGGGGTAGAATGCAGCCTGGCTGGTCCATAACTAAATGGGGAGGTTTCCAGGAAGGATGGCATGTCCCCATCCTTTCCCTACTTGTCTGGAACCCCTCCCTGCCACTAATCACTGTCCCTGTCAGACAGGTGACCTGTCCCTACACTACCCACACGCAAAATGCACGCCAAGCCTGGGAGCCAAGGTCTGAAATAGATTCTGCCTGACCCAAGATGGTCACCAGAGTCACATGGGATGGCAGCACCCAACTGGATAGCTTCCCCAGTGACCCAGGTAACCATAGAGGAACCATGTTCCTCTTGACTTCCTCTCCTCTGCAATACCACTGTGGT
The DNA here is from genome assembly GCA_037952925.1 of Lithobates clamitans. Taxonomy (NCBI): domain Eukaryota; kingdom Metazoa; phylum Chordata; class Amphibia; order Anura; family Ranidae; genus Lithobates; species Lithobates clamitans. The sequence goes on from JBBGZY010000649.1 coordinate 3,964,399, forward strand.
TCAGTGCCACCTGCAGTGGAGAGAGCAGACTGCACCTGCCTACTTTTCTTCAAAAATTTAAACCAAAATTTATACCGCTACACATCTTTGGTAAAAAATAACCCAAGTCTGTGTGTATTATTTAGTCTGTGTGAAAGTTATAGAGCCTACAAACATCACGTATCATTGAAAATTGATCAGTCCTGATGTACTGACTGTCTTTCTCTCCCCAAATGACCCCCTTTTGGAAATAGACAGTCCAAGGTACAGTATTTAGTAAGAGGCATGGTGAGTTTTTTAAGTTGTAATTTTTTCCCACAAATCTTTGGAAAATGAAGAAATAAATATTTGTTTTCCCCAAAACTGTAATATTAAGTTATTTCTCATACATGGCATAGGTATTGTCATGGTTATGCAATAGAGTTTTTCTGTCAGCTTACCTATCACCATGTGTTCATCTCTAGAGACCAGCAACTCTAACCTGACTGCTTTATAATCTCTCCTTTAAGCATGACTCCACCCCAGCTCCTATCAGGGAACTCTATATTAACCTGTGCACTGCAGGCCAGCCCTGCTGATCAACATTGTGTGTTTGGCTTCCTGTTTCCTGGTGGGCACAGCAAGTATGTGGAAGAAGGTGCTCTGGTCAGATGAGACCAAAATTGAACTTTTTGGCCTAAAGACAAAATGCTATGTGTGGTGGAAAACTAATACTGTTTATCACCCTGAATACCCTGGTGGCAGCATCATGTTGGGATGCTTTTCTTTAGCAGGGACAGGAAAGCTGGTCAGAGTTGATAAGAAAACGGATTGAGCCAAATACAGGGCAATCTCAGAAGAAAACCTGTTAGAGTCTGCAAAAGACTTGAGACTGGGTCGGAGGTTCACCTTTCAGCATGACCAACGACCCTAAACATACAGCCAGAGCTACAATGGAATGGTTTAGATAAAAGCATATTCATGTGTTAGAATTGCCCACTCAAAGTCCAGAGCTAAATCCAATTAAGAATCTGTGGCAAGACTTGAAAATTGTTGTTCACAGACGCTCTCCATCTAATCTGACAGGGCTTGAGCTATTTTGAAGAGAAGAATGGGCAAAATTTTCACTCTCTAGATGTGCAAAGCTGGTAGAGACATCCCCAAAAATAAAAGTATTGACTCAAGGGTGAATACAAATGCACGCCACACTTTTCAGATATTTATTTGTAAAAAAATGTATCATTTTCCTTCCACTTCACAATTATGTGTCACTTTGTGTTGGTCTATCACATAAAATCCCAATAAAATACATTTACGTTTTTGGTTGTAACATGACAAAATGTGGAAAATTTCAAGGGGTGTGAATACTTTTTCAAGGCACTGTAAATAAAAATTAAACCAAAAAATATTTTAAGCATATAAAGAGACATATAAAAAATTTCAAAAAAACTCAACATTTTTTAGAGACCCCCCATCTACAAAAATACATGTTATATATCAGCGCACACACCAAAGTGAGAGCAATAATTTTAGCACCAGTGCTCCTGCATAACTCTAAACTGATGACCTGTAGGGGTTTTTAAAGCTTTGTAGGCGCACACAATTTTAAGGTTTGATATGGGTATCTATTTACTCGGCAGAACCTCATGTTTTATATTTTACCAAATAAATTAGGTAATAAATTGCATTTATGTGCCCAGAAATTAACTTTAACAGGTAAGTTCACCTTTTGTAACATGTTACATGTTAAACCCATATTCAGGGTGTAACGTGTAACATGCTACGAATGGACCGGCCCCCGCACCTCCCCTATCCCTACTGTGACAGCTAGCGGGGTTCTTCTCCCTCCTTGCTAGCTGTCACAATGATAAAAAAAAACATGGCCGAGCAGAGCTCTGCCCACTCGGCCTCGTCACTGACAGGGCTCTGTGCATAGTAAACTACAAGGTCCAGCAGCCTTTGCGGCTGTCGACTTGTAGTTTTCGATGAACTACCACGGCACTGTGGAGCGCTGTGGTAGTTCATTCATGCTTCCATTCAGATTGTATCTGCTTACCCAAAATGGGATGTACGGGCAAGCAGATACACTGGCAGATCTGCTGGAGACCTGCATGGCACCAGCGATCTGCTGATTGCTGGTGCAATGCTTTACAGCGGGTGGTCAGCAACCTATAGATCATGATGTATATCGCGGACAAGTGACTAGTAGATCACTTGCTGACCGCTTGCTGGGCTTGCTGACCCACCATCCCAGACCATCAAACAGAGTGCAATGCAGAGGGACTACTTGTAAAGTTGGAGCTGTAGTAAAGGGGAAAGAGCCGCATAAGCCAATGCCTCCTCTATAGTGTGGGCTCCTTTCCTCAACTGCACTCCACCTCTTATCCTGGCTCCAGAGTGGTGCCAGCAGTAGGAAAAATAATTTTTTTAGGTTATTGTGAAGCAATACACTGCACATAATAGTATAGGGTTGTTTTTATGCTGATGCACTGCTGAATGCCATGAACAGGCACTGCTGCTCCTCTGAAAAGCGATTCCAGTGCGTTTGACAGGTGGTGAGGAGGCGATATGTTGCCTCCTCACCACCTGAATTAAACCCATGATTTCCGTGCAATGCAAGTGTTTGCGACACGGTAGTACAGCAATTAGAAGTTTAAGTCAGGTGTCAGGAGGCGACACTGTGCCCGGTGATCTTTGACTTCTCCCATGTTGTTCAGGTGGATCTCCACCTCTTTAAAGTTACCTACCCCTACAGAGGCTCCATAAAAAAATAATAATAACAAATGCACATCTTTTTACCTGCAAAAAAAATGTGCATTTATTATTTTTTTCCAAAAAGTGAACTTATCCTTTAATGTATTTAAGTGTATTTTTTACTGAAATGTTGCACTAATGTTGTGTAACAAAAAAATTAGAACTACCATTATTTTATTCTCTAGGGTGTCTGGTTTCAAAAAAATAATTTAAAAAAAGGCTCCAGGACTGCCGCTGTGGAGGGGGGGGGTGGGAGCGGGGGTGGAAGGATGCTGGGGGGAGGGGGTGGTGGGAAGATGGTTGGGGGGGAGGGGGCAAAATACACCTTTGCCTTAGTAGACAAAAATCCTTGCACCGGCCCTGGGCTGGATCATCTAAACATTAACATCTACACCCCCAACGCACATATTGTACTTATGTACACATTCTGGTTTCTGGAACGGGCCCTTCCTTCTGTGGATTTGCACAGAGGTGTCATTGTGGATTGAAGAAAGAATATATACACTATATTACCAAAAGTATTGGGACGCCTGCCTTTACACGCACATGAACTTTAATGGCCTCCCAGTCTTAGTCCGTAGTGTTCAATACTGAGTTGGCCCACCCTTTGCAGCTATAACAGCTTCAACTCTTCTGGGAAGGCTGTCCACAAGGTTTAGGAGTGTTTATGGGAATGTTTCTCCATTCTTCCAGAAGAGCATTTGTGAGGTCAGGCACTGATGTTAGACGAGAAGGCCTGGCTCGCAGTCTCTGCTCTAATTCATCCCAAAGGTGTTCTATCAGGTTGAGGTCAGGACTCTGTGCAGGCCAGTCAAGTTCCTCCACTCCAAACTCACTCATCCATGTCTTTATGAACCTTGATTTGTGCACTGGTCCAAATCATTTGGTGGAGGGGGGATTATGGTGTGGGGTTGTCGTTCAAGGGTTGGGCTTGGCCCCTTAGTTCCAGTTAAGGGAATTCTTAAGGCATCAGCATACCAAGACATTTTGGACAACTTCATGCTCCCAACTTTGTGGGAGCAGTTTGAGGATGGCCCCTTCCTGTTCCAATATGACTGCGCTTCTGGAAGAATGGTCAAACATTCCCATACACTCCTAAACCTTGTGGACAGCCTTCCCAGAAGAGTTGAAGCTGTTATAGCTGCAAAGGGTGGGCAAACTCAATATTGAACCCTACGGACTAAAACTTGGATGCCATTAAAGATAATGTGCGTGTGGGGCATGGCTTAGCAGCAGATGTAGCCGGAAGCTTGGGGTCTCTGCTCCGCCGAAGATCCTCTCTTTGATCCTGTGGACCGTTCTTTCCCCTGCTTCCTCCCCGGATCCCGCTACCGGAATCGACAGCTGACATCCCTAGCTACACGGCAGTGCCTTTTGTTTGGCCACACACCATGTCTAGACGCGTATCATTGTCCCGCTCCATTCCTGACCAAGCTGGCCAAGAAGGCAGGGCGTCACCTTGTGCAGTCAAAGAGACATACAAGGAGGCTGCCCTGAAATTCTTTGCTAAGGCAGTGCACAAGGACTCCTCTCAGCTGCCAGCTCTCCAGGCTGAATTGGATGAAATCCGCAATGAGGCAGATGACACAGTCCCGCTGGAGGACCGTGACACACCGCTTCTTCCATGGAATTGTGTGAGTACCCCTGTGAGTGGCTCTGACATGCGGTCGGTCCCTCCTTTTGACCCAGACGGCCTAGAACCTACCCTGAGGGACATTATGACTGCAGTTATCTCCTGCAACACCTCTATAGCAGCCCTAACATCTGAAATAAAAGGAGTTAAAACTGAGCTGTCCTTTGTCAGGCAGGACATGCAGAAATTGCAGGACCGCACTACTGCATTGAAGGGAAGATTAAGTACATTTGAGGATGGGCCCCTATACAATGAGATGTGCACTACACTACAGTTGCGGTTGCCAAGCAGGCTGCCCACATAGATGACATGGAAAACAGGTTGCAGAGGAATAATGTTCAGAAAATTCCGCATTCCGGAAAAGACCGAAGGGAAGAACCCGGTACAATTTATTGAACAGTAGCTCCTTCAAATTTATGGGAAAGACTCCTTTTCTTCCATGTTCTGTGTTGAAAGAGCTCACAGAGTACCCCTGAGACCACCACCAGAGGGCAACCCCCCCCCCCGCATGTTTCTATTTAAGCTACTCAACTACAACGATAGAGATGTGATCCTTTCAAAAGCCAGGAATTTGAGGGATGCTTTGAAGATGGCTAACTCCAAAATCTCTCTATTCCCTGACTTCTCTGCAGAAGTGCAGAAACAGAGAGCACAATTTAATGAAGTAGAGAAACGCTTGAGGGCCCTCAACGTACAATGCTTCATGCTGTACCCTTCTCGTCTCTGCGCGGGACAAGAGAACAGGTCCATCTTCTCCTAACGGGTTCTCTCATCCGCAGAGATACACGTGAAACCCAAATGCATGGGTTCACCTTCACTGACCGACTCGGTACCAGGAGGCATGGGAGGTGAGGGAGGCACGGGTGGGACTGCAAAGCTCGGAGACAAACATACAGGAGGCTTCCGCAAGCGCTCCTTTAAAGAGAGTCTTTCTCTGAGTCTGGAGTTAATGAGGATGGCAAATGTGATCAACTTCTCCAGCTCAGTGGGTATATCTCGGGCTGCATCTCATCCTTGATGGTATCCGAGAGACCATGAGAAAAAGCAGCCATGAGGGCCTCATTGTTCCAAGCAACCTCTGCTGCCAGAGTATGGAATTCAATAGCATAATCGGTAACAGTTCTCGTACTCTGTTTGATGGACATGAAGCACTTGGCAGCAGAAGCAGAGCCTTCGGGAGCCTTCGGTAACATCAAATACCCTTTTAAAGGAGGCCACAAACTCAGGGTAACTCAAGACAACAGTTTTTTGCGTCTCCCATAGAGGGTTTCCCCAGGCCAAGGCTCTCTCAGAAAGCAAAGATATCACGAAAGCTACTTTGCTTCTGTCCGTGGGAAACGCCTGGGGCAGCATCCCAAAGTATATCCCAACCTGGTTGAGAAATCCTCTGCATTGGACTGGATCGCCCCCAAATCGCTGGGGAAGCGGAGCGGAATCAGACATACCTCTTATAGAGGTAATACTCGAGGCGGGTGCCTGCACAGAGACTGGAGCAGCAGCAGGGACGGCCTGCAACACAGGTTGTACCGGAGCAGCCACAGTGGGAGATTCCAGGTGAGCCGTGCGACTCAGGAGCGTTTGTAACGCCATGGCAAACTGATCCATGCAGTGATCCTGCTCATCCAATCTGGAAAAAATATTATCAACAAGTGGATTGACTGTATCTTCTAAATTCATGGCCTTACGCCTACTGTCAGAAACCATGAAATCAGACCGAGACAGAAGTACAGTTAAATCACACTTGTTTAATCATAAAAGTAAATAGAACAAACGTAGTCAAAACATAGCCAAAGTTTGGTAACAGGAACGGATAGTCCGCCAAGCCAGAGAGTCAGGGATCAGTGTAGTGGAACAGCAAGCAGGATCTGGAGCCAGAAGGGGTGTCAGCCAAGCAAGTCTTTAAACAGGAACGCAGGAGAGTCTCTGTGATGTTGACCATGGCGAAGGCAGAGATCCTCTGGGCTGTACGGCTTAAGTAGGCAGGTCTGACGAGCAGGATATCATCAACAGGTGAGTAGCTGTGGAGAGATAGGAGCTGGCAATTAGCCGACAGCTGAGCGGCTAGCTCAGAGAAGGAAGGGCTGAGCCCAGCCCTGATATTATGATGGGAGATTATGTTTTACTTTGAAAGCTGTCTGTCTGCCAGATATTTCTCACTGACATATCATGGCTAGATCTCATGTGGTGCTTAGTTGGAACGTGAGAGGCCCGTGTAACAGGGTGAAAAGATTGGCTGTGACATATGTGACTAAGCGCCTACGGTCCTCCATAATATGTCTGTAAGAAACACATATGCATGCAGATCAATCTGTGCAATTCTCAGCTCATTTGTTTAGCCAACAGTTTCATTTTACCTATTCCTTCGTTTTCTTGGGGAGTGAGTATATTGATCCCCCAGGGGATTCCCTTTTCATGCACACTTTCAGTAGTGAATAAAAATGGAAGGTATATTTTTCTAGGAGGCAACTTGGAGGGGCTGGACTGTATATTAGCCAATGTGTACATACCTCCTCCCTTCTCCGCAGAAGTCCTTAAGATTTTTGGCCCACCATCCTAATGTTCCAGCCCACATTGTGGGGGACTTCAATAACTACTTAAATTTCCAGTCAGATAAATTTACGGTGGCTCATCCTTGCTGGCCAGAGGTCCGACACCGTTTGCCAATCTTCTGGCAGAGATGGAACTTCATGATGTATGGCTCCTAAAGAACCCTCAAACTAGGACTTATTCTTGCCATTCTGCTTCACACAGGGGCCTTTCAATAATTTACCATGATCTCTGCAATGAGGAAATGCTTTCACTTATTGCTGATGCCCAGTATGAACCGAGGACGGTCTCCGACCACTCTCCATATTGGGCTCAGATAACCACTTCTGGCCCTTGCAAAAGGAAACACTGGAAAATAAATCCATTCGGTCTCTCCTTTTTTCCTACCCCAGACCCAGTAACTACTGCTCTCACTGATTCTATTACTATCAATAGAAATACAGCATCTTCAGGTATGTGCTGGGACACCCTTAAGGCCTTTCTCTGAGGCAGTTTATTAAAAAAATTCCCTCCATAAAGACCAAGACCAAGGCCTGGGAGCTCTTTGTATTACAGGAACATAGAGAGGTCGGGGTTCACCTAAACAGATGACCTTTGGCTAAACAGATGACCTTAACAAAGGCAGAAAACAAAAGGTTTTCTTGCCACAAAAATTCTATGAAGAGGGTGAGAATACTGGGCACATGCTGGCCATGATGGCTAAGTCCAGTAGAGGCTCCTCATTCATAGCTGCTGTCCAGGATGTCTCAGGCCAGGTGGTGAATTCCCATTCTGAGGTGATGACAACATTTCTGGCCTTTTATACAGACTTATACTCCTCTAAGGTCTCCCATGACTGTCCAGGTTTTTCCTCAGGGTGTACTTTACCGCAACTCTCTCGGTCTCATAGGGATATGCTAAATGCCCCTCTCACAACCAACAAATTACTGGAGGCTCTGGCCCTTTCACCTGCTGGAAAATCTCCAGGGGCGGATGGGCTACTGGCGGAGGTATACAAAAAGTACACTGACATGCTACCACAACTGAAGCAGACTTTAACGGAGGCCTTGGAACTAGGTCAACTGCCTCTGTCTATGACGGAAGCAACATAATTCTTATACTTAAGCCAGGCAAAGACCCCCACCTTCCGGATTCCTACAGGCCCATCTCATTGTTAATGACGGACATGAAACTTCTGGCCAGAGTATTGGCTACTCGTCTAGCGTCTGTCATTCAAAAACTTGTTCACCATGATCAGTCGGGGTTTATTCCCTCTAGGTCAGCGGTTCTCAACCTGGGGGTCGATTGCCGATTCTCCAGGGGGTCGCGGATGCTGGCCGAGATGCTGCCTGAAATGCTGGCCGAGACGGACCCGAAGTTACTGCCGGAGTCCGTCCGTCTCGGCCAGCGAGATGTCACTTCCTGCAGAGGAGAGACTGCACGGAAGTGACGTTCCGTCGCCGCCATCTTGGTACTCTTGTCCACAGTAATGCTTAGACTTAGAAGTCGGCAAGCGGACATCTTGTTACACCCACCGAAGTCCGCTTGCTGTGGATGAGTGTACCAAGAGGGAGGCAACAACACACCTGAAGAAGAACACCTGTGTCACTGTGACATCTGGTAAGTCAGACACACAGGAGAAGCTGACAAGATAACATTTTTTTCATTATGTTACTTAACATTTATATATATATAAACGTATATATATATAAATGTCCCAGTTGGTTCCTCAAAAGTGTTTATTCCGTGCCAGTGCTAGATACATGTTTGGGTGCTATACACTTTGTGTATCTAGCACTGGCACGGAATAACCACTTTTGAGGAACCAACCGGGACATTTATATATAAATAAGTGGTGGGGGCGCAAACAAACTGAAAAAATCTGAAAATAAAAACCCCCATTAAAACGCTGCAACTGTGCCTTTAAATGCAGCCACTGTGCCCATCAATTGTTGCCACTGTGCCATCAAACGCAGCCACTGTGCCCTTTAATTGTTGCCACTGTGCCAAACACAGCCACTGTGCCCATCAATTGTCGCCACTGTGCCAGCAAACGTCGCCACTGTGCAGCCACTGTGCCCATTAATTGTCGCCACTGTGCCATCAAACGCAGCCACTGTGCCCATCAATTGTCGCCACTGTGCCAGCAAACATCGCCACTGTGCAGCCACTGTGCCCATCAATTGTCGCCACTGTGCCCATCAATTGTCGCCACTGTGCCAGCAAACGCCACCACTGTGCCATCAAATGCAGCCACTGTGCCCATCAATTGTCGCCACTGTGCCAGCCACTGTGCCCATCAATTGTCGCCACTGTGCCAGCCACTGTGCCCATCAATTGTCGCCACTGTGCCCATCAATTGTCGCCACTGTGCCAGCAAACGCCGCCACTGTGCCATCAAATGCAGCCACTGTGCCCATCAATTGTCGCCACTGTGCCAGCAAACGTCGCCACTGTGCAGCCACTGTGCCCATCAATTGTCGCCACTGGGCCCATCAATTGTCACCACTCTGCCAGCAAACGCCGCCACTGTGCCATCAAATGCAGCCACTGTGCTCATCAATTGTCGCCACTGTGCCATTAAACGCAGGAACTGTGCCCTTTAATTGTTGCCACTGTGCCAAACGCAGCCACTGTGCCCATCAATTGTCGCCACTGTGCCAGCAAACGTTGCCACTGTGCAGCCACTGTGCCCATCAATTGTCGCCACTGTGCCATCAAACACAGCCACTGTGCCCATCAATTGTCCCCACTGCCAGCAACACCGCCACTGTGCCATCAAATGCAGCCATTGTGCCCATCAATTGTCACCACTGCCAGCAACACCGCCACTGTGCCATCAAATGCAGCCATTGTGCCCATCAATTGTCACCACTGTGCCAGCAAACGCCGCCACTGTGCCATCAAATGCAGCCACTGTGCTCATCAATTGTCGCCACTGTGCCATCAAACGCAGCCACTGTGCCATCAAACGCAGCCACTGTGCCATCAAATGCAGCCACTGTGCCCTTTAATTGTTGCCACTGTGCCAAACGCAACCACTGTGCCCATAAATTGTCGCCACTGTGCCAGCAAACGTTGCCACCTGTGCCATCAAACGCAGCCACTGTGCCCTTTAATTGTTGCCACTGTGCCAAACGCAGCCACTGTGCCCATCAATTGTCGCCACTGTGCCAGCAAAAGTCCCACTGTGCCCATCAATTGTCAGCACTGTGCCCACTGTGCCAGCAAACGCCGCCACTGTGCCAGCAAACGCGACCAATGAAAATAATTTTACTGTTAGGGGTCCCCACAACTTGGGAAATTTTATCAAGGGGTCACGGCATTAGAAAGGTTGAGAACCACTGCTCTAGGTCAACAGCGTTAAACATAAGGCATTTATTCCTCAACCTGCAGATCCTGGTGGATAACCCTGGCAATAGGGCGGTGCTATAACTCGACGCTGCCAAAGCCTTCGACAGCGTTAAATGGTCGTACCTGTGGGAGGTCTTGGGGAGGTTTGGATTGGGGGATAATTTCATCAGATGGGTCCAGTTGCTCTACACAAATCCCACCGCTAGGCTACGCATTAATGGTGATCTCTCTGACCCTTTCTGTCTGCACAGAGGCATGAGACAGGGGTGCCCATTGTCACCCCTGTTGTTCGCATTAGCCCTGGAACCTCTGGCGGAGATGGTGAGAGCATCGCCAATGATCTCCAGATTTATAAGAGGCCCTGTAGAGGATAAAATCTTGTTATATGCAGACGACACTCTCCTTTATTTAGAAGATATCTCCACCTCACTGCAAAACGTGATGTCCCTAATAACACAATTCGGTACCTTCTCTGGCTTCTCCATAAACTGGAGTAAGTCAGCTCTCCTACCTCTGGATGAGCTGCCAGCCTCCTTACCGGACTGTGCCCAGTCTCTCAAGATTGTCTCTTCCTTTAAGTATTTGGGAGTTAAGGTCACTCCAGACACTTTCAGGTATTTAACTCTCAATTTACTCCCTATTCTTACTCAACTACAAGTCAAATGCATTGCCTGGCGTAAGCTGCCTATTTCAATCACCAGTAGAGCCAACCTTATAAAGATGGTGTGGGCACTAATGTACATACTCCATAACTCCCTGCAATGGATTCCCCGTATATGGTTCACATGTTTAACACTCTATTTAGATGTCTTATTTGGAAAAAGAAGATTGCTAGAATCAAACTCTTCACGTTGCAGTACAGTAAGGAACAGGGTGGCCTTTCAGTGCCCAACATCAAATTCTATTTCCTGGCTTCACAGCTTCAACACCTGGGCGGCTAGGGGGAGGTAGATATGGCAGATCTTATCCGCAGTTTACTATTCTCTAACACACAAAGTCTCCCCGCTGTTTCTCATCTTGAAGCCGATTTGCCCGAGGACCCTAAATTGATGCCCACCATACCTTTACTGACAAAACTATGGGCCCTTATCAAACACAGTCTGGGTATGATGGGCTTCATGGTATATATTCCATTGTGGCGTAACCCTCGCTACACGGAGCTAGATAAACTAGAGGGGTTTCAGTCCTGGGTGGCCAAGGGTATTTGCTACAATTGCCAACTCTATAATCAGACCATTTTTAAATCCTTCATGGACATACAGGAAGAGTTAGGGCTGCCAAAACACAATTTTAATAGATATCTCCAACTTCGGCATGCTTTACAATCACAGATACAACAGTCCAGGTTAGAACTCATAGAAAATCCTTTAATAACTGACATACCCACCACACAGAATAAAAGGGATTGATGCATGATTTCACAGATATATAGTACCGTATATACTCGAGTATAAGTCGTTCCGAGTATAAGTCGAGGCCCTAATTTACCACAAGAAAATGGGAAAAACTTATTGACCCGAGTATAAGACGAGGGTGAGAAATGCACAGCTACTGTAAGTGGAAAAGAGGGTCAACAATGCCCATTTGCAGCCTCACTGTGCCCATTTGCATGCCTCACTGCGGCCATTTGCAGCCATAGGTCCCCCGAACTTCAAACTCGGTAGTTAAGGGTCCCTAGATGCCCCCTAGCTGCAGCCAAAATTTGGGGTCTCTGAACCCAAAGTGTCCCGAAATGACATTGCTATAGGTGTACACAGTTGACCGAATTTGGGGCCCCATATCTCGGGGCCACTTAGGGCTAGGAACCCCAAATTTGGTGTGCAAACCCAGTGGAACTAGCACAATTAAATATCCAAAGCTGGGATTTCTAGAACTAAGTGGCCCCGAGATACAGGACCCCAAAAATCAGTTCAGAAAATGTCAAGCACTTTTCTGCAGCAGAGAATGACATTTTCCGAACCGATTTTGGGGCCCCGTATCTCAGGGCCACTTAGTGCTAGGAACTCCAGCTTTGGATATGTTATGGAACAAGGTCCACTGGGTTTGCACACCAAATTTGGGGTTCCTAGCTCTAAGTGACCCTGAGATACAGGGCTCCAAAGTCGGTTCAGAAAATGTCAAGCACTTTTCTGCAGCAGAAAATGACATTTTCCGAACCGATTTTGGGGCCCCGTATCTCAGGGCCACTTAGAGCTAGGAACTTCAGCTTTGGATATGTTGTGGAACCAGGTCCACTGGGTTTGCACACCAAATTTGGGGTTTCTAGCACCAAGTGGCCCTGAGATATGGGGCCCCAAAGTCGGTTCGGAAAATGAAATTTTTTGCTGCAGAAAAGTGCTTGACTCAAGTATAAGTCGAGGGGGGCACTTTCAGCACAAAAAAAGGTGCTGAAAAATTTGACTTATACTCGAGTATATACGGTACTCTCTCCTCAAGGACACGGGATGCAGCTAGACTACTGTGTAGACGTAGGTGGGAACAAGACCTGGGCGAGATTGGGGGTGGGGATTGGGAATTATGCAAATTATGTTTGCAGTCTATGCCAGCCATCTCATCTAAAAATGCTAGTTTTCTGACTCTTTTGCTGACCCTCTGACTTCTATGTTTGTGGAGTTACTGACAAGGAACCCATATATAAATCAGAAAAGAAGTCCTCGTGCTGATTCATCTATGTGATATACTGTATGTAAAAAATTCTTGTCTTATTTACTAAAAAAATACAGATTAAAATAAAAAGAAATTAAGTCCATATCTACCTCCTTTTTTTTCCAGGTCATTATCAAAGCAACTGGGTCAGGATGACAGCCAGGCATCTAGTGTTTTCAGAATGAGAGTTCAGAAATGGCAGCCTTCATATTACTGCCAAGAACAGTTTCCTTTCAACTGACCTGTTAGTACATTATAATAGAAGAAAACACAGGAAAGAGTTAATAAAAACAGGGATGTACAATAGGATAAAAGGGTGTGTGAAAAACAAAGCAGTTAATACATTCTTGTCAGTTTAATTCTACTTTCAGACCTAATTACACACACAGCAGATGGTCACTGTCCCCTCTTGTGTCCATAGTGTCACCACTGCCCTGCATTGACCAGAACAGGTCTCTCAGCTTGCCGCCCTGTCAGAATAATGCGCTATTGACCAAAAACATCACTTCCTGATGCAAGCAAATTCTTTTGCTATTTATATTGATTGATTTAAGCATGGCTTGCTTTTGCTTATAGGATGGCTTACTTAAATATAAGGAATAAATATAGCAAAGGCTCATTTTCCTAATTTCAAAATGTCATCAAGTTGAAGGAACACAGGTTATTTTTAACCATGTAGCCAATTCCTGTAAAGTAAAAATGAATGTGTGAGGTTGCCTTGGAGTTCTGTAACCTCTGTAAAAGTACACACATTTGATGGATGTATTATTTGGCCAGTAGGTCTCAGGCACAATGAGATTTGCATTGCTGTCATTCATTCAAACACTATCATTGTGACAATGCACTGTATGAGAGGTGCTACACAAATTAAAGTGTGTTTAATGCTGCGTAAACACGACCGGACTTTCTGGCAGACTAGGTCCGATGGTCTTCCCGATGGACTTTCGGCGGACTTCCGATGGACTTTCTGAACACAGATTGACATCTTGCAAGCCCCGTCGTGGGAGCCAGCACAGAGCATACCAGGCCCTTAGGTCTAGTATGGATTTTAAGGGGAACCCCTACGCCAGAAAAATTGGCGTGGGGTGACCCCAAAATCCATACCAGACCCTTATCTGGCCGGTCAGGAAAGGGGGTGGGGACGAGCGAGCGCCCCCCCTCCTAAACTGTACCAGGCCGCATGCCCTCAACATAGGGCCGTGGGTGCTTTGGGGAAGGGGGGCACCCTGCGGCCCCCCCACCCCAAAGCACCTTGTCCCCATGTTGATGAAGACAAGGGCCCCTTCCCGACAACCCTGGCCGTTGGTTGTCAGGGTCTGCGGGCGGGGGGCTTATCGGAATCCGGGAGCCCCCTTTAATAAGGGGGCCCCCAGATCCCGACCCCCACCCAATGTGAATGAGTATGGGGTACATCGTACCCCTACCCATTCACCTGGGGAAAAAAGTTTCAATAAAAAAACATACTAGACAGGTTTTTAAAGTAATTTATTAGGCAGCTCCGGGGGTCTTCTTCCGACTTCGGGGGTCTCTTCCGACTCTCCGGCCTCTTCTCCCGCTCTCCGGCCTCTTTTCCCGGAGTCCGGTTCTTCTCCCACTCTCCTGTTCTTCTCCCGTTCTCCAGTTCTTCTGCCAGGCTCCTCCGCTTTCTTTTGCTCTTTTGCCACTCTCTTGCTTGCGTTGGCCCGGTCTTCTCCATCGTCTTGTTCCCTCTTTTCTCCTTCCGATGTTGACACGACGCTCTCTCCCGGGGCATTCTGGGACTGGGACTTCATAAGGGGCGGGGTCACCGGGTGACATCACCTGGTGACCATGCCCCATGCCTATATAAGTCATTGCATACCGTGCACACAGCATTACAGCGGGAGAGAGCGTTGTGTCAACATCAGAAGAAGAGAAGAGGGAACAAGACGATGGAGAAGAACGGGCCAACGCTAGCAAGAGAGCGGCAAAAGAGCAGAAGAAAGCGGAGGAGCCCGGCAGAAGAACCAGAGAGTGGAAGAAGAACCAGAGAGTGGGAGAAGAACCGGAGAGCGGGAGAAGAACCGGACACCGGGAGAAGAGGCCAGAGAGCGGGAGAAGAGGCCGGAGAGAGCGGAGAAGTCGGAAAAGACCCCCGAAGTCGGAAGAAGACCCCCGGAGCTGCCTAATAAAATACTTTAAAAAACTTTCTAGTGTGTTTTTTGATTGACACTTTTTTCCCCCAGGTGAATGGGTAGGGGTACGATGTACCCCATACTCATTCACATAGGGTGGGGGGCCGGAATCTGGGGGCCCCCTTATTAAAGGGGGCTCCCGGATTCTGATAAGCCCCCCGCCCACAGGCCCTGACAACCAACGGCCATGGTTGTCAGGAAGGGGCCCTAGTCCTCATCAACATGGGGACAAGGTGCTTTGGGGTGGGGGGCCGCAGGGCGCCCCTCTTCCCCAAAGCACCCATCCCCCCCTGTTGAGGGCATGCGTCCTGGTACGGTTCAGGAGGGGGGGCGCTCACTCGTCCCCACCCCCTTTCCTGACCGGCCGGTTTGCATGCTCGGGGTCTGGTATGGACTTTGGGGGGACCCCCACGCCGTTTTTTTTCGGCGTAGGGGGTTCCCCTTAAAATCCATACCAGACCTAAGGGACATTGTCGCCTCCCCCTTGCGCTCGCTGCAATAGGAAAATGTGTTTTTCCTATTGCAGCGAGCAGGAGATGCACAGTACCCTGTCGCAGAGAGCGCTGGAAACATTCTCGCGGGCAGATGTTGTAGCTGCCCTTGCCTCGTATTTGGTCCGTCAGACCAGCATACAGACGAACGGATTTCCCGATAGAAACTGGGTCCGGTGGAGTTCCGGCGGGAAGATCTGAAACATGTTTCAAATCCAAAGTCCGTCGGATTTTCGACCTAAAAGGTCCGTCGTAAGTCCGATGAAGCCCACACACGGTTGGATTGTCTGACAGATTCGTACCGGCGGACAAGTTCGGACGAAAAGTCCACCCGTGTGTACAGGGCATAAGCCTAGATTCACATCTATGTGGTTTGCTTGTTTGTGCAGACACAGCAGCCCATTCATTTGAATGGGCTGCTGTACCTGCAGGAAACATGGGGAAAAGGTCCCTGCACTTTTCCTAAAATCACAGATACATGGAAACCACATGGTCCTATGCGTTTCCCAGCACGTGAAAATGTACTGCGACTTCCAATGTGAGGGGGTGCCATTTTGAACTAATAGCACCTCTGTGCGTCTGCACGTTTTTACTGCATGTGATTTACACGCAGTCCCGCACCCGCATAGATGTGAACCTAACCTTAATCCAAAAAGGTTGTTGAACATGTTCCTGTAATGGTAAAGTTTAAAGTGTATCTGTACCCAAAACCAAAGAAGTAATATATTGTAGAACTAAAGAAGTGAAGCGCTACCACATAAAATTACACCAAGGTGAATATAAAGTCCATTCCTTATCCATATACAAGGATTCTTGGATAAAATAAGTGTGCGCCCCAGAGAGATATCCGCCACCTCCAACAGTAGTACACACAGCCTCTTACCAGATGGAGTTGACCCCTATTACAGGTGGTTAAACCATGCACAAAAGGTGAAGGTATGGCTCACAAAGGATTCAATTTGTTAGTGGACAAACTCGACTTAGACTCCTCCAAACAGGAATGGTCACGAGGTGTAAAACAGTAGTCTCCCAACAGGTTTATCCTATTAATTCTGCAATCTCCTCACCCCCAAGATGTGGTAAGTTGAAACAAAGATATTACTACAAGGTTTCAGCAGTTGACATCATTCTAGTGGTCACAATGGAGAAGCACATAGAGGATGGTAGGAGTGCTTCTACTGGTGGATGGCCAGTAATAAAGTGGTCTAATCATCTCATGTCCCACGACCGCAGGTTGTAAAGGGAAGAGAATTACGTAACTAAAATCAAAATCAAAATACAAAACAAATATAGTGTAGTGCCACTTTAGGAAATAGTGCAAATGAAATAAACTAGTACAAAAAATATATATCAACATATAAAATCAAACTGATGAAAAGACCCAAATAGCTGTCAACACTAGAGGACCCCTTGATAATCTACTATTGGACAAAATGCGTCAGCATGGAGTTTCTTGTGCTGACATCACGCCGCTGTGCGATCCCGGGTCGGCAGCAGCTGTTCATGTAAGTGCTTCTGCTATTTTTATTGATTGTGTCATACATCAATCTTCTATTAAAAAAATGCACTATTGAAGATTATTTTCTGGCTCCTGGTGAGCTTCATTTATCCAAGCCACATCTCAGTTACAATCCCATTGAGAGGTGCCACTTGATGCAGATCTAGGGAGAGTTTTATATGCACCCTGTGGATGCTCTAACACATGTTGTGGGTGCATATGCTTTTGTAATAGCAGCCATCACTTCCGGTGAGTGTTGATGCTATAGCCCAGTTAGCAAGTATAACTTGCCACAGATTTGTGGCAGTATTGAATTGTAAGTCTTGTGAACTTTCTGCACATCTTCCCTGGCAAGTTGTACACTTGCAGAGCACGTGAAGCACAAGGTCTAGTTGACAATTTTCCAATTTGTAGCAAATTTGCATGACAAATCTCTAGCAAGAGCAAAGTTGCAGTGGTAAGTCTACAGCAAGAGCCCTGCAAGTCTACAGGACGAGCCCTGCAAGTCTACAGCATGAGTCCCGCAAGTCTACAGCACGGGCCACGCAAGTCTACAGCCAGAGTTATGCAAGTCTCCATTTTTGGCAAGAAAAAAGAAGCAAGCAGCGCAAATCTATAATCCCACAATCTGGTAATAGTAAACCCACTGCTATTAACCTAATCCCTTACTGTACACATGTGAAATACATTTAATCCAACAATCATATAATGATAAACCCTGTGTCATTGCATAAAATAATTCATCTATCATACAAAAATTATTTGTTTCTATAAAACAGGGGTCTTAAACTGGCAGCCCTCCAGCTGTTGCAAAACTACAAGTCCCATCGTGCCTCTGCCTGTGGGAGTCATGCCTTGCAATGCCTCATGGGACTTTTAGTTTTGCAACAGCTGGAGGGCCGCCAGTTTGAGACCCCTGCTATAAAACAAACAATTAAAGTGCAAATGCTGTTAAAAAAAAAGTGCAAAAGAAAAAACTGTGTGGTGACACAGTGAACAAAAAGTGTTTATTGCAAGAAAATATTATTCATTAGTAAAGTGCATGCATCAAAAATCCATGTTTTCAAAATATTTGCAGTCCATTTTGCAATCCCAGGAAAAATCCAAGATTATTATCACTTTCTTGGATTTTTCCTGGGATTGCAAAATGGACTGCAAATATTTTGAATACATATGAATTTTTGATGAAAGTGAGAACAGGAGGAGTCCGGCTAAAAGTAGCACAGATCTCCTGTGATGTTGTTTGCAGAGGAACTCAGAAGGGTTTTTGATGTGCGGTTGCAGACAGGTGGTGCCTGTGAGACGAGGCAGGTCTGTAGTAGCACTGATTCAATGGGAATTCAGTTCAAGCCAGAGTACAGAGCCAGGAGGATAACAGAGCAGGCAAGGTCCGAGGGGAAGCCGAGGTCAGACACAGGAGAACAGAAGAGAATATCCATGGACAAGCCGAGGTCAGGTCAGGAGTCAGGCAGGAGAATAGTCAAGCCGCATTGATAGCAGAAAACTTTCAGGAACAAGGATCACAGGAACACGGTACAACCTGAAGATCAATAAGCAACTTCAACCACTAACAGACTTCCTTATAAAAGCTCATGTGAAGTACTGGCAGAGATGCTGGGTCCTAGAGCCCTTCTCCTGCCGTTGGTGTCCTGACAGATGCTGGATCCTGGAGTCCTTCTCCTGGTGCCCTGACAGTGCCTCCCGACAGGCAGCCTACGGATGGCCATTTGGGAAATTTTGCCAGGGTATATGGCCTGAAACTATCGGAAAAGTCTGGGGGCATGTATATAGGCTTCCGGTTCACAGGAACTTTCTTCGGGTGGATACACCTTTCATTAAATTAGTTAGCTTCCTGCAATCAAGAACTGACTCCACTTCATGCTCTGTTTCTTCTCCAACAGTTACCGGTGGTGGAGTTGGTTCCACTCTTCTTGGGAATGGAACAGGAATGGCTGGCTTGAGAAGAGAATCGTGAAAGACCGGGTGGATCCTGTAAGAGTCAGGCAGGGAAAGTTTAAATGCCACTGGGTTTATCTAACGCTTGATTTGGAAAGAACTGATATATCTTGACCCCAACTTCCTCGATGGGCACAGCAGTTTCAGGTTCACAGTTGACAGCCACACCTTGTCCCAACTTTAGGGGAAGGATTACCCCTTCGTTTCCTGTCGAAGACCCTCTTGTAATATGTTTGCGCCCTTTGTATGCAGTTTTGAAGGGTTTGGTAGTTGTTTTGTATGATGGTAAGCCTGTCTTGTTGATTCGGACATTGTTTCTGGCAGAGCGGAAGGGTGAAATCCATAATTGCCCAGAATGGAGATTGGTTGGTTCCTGAATGTAAAGAGTTGGTGTAGGCAAATTCTGCCAGTGGGAGTAGGGGTGCCCAGTCGTCTTGAGAGGAATCAGAGAAACAACGCAAATATTGCTCCAGGTTATGATTGGTGCTTTCAGTTTGTCTGTTACTTTGAGGATGGTAGGCAGATGAAAGTCAAAGTTCCACTCGCAGTGCATTACAGAGGGCTCTCCAAAACCTGGAGGTAAACTTTTCCCCTTGATCCGAAAACAATGTTACTGGGTAAGCCGTGGAGTCTAATGATCTTTTTGATAAAGATGTGGGCAGTTTCTGTAGCAGGAGTACCCACCATTGGCAGATAATGAGCCATCTTGGACAGCCAATCTACCACTACCAAAATGGTGGTAAATCCTTCAGAAGGAGGTAGGACAACAATGAAATCCATGGAGATCATCTCCCAGGGATAGTTAGGGATGGGTAGGGGCCTCAATAACCCCCAGGTTTTAGCTTTGATGCCCTTATTGCGTAGACACACTGTGCAGGAATTGACATAGGCCCTACAGTCCTGGCTGAGGTTAGGCCCCAGAAGGCCCATTGGATGAGCTCACAAGTTTTAAGAGCTCCAAAGTGTTTGGCTAGCTGGTGGGCGTGAAATGTCTTGAGAACCTGAGGCCTTGCCTCCAGAGGTATGAAGACCTTATCTTGGTGCCACAGCAATCCATTCTGCTTTTTTAGAGAGGCTTATTTTGGATTCAGGACATGATGAGGAAGCCTGCCTGATGGATGAGTCCAGACTGGGCTAAATTAGCAAAACATTTTGGGCAGAAAGAATGGTGCTCGGGGGAGCAGGTTCAGAAGATTCAGGGAACATCTGGGATAGGCCATCCGTCTTCCCGTTCTTTGATCCTGGTTGGTACATCAAATGGAAACTAAACCTGGAGAAAAACAAGGTCCATCTAACCTGCTAAGGTCTTAAGCGTTTAGTGGATCTCAAGTACTCCAAGTTCTCGTGATCTGTAAAGATCATAATTGGGTTACTAGCGCCCTCCAGCAGGTACCTCCACTCCTTGAAGGCTACTTTAATTATCAGGAGTTCCCTATCACCCACATCATAATTCCTTGCGGCCTCGTTTAGTCTCTTGGAACAAAAAGCTACTGGGTGAAGCAAAGCCTTTGGGTCCTGGCATTGAGAGAGCACTGCTCCTGTTGCTACTTCGGAGGCATCTACCACTAGAAAGAAAGGGAGTGCTGGGTCTGGATGTTGTAACACAGGGGCAGAGGTAAATAGGGCTCATAGCTGTTCAAAGGCTGCTTGGGATTCTTAATTCCAAAGAAAGCATGTATGTGAGCAAGTGAGCTGAGTAATCGGGGCAATGATAGTTGAGAAACCCTTGATAAATTCCTTGTAAAAGTTAGCGAAGCCTATGAATCTTTGGACTCCCTTCCTGTCTGAAGGAGCGGGCCATTCCATAATTGCTGAGACCGAGGATCCATAGAAATACTCTCGGTAGAGATTATGAGTCCCAAGAAATGAATTGATTGTTTCACGAACTCACATTTTTCTGCTTTGGCGTACAAGCCATGAGTTTTTAGGGTATTTAACACCTTTTTGACATGGTCTCGATGGAGCTTGAGTGAGGCTGAGAAGATCAGTATGTCGTCTAGGTAGACAACGAGAAAAAGGTCGAGGTACTCTTGGAAGATGTTGTTCACAAAGTGCTGGAACAATGCAGGCGCATTACAAAGCCCGAAGGGCATGACGAGGTATTCAAAATGACCGAAGCGTGTTCGGAAGGCGGTCTTCCATTCATTCTCTTCTCTTATGTGGACTAGGTTGTAGGCCCCCCTTAAGTCTACCTTCGTGAACACCCGGCTGCTCTGAACCTTGGAAATAATTCCAGAACAAGGGGAAGTGGGTACCTATTCTTGATAGTGATTGTTAAGCTCCCTGTAGTCAACAAATGGTCTGAGGGAGTGATCCTTTTTCTCAACTAAGAAGATACCTACTCCGGCCGGCAAGGAAGAGGGACGGGTGAATCCCTTGGCTAAGTTTTAATCAATGTACTTTCGGAGGGCTTCAACAGTCTCGGACAGTGGAAAGATGTGCCCAAAAGGTATCTCTGCTCCGGGAAGTAATTTGATCGAACAATCATAGGATCGGTACGGGGGCAGAGTATCGGCTTTCCTTTTGTCTAATACGTCAAGGAAATCGTAAAAAGACTGGTATCTGTTAAGGGCTGGATGAACAAACACACGGGAAAATCATCATTCATGGGGATGCCACAGTGTTGTTGACAGTAGCTAGATGAGAAAGTGAGTTCTTCCTTAGTGCAGTTAATTTGTGGGTTGTGGCCCCGCAACCAGGGTATTCCTAGGATGGTTGGGAAAATGGGAGACCTGATGACATTGAACCGGAGGAGTTCTTGGTGACCTGTATCTGTGGTTGCTAAGATAAGAATGGTCTCCTGGGTAACAGGTCTCGAGCTGGAAGTGGTGCTATCAGCTAAGTGTATATTGAGTCTTTGCTCCTTCAGTTTGAGAGGAATATGCCAGTCTTTTGAAAGATTTATGTCTATGAAGCAACTGCAGGCACCAGAGTTAAAGATTGCCCACAGGTTGACTCCCTTTCCAGCCACCTACAATGAGATGGGAAGAACAATGTGAGTGGATTGAGATATTTGGAGATAAGAAGGGGATGGTTGATGGGCTTACTTGGTCGGAAGGGACTATTGCGCAGGAAATGGCTAGTGGATCTGCATAGCAGACAGAGATTGTTCTGTCGTCTGCTCTCTTTTTCTTCAGGAGTCAGAGCTAGTCTGAGTAGACTAATCTACATAGGTGCCACATCAGATGAACTAGAAGGTTGGGTAGGAATGGTTGGACCTGGGACCCTTAGCAACACCTATGTGGGCCGGAAGTTCTGGGTACGTTCGGAGCATTGCTCCCATAGGCGTCTATCCAACTGGATGGAGACTTAGATGAGATTCTCTAAGGGAGGTAGAAGCCTCCATCTGGGCCAGTTTGTCCTTAAGGGTCTCAGCTAAGCCTAAACTGAACTGGTACTTTAAACCATCCGGTATCAGCTGACCACTTGGGGAACTCCCCAATGTAGTCTTCTTAGGTCATCAGCCCTGTACGAGGGTATGGAGGGCAGATTCAGCAGTAGCAGTCCTCTGTGGGTCATCGTAAAGGACAGCCATGGCCTCAAAGAATGTGGAAACAGAGTTCAGTGTTGTATTCTTTTGCTTCACTAGGTTATGAGCCCAGGATTGCGGTTCATCAGACAGTAGAGAAATAATGAATCCTACTCTGGCCGTCTTAAGTGTGGAAGTCCTTGGTTGCAGAGCAAAATAAAGGAGAATAGTCAAGGACAGGCCAGGTCGGTAGCAGAGAACTTTCAAGAATAAGGGTCACAGGAACATGGTACAAGCTAAAGATCAATCAGCAACTTCAACCACTGACAGACTTCCTTATAAAGGCCTATGTGAAGTGCTGGTAGAGATGCTGGGTCCTAGAGCCCTTCTCCTGCCATTGATGTCCTGACAGGTGCCCTGACAACTAGTTTATTACATTAAATTTTTGGGTAACAAGTTTTCTGCCTCACTGCTCTTTTGGTAGCCTGGTTCCATGGATGTTTTTGTCTTTTGCATCTTACATGTGGAACTGTTCCAAGATTTTGGCAATTTTATGACTTTGGTTAAGAAAATAACTTCCATCTTCTTACCTCTCTATTTGGATCCCAAGATATTAGCTATTGTTCCCTAGTTCTTTAATTACAAAGTTCTGTTTCAGCTTGCAAACTATCTGATTGTAATCCTCTTCTTGTTGAAACCAGGTATTAATGTCATCAACATTAATTAGGATGTATACCCATTTGTCTTCTTGATTTCTGGAATAGAAGCAGGGATCTACTTTGCTTCTTGAGAATCCCTCTTTCGTAAGGACTTAATTTACTTTCTCATTCCACTTCCTTACAGATTTCTTAAAATGGTTCTGAAGCCTAAAGTTTTCTTTTACTTTAATGCATTCTATGCAAGGATGAAAACCTTCTATGTCACAGGATCCCCCCATCACTCCCTTATACTTACCTGAGCCTGATTTCGATCAACGCTGCGCAGAAGGCAGCGTTTCTCTCTGCTCTCTCCCTCCTCACAGGGCAGATTGATAGCAGTTGGCTCCTGCTGCTGTCAATCTAATAATTCTTTGATGACTGAGCGGGGAACGGGGCTGAGCTGCGCTGTTTGTGTCAATAGACGAAGACACGGAAGCTTGGGTGCGAGCCCACACAAAAGCCCTCATAGAACGTGGCTTTTTATTGGGATACTCGCCTGGGAGGAGGAGCCAGGCGTCTTTTTGGGAGACCCCAGAAGAGAAGGATTGGGGCTACTCTGTGCAAAGCGATTGCACAGAGCAGGTAAGTATGACATGTTTGGCATTTTATTTAAAACAAAATAAAGCTTTACAATCACTTTAAAGAGATTGTAACCATGATGTGTCTGCAGTTTCCATTGTGACTGTTTTAACGCTTTCTCTTGTGGAGCGGGAAGGGGTCCAGTGGTGAGAGCATTGGCTCTGTCATCCTGAGCCACCTTAAATGCTAGTGATCTCTGTTTTTCTGAGATCATTTTGGTCTGGTAAGAGGCTTTGCTTTTTGGTGAAACACTCACAAGCACTGGGTCACGTTTTGCATAAAGAGCACCTGGCACTTGTTTAAGAGCACTTGGATGGACTGGATATGATTGAAATTAACTGTATTAGAACTTATGAATTTTATTTATTTTAATAATATACAATTGTTTAATTTGCATATTTTGCACACTTGTATGACATATTGCACTGTTTACATACGATTATCCATTATAGCACATCTTTCGTTTTTTGCACATTAGCATCCTGAGTAGGCTTGCACACTTGTTGAATGCATTTTACTACTTGATATAGCTTAATTTACGCATATTTGTTTTTTGCACAGTAAATTTGATATTCTTCTGCATAAATTTTGAAGTTAAGGTTTATTCAGCTCATTCTTGTTGCACAATCATTTAGATTAGCTGATAGTTATTTTCATCTTTGGGTCATGCATACGTTTTGGTGATGAGACTATATTTAAAGGTACAGCACACTTTTTTGTTTCTTCTGTTTTAGTATCAGATTAACAGGGTCAAATTAAAGGTTAGAAACATTTGGGTCACTGTATTCTTTTGATCTCATTTTTATATTATCTACTTTGAGCCAAAGACTAGTGTACCATGCTACTGGTACCAAAAATTAACATACTGAACATATATTAATCATAATAGATAGGAAACCACTGAGATCTGACAACCATAGTGCAAAACATGAAAGGATTATATAATTCACTTTAATAAGACAAACATCAGTCTGCTAAAAATAGTAATCTATCTGAGTAAGTCAAACATCATTTTTCATTGATCTGACAACAATGAACCTGTGAAAAGGGATTGGTTACAGAGGATAGCTGTGCTTTTGACATTATCATGGCTCTATGCACTGCTTTATTCAACAAGGAGCTTTCTAGATTATTGAATAGAATTTTATTGCAGTTCATTTATCTCAGCATGTACGTAGAACTGCACCACTGATTTCTACCCTTCTAAACATCTCCTTCTGGTAAATGGACAAAATTAAACCCCTGCTAGAGATCACATGTAAAATATCATGTATTATTTCCTGGATCTAATATTGGCAGTGCATCCTCACTGGCACATGCCTTTATAGATGTCATGGATGTGTGGGAGAGGGCATGACCCAGGTAATAAGTGTTCAAAGAAGCAGCTTATCTTGTAGACATGTTCTAAGGTTTTAATGCTTCACAGATTCCTCCAACAGACTATTTTAAAGGAAAGCTATAATCATTTCCAGTCAATTCTTAATTGTTTGAAGACTAATTCCACCTTTCTGACCATGTTTCATGATATACCTTTTAATGTAAGTAATGCCTTGGCTCTAATAAAAGTGCCACATCCCTGTAGAAAATGTCTAAACAATAGCAAGAATGGTGGGAATTTTAGAGAACAACACAATATCAACTTTTTAAAAAAATCTTTTTATTACATTTCTTAACAAACAAACAAAACAAAACACAACAAGACATCATACACACTGAACCAAAAATATAATAATACAATTTCAATATCCAATATTGCAATTGTTAATCCAAAGGAGAGAGAAGAAAAAAAAAGGATTTTTAAAATAAACTTTGGTTCCTTCTTTCTCCAATGACCCCAAAC
Organism: Lithobates clamitans; assembly: GCA_037952925.1. Taxonomy (NCBI): domain Eukaryota; kingdom Metazoa; phylum Chordata; class Amphibia; order Anura; family Ranidae; genus Lithobates; species Lithobates clamitans. The sequence continues at coordinate 3,989,954 of JBBGZY010000649.1, forward strand.
ATTTCTCATATGGGAACGTAGATATTATAAAAAATGGTCCCCATGGGCATTCAATGCTGTATACGGTTAATCCAGCCACTTTGCCCACACTTTATAATACTTACTAGCAGAACCCCTATTCGTGTAAGTATCTCTATACAATGGAAGATTATTATTTACCAATTGTTTCCAATATGAGAGCATAGGGGACCGAGATTTCTGCCCATGCAGCGCAATAGCTTTTCTTGCGTAAGATAATGTTATATTAGCAAACACTGGCTCAGACACTGTGGGAAGAATAGTCTCTACCAGGCCCAGTAAACAGACAGACATTGAAACCGGTAAAGGAACAGAAGTGATAGCTTTCAATAGATCCACCACTTCCACCCAAAAAATAACTATATATGGTCAGGCATGTACTGGCCATCAGGACTACCGGGAGTTTCCCGGTGGGCCGATGGCTCAGGGGGCCAGTCAGGTGCAGTCCTGGAGCCGCACCTCTCTGACAGTGAGTGATCGCGATTTCACTCCTGTCAGGAGGAGCAGCTTCCATCACTTGCTGGAGAGAGCATTAGGCTTTCTGCTCCCTCCAGCCTGCAGGGGAAGATAGACAGCTGGCAGACTTTCCTCTCTCCCCTTATCACTTGTCACTTATCACATCACTGGAGAGAGGAAGAAGAGAACCTGCCTTCAGAACTCTGAGTACACATGGGAGGGGGAGGAGATGAGGGACACTCTCATGTAAGGGGGCTGGTGATGGGACTCTGATGTAAGGGGCTGCTAATGGGACTCTGATGTAAGGGGCTGCTGATGGGACTCTGATGTAAGGGGCTGCTGATGGAACTCTGATGTAAGGGGGCTGCTGATGGGACTCTGATGTAAGGGGGCTGCTGATGGGACTCTGATGTAGGGAGCTGCTGATGGGACACTCTGATGTAAGGGGGCTGCTGATGGGACTCTGATGTAAGGGGCTGCTGATGGGACTCTGATGTAAGGGGGCTGCTGATGGGATTCTGATGTAAGGAGTTTACTCAAAATGTCAGTGGACCAGTCTGGATGAAGTCCAGGGCCAAATTTCTGTTCCAGTCCAGCCCTGTATATGGTCAAGTCCAGAAAATGTGTGTAAAATCCCCCTGATTTGTGCCACATCGCCAGCACTCTAAAGAGCACACAGGATTTATATTTTTAAGTCTATGTGGCAAAATATATGCTCTGTGTACCAATTTATATTGGATCATATGATCTCTCAAGGATATCAAAGATCGCAGAGGGAAATCCCATACTCCCCTCCAATCCTCCATATCTAAATCTGGTATATCTCACACCCACCTATCTCTAAGAGCCTCTAATGGCAGGACAGAAATTGATATAAGATGAGAATACAATCTCGAGGTGGGCTTATCCAGACACTCTTATCCAGACCTAAGCAGTAGTTTTAAAGTGAATTGTCTAATCATTAAACTATCCTGTGGAAACTGTACATGAAAAGTATGAAGCAGCTGCAAATATCTAAATAGATGGGAACTTGGAACATTAAAAGTCAAAGAAAGTGTAGAAAAGGTAGATATTTTCCGATCAGTAATCACTTGAAAAAGTAATTTAATATTATACTTAGTCCATGCAGTAGGCTCTGGTGCTTTAAAAAATTGAGGAAGAGTAGGATTGAACCATAAAGGAGCACTTGGAGAAAAAGCACCCTTAGTATAATGCGTGCATCTAAGACCAGCCTCCCAGGCTCGAATAGTGATGAGCATTGAAGGAGTCAACTGATATGGTGCCCTACAGCCCCTAAATAAAAGAGCCTTAAGAGCATCCATAGAGCCTACTACTGCCGCTTCCAACCAAGGAGAGGATTCAGCCACCATGCGGCGGTAACCAACTGAGTGGCTAGAAAGTATCTATAAAAATGCGGGAAGGCTAGTCCTCCCTGCTCACAAGGGCGCATCAGGGTAGTTAATTTATACCTGGGATTTTTCTTGGAGAAAGGCACGTAGTGACGTCACCACGCAATCGGAGTAGGAGGACGAACTCTGTGTGTTTGTGCTGGCCAGCATTCCTTTTAAGCTTATATATTTCCTATTAAATGTAAGTGCAATACTTTGATGTTAATAAATGATTTTATAGATGGTATTACACTATGGGCAGTCTTCTCTTTCCTTGAGCATCCTTTTTATTACAGACACTCCAGCGGGATAGAGGGAGCGAGCTGCATCTTTCCATTTACCTTTTATTTTATTACCATTTATTTCATATGTGGTCATCAGCAAGCTAAAAGGCTTAGGCTGGGTTATAGCCACCTGTCTTTTAAGCTTGCCATCTGGTAAGCAGAATCTACAGCTACGGTGGACGAGCACTTTTAATTTTGTGTGTGCACACTGTGGTGATATCAAGGCTTAAAAAGTTTACTTTGAATTCCTATCTCCATGGTATTTTGTGGATATACTGTATTTATCGGCGTATATCAGGCACTTTTTTCCCCTTAAAATCAGGGAAAAATTGCGGGTGCGTGTTATACGGCGATCCCCCCGCCGATCCTCCGCTGACTGTGAGCGGAGGAGCGAGCGCCGCCGACATACATACATAGCCGAGTGTACTCGGCTAGGTTCGGCTATCTCCGCTCCGCTCACAGTCACGCCCAGTCCCGCCCTATGGACATAACACAGGACTGGGCATGACTGTGAGCGGAGCGGAGCTAGCTGAACCTATCCGAGTACACTTGGCTATGTATGAATGTTGGCGGCTCTCGGCTGCTTTCGGTTTCTCTTGTAGTGATGTGGGCGAAGCCGAGCGCCGCCGACATTCATACATAGCCGAGTGTACTCGGCTAGGTTCGGCTAGCTCCGAGTACACTCGGCTATGTATGAATGTCGGCGGCGTTCGGCTCCGCCCACATCACTACAAGAGGAGCCGAAAGCACCATATTTAAAAACTGACAAGTCTGCAGTGTCACTGGGCAAGGCTGCAGATGACACTAAAAGGCTGCAAATGACACTGAAAGGCTGCAGATGACACTGAAAGGCTGTAGATGACACTGAAAGGCTGCAGATGACACTGAAAGGCTGCAGATGACACAAGGCTGCAAATGACACTACAAGGCTGCAAATGGCACTACAAGGCTGTAGATGACACTGACAAGGCTGCATTGATGGGCATTTAAATGTAAGTTTTTTTTTTCCTTAAAAAGTTTTTTTCCCTAAAATTCCCTCCTAAACTTGGGGTGCGTGTTATACCCTGATAAATACGGTACTCAATGTGACTTTTCAGCGCAGCTTTTTTGAATTTTGTTGGACTTCCTGTGTTATCGCACTGTGTTAGCTGCTGCTTTTATGAAAAAAAATTTCTAGCGCGCTAATTTCTCTTCCTTAACAAAAATTTGCAAATCCCGTAATTTTATTATCTAGGGCCTCTGCTACTAAATATAAAATGTTTGGGGTTTTAAGTAATTTTCTAGCAAAAATACAGATTTTTACTTTAAACAAAAAGTGTAGGAATAATAAGGTCTGGTCTTAAAGTAGATAATGGCTGAAGGTACTCCATGGATGTTGCGCCTCTCTGTATGGCTAGGCTGTAAAAAAGTCACACACATGTAGTATCGCCATACTCAAGACAAGTAGCAGAATGTGTTTTGGGGTGTAGTTGCAAGTATGCCTATGCCGTGTGTGAGAAATAACTTAATATGACATTTTTGTGAAAAAAATTATTCTTAATTTTTCAAGTAATTGTGGGGAAAAAAAACAACTCCAGAAAACTTGCCATGCCTCTTACTAAATACCTTGGACTGTTTACTTTCCAAAAATAGGTCATTTGGGGGATATTTGTACTGTCCTAGCATGTTAGGGCCTCAACAAAAGAGATTGGCCGTGACTACATCAGGTGTGATCAATTTTCAATGACTGGTACCATAGCTTGTAGACTTTATAACTTTCACACAGACCAAAGAAAATACACTCATTAGGGTTCTTTTTTACCAAAGAAATGTAACAGTATACATTTTGGTCAAAATTTATGAAGAAAAATTACCTATTTGCTAAATTTTAAAACAGAAACTATGAAAAATGCATTTTTTTAAATTTTCGGTCATTTGTAGAGCAAAAAATAAAAAACTCACTGGTGATTATATACCACCAAAAGAAAGCTTTATTTGTGTGAAAAAAATTATTTGTGTGAAAAATTAATTTGGGTACAGTATTACATGACTGAGTAATTCTCATTCAAAGCATGACAGCGCTGAAAGCTGAAAATTGGGCTGGGCAGGAAGGGGGTGAAAGTGCCCGGTAGTGAGGTGGTTAAAAACATAACTTTAAAAAAAGTTTTTGGTTGTATTATTCACTAAGTTGTCATTATGGTGATATGTTGATGAGTAATGGAGCACAATATTTGGGGTAATTGTTTAGTTGCTCCAGTGGTTTTATTTGTCATGAATATTTTAAAAGTGAAATTGTATAAATAAAGGAACTATATTTTAAAGAAAAGTTGTTATTGTGTTGTACCTTAAAAGTCATTCTGGCTATTGTTTTTTGACATGTTACATCTATATTTAGGGTGTAACATGAAGCATGTTGCCATTCCACAGCCACCAACCCTTTAACCGCTCACCCTGATGTAGCACCCTGGTGTTTAGGCAGGGTTGCTCACAAATTTAGTCTGCCAGGTAGTAAGTGTCCTGGCTAATTGTTAGAAGATCCACTAGCTTTTCCCTAAATCTGGGTTTGCTGCACTTCTCTCCTCTGTCACTGGGTGGCACTGTTGCCGGTGACATTGGATTAATAAGGGCATAGCGAAGCCTGACTATGAGTGGATGGCTTGTCTCGGACAATTGGCAGGGGTCTTTAGCCCCTTGGCCTGCTGGGAGAACCTATTTATTTGGTCAGGTGTCAGGAGTCAGGTGATTGCTGTTCTGTGCCACCTGGATGGCTGTCTGGGTGGACGTGTGTTAAAATGCTCCAGGTTGCTAGGCCAGAAGCCTGAGGCCTGTCCTGGGAGTACTTGGCTGCTAGGCTGCCTGAGGCTTATCTAGGAGTAGGATAAGCAGCGCGGGGTTGGGACTTCAGGCCTGGAGTCCAACCAAGTTGCAAAGGTTCAGCTGGACAGGGAACCAAGTTGTTGCTATCGGGAACAATCATTCCGGTTGCCAGTGGCAATCATGGATCCAGGCCAGAGGTAAAAGGGAAGCAGTCGCCACTAAGGGACCACCCCTTCTGTTATCAGAGGCCAGTTTATGGAAGCCTGAAAGAAGTACCAGAGCAGCCTTTTTCACTAGCCGGGGACGGTGACGGTGAAGAAGTGGGAAAGCTTCAGCAAGTGCCAAGCCATGGACCCAGCAGGTTAGCGCGGGGTGATGCTTGAGGAGTATACAGCGGGTTAGCTGTGGAAGAAGCTCAGAGGATAAGTGATGACTGGGATCTTGAAGTCTAGTGAGAGACAGGGAGCTCAATGAGTGAATATCTATAGTGGGATACTGTGAGATGTAAGAGAAAATTTATACCAAGTTACTGTGAGTTACGTGTAAGGATCTCTATTGACTGTTGCAAGTTCAGTTGCTATAGGAGACAGCAGTTCTACTAATACAGTGGCCGTATCCGGCTGGAAGGCCCTCAACCTGTCTAGCTGTCTGCCTATTAATTTATCTTGGAGTCTGCAAAATACCATTGCATCTGCCTAAGGGTGTCCTAGTCCTAACCCTCTCTCCCCCAGTTCTTGTTAGGAGACAATAAATCTCTTCTGTTGCATCCAAAAGTGACTGGTGCCCAATTATTCCATCTTTCTTTACACCCATTATGCCTAGTAACCCATACTGTGAGGAAGGATGTCAGCTCTCCCTGATTCTGGAGGTCACCATAAGGCCCCATGTACACTGGACGCTGAGGCAAAGTCCTCTGAACAAATTTTTTTGACACCTTGAAACCGGCGTTTAAAACGCCCGTTTAGCCGCGTTTAACCGCGTTTGCGTCTAGAAGCGTTTATTAAGATTACCTCATTTAAGACCCTCCCCAAGCTCAAAAAACATTGTAAGTTAACTATTTCAGCCATTTTGACCAGAGTGAGTAGCAGCAGCAGAGAGAGCAGCTCTGTGCTTGTATTTGCTTCTATTTCTGTGCTTTTTTTTTCAATGGATATGATTTCAATATACAAATGCAGTACTGGTGACCCTACAATAGAAATAAAACTTTTTTGCAGAAGAGAGTTTAACAAGACTCGTGACCACTCAATAAAATTAGAAGAAAAGAGGTTTAACCTTAAACTACATAGAGGGTTCTTTACTGTAAGAGCGGCAAGGATGTGGAATTCCCTTCCACAGGCGGTGGTCTCAGCGGGGAGCATTGATAGCTTCAAGAAACTATTAGATAAGCACCTGAATGACCGCAACATACAGGGATATACAATGTAATACTGACACATAATCACGCATAGGTTGGACTTGATGGACTTGCGTCTTTTTTCAACCTTGCCTACTATGTAACTATGTAACTATAATGAGCATATTTGAGGAAATGCTCCTGATATTGCTCTTGATGAGGCTAGAACGACATAGAAAATTGCATGAGAGGTCCAGAGTCAAAGTTCGTCGCTATTGGACCCATCCAGCAAATGTCGGCAGTATATTGTGTAAACATGTACGTACAGCTGTGTACCTACCCCGACAATTGTTTTAATTTCACACGCATTGCCACATTTGACCTTCTACTTGAAAAAGTTCGACCCAGTCTGACACGCATGGACACCAACATGAGGAAGAGTGTGTCACCAGAGGAACATCTGTTAGTGACGATCAGGTACGTGCATATATTTATATATAGATATATATCGATATATACAGTATATAGATATGTAGATGTACAGATGTATTATTTTTGTTTTTCCTTTATTTTTTGTATAAAAAAAATATTTTGTCTATTTTATGCATATTTAAACGTTAAGGCCCCTTTCACACTGGGGCGTTTTGCAGACACTAAAGCACTAAAATAGAGCCTGTAAAATAGAGCCTGTAAAGCGCCCTGAAACAGCCTCTGCTGTGTCTCCAGTGTGAAAGCCAGAGGGCTTTCACACTGGATCGGTGCGCTTGCAGGATGGAAATAAAACTCCTGCAAGCAGCATCTTTGGAGCGGTGAAGGAGTGGTGTATTCACCGCTTCTAAATCGCTCCTGCCCATTCAAATCACTGGGGCAGCGCGGCTATACCGCCGGCAAAGTGCCGCTGCAGCGGCGCTTTGCGGGCGGTTTTAACTCTTTTCCGGCCGCTAGTGGGGGTTAATACCGCCCCGCTAGCGGCCGAACAGCGCCTGAGTAGCGCCGCCAAAACGACGGTAAAGCGCCGTTTTACCGCCGACGCACCCACCACCCCAGTGTGAAACCGGCCTAATTAAATTTTTTATAATTTATAAGATTTTTTTGGGCAAATATTTTTTAATACTTATAATAATTAAAAATTAATTGATAAATATATTTATTGTATTTTTTTTCAGCTGTATATGGTATTATTTTTGTTTTTTAAGTAATTTTTAAAAAAAAATTATTTTAAATGAAAATTTAAACGTTAATTAATTTTTTTATAATATACTCGATAACATTTTTTTGGTAATTTTTTTAAATATTTATAATAATTAAATAATAATTGATTAATTCCAATTAAAATTTGGATACAGCAATGCCAGTGGTGTATTGCATTGCATCAAGGGCTATATATGGTCTATGAATCATCGTAAGTAATTAAAACATTTTTAACTATATTTTTTTATGTGTTTTTATTGTTTTCCATCATATTTTTGTCTTTTCAGGTCTAAAATATAGGGTTCCTTTAACCCCTCCCCACCAGGCCACTGTACATAAACGGCCAGGTGGGCGCTCTCTCCTTCTGAGTGGACGTTAAGGAACATCCCTCAGAAGGAGCGGGATCGCGTGCGCGTGCCTGCGCAGCTGCGCGATCCCGATGCGCCCGTGTCATCCGGACAGGGCACATCTCCGATTGGCAGGAGGGCTCTGTGATTGGCCCTCCTGATCACATGATGGCCGTCTCCAATCACATCCGTCATGTGATGTAAATACAGAGCTGGTTGCTAGGCAATCGGCTCTCCTCACACAGAAGTTGTTAGTGAGGAGAGGAGAGCGGATCACTGCAGCCAGCTAGTGATCAGTATGAGCTGTTTTTTACAGCTTTTTACTCACTGATCACCAGTCTAGTGTCCCCACAGTGTAAACACACAAAGTTAACACACATGTCCCCAAAACACGTCCCCACATAGTAAAAACACCTGTCTCCCACATATATAACAGTAAAATCACATGTCCAAATGATTATCTGCACACATATGTCTGTGATTACCTGCGCACATCTGTACATGATCATTTGTGCACATCTGTCCGTGATCACCCAAACCAATTATTATACACTTAACAGGATTTTTTTTTACCAAAAACATGTAGCAGAATACATTTTGGCTTAAATTTATGACAAAATTCAATTTTATTGGATTTCTTTTACAATAGAAAGAAGAAAATATTGTTTTTTTTTTTTTCCAAATTTCTGCTCTTTTTTCGCTTATATCACAAAAGATAAAAACCAGAGTCGTGAATAAATACCACCAAAAGAAAGCTCTATTTGTGTGAACAAAATGATAAAAATTTCATTTGGGTACAGCATTGCATGACCGCGCAATTGTCATTGTGTCAATTGTGAAAGTGCGAGAGCTCTGAAAGATGAAAATTGGTGTGGGAAGGAAGGGGGTGAAAGTGCCCAGTATTGGGGTGTTTAAAAATGCTTATTAAAGAAAACGTGGCTAAACGCGGGTACCGCGTTTAGCCGTGTTTGGCGTCTGAAACATGGAAATCTTCGGCGTCTGAACCCATTTTTTTGCTTCCAAAGGAACGCTGTTAAACGCAACTGCATAAAAAGGGCAATAAACGAGACTGTGTACATGGTCACATAGGATAACATTGAATGAGTTCAGGGCCAGTTGAAAAAAGCATCCAGCTGCCTCTGAACGTACAATTAACAGCGTCCCGTGTACATGGGGCCTTAGGCCTTTGGAGGTCAGGGCCAGTGCTACGTTTTTGGCGCCCAATGTGGGGCAAGAGCGTTATTCCTGCAGTGGTCGTCTAGCAACCTTCAAGTAACATCTTTATTTCACATAGACTGTGTTATTATCCATTTCAACAATGTGGGGAAGAACCAACATGTCTCATTGCTCATGGGAGAGTGCCAGCCTGGTCTTCTGTCACTTTACTCCAGTGCTGCAAAGGTTAAAACAGACTCCATTGAAGTTTTGGCGCGCCGCTGGTACATGAATCACAGGGTTCTTCCCCACTGCAGCATCCTGTATTTCACCATGGCAGAGGTGTATGTTGCACTGTTTAACTCCTTCCCACCGCCACCTCCCGGCCCTTTAAGTAGATCTAAATGCCGGAAGGAGGGCATTCTGATCATATGATCGCTGTGATTGGCAGTCACAGTGGTCACATGATCGGAAAGCTCCTGATGACAAGTATGCATCGGTAGCTTTCCGATACCCATTTGATACTGTGCTGGGAGAGTGCAGCGAGTGAGTGTCTACCTAGGGCTGCATAAATGCAGCTGCTTGGTGTTAGAGTCCACCCGCCAAGAGGCCACATGTATGAACAAGGTCAAGGGGAAGTGGTTGATAAGAAAGCTCTTCACTAGCTTGGCACTTCTTAATTGCCTCTGTGGACTGAAGATCAGACAGTACTGTGTGGGTTATGTAGAAGGGAAATGTAGCTGTAATAACACACTAGCAACAACTAGTGCCCGCAGTACTTTTTTTTTTTGTAATTTGTACAGTTACATTTTCAGGGCAAGTCTTTGAGGTGTTTTCTTCTTCTTGGACCAAGAATAAAAAAAAATTCTCAAAAGGTTGTGCTGAAAATTTGAAGCTGAATTTCAGGTATGCATATTTTTGCATAGTTACATTGGTCCAACTTGGGTTCCATGCCGAGAAACTGCCCTGCTGCTTAGTGAACATAGGAGGTTGCTCGCTTGACATAGGTGCCATTCAGAAAACACTTTTCATTTTCTCAATGGATGCAAAGCCCTGTCTGATTGGACAAGATGGAAAGGCAGGGCGGTGAAATCATAATCTCTGCTTCATTCAATCAGAGAATGCTTTGCAATCATTGAGCAGTGGCGGTGCGTCCTTAAGGGCACACGGGCGCTGCCCCCTCTTTCCTGCCACCCCCTCTAGCACCAATAGATAGATTCATGCATTGCAAGAATCTATCTATGGCCGCTGCTGCCACCCCCTATTCAGGCGCCCAGCCCTTTTTCCAACGCAGGGCACCTGAATTACAGCGGCAGGGGGTGGTCTTGAAGCACCTGATTAGAGCCATATTCTCTAATAGGCATCAAAAAAGATAAACTGCGAGCGCCATGCTGGGCGCTCTCAGGTTACTCGGCTGTGTTAGAAAAGCAAATGAATATTCGCTTTCCTAACGCTATACCGTCTCTCTGCTAATCAGGTGCTCGGATCTGTTACCCGTTAGCTGATTGGCTGAAACGGCAGGCGCTGTTATTGGACGCCAGGTGTCCAATCATAGCAGAGGACAGGAAGAGAGGACGGGAGAAGACATCGGGGAGCTGTCCCACCGAGACAGGTAAATGCAGCTGGCGGGCTGGTGGGAGGCACACTGGCAGCATTTGATATGGCTATAGTGGCGGCAATTGATGGGCACAGTGGCGGCAATTGATGGGCACAAGTGGCTGCATTTGATGGGCACAGTGGCTGCATTTGATAGGCACAGTGAGGCTGCAATTGATGGGCACAGTGAGGCTGCAATTGATGGGCACAGTGAGGCTGCAATTGATGGGCACAGTGAGGCTGCAATTGATGGGGGGGGGGTGTTTCAGTATTTTTCAGTTTGTTTGCGCCCCCCAAAAATTTTGAGCACCAGCCGCCACTGTCATTGAGTAGATGCGAAATCTTGTCTGAATGGCACTTGTGCTGAGTCAGTGACCCTCTGTATTAAGTAAGCAGCAGTGCAGCCACTCGGGATGGGATGAGGAAGTTAGCAGTGATCATTGTAGAAGCAGTGCCTACAACAGTGATTTCCAGCTTCCACAAGGATCTGCCATGTATGACACATACATACTTACAAGATGGACCAATGTATTTATGCAAAAATGTGCATACCTGGAATTCAGCTTTAAGCATTAGTACAAATAAAGAAAGGTATCATGGCGTGCACTCAATTGTAATGTAAGATCCTGATATACATGTCTATAATCACAGCTCACCAGTAATGCAGCAATATAAAACAATGTAGTAACAGAACCACACTCACCACTGGGTGGCTGCAATATTCCTGAAATAATCCATAATAACAGTGGCCGTTGGTGCTAAAAAAATTTGAGGGGGAGCAAACAAACCCCTCCAGGTTGGCACTCACCACGGTCACGGCTCCATACACACACAATATATATATATATATATATATATATATATATATATACACACACACACACACACACACAGTGAGGGAAAAAAGGTATTTGATCCCCTGCTCATTTGGTACGTTTGCCCACTGACAATGAAATGATCAGTCTATAACTTTAATGTTTGGTTTATTTTAACAGTGAGAGACAGAACAACAACAGAAATTTCTAGAAAAACGCATTTAAAAAAGTTATAAATTGATTCCCATTTTAATAATTGTGAAAAAAGTATTTGACCCCTTCGCAAAACATGACTTAGTACTTGGTGGCAAAATCCTTGTTGGCAATCACAGAGGTCAGATGTTTCTTGTAGTTGGCCACCAGGTTTGCACACATCTCAGGACGGTGGGGATGGTGTTCATGGGGTCATGGGGTCACATTCCTCCTCCTTCAAACACAGCAAAGTTGAGTTGATGCCAAAGAGCTCATCTGACCACAACACTTTCACCCAGTTCTCCTCTGAATTATTCCGATGTTCATTAGCAAAGTTCAGACGGGCCTTTACATGTGCTTTCTTGAGCAGGACCTTGTGGGCGCTGCAGGATTTCAGTCCTTCACCTCATAGTGTGTTACCAATTGTTTCCTTGGTGACTATGTTCCCAGCTGCCTTGAGATCATTAACAAGATTCTCCTGTGTAGTTCTGGGCTGAGTCCTTATGATCATTGAAACTCCACGAGGTGAGATCTTGCATGGAGCCCCAGACCGAGGGAGATTGACAGTTATTTTGTGTACATTTGCGAATAATTGCACAAACTGTTGTCACCCTCTCACCAAGCTGCTTGGCGATGGTCTTGTAGCCCATTCCAGCCTTGTGTAGGTCTACAATCTTGTCCTTGACATCCTTGGACAGCTCTTTGGTCTTGATCGAGGTGGAGAGATTGGAATCTGATTAATTGATTGCTTCTGTAGACAGGTGTCTTTTATATTTATATAACAAGCTGAGATTAGGATCACTCCCTTTTAAACAGTGCTCCTAATCTCAGCTCGTTACCTGTATAGAAGACACCCGGGAGCCAGAAATCTTGATAATTGATAGGGGATCAAATACTTATTTCACTAATTAAAATGCAAATCAATTTATACTTTTTTTGTTTTTTGGATATTTTTGTTGTTATTCTGTCTCTCACTGTTAAAATAAACCTACCATTAAAGTGGAGTTCCACCCAAAAGTGGAACTTCCACTCATCAGATTCCTCCCCCCCTCCGGTGACACAGTTGGCACCTTTCAGGGGGGAGGGGGGTACAGATACCTGTATATTACAGGTATCTGTACCCACTTCCGGCATAGATACCCGCAGAATTTGCGGGTATTTACGCCACTTCCTGCTCCCTCCCCGCTGCCTGCTGGGAAACACATGGGTCCCAGAGGCAGCAGGGACCATCCGGATTGCGCTGCGCGACTTGCGCATGCGCAGTAGGGAACCGGGAAGTGAAGCCGCACGGCTTCACTTCCTGATTCCCTTACCGAAGATGGAGGCGGCAGCACCCGAGGACGGAGAGACGCTTCGGCCTCGGGTGCCGACATCGCGGGCGCCCTGGACAGGTAAGTGTCCATGTTTTAAAAGTCAGCAGCTGCTTTAAAATTACTGACTGATCATTTCTTTGTCAGTGGGAAAATGTACAAAATCAGCAGGGAATCAAATACTTTTTTCCCTCACTGCATATATACTGTATATAGTGCTGGGGGGGGGGGGGGGGTCTCCCTGTAGGTGCAGTCTATAGACAAGTAATGATGAGATCTGGTATACTCTACAAATATTGTGCTGTAGTAGGATCTCCCTGTAGCCCTCACCTGCTCCTGGCAGCAGACAACCTCATTAACGTAGCGCAGCCCCTTGTATCCCTGATGACAGAAGAGTCCTCATTCAGCAGCAGTCTAATCCACACAGCGGACACTGACACTGACTCTGGAGAGGTTTATTAGAGTGTGTAGTGAGAGAAGCAGGGTCGCAGGCTATGCACAGCGACCCTGCAGCATACAGCTCTCTCCAGCCCCAGGGACACAACCCCATTGTAATCCATGCGTTCGCCGTCCTGCATGGAGATTAGGGGCCGGGCGCATGGAGATTAGGGGGGCGGCCATATGAACTTAATTTTAAATAAAAATGAAGTTCAAATTAGAGAAAGAAAGTACGTTTCTGATGTACAACTCCTTTATTTTTTTTAAACTGAGTAAAATGTATTCCCTCAGTTCTGTGTTACAACCTCATTAGTTGAACATGGATTTCATAGCATTGCTTTGCAGAATGTCTCTCTGGTGTAGATGTTTTGCTTACAGAAGGGCAAGGTTAAAATACATTGGCCATTTTTTTTAACAGCGCTCTGAATATACAGTATTGTTTATTGGGGGTAGAAAACTGCATTCCAAAACAATAAACTTGACTTAATAAAATGAAAGAAATTGACCAGGGGCAAACTGTTAATGTGCCTTTGGATCTGCATCCATATGCATATGTGGAAACGTATATGCCTAGCAACTGTAATCGCTAACCTTATCTACTCAATTGTGCGCTGACTTTATGTGTGTTCTGTGATGTCCTATAGTTTCTTGCAAGATCAAAAAGGAGATGCCGCTCCCAAAGCCTCCACACCTGAAATTGATGCTCCCGCCCTACTGCAAACTCTCAGGTGCTGGCTCTGCACTGATGTGTAGAAGAGGAAAAGAAATCCTGGACTGCCGCACTCCATGGATAAGGCATCTTTATTGACAAAATTGGTTAAAAGTCCAAAGTACAGTCACATTAACAGTGGATAAAACAGGAATAAATCACTAACGCGTTTCACATCAAATGATGCTTTCTCATAGTTCTGAGTAAGCTATGAGTAAGCATCATTTGATGTGAAACGCGTTAGACATTTATTCCTGTTTTATCCACTATTGATGTAACTGTACTTTGGACTTTTAACCAATTTTGTCAATAAAGATGTCTTATCCATGGAGTGCGGCAGTCCAGGATTTCTTTTCCTCTTCTACACATAGTTCCTTGCAAGTTAAACATCTGAAAAAAGACAGGGTTGGGATCTAAAGTATCTTTTTTGGTTTAGATATTCTAGGGTTGGGTTAGAACCTCTGTCAAGTTTTTATTGTCTCATTGTGTCTCTCCTTGTTTGTCCTAGTGACAACTGTCACCAGGACTGAAAGTAGGGGAATATCAAAAATCTTGAGCTGTCACTGAAATAGAAACAGAGAGGAAATTCTTCAAAGGGGAAACTTGGTGACAACTCTCTAAGAAAGAATTGCTTTTGGGGTGATCTTCTCACTTCCACTTATGTTTCGAGATACAAAGTGAAGGAAATCCCCCTTCTTTTGTATGTCAGCTTGTGGGTGGAGATTGGAGTTTATAGGTTGTATCCAGGAGAATAATGAGATTTAATTTAAAGTGGAGTTCCACTCACTTTTACAACTCTTCAGGATCCCTCACTAAACTGTGCACTGTAAACTAATTGGATATTTTTACTTTTTTTTTCTCTTTTACTGTATATCTGCTGTATTCATTTTTCACTTCCTCCTCCCTGGCCGCGGCCCATCGCATCATTTCCTGTTTTTGCAATGCCTTCTGGGAAGGGGCAGCAACTTCCTCTGACACTGCCATTGCTATGGAAACCTGACCTGAAACCTATTACACTGCTTGTGCTGCACTGAGCATGTGTGAGATCTGCAAGGATGAGATCCAGGAAGAAATACAGTCTGGCTTCAGATGCCCACACTTAAGATGGCCACGGCCTGCTGTAAGTTTATAAAATAACAAATTACTGCTATAAACTAACAAAACAGACCTTAGTTTACAGTCTAACTTTACTAGAATACATTAAGCTTGTTTATTATAGGGGTATTTTTATTTAAAAAGTATAATTTCGGCTGGAACACCACTTTAAGTTCAAAGTACATCCGTCATGTTAGAAGTATAGAGGCTGCCATTGATGGTCATCTTTAAACAATGCTATATTTTTTCATTAGCTCCCTGCAAACAATACTGTATACTGAATACTGTACTAAGAGAGACATAAAATGTCACCACTGCTGACTTCTCTGTCTAAAATATTTGCTACCTGGCTGTCATTGTGACCCAGTGGTATTTTAAGCCGAGAAAGAATACATATAAGGAGTTCTGACTTTGATCTGTCTTTATTAGTGTATGCTTCTTCTGGGTCATTGACTCAGAAAGCATTAAAGTATTAATGACTGTCAAGCAACTTGCATTTTCAGAAAGAGGTAAAAAATACAGCCTCCATAGTTCTCCCAGGACAGACTTCTGTACCATTAGATGACACTGATCTTGAATAATGAAAGATAAACAGAAGCTAATGCTTTAATGGGATGTGCGAATACCAATTGTTAGTTGTCCTAAAACATTTTCAAGCTATACCTCATTACACGAAAAATGCAATAAAAGAGCTAATAAAATACTGTTTCCAGTATTTTCAATGAATTGTATGCCATTAGTCATCTACAATAGAAGCCAGTACAAGAGCATGCATTAAACTCTTACATGGCTGCATCTACATGGCAGCTGAAAGGTTCTCTCAAGTAAAAATAAGAAGAAATCTGTGAGCAGCGAAAGCATCAAGACTAAGCGGAGAGGTGACCCACCTCTGCTCAGCACCTCATTCCAAAAGAAAACTTGGTTGCCACGGAAACCCCTGTTCTTGCTTGTTATTGTCATAGAAATCATCAGCAAATTATTAGAAATGTGGATTCCAGATTAATGAGATGTCAAAGCCAGCTACAACCGAATGGGGTACAGAGAAAAGGCGCCATGAGAAATGCTGTTTTAGGCAAGTTGAGCAGAATGGTTACATGGAGCTGTGGCTGTAAGCATCAGAGGAAGGCTTGTGTTAAAGGACAAATGCAGGTTGTTTTCAGATACATTTAGCATGCATTTGAGATCATCTGTGTTCTTTTACAGGTGCATATGATCTGCAGTTGACTTCCTTCTGACCTGCAGTTGACTTCCTTCCAAACTGCATCAAGCTTCCTTTGCATTCGTAATGACTTGTATAATAGCAAAAAACAGTTCTAATGCAAACAAAAGCTCACGTACAAAGGCCATTCCAGTTACAAGGAGCAAATTATCAACAACTGGGGGCAAATCAAGCTGTTACCCAAGGCAGAAAATTACTTTCCTTGAGTTATTTAAAATATGGGTTTCTATAATCAACAACTCCACTCTTGCCCGAGTATTTGTAGTTCAATCTAATGGACTTCGTCTATATGTGTTAAATGCTTGAGTAACCTACTTTGCATAGCACTGTATACTTATCTATAGAACCCAACTAGACATCCTCTGTAACCTGAAAAACTGCAACTAAAGATATGCAAAAGTAATGCTGACGTAACCACGTAGAGTAAATTTTTTATATTTTATGTAGCCAAGTCCCGGGCCTCTCCAGGCCTAATGGTGACCTCCAGAGCCAGGGACAGCTGACATCCTTCTGTGCAGTGTGGGTTACGAGGCATGGTGGGTGCAATGTAAGGTAGATTAATGGGCGCCAGATACTTCTTGAATGCAAAGAGATTTATTTTCTCTTAAACAGAACTGTGGGAGAGGGGGTTAGGGCCAGGACACAGTTTAGTAGTTGCAATGTTAATTAGCAGACTCTGACACTTCTATAGGTAGACAGCCATGCAGGGAAAGGCAACCAGCCGGACACGTGTATGTGTAGACACGCTGTCTCCTATGGCAACAATCTTGAACAGTTTCTAACAAAGGTTGTAATGAACTCTTTCACTTCCTCCACAATCTCCTTCTTAGATCTTCACTCAACTGAGCTCCCAGTCTATCACTTAGACCTGCTGATCCATTGCCACTGGATCTCCTGAGCTCTTCCAATCTTCTCACTAAGTATCTTCCTCAAGCGGCACCCCCCGCGTCCCTGCTGGTTCCCTAGCTTGGCACTCAAAGATACTCTTCAAGCGTCACTCCACTGGCCTGCTTGGTCCCTGGCTTGGCACACAATATTGCTCTGCAAGTGTCACCTCCACTGGCTGGGTCCCTGACTTGACAACTGCTGAAGTTTGCCAATTCTTCACCTTCCACGGTTGGTGAGAATACTGCTCTGGTACTTGCTTCAGCTATTTACAGTGGTCCCCAGTAATAAGGTGGATGGTCCCTTAGTGGCAACAGCTTCCCCTCTACCGGCTGGCAGCACCGTTACATCTTTTTTAACTGCAAGCCGCAATCCCAACTCTACGCTGCTCTCTTGCTTCTGGATAGTCCCTCAGATAGCCTAGCAGCCAGATATCCCTGGGATAGGCCTCAGGCTCTGGCCTAGCAGCCCGAGGCAGCACAACACACGTCCACCCAGACAGGCATCCAGGTGGCACCAAACCCCGATCACCTGACTTTACCCAAATAAATAGGGTCTCCCAGCAGGCCAAGGGACCCAAGAAAATCCCTGCCCATTGGCTGAGACACCCCATCTATTCCTAATCTGTCCCTGCAATGCCCTTGTCTTACCTAATGTCAACAGATACCTGGCCATCTAGTGACAGAAGAGAGAAGTGCAGCAACTCCAGAATTAGGGTGAAATCAATTGACCTCCCATCAAGTGGCCAAGGCAACTATCACTTGGCAGGTAAATTTGCTAGCAACCCTGCCTAGACATCAGGGTGCTACATCTATTTATTTATGATTTATTTTTAATTTTTTTATGTAATTTTTATTTACTTAAAATTTTCACCATAAAAACAAAAAAAATCACAGACTTTAGACCAATATAGACAATAAACAAGTCTGAGCAGGTTAGAGTCAGTGAAAATATGAGATTAGCCAAAAGAGAGGTGTTGAGACAAAACAAGCAGCAGAACCGTGTTACAACTGATGAACACTAACACAATTTGAAGTCTCACTTCCCCCTACATACAATGGGGCTTATGGAAGCTCAATACCTTAAACTTGGACTTAGATCCAGATATAATCAGAAGGAGAGATGGGGTAAAGGGAAGTGAAGGGATAAGGGCAGGAAGAAAGAGGGGGGGACAGGTAAGAGAAAGTGTGGGGAACTCTACTACATATTGTAACATACCAGGTTTGACTAGTTTTAAAGGAAATATGAGGTCTCAGGCTCAGTCTTCTCAAAACAATTAGTGGCCCTTAAGGGTCAGAGGTCTCGGGGAGACCCGACTGTTCATGGTGCAAGGGTCAAATGAGGTTGTGCCACCTGAGAACCCGCCGCTGTTTTATTAACATGATGTATCCAAGTAGCCCAGATACCATAGAATTTATCATAGCGATCCTTATATGTCACCATCCATTCCTCTGCTGCCATGATATCGTTCACTAGGCAGATCCAGTCCACTCAGGAATCTGCGGTTTGTTCCAGAAAACCGGAATTAGCCTCTTCACTACGTTTAGAAGGTGGTGCATAACGGACTTGAGATAATGGCTGAGAGGGATGGTTGAGACATGAAGCAGGAATTTCAATGGGGAAACAGCTAATTCGATGTCTAGAATTTCTTTGACTTGGGATCTAATGTCCGGTCAGTAGAGTTGCAGTCTGGGGCACTCCCACCAAATGTGTAAAAATGTACCCCGATGTCCACACTCCCTCCAGCAGGGATCTAACACAGTTGGGTAGATCTGAGCCAACTTGGAGGGAACTCTATACCAATGGGTAAGTATCTTATAATCACTCTCCTGCATTTTCGTGTCCACAGAAATAGAATGGGTAAGGTGGTTAAGTTGGGTCTCAGTGAATAGATGCTGCAGGTCCCTCTCCCACTCCCTTATATAAGCAGGTTTCCCCTAATCTCTGCCACAAACTGCCACATCCCATACAGTACAGAAATGGAATGAGGAATCACAGAGGTTGACATGCATAATTTCTCAAACGTGGACGCTGAGGTGGGAGATTGAAAGGCTTGGGGCAGGCTCCGAAAGAAATGCTGGATCTACCTGTAACGCCAGTCGTCCATAGGAAAATGGCCATACTGTGCTCTCAGAGTAGCCAGAGGCAGTAATCAGTGGTCTTGCACAAATCTGGCACATCACATCTCCCCGTCACCTGCCCAGGTTCGGAAAAAGGAGAGGTGTTCCCCCAGAGCGAACCAGGGGGAGCCCCCAAGGGGTGTAAGAGGAGAAAATTGAAAGGCAAGCCATCCTGGACTATTTAGGGCTTCCCACCATTTCAAAGCATGGATAGCTGTGGGAGAGGTGAGCTCAGACAAACCTCTGCCTTCCCAGGGGAGCCAGGGGGCATGGGACAGGTTGTGGCCAGCCAAATTTTTGGCCTTTGAACCCTAACGCTGTGACAAGATGGCCCCTGTTGCCCTTTACAAAGCATCAACCTCAAGCACCTAAGGCAAGGCCGAATCAGGATGCTGTAAAACTGGAGCTGACGTGAAGAGTGTCTTTTGTTTGTCGAAAGCTGACTGGGCTTCTGGGGACCACCGGAACTGTGTATGTTGGTGAGTGAGTTGTAAAAGAAGAGCATTAATGGCAGAAAATCCCTTTATAAATCTGTAAAAATTGGCAAATCCTATAAATCTTTGGACACCCTTCTTGTCGGCCACTTAGGGATAGCAGAGACTTTTTGGGTCCATAGCAATTCCCTCTGGAAATTACCAACCCCCAGAACTGAATGGACTGTCTTTTGTAATCACACTTTTCCGCCTTGCGTAGAGGCCATGTTTTCTCAGGGTAGTTAGAAAAGCCATTTTCCACTCACCCCATTCTCTGATCCGCACCAAGTTATATGTGCCACTTAAGTCGAGTTTAGTGAACACTCTGGCAGTTCGAAATTTTTGGAAAAAGTTCAGGGACTAAAGGGAGAGAATAATGGTTGATGATCTTATTGAACTCCCGGTAGTCTACACAAGAATAAGGTATTGCATGCAGATAGCAGTGGGAAAACCCCTTGGGGATAAGTAAAGGAATACCCACAACTGCAGGAAATAACCCAAAATAGCAGCCTAAACATGGACTGGCTATGGGGATCCCATGTTGTAACCTGACATGTTTCGGAATAAATCCTTCTTCTAATGGGGCGTACACACGGTCAGACTTTTCGACCGGACTGGTCTGACGGACGCCGATGGACCAAATCCTGTGGACAATCCAATCGTGTGTGGGCTTCACCGGACCTTCAGCGGACTTTTCCAGTCGCAAATCTGACGGACTTTAGATTTGGAACAGGCTTCAAATCTTTACGTCAGAACTCCGCCGGACCCAGAAATCCGCTCGTCTGTATGCTAGTCCGACGGACAAAAACCGACGCTAGGGCAGCTATTGGCTACTGGCTATCAACTTCCTTATTTTAGTCTGGTGTACCTCATCACGTACGAATCCGTCGGACTTTGGTGAGATCGTGTTTAGGCAAGTCCGTTCGTTAGAAAGTCCATCAGAAGTCCGTCAAAAGTCAGTCGAAAGTCCGCTGGAAAGTTTGTCGGACCAGTACGGTCAAAAGGCCGCCCGTGTGTACGCGGCATAAGGGTTTTTATTTTGGGTACACGTAGTTCTATGAACAGGGCCAGTGCTATCACTAGGCAAACTAGGCAGCCGCCTAGGGCGCACTGCTGCCTAGGGCGCCCAGCCACTGCTGTTCCTACTCTCTGCAGCAAGCAACTAAGTCTCAGCATCAGCAGGCAGCCGCCGCTCCGTTCGCACATAGTGTCAGAGGTGCAGCAGTGGCGGAGGACTATGTCTTTGTCCCGACTCCCGAATGAATAGAAGCAAGCAAACTTTCATTGATGGGCACTGGTAGGCTGCATTGATGGGTCCTGGTGAGGCTGCATTTGATGGGCACAGGTGAGGCTGCATTTGATGGGCGCTGGTGGGCTGCATGGGCGCTTCATTAAAAAGGTGGGGTATACATGGGCAGGGCAAACGGGGTGGAGTCAGGGGAGGCGGCAAAATGAGGTTTCGTCTAGGGTGTCAAAAAAACTTTGCACCAGTCCTGTCTATGAAACAACCATAAAGGAATAGCGTATAGACGAGCAAGCCATCCATAGTGAGTATAATGAATGTATATAGGGTATATCACAAAAGTGAGTACACCCCAAACATTTTTGTAAATATTTTATTGTATCTTTTCATGTGACAACACTGAATAAATGACACTTTGCTAAAATGTAAAGTAGTGAGTGTACAGCTTGTATAACTGTGAAATTTGCTGTATCCTCAAAATAACTCAACACACAGCCATTAACGTCTAAACCCCTGGCAACACTGAAAATGTCCAAATTGGGCCCAAAGTGTCAATATTTTGAGTGGCCACCATTATTTTCCAGCACTGGCTTAACCCTCTTGAACATGGATTTCACCAGAGCTTCACAGGTTGTCACTGGAGTCCTCTTCCATTCATCCATGATGACATCACAGAGCTGGTGGTAGTTAGAGACCTTGCGCTGCTCCACCTTCCATTTGAGGATGCCCCACAGATGCTCAATAGGGTTTAGGTCTGGAGTAATGCTTCATCCTGCCAGTTCATCACCTTTACCCTCAGCTTCCTTAGCGAGGCAGTGGTCGTCTTGGAGATGTGTTTGGGGTCGTTACCCTGTTGGTATACTGCCCTGCGGCCCAGTCTCCGAAGGGAGGGGATCATGCTCTGCTTCAGTATGTCACAGTACATGTTGGCATTCATGGTTCCCTCAATAAACTATAGCTCCCCAGTGCCGGCAGCACTCATGCAGCCCCAGACCATGACACTCCTACCACCATGCTTGACTGTAGGCAAGACACACTTGTCTTTGTACTCCTCACCTGGTTGCAGCCATACACGCTTGACACCATCTGAACCCAATAAGTTTATCTTGGTCTCATCAGACCACAGTTCATGGTTCCAGTAATCCATGTTCTTAGCCTGCTTGTCTTCAGCAAACTGTTTGCAGGCTTTCTTGTGCATCATCTTTAGAAGAGGCTTCCTTCTAGGACGACAGCCATGCAGACCAATTTGATGCAGGTTGTGGCGTTTGGTCTGAGCACTGACAGACTGACCCCCCCACCCCTTCAACCTTTGCAGCAATGCTGGCACCACTCATACGTCTATTTCCCAAAGACAACCTCTGGATATGACACTGAGCACATGCACTCAACTCCTTTAGTCGACTATGGCGAGGCCTGTTCTGAGTGGAACCTGCCCTGTTAAACCACTGTATGGTCTTGGCCACCATGCTGCAGCTCGGTTTCAGGGTCTTGGCAATCTTCTTATAGCCTAGACCATCTTCATGTACAGCAACAATTCTTTTTTTCAGATACTCAGTGAGTTCTTTGCCATGGGGTGCCATGTTGAACTTCCAGTGACCAGTATGAGAGAGTGAGAGCGATAACACCAAATTTAACACACCTACTCCCCATTCCCACCTGAGACCTTGTAACACTAATGAATCACATGACAAACTGGGAGGGAAAATGGCTAATTGGGCCCAATTTGGACATTTTCACTTAGGGGTGTACTCACTTTTGTGCCAGCGGTTTAGACATGGCTGTGTGTTGAGTTATTTTTAGGGGACAGCACATTATAAGCTGTACACTCACTACATTACATTGTAGCAAAGTGTAATTTCTTCAGTGTTGTCACATGAAAAGATATAATAAAATATTTACAAAAATGTGAGGGGTGTACTCACTTTTGTGATATACTGTACATATATAGTGGAATGTACAATGTTGCAATCAAAAGATATATAAAGGCTAGAAACACTAACATATGTCATGTGATATATGGTAGAGATATCTTCAGATGGATCTGGGGCAACACACAATCCGACCACAGGGGGCAGAGAGAGAACAGCACCTCCACATCAAATGTGTGCCACCACGAGGACCCACCCAAGGAAGGGGACCCAGCCAGGCTGGAAAACAGGAGGGGGGTATAGATTGTCTGTAAGCAGAATACCAAGAAGTATACTTTGTATCAATATGCTTGTATGGACTGAGCAGTATTGGGAAAGAGGCCAGTTAATCAGTAAACTTATATATATGTGCCAATAGAAGTAAATGGAGTAAATAATATGGTGTACTGATGCTGAGTAGATAAGGATTGACCTGTATATAACTGCAATCACATACACATTCTCTCACAGTCAAGACCCAGCGCCAAATGGAGGAGGATGCCAAACGGCGCTGGGTTGGATATATGGGGTAGTTGATTACCTCAATTATGTAAAGGTGTGCAGCCTTCCTCCTGTTTCAGTTAGGCTGGGAACCCCTGCGAAGTGCCCGGCCAATGGCCCAGACAGGGCCGGCACGGGCTTGGGTGGGCCCCCCGGCGCAATATATTACGAAACATGACGGGTTACAACATGGGATCCCAATAGCCAGTCCATGTTCAGGCTGCTGTTTTGGGTTATATCCCGCAGTTGTACTCCTATACTTATCCTTGTGTACATGTGTTTGTATATAACATTATGTAATTTTTGTATTCATGTTTTATGGACTGTGTCCGTTTTTATGATAATACATTAACAAATTGGTGTTTTCCTTCTAACTCTCTCACCTGTCTCTTAACTGCCTCAAAGTCCCAGAGGGGTTCTCCCACTGCTATCTGCATGCAATACCTCATTCTTCTATAATTGGGATGTTGGCAAGTTTTGTCTTGATTTCACTTGGCTCTGTCCATTTGTATTCTTCCCGGTAGTCTACACAAGGCTAAAGGATGTGGTCTTTTTTACAACAAAGAATATTACAGCCCCTGCAGGTGAGGAAGAGGGATGAATGAATCCCTTCTCTAGATTTTCATGTATTGGCGAAGGGCTTCCAGATCTGGCTCACATAGGGGATGCAGCCAAATGGGATTTCCGCACCAGGAAGCAACTCGATGGGACAATCATAGGGACAATGCAGAGGAAATATGCCTGCCCCCTTCTTGTTGAGGACATCTAGGAAATTTGAGTACGAGCAGACACAAATTGGAGCTAGATTGGTCTTTAATGCATAATACAAGATTGGTTGTTCTTGGACTGAAACAATGCTGCCGGCAGTAGGCTAAGGAAAAGGTCAAATTCTCTTGAGTCCAGTCCACCTGAGGATTTGTGCACTGCGATCTGTGAATCGATCTGGGGTTGTCATTAACTTTGTATTGACACCCGCATCGGTTCGCAGTGGGCAGTGTGAACTGCCTACGGGGGAGATCCGATGCGGGAACCAGCGCACTGGAATTGCACTGGTTACCATATCGCAAGAGTGTGAACTCGTACTGAGGCTCATTAGTTAACAGGGAGATAATAAAGCCCACTTTTAACGACTCAAGCAAAAAAGTTTGGGGCTGCAGGGCAAAGTATACCTGACATGCATTTTTAAATAACCTGAATTTTCTTTGATCACCCGAAAAACATTCTGGGATTGGCACTTGTGCCTCTAGTGGTGGCATGACTATGGCAGAGGCAATTGGCTGACGATCCCCTGCAGTGGAGGTAGGTGCGGGTAAAGGCTCTAGCTGACTTGGAGCTTCAGTGGCTGAGGTGGCACACAGGTTCTGGATATGACTTTGAGTTGGAAGTAGCCATCCTGGAGATTCTTTACGGCTTGTGTAAGGGCTGTTATTTGTTGGCATAAAGTCTCTAGTTGGGGTGCACCTCTCTTAGCCTCAGACATGGCTGGATGTTACTGTCACATACCTTGGTGGAGACCGAAGTGGTGGGAGGCCTCCCCTTGTGGCTCTGGTCCCAACACACCTAAAGTTGGCAACAGGAGTGTGAGACTCAGGGTAGCACTTGTACCAGGAACCTGATCAGTAGGTGATGATTGATAGAGATGGTCTGCATGATCAGTAGTGATAAATAGTCCGTGCACTGATGGCAATGCTAGATAGGACCAAGAAGGGAGGTCTGGTAGGTGGAACAGCCCAGCCCTGGAGGAGAAAGCACAGAGACAGTCTGGAAGCTGGAGCCAAGGTCATACACGGTTGGTCAACTGGAAGAGCAGTCGTGGCCGAGAGTTTGGTCAGGGTCATACACGAGTAAACAGTAGCAGCAGAAGTGGAGTCTGGAGACAAGCCAGGTCAAACACAGGAGATCAAGCAGGTCAAGCAGCATGCTGGGGTCAGAAGAAATTCCCTCTTACAGATAGCCAAAAAGATCGTTATTGTCAGTGGTTACTTATCTGAGAGGCAGAAATTACAGGACCCTTAGCAACTTGTGAAGGAATTCTATTTGAGAAAGGCTGATTAAAAAGCTGGCCATCGCTGGACAGCCTTGTTCTTCCATTATTGCACCACAGGCATAAGCAGGTGGAATGGTGTCCAACACTAAGGAAAGACTGCCCCATTGTTGGGTGGAGGTGTTACGTTATGTAGACGTCACGGGTGCCTGTTTTCTAAAGAAACATATAATTGGAAAACCTTGTTAAAGTTTTACTATGCTCTGAGCTGATCCACACCAGTCAAATGAAGAACATTAAAATATGTGCAGAAATGTCACTCACAGCTCATAATGAGATTCACTCATTTTTGTTGTTGCCTGCAAAACTCTATAAAGTTTTTCCTCCCGTGTTTTCCTAGCAGGATGCGCCTACAATTCAGCAGCTGCACGCTCCACACTTGACCTACATTTCACTGGGTCAGTAGCGACCCGAGTTATGACTGCACTGAACTCCTTAATTAGGGACTCTCATGAAACATTAACAAGCCAATGCTCCATAGGACCTCAGCTGGTGTGTGGGGACCCTGCTCTTCCCAGCATGCACAAATGTTTGGATTAAGAAGCTGTTAGTCAGGCTTCTCTGAAACAGCAAAAAAAAAAAGTCATTCTCTGCTAGAGGCATGATAAGACACTTGCCACACAGTTTCGAAAATCCTATCTGACAATAATAGGCTGCAAAATAATGCAGACTAAACAAAATCCATCCCCCGAACTAACACATCTTTACTTCTACAGCACAATAAGCCCTCATTGTCATCTACATGTACAGCTATTACTGACTTGTCTGTCATTTAGGGTTAACAGAAGGCCAGTAACCATTGGTTTGGGTTTATTATATAACACTTCTAAAATATAAATTTCCAACTAAATAAAGGTGTTTCGTATGCTAAATCAGTACTCAGACTCTCAATTCAGTAGAAAGTTATGCCATCACCAAGACACTTTGGGCCTCCAGTATAAAGAACTGAGGAATGCAGGCAAAGGCTCAACTGCATGGGCTTGTCACCTGTTCCATCCATCCTGCTGTTACATCTGCCAGTAGATGCAGAGCTTCTATTCACCTCTATGATGAACAGAGGTTGTTCTGTGTACACAGTGCAAACCTGTGCTATAATATACTTAGGCTTCCAGAAACTGAATAACTAAATGTATGTATGCATGTGTTGTATATTTAATACATTTTGAATCTTTAAAAACCTAT
Source organism: Lithobates clamitans (assembly GCA_037952925.1). NCBI lineage: Eukaryota > Metazoa > Chordata > Amphibia > Anura > Ranidae > Lithobates > Lithobates clamitans. Next base: position 4,016,651 of record JBBGZY010000649.1, read on the forward strand.
GTTGCAATAAGGGTGTAAATTTCTTTTACATATCAATGGACGCGAACTGAGAAAAAGAATTACCATAGGTCGAACTTTAATGCCGCGTACACACGAGCGGACTTTTCAACCGGACTGGTCCGACGGGCCGAGTCCGGTGGACAATTCGACCGTGTGTGGGCTTCATCGGACCTACAGCGGACTTTTTCGGTCGAAAATCTGACGGACTTTAGATTTGGAACATGTTTCAAATCTTTACGTCGGAACTCCGCCAAATCCAGTTCCTATCGAAAAGTCCGCTCGTCTGTATGCTAGACCAACGGACGAAAACCGACGCTAGGGCAGCTATTTGCTACTGGCTATCAACTTCCTTATTTTAGTCCGGTCGTACGTCATCACATATGAATCCGTCGGACTTTGGTGTGATCGCGTGTAGGCAAGTCTGTTTGTTCAGAAAGGCCGTCGGAAGTCCGCCAAAAGTCCGTCAGATAGACCGTCGGACCAGTCCAGTCGAAAAGTCCGCTCGTGTGTGCGCGGCAATAACTTGATGACCTTGCACATGAAACCTTAACTTGACCGCAGTCCTTAAAATCTCATTGTACAAGCTCTTTACAATCTCCTTTTGCTAATAAAAAACATGTAGTTAAACAGCCTACCTGAACAATCCATTTAATGTATACTGAATGAAGAAGGCACACTGCATAATCGTTGGTAAATCTAAAGATTCTACAAAAAAAATTGTTATGTGTAGGTGATCAGCTTTAAAGAACCCTATCCGATAAGGATTGGCAAGACCTTATCTGATGAGACCTGGAAGGACTATATCTGACTGGGAGAAGCCTGTCTGATAAAGACTGGGAGGACCTGAGGAAAAAGGACCTGATGACCAAAAGAGCCATCATCAGTATTCACTGATAGCTTGCACCATTGATAGTCACTATTCCCTAATAAACCCCAAAAACACATCAAACATCGTGGTGAAGACAACATCATATGGTGGATATTCCCACAATCGCTTTTTTTTTTTTTGCAAAAAATTGTATAATGAAACCCTTTAACAATATTCCTGGATAAGCTGGTAGACCTTTTTACCAAAACAATTAAAAAATGATTGACCTCTGTATTCTTGGCAACTAACATATTCAATGCGTCTCTGCACATTTCCCAATGTTCTTTCTTATCTCTTTAAAAATGCTTCATTCACATAACAATACCTGCAAAAAATCCAGTCAGCTCCTAGCATCCTGTAGTAAGCTGATAACAATGCTGAGATCTCACCTGCTGGACTTCAGAACAACCTCCTCCCCCATGTATGGAGATGAGGAGATGGTGAGGTGTTATAAGTGCTTGTGATGTCACTAACATGTAGGCAGGGCCTAGGAAAGGGGGTGGAGGGCAGGAGGGATGGCTGCCCTGGGCATTGTGGTATCAAGTGAGGTGGGGGAGGAGTCACAATGAGATTGGGGCGAGGGAAGGGGGAATTTGGGGGGCGACAGGAGGTAAGTATTGTTCTAGGAGGGGAAATTTGGGGTAGGTACTAAGAGTAGTGATTTAGGGAAATTTGTGTTGGGAGGGGGGATAAGGAGAAGAAGATTTGTGCTAGGAGGAATGATTTAGGGGAAATTTGTGCTGAGAGAGGGGTATTTGAAGTGTGGGGGGGTAGAGAAGATGTATACTAGAAGAGGAAATTTTAGGGGTAGAGGATTTGTGCTGGAAGGGGTGAATTTTTGGGGGGTCGGGCATTTGAGCTGGGGGGATATGGGGATGGGGGGGGCAATGATTTATGCTGAAAGGGCCGATTTCAGCAGGGGGGGTTGATTTGTACCTGGAGGAGGGGGGGTTTATGCTTAGGGGGTAAGCATGCAGATTAGTGCTTAGTGTTTTTGTGGGGGGGGGCGATTTTTGTTGACACATAATGCTCACACATCTTGGGAGGGGGGAGCGCACAGTTTGGCATTAGATCACCTTGTCCCAGCACTGCATGTAGGCACCCAGTTGTCAACTTAAAGTGGTTCTAAAGCCTCAAGGTTTTTTACCTTCTGAGCATAGGATGCCCCCAGCCCCCCTTATACATACCTGAGCCTGATTTGGATCTAGCGATGTGCACGAGAACAGCGGCTCTCTCCACTCTCTCTCTCCTCACAGGGCAGATTGATAGCAGTGGGTCCACTGACTCATAATGCCATCAACAAAATCCTATGAAGACGGAGCAGAGTATCTATGGATGGAGCCAGCGGGGTTGAGCCAGTACGAGTACCCCCCAGCAAGTGGCTTTCTAGGGGGGGTACTTTGAAGTGGGAAGGAGCCAGGCGTGCTAGTAGGGTATCCCAGAAGAGGAGAATTGGGACTGCTCTGTGCCAAACCATTATTATAACATGTTTAATATTTTTTTTTAAATGGAGGTTTAAAATCACTTTAAACAGTAGTTCACTGAATCTCTGGCAGATCAATAGCTTTTTCTACGTACTTGCAGGGGAAGGCATGGGAAATATGCATGCATTGCAGTGATGTGGTGAAAATGTTTTTATTCCTTAAAGATTTATAGGGCGTACACACGGTCGGACTTTGTTCGGACATTCCGACAACAAAATCCTAGGATTTTTTCCGACGGATGTTGGCTCAAACTTTTTTTGTCTACACTCGGTCGCACAAAGTTGTCGGAAAATCCGATCGTTCTGAACGCGGTGACGTAAAACACGTACGTCAGGACTATAAACGGGGCAGTGGCCAATAGCTTTCATCTCTTTATTTATTCTGAGCATGCGTGGCACTTTGTCCGTCGGATTTGTGTACACACGATCGGAATTTCCGACAACGGATTTTGTTGTCGGAAAATTTTATCTCCTGCTCTCCAACTTTGTGTGTCGGAAAATCCGATGGAAAATGTCCGATGGAGCCCACACACTGTTGGAATTTCCGACAACACGCTCCGATCGGACATTTTCCATCAGAAAATCCGACCGTGTGTACGGGGCATTACAAAACAGTTCAGTGACAGGTTCAATACAATACCGGTTCAATACAGGTTAAATGACCTCTGTGTTCTTGGCGGATTCTAGCTAGGGAAGTGTGTCAGATGTCATCCTGGACACCACAGAAGAAACAAAGTTGTCTTGATCACTTTAGGATTAAAATTGACTCCCACAAAAACCACTAGTAGCCCCATTTGAGGGGAAGGTTATGAGAAATGGCCCTCTCTAAACAGGCTATTGTGCTAAACCTGTAGGTAAAGCGGAGCTCTGCTTGTCCCCCCCCTTCTAAGGCCACATTTGGCACTTTTTGGGGGGAAGCGGGTACCTGGTTTTGACAGGTACCCGCTCCCACTTCTGGGTAAGATCGCCGGTCTACTACATTTCCGACCCCTCCCCCTCCACACCACTGCCTTCTGGGATACACACAGGTCCCAAAAGATGGCAGGACCATTCAGAAAGCACAGCGCAAATTGCGCATGTGCAGTAGGAAACAGGCTGTGAACCCTGCAAGGCTTTACCTTCCTTTTCCCAACTACAGATGCCGGCTACTGCACCTGAAGCCGATTGAAGAATCACCTTGGGGTGCCAAAATCGCGGGGTCTGTGGACAGGTACGTGTTCTTATATTAAAACTTTAAATTTTTTCTGAAGGAGCCTTGCGCTCCTCTTAAATAGGAAAACCAGAACCTTCCCTAAGTGGAAGAGTGGGTTTTTTAATTATGTTGCCTCCCCCCCAGGGCAGGGCCTCTGTGAACAGAGGGGATTCTCTTCCTGGGAAATTAATCAGTAATCTAATCCAAGAAATTGGGAGCAGAAGAACTACTGCAACCAGCATATAACATTAAAGATAACAATAAAGATGCACACCAGTATGGAAATAATACAAGCTTTATATAAGAAAAGATTAATAACAATACATACAGCTAATGCAAAATCATGTATCAGCAAAGGGTCCAACAAGAGTCCTGGTGGAACTGAGCACATATTTACTGGTATAAAGTTAATATAAGGATACCTCCCGAGGAATGTTAAAGAAAAGTTCAGTTGCAGGGGCCCCTAAGGATGATCATTCTGCAGCATCCGTCAAAAACAAGATCAGCGGTGATGGGGACATCCTCCCACCAGCCAAGAACACAGGTTCTCACCAGCCAAGCCGTGGTGTGCCACTGGAACTGAGAGTCTGCTTATCTAAACTGCTTCCTAGTCCCTAGTAGTTTGTATTTCATGCAACCGGACCTCTAACCTTCTGGCCTGGATTTAGCAGCAATTTTTCATGGACAGGACTTGGGGTCTCAAGACTTTCTCTCTCTCTCTCTCTCTCTCTCTCTCTCTCTCTCTCTCTCTCTCTCTCTCTCTCTCTCTCTCTCTCTTCTCTCTCCACTTCCTTCTTCTGGAGTTTTTAACCCAACAGCCCAGAGACAGGAAGTGCATACGTAATATATCAACATTCCAGACATTTACAAATACAGACAGTAGAGGAAAGCAGATCCCCACACACAAATATTTTCTGTACATCCACAATTCAAATTCAATTTTGTATGTATCTAAATACAAGTAATGCCATACTGTACTGTGTGTGACTTTTTACACATCTCCTCTTCTTATTTATTGTCATCCCCATCTAACTTTTTATTTTGTACTGTTTTCCTTTTCCACAGAGTAATGTCCTAACGTTGTAGAAAAATTAGAGAGAGCTAATGTATTGTGGACTGTCCAGATAAAGTTTATTTGTCACACTGTGAAACCAATCGATGCTTTGCGGGTTCAGAAGGGATCTCTTTCATCAGGGTTTGGCATTGCTGGACTACAAAGAAAGGTCTGAGCAGAAAAGATTGGAGTTATAATTTTGAAAAAACATATAAATTTTGCTTCAAGCTGATCATTCATTAATCGTTTTGGTTGAACAAAAAAAATGACCCAATTCCCCCATCCACACATTCGATGATAAAACCACTTACATAATGTTTGCTTGCACAATGCATAAAAAAACGCCGCTGGCGCATGATTGCAAGCAAACATTCTGTAAGTAGTTTTTTAGTTTGTTGACAAATAAACTTTTAAACGGTATCACTCTATCAGAGCTTTCTCTCTTTTTGCTGCGCTATCTCTTCAGAAGCAGGGGGAGAACACAAAGTGAGAAAACAATACCTCAGCGGGGGGATCACTGTACTAACATAGGATTATTAGTACAGTGGCTCCGACTTGAGTTGTCAGGTTTTTTTCGTTCAACCTGAAAAAAAATGGATAGTGTGTACTAGGCTTAAAGTGGTTGTAAAGACAGAAGGTTTTATCTTAATGCATTCTATGCATTAAGATAAAAAGCCTTCAGTGTGCAGCAGCCCCCCTAATACTTACCTTATCCCTATCTCGATCCAGCGATGTTGCACAAGAGACTCGGCTGTCCGGGACCCTCCTTTCTCATTGGCTGAGACAGCAGAGAAGCGCCATTGGCTCCCGCTGTTGTCAATCAAAGTCAGTTAGCCAAAGAGAAGAGAGAGGGGGCGGGGGCGAGCCACGGCTCTGTGTCTGAATGAACACACAAAGCTGCAGCTCGGCTCCAGTGCCCCCATAGCAAGCTGCTTGCTGTGGGGGCACTCAACAGGAGGGAGGGGCCAGGAGCGCCAAAGAGGGACCCGAGAAGAGGAGAATCCATGCTGCTCTGTGCACAACCACTGCACAGAGCAGGTAAGTATAACATGTTTGTTATTTTTAAACAAAAAAGAAGGGACGTTAGTATCACTTTAAGGGTAGGTTTTCAAAGGTAAGACTTTTATATAGATACCTTTCTAGTCTCAGTACAATTACTAAATATTACCTAATTTTTCTTATTTCTCCCTGTTGTTCTTCTACAAGCCAGCTTGATCAGAAACTGTGTACAATACAGTGGTTTGTTAATTTCTCCTCTTCTTGCGTAACTACTTCTATCACTCTTTATTATAGTGAAATAGATATTCAATAAAAATATTGAACGTGAAAAACAGGAGGAAAATGTCTGTGTTGCCCACAGCAGTCAATCAGACAATTATTTTTCTAGTGCAGGTTCGATTTTTATTAGATCCACATGCAGTTGTGGCAGAGGAAGAAGCAAATAAATGGGTCCTGTCATGGGTGGTGGGTATTTTTTATACACTGAAGAAACTGGAAATTATACATGATATTTAGGCTGTGTGAACCAAAAAGTTCAGAGAAAGTGGGTTGAATGATCCTGGTAATCAAACAGAGGACATTTTCTGGAGAAAAAGAAGTACTGAGGGATAAATGTAACAATAGCTTGTTTTTATTTTATCTTTTAATGGGCTAATATTATTTGTCTTGTTTTTTTTTTTTAGCTAGATTTCTGCTTTAAATTGTTTTGGTAAAACTGGGGTAAATGTTTTAACCAGAGGGGGTCTTTAACATCCCAGTAAGACCCGATCAGTGACCTGGGGTCACAGAGACCCCAAATTTGGGGGGTAGGTGGCCGAAGTCCTACCCCACCACTGGCTCCTGGAGATACAGGGCTCCTTGCGAAGCCTGTCAGAAGCTACATACAGAGCGGCCAGTTTAAATACAAGCTGGCACACTCTGTTTGCAGCAGACTGAGAGGATAAGGTCACAGTGCCTCTCACTTCTTGTCAGAAGCACTGAGCTCAATGGACAGCTTGGAGCCTTGGACCAATGGTAAAGCACTATAGGTCCAAATTGTCCAATAAAAATGCTGCAGTGGAGGCTCTCCTCTCACTTCAGTGTCATATAAGGGGGCATGTGTCTTATGCCGCGTACACACGAGCAGACTTTATGGCAGACTTTGTCCTGCAGACTTTTCGACGGACTTTACGATGGACTTTCCGATGGACTTTCCGATGGACTTTCCGATGGACTTTCCGAATGAACGGACTTGCCTACTCAACCAAAGTCCGACGGATTCGTACGTGATGACGTACAACCGGACTAAAACAAGGAAGTTCATAGCCAGTAGCCAGTAGCTGCCCTAGCGTCGGTTTTTGTCCGTCGGACTAGCATACAGACGAGCGGACTTTTTGACCGGACTCGAGTCCGTCGAAAAGATTTGAAACATGTTTCATTTCTAGGTCCGGCGAACTTTTGTGGAAAAAAAGTCAGCTGGAGCCCACACACGATCGAATTGACCGACAGGCTCCAGTCCGCCGAACCAAGTATGCCGTAAAATCCGGTCGTGTGTACGCGGCATAAAAGACACATACTCCCTTCCAGCCCAGACCTCTTAACTACAAGGAAAAAACATGGGTTTATGGGTATAAGATTTACACATAATCCCATGTTTTTCTCACACAGTTAAGAGGGAGAATGAGAATCTGCAGCTGCTGAAAGGTACTGTTTTAATCAAGCTAAATTATATATTATTATGCTATATGTTATAACGTAATAATTTATTATTTATTTATTTATTTACTGTGAATTTACTAGTTTAAAGTTATAACTATCGGTTTGGGTACAGTTTTTGAAAATATAGTAAATTAGCTTAAAAACAATATATAATAATTATTTGTATATTACTTATGATAATTAAGCACTTGCCACCCACGCCAATTCTGACACTTCTCTCCTATAAGTAAAAATCATAATTTATTGCAAAAAAGGGTTTTTGTCCCCCAAAAAACAAAGGGGTTTTCATGGCAGCAAAGAACTAATACAAAGGTATGCAATGTTTTAAATAAAACCATTAACATTGCATACCTTTGTATTAGTTCTTTGCTGCCTTGAAAACCCCTTCGTTTTTTGGGGGACAAAAACCCTTTTTTGCAATTTCCTTTTGGGGTGTGCAACTATTTTCCTTTCCCAAGTGTTTCCTCTTTTCAAATCATAATTGTTTTGCTAGAAAATTACTCAGACCCCCACAAACATTATATATATTTTTTTAGCAGTCACCCTAGGAAATAAAATGGTGGTCGTTGCAACTTTTTATGTCAGACGGTATTTGCGCAGCACTTTTTTTAAATGCGTTTTTTTTTGGAAAGAAACTGTTTCATGAACAAAAAAAAACACTAAAGTTAGCCCGATTTTTTTGTATAAAGTGAAAGATGATGTTATGCCGAGTAAATAGATACTTAACATGTCACACTTTAAAATTGAGCACACTTGTAGAATGGCGCAAAACTTCAGTACTTAAAAATCTCCATAGGCGACGCTGTAAACATTTTTCCAGGTTACATGTTTAGAGTTACAGAGGTCTAGTGCTAGAATTATTGCTCTCACTCTAACGTTCGTGACGTATGTAACCTGTGTGTATCTGGCTCTGATACCAGCCAGTGCCTCACCAGCCACTCACCTCACCGCACGTCCCTGGTAGACACACCGGAAAGTGAAAGCTCTCAAAAATAAGGGGAAGACCTACCGTAACTTAAACAGTTGTCACTAAAACAGGTAACCCCATTGGAAAACTTCTCCTCCATTCCTGTTTCTGTGACAACTGCAATATATTAGATTTCCTATCACAATCTGTCCTGGTGACAACAGCTAATAGGACTAACAGGGCCAATCTCTACAGTGGGGATACAGACAGTATCAACCTGACATCAGTTTCAACAATTCTGCATTCTATACAAAACTTAAAAAAGGTTTATACTTTATTAGTCTAGCATGCAAATGTAAGAATCATAAAGCAAGCAAAGAAGCATACCAAGCTAGCAAAGGAGTGGAGAAATTTCAGCCTAAATCACTCTACAGGGATCAAAAGACAAGATTTGTCAATAAAAGGATTTAGTTTGTGGGGGGGGGGGGGGGGGCGATTAACATAAGTGGAAAGAGAACTTTAGTTGTTCACATAGGTGACTTAATCAGCAATGAAAGCTGTACTGAGCTGATCTTATCAATGGCATAAGAGAGGTGGGTTTGCTGCTGCCACATATGGAGAGGTAACATCCAACATGTGGGAGGCAATAAATGTAAGCTCATAAGACACCATCCTGAAAAGATGTTGCATTCTAGCAAAAAAAAGTTATAGGCCGATTAAAGCTCCTTAAAGCGGAGTTCCACACAAAAATGGAACTTCCGCTTTTCGGAACCCTCCCCCCCTCCGGTGTCACATTTGGCACCTTTCGGGGGGGAGGGGGTGCAGATACCTGTCTAAGACAGGTATTTGCACCCACTTCCGGCATAGACTCCCATGGGAGTCTATGCCTCTTCCTGTCCCTCCTGTCTCCTGGGAAACACACAGCTCCCAGGAGATAGCGGGGACCAGTTACGATGTGCAACGCGACTCGCGCATGCGCAGTAGGGAACCGGGAAGTGAAGCCGCAACGCTTCACTTCCTGATTCCCTCACCTAGGATGGCGGCGGCAGCTGCCGAGAACCGAGCGGGTTCTCTGCATCGCCTGCCGACATCGCTGGACCCTGGGACAGGTAAGTGGCCATTTATTAAAAGTCAGCAGCTGCAGTATTTGTAGCTGCTGGCTTTTAATATTTTTTTTTTTTTGGCGGTTTAGGTGGACTCCCTCTTTAATAGTCTTGCAACTTACTGCACAGCTGCTGTAACAGGAAAGTGGAGGTTAGACTAGAAAAATGGAGGCTGCTAATATAAGGTCTAACTTAGGGTTGTTCACACTATACGTGCATGGAAACTGATGGGAAAACCGACATCAATTTCACATGAGTTTCCATCAGTTTCCATGCACGTCATTTATGTATCCTATACACACCAATGTTGATGTCATGTCATTTTTTTCTGTGCAGAAAAAATCTGCATGTGATACCAGTGTTGTGGCGTGAACAGGGCACATAGAAAACAAGTGTTTTTTTTTGTGCTCTTGCAGAAAACATGCAGAAATACTGACGTCTCTGCACCATGAGGTGAACGAGGTCTTAAAATCCAGTAATACACTGTCTCACCCTGCTCTGCACATGCTAAGTTGCGCTCTCATTTTAGGCATTTTTAGGCACCTGCTTAGTTTGTAGAGGCCGATCTGCTGACAGCAGCATTAAACCCTCCTATCCTTTACAGCCACAGAAGCTGCTTCTGTTTGATCTGTAACTGCCATGGTGCTGCACACAGTTGCGGCTTGTGGTAATTTTTTTTCGAGGGGGGGGCCTGCAAACAGTGCAACCGCCAGCCCCCCCCCCCCCCGTCGGATCGGTAGGCCAGTGCACTTATCCCATCCATGGCGGCAAAGCCTCTAATTGGGGCTTCAAAAAAAACACTCACCCCGCATTGGAATCTATGCGCCCAGCGTCCGGACGGATGGATAAGGAGGTGGCGTCGATGGACAGGGGAGGCGACGCCCGTGGATGGACGGGCTGCCCCTGGCTTTACATCTGATCAGTTCTGACACCAGCCATTTGATAGTTTGGTTGAGAGTAAAAGCAAATGAGACAGTTAGTAATCCTGCATTCCAGGAATGTACAGTAACTGTTTTTTGAAACCGTTAAATCAATGGGTTTAGTTCTGCTTTATGATTCACTGCTGTTCAGTGGCTTTGGGCTTTAGCAAAATGGTAGCCTCCAGCAAGAAGAAACAGGGGCAATGCTGGAGGCAATTTACAGCACACGCTAATTTTGGTAACTAAATTTTTAATGTGGAACGTATGTTCCTTGCTAAAAGAACTTTGTTTTTTATCAAGTTGTTAGGGGTAAAGTTCCTCTTTAAAGTGGATGTAAACCCTTACATTTACCCAGTGAAGTGAACAGCCTCAGATGATACACAGAGATGAAATCTCCCTATATAATTTTTACATGTATATCTGCTGTCTTCATCTGTATATGCTCTTTAGAAAGTTCAGATAATGTTAGGAGATTTTCTCTTCCTGGTTAGCACTGCAGTGAAGCCTGGGCATACAGCCAAGACAGCTGATTGGAAAAAGGCACACGCCCCCTCTCCTCATAGGTAGAGACTTTCAGCTCTATTTATTAAATAGTTCAGGGCTTTGCTAATCTATTTATAGCATCCTCCCCAACACAAAACTCTGCTGCTTTTATCATATGTGACCAGAACTTGTCAGGAGTTATCAGGCTGATAACAGAGGAAGGGAGCAGGAGATAACAAGACACTGCAGATATATGTGCCCAGCTCAAATTTCATGAATCAGGTTTACATCCACTTTAACCACTTGCCGACCAGCCGCCGTCATTATACTGTGGCAGGTCGGCATGATCCCGCGAACCGTCGTAGCTGTACATCTGTCCCTTTAAGCAGGAAAGCAGGCGCACGCAATGACCACGCGTGATAACCACCAGCCATGAGCAATCGTGGGCATGAGAGGCAGAACTGGGACGCGTGTGTGTAAACACACACACGTCCCAGTTCCGTGAGGAGAGGAGAGAGAGATTGTGGGTTCCTACGAGCTGGGGACCACGATCTCTCATCTCCTATAGTCAGTCCCATCCCCCACAATTAGAACACACACATAGGAAACACAGTTAACCCCTTGATAGCCCCCTAGTGTTAACCCCTTCCCTGCCAGTGACATTTACACAGTAAGCAGTGCATTTTTATAGCACTGATCACTGTATAAATGCCAATGGTCCCAAAAATGTGTCAAAAGTGTCCGATGTGTCCGTCATAATGTCGCAGTCCTGATAAAAATCACAGATCGCCGCCATTACTAGTAAAAAAAATTAAAATGCCATAAATCTATCCTCTATTTTGTAGACGCTATAACTTTTGCGCAAACCAATCAATATATGCTTTTTGCGATTTTTATTACCAAAAATATGAAGAATACATATCGGCCTAAACTGAGGAAAAAAATAGCTTTTTTTTTTTTTAAATTGGGGCTATTTATTACAGCAAAAATTAAAAAATATTGTGTTTTTTTCAAAATTGTCGCTTTTTTTGTTTATAGCGCAAAAGATAAAAACCGCAGAGATGATCAAATACCACCAAAAGAAAGCTCTATTTATGGGAAATAAATAGTGCCATATCGCAAAAAATTCTTGCGGAGCTGAAGTGGTTAAGGCAGCGTTCCAGTCGCCTAGCCAACATTATGCTGTTACATCATCAAGATCGTTGTAATTTACCAGAACCACAATGGAAACTAATTCCATCTGCAGATTCTAATAATTTACAAACAAATTAGTTCTTTTTTCTCTCCCTCGATTCTGGCTGCGGCCATGGAGGATGTGGGCAGCTGAAGTCATCCTGGCTTAATTTCCGTGTTTTCGTGCAGCTAGCTACCCAGCATTCACCTCCCGATCTCGCGCCTGAGCAGTTGCAATGAACGTGCCGGCACAATATTCCAGTAGATGCTTCCATGATGCTCTTCTTCAAAAATGGCACCGATCGAGTCAGTTCTGGTCAGGAAATCTCACGATAATACCCGCATTAGATGCCGAAGACTCCTGAGATTGATGACATAGATCAGTGTTTCTCAACTCCAGTCCTCAAGGCGCCCCAACAGGTCATGTTTTCAGACTTTCCATTATTTTGCACAGGTGACTTGATCAGTTTCACTGCCTTAGCAATTACCACAGCCATTTCATCTGAGGGAAATCCTGAAAACATGACCTGTTGGGGTGCCTTGAGGACTAGAGTTGAGAAACACTGACATAGATATCCAAAGAGTCAACGGGCCAGGCTAATGATGTCGTTGCCTAGACAGCCGTGACCAGAAGTTAAGAGGAAGACTATTGGAAAAAAGGTACTTTCTTTAGAAATTTCAAGATATAGCTATCCAAACATTGCAGCACTAGGGATGGACATTACAATGAGGCTAATTATTAAAAATGAGTGGAACTCTGATATAAGTTAAGTAGGGTTTTAAGCAAAATGAGCAAAGATGGAGAACTTTGAAGGACAACCCAAGAAACTGTTGTGTGTTCTACACACAACTCCCTAGCAATCTAGGCACCTCGGTTTTCCATGTTGGCCAAGCTGTCTTGCAACACAATTGGGCTAAACCTGGCTAAATTGGTCGGTTTACTCTCCTTCTTCTATAGTTATAAATAGAACTGCTAGACATCCTAAGGACCTGTGGGCATTAAGTAAACCTCTGCTGGATTTTCTTATGGCATAATGAACAAAATAGCATACTTTAGCAGCTTGTTACCAAAGGGAAAGAGAGAGGAGGTGGAAAAAAGTGCATATTTTAAAAAAGCAATAGTTTGTAAGAAAAGAGGGAGTTGCAGATACAGACTGAATATTGATAAGTGGCTGGTGGCTGCTGAGCGTTGTGATTTTACTGTTCCCGTTTAGAAGAAACTAGGGTGACAATATGCTTTTTTTTTAAAGGGAATTATTTCCTGCCTGTCAGCAATGGAAAAAAAGGGCTTTATCTCTCAGACAAATCCTTTTCCGATCTTGCAGCGGCTGTTCTGCAGAGAGTTTAGCATTCAGATTGTTATAAGATAGGGGATCTTGGGTGGGTTTTTCAGCCCTTAATCCCCAAACATCTGTTGAGGTTTTTCACCAATATACCTCCGGATACAATATAAGTGACAGATTTTTAAACGGAAAGCGCATTCACTCTGAGCAGATAGCATGCTCATTTCTTTATTTAAAGCTGAAACTAAAGGCAGATATATAAAGAACACCAATGTATCCAGATATGTATTTCTTTTTCAAAAAAATACACATATTTCACATAGAACCAAGCACCTAAAACTCATTCAAGATTAGCCTCCTGTAATTGGCCACTAGGCAGCGCTCAGACTGGGAGAGGGAGAGAAGAACTCAGGTCTCTGTCACTTACAGGTAACATCCTTGAAGGAGGACAAAGATAACAGAATGAGCTGATCAGAGTTTTGCTGCTGCTTCACCAATTTTCAATCACAAACTGGGGTGGGTCTTGGACAGGGCTACATTTCTAAAATTCAAGGTAATCTGGAGGAAGGTCCAGAACCTAGCTGTGCTGTATGGAAAGGGCAAATGGATCACAAAAGGAACTGAACGGAAAGACAAGTGCTTGGCTGGTCAAGTAGTTCACTCATATGTATTGATGATTCATGTCAACTCTATCTGGGGTTCAAATAATATATATTATTAATTAATAATAAATAATGTATTATTTATCTGAAATGAGCATGTAAATTATATAAATAATAGGCATACATTTTACATTCACAAAGATTTATATATATACAGTATGTGTATATTTATATCCCAATTTTTATATATATACTTTACATATGTACACATCTGAGATATATGTTTGGAAAAAAGAAAGGTGAACTGTAAACGTAACATTGTTCAGTTCTGGGGATCTTCCTATGCAGTGCTGAAATGTCAGGCAAGTCAAGGACCAGCCTTAAAAACAGCCCGCCTCCCTGAGTGAAATGACACAAACATGCCTTCTGTCTATTTTGATTGGTTAAAACATAGCACGCCTATGTGCTTTAGTACTAGGGACTGTCAAATTATTAGTAGTTTACCAAGTTGACTGTAAAGCACGAATGATGGGTTGTCAGGCAGTAAAGGTCTAAAAAGCTTATTCTAGACATTCTAATGCAGTGGTCTTTAAACTGTGGCCCACAAGCTGATTGTGGCCCTTTGCTTGCGTTTATCTAGCCCTTGGGACACTATCATTCTCATACTGATACAAGGCACTATTCCTCCCACTGACACCAACAATGTGGTACTATTCCATTCACTGACACTAATGATGAGTAACTATTCCTCCCACTAACACCAATGATGAGTAGCTATTCCTCCCACTGACACCAATGATGAGTAACTATTCCTCCCACTGACACCAATGATGAGTAACTATTCCTCCCACTGGCACCAAAGATGGGACACTATTCTTCTCACTGACACTTTCAATGGGGGCAAATCAATTTTCTTGGGGGAAAGGAGGGGAGGTAATCAGACAGTCGACTGTCCCACTTACTTAAAAAAGTGCTTGGTAGAGACGAGTATGGATGTTAGCATGTGTGCCAACACTCTCACCCATGGCTGGCCTAGGACTCAGTGGATGTTACACATTGCTACCTATTAGGTATAATCATTTATTTTATGAGGTGCACTAAAAGTGATACCATGATGGTTGGCTGCCATAGTCATTATTTCCACATTTCTCAAATATATTTTTTATTACATGGGTGGATTGCAATTGGCTAAATCACCCACCAGCTTTTGATGCCTTCTAGGGATTGTAGTGTCAAGCTCTCCCCAAATGGAACTCCAATTTCTGATCTCTCTCACTGAAGCAAAAGTGTTCCTGTTTCATTTTCCATTTTCTGTAAAATAATTGAAAAATGCTACAATAGAGACCTGCTCATAATTGCTTTAAAACATATTTATATGTTTACGTACAGCTTGACTGTCAGCTACCACCAAAACCTGAATTGTTGTATCAGACTAAGGTAGTGTGACCCTTTACATACATTTTCAGTTGCCACCAATGTCTACAGCAGCCTTTCTCAACCTTTTCAACACAGAGGAACCCATGAAATAACCCCTGCTAATACGTATTATATCTACAACTCACGATAGTGTGATGGTCAGTGGGAAGAATGCTCCTTACACAAAAGATCAGTGGCATGGGAAGCAGAAATTGCTCATCGCTCAAGGAACCTCTGCAATCTCTGGAGGAACCTTAGGCTTCCATGGAACCTGGTCTACAGTAACCATTTTCCTCAAAGCCGAGTTCCAGGCAAAAATTTTACTCCGTTTGTATCAAAAGCACCCCCCCCCCCTCATTTTTGGATATTTTTTTCATGCGTTTTGGGTATGTTTTCTTTGGGAATTTTGCCCTATGGTGCTGCGGCAAGGTACATCACTTCTATGTCCTTCTCCCCGTCGCCTTCTGGGACCTGTGTCCCAAAAGACCACTGGACCATTCAGAAAGCGCCGTGCGACTCGCGCATGTGTAGTGGGAATCAGGCTGTGTAGCCATAAGGCTTCACTTCCTGTTTCCCTTAGTAAGGATGCCAGTGCCTGCACCCAGAGCCGATGGATGGGTCGGCTTCGAGTGCCGACATCGCGGGCTCCCTGGACAGGTAAGTGTCCTTATATTAAAAGTCAGCAGCTACAGTATTCGTAGCTGCTGACTAAATTTTTTTTTCACCCAGGCTGGAACTCCGCTTTAACACACCAATAGGTCTACATACATAACAAAATAAGTCACATGTACTTGTAGCCAGAAAACTTTACATAAGTAATTTAAGAGATATCCTCAGCTAGCTAATACATATACAGTATAAAGCAAAACATTTTAATAAAAAAATAGAAAAGTGGGGAACATGATGCAAAAGTTATTTCCACCTAATGTTTTTAATGGTGTACATTACATATATTTAGCAATATATGGAATAATTGTCCCTTGCTTAAAAAAAAACAACACCAGCATTGGGAACATTAAGACTCCCTTCTGTGTCTCTTTTCCAGGCAAGAAATTCATTATGCAGTCTAAAAGTGCGCAATAATCATGAACTATTTTATATAATATATGTAGATAATAGTGTAGTTCAGTTACTTAGCTCTTTATGTCATATATTTAAAAGGCCAGTCCACCCTAAACTGACCTTCCAAGTTTTGAAAGTTGTTTATTTTAGTTGTTTTTTTATATCTCCCTTAAACTGTATCGATTTTTTTATTACTATTATATTATGGTGACTTTAATGCGGGAACTGGAACATACTGTCTGCTGTAAAGCGCTGCGCAAACTGTTGGCACTATATAAATCCTGTATAATAATAATATAAAAGGTGGGTGCGAACACCCAAAACTGCCAAGTGGACATGAACAGAGTCGGGATCTCACTGTTTAGGTATCTAAAGCTTTGGATTGTAAGCTTTTATGAGCAGGGCCCTCTTAACCATCTTGTATTTTATTGTATTGCAACTGTACTGTCTCCCTTTATATTGTAAAGAGCTGCGTAAATTGTTGGTGCTATATGAATCCTGTATAATAATAATAATAAGAAGAAGAAGATAGGGGCACACACAGCTCAACAGGCTTCATTTATAACTTAAATATGACTTATGAGTTCACTGACAAAAAGCAAACCAATTCCAGTATAACCTAGGATGTGTTTATTAACAATCTTCTGGGTTTATTCGGTAACAAGGCAGTCTAATTATGATGTGTAAAATATAACACAAAGGAACCAATCAGAAATCAGCTTTGCTAGACATGATTGAATTAAATTGAAATGTTAATAGTTAAGATTCCTGCAGTTTGTACATGACTGCTCTTTGTGCTGCCTAATGGAAAGAACTTTAGGGCTTGTTCACACCAATGTTCATTGAGCTGCATTGTTCTGCATAGAGCAACGAAGGATCAATTCGGGGGGGCAACCAGAAAATAATTATTTTCTATGTGGCCTGTTCACATTATATATGTGCGGCGGTGTGTGCTGCGAAAAATGAAACGTGTATGTATTTTTATGCAAAGGAACTCATGGTGCATGGAGCTGAATAAAGTGTAATTTTGTTACACTTCAATAAAGTTTAAAAGAAAATTAGAGCTTATAGAGCTGTCTCTGTTATAATATCTTGAGTTTACTTATATTTTGTTCAGATACCACTATCTAGTGTTCATATGTAAGCTATTTTGTTTGAACAACATTTTCTGTGAAGTTATCATTTCATTGTATGTCGCATACCACTAAATAAAAAATTTAAAAAAAAAAAAAAAAAAGAAAATTAGACAACACATCACATGACCCCTACACAATGCACACCCGCGCGAACGCACTTAAGCGTGTGAGCTGGTATGAATAAGCCTAATGATGGTCGTAAAAACAAACATAAAAAAAGGAGCAAGAAATATCTGGTGGTTTTGTTGTAAATATTTTCCACAATGCTGAGAAAGAAATAACCAATAAAGAATTGCTTCCTTATCTCCAAAGAAAATGCAACAAGTATTTTAATGAATAAATAAAAAATAAATCAAAACATCAATTGCCATGACAAGTTGTGGTGGTTTGGGGTGAATCTTTACAACAGCAGCCAAACCACCTTAAGTTAAAACAGAACAAACAATTATTAAAAAGGCAGTGCAAGAAACGATGGCAGTAAGGCAGGATCAAGTAACCCATAGCAACTATGTTTCATCAGTATAGTGGCGCAAGAACAGGGACAGATGATCTGATTGGTTACTAAGTACATTTTATGGCACTTTGAACACTGTCCTTACATAAATACCACTGCTCATATATATTTGTGTGTGCAATTTTATCATCATCAAGAAAAAGATACATAATATTTAAAAATAACATCATTTATTTGCTATCTTCATTGTGTGAAAATGCAAAAAAAAAAAAGAGAAACAGGATGTCACTATAGAATTAACATTGACTAAGCATACAAAAAAAATCCAAAAACAAATCATGCTTGGTTATCCAATAAATATAGTGCAAAAAAAATGCTTGTCAAACAGGGCTGCAGCCTTCAAAAACATGCTTAGTTAATGATTTCCACACAAAAAAATAGGTGCCAAAGAACCTTTGAGATAAGATACAGAAGAAGGGTCTGTAAATCATGCAAATCCCAAACCCCATTTTATAAGAGAAGGGAGTAAAGAAAAAGAACAGACTGCAACCCATCACTACATAAAATAAATCAGTAATTGACTGCACAGGGATGGGGGATGCAGTGCAGACAGGTAACCATCAAAAACAGTTAGCAGCTTTATTTAAAAAGAAAAAAAAAATACATTCAGTCCAACTGGGTATTCATTTTGGCACTCCCCATGCACAGCCAAGTCAAGAGAAGATCCATGCAGCGCTTTCTTTGTAGCTTCCATAAAGTCCAAGATATGAAAGCCCACCATGTGGTCTTCAGGAAAGCAAGGACCCCCCATCCATCCTTCAGTAGAGCCCCAAGATCACAGCTCCCACGTCCTTAGATGGCCTCCTATCCTTCACCAAGAAGTTAATCATACTTTCAGACCTGATGAGCAAGTTGCAGCCCAGGAAGAAAATCCCAAAGATAACGGTGAGGGAGAGGACACAGAGCACGGCAATCTGCACCACCCTAGTGATGAAGATGCTTCTCTCATCAGGACTGAGGACCAAAGAGCCACCACCATCGTTGGTGATCACAGCCCGGCTACCATTGCAGCATTCCATCAAGGAGCCAAGACCCTGCGAGGAGTTATTGTAAGCTCCTTGGTCCAGCACTGTCTGGTTAAAGAAAGTCCCGTTCATCTTTGTAGGTAAAAGTTGGACAAGTGGTGGCACAGCTCGTTAGGACAATACCCAAGACGTTGGGACCATCTCCTGTGCTTGAGAAGCTGTAGAAGACTTTCTCCTTCTCATATAAGAGGAAAGACCACCACAGGCATTCAAAACGTCCTTTGCAAAGTTCTGCTGGTTCTTCTCATCCCCCCTAAACTCCTCTATAGCAATTCGGTCTGTTCTGGAGGTGATTGTAAGCTGGATGGTTTTATATACTGCTGGGAGAAACCATTAGCCCAGCAGGCGTGGGGAGGTGCTGATGGACTGAAGTTGACACTTCAATCTTACAAGAAGCTCTTCATGCTTCACAGTCCAGCAAGCTGGCTATGTCCTGGCTTCAGGAGCGGTGGGGGTGATCACAGGACTGATTTAACCCTTAGCTCACAAGAAAACCTTCAGTAAGTGCTAGCAGTAGCTCTGTAATGGGATTGCATATGTGTGGATCTATAGCATTACAGCAACAGTTCATTGCACGCTTTATAGACCGTAGCGCAGTACGCTCAGGAACTTTGAAGTCTTGCAGGTGACATGGATGTGGCTTCCATACACGTGTCGTGTCATCTGCAGAGCTGGGGATTGCTTCTCGCACGATTCCTCCACTCTACAATCCTACTTTCCGCTTTTGTGGACATATTTCGGATTTCTTCCTCGCAGAAATAAATGGGATGGGATGCTGTGCTGTGTAGATGACATTCAGAGCAGAACACACACAGTAATTAACGGGATCCGGCTGAAAGTTCAGCACATCGGACTTGTTGTCTGGGTATTTATTCCATAGAACTAGCAATCAGATCTCAGACTTTTCGTAGAGGAAAAAAACATTACTCTGAAAACATTGCATTGAAACTCCCTGCACATTGGTTGCAAGGGATTTTCCTTTATCACAGAGTGTATAGTTCTAGTCATCATCATCCTTCCCCACATCATGATCCTTATACAGTAGGTGATCATAGTCTGTTCCATCAGCCATCACCATCAATGTTGTGTTGAACGAGTGATCGTTTCTTATGCGCGACTGCGTCACTTTTGCGCATGGCAAACAAGATATTTGGGGGGCACACCCTAAAAGATGCATTAAAGCTGGGGCAGCCATAAGACCATACAGCAGAGCAAAATATTACAGCGCACCAGTGGCGTCGCTAGGGGGTGGCTTTTGGGGCTATAGCCCCGAATTTGGGGCCCATAGCCCCAAGTCTCTGCAGGGGTCCCCAAGGGGAGGGGAGGTTCCCTGGGGACCCTGATGCAAGGGGAAGGCTCTCTGGGGACCCTGATTTCAAATGGAAGGCTCTCTGGGGACTCTGATTTTAAGGGGGAGGCTCTCTGGGGACCATGATTTAAGGGAGAGGCTCTCTGGGGACTCTGATGTAAGGAGGGGCTCTCTGGGGATCCTGATGTAAGGGGGGGCTCTCTGGGGACCCTGATGTAAGAGGGGGCTCTCTGGGGACCCTGATGTAAGAGGGGGCTCTCTGGGGACCCTGATGTAAGTGGGAGGCTCTCTGGGGACCCTGATGTAAGTGGGAGGCTCTCTGGGAATATATACACACAACACACATATATTACTGTATATACATGTGTATGCCCGCCCAAGCCTATGACTTTCTTTACTACGCAGCTATGGGCTCTAGCCCCAGATCTTTTGTAGACCTAGCAATGCCCCTGCAGCGCACACATGCAAAAAAGACATTTACCTCCAGCAGGGCTAGTTTAAAACACCTAGACATTTTTTTTTTTTTTTTTTTTTTTTTTTTCTTTTTTTTTTTTTTCTCTTCTGCTTTTTTTCCACGTCAGTGAGCAGTTGCCAGCTGGCCTTAATCAGCGTAGCATTCATGTAGTAACGCCGACTTAGATTCACATCATTGTGGAATTATTTCTTTGTTGTTTTATTTGTTCATTTATTTTATCCTTCTTTCACTTCGTGCTTTTGACAGAAATATGTCGGGCAATTATTTACCACTTTATTAAGTACCCTATTAAAGGATTTCTTAGTCCGTATATTCACAGCTACTTAAGAGAAGAACGAGTTGTGTACACCCAATTTCTCCCCTCCCGAGGGTATCCCGAGTGGGGCCTACCCTCACTACGCAACCCGGAACAGGCCCGGTTGCGATGAATACAAAAATACCGCCCGTTGATGGAATCTAGGAGGACCTCGTGTATGGTGCTAGGCTATTGGGGTCCCCACACCCATAGCCCCCTATTAAGACCACTTATAAATTATTACGTGTTTGTGAAAACCCCCCCCCCCCTTCCCGCACCCCTTCTCCCACCCTCCTCCCCCCCTGTACCCCTGCTATACAAAATCACCCTAAACACAGAGATTTTGATGTTTACTATTGTTGCCTATTTAATTCAAAGCACTAATAGCATTAAATTGCTTTATGTGGTTCACTAATTCTATGTTTCACTGGTTCATGGATAACTTAGCTTTTTAGCCTTACCCTCCAAACTTTCCCCTTAAGCAAGCCGCCTTATCCATCCATGGCTTCCATATTTTGTCAAATTCCTGGAGATTCCCCCTTTTTATATATTCCAATCTCTCCCTACTAATAGAGGCACCAAGAGTATCTATCCAGTCATTCACTGTCGGGGGCTCTTTTGATTGCCACCTTAGCGTTATCATTTTTCGAGCCTGGAATAGGCCTCTCAGGATTGCCAAGGTGGTATGTCTCCTCTCCCTCTCCATCCTTCTATATCCCAGAATACATTCCACCGCCTCCCTCTTTACTAGCGTTTGATAGGCTTCACCCAGACTACTAGTCACTCCCTCCCAGTATCGATGCAGCTTGGGACATCTCCAGAGTAGGTGGATGAGGTTCCCAGACTCATGACACCTAGGGCAGTTATCATTAGGCCTTCCACCGAACCTAAAAAGCCGTCTTGGAGTATAATAGGCCCTATTAAGCAGCATCAAGTGCGATATCTTGTGCGAAGGGGTTACTGACACCAGAGGTGCCATCTCCAAAATTCTCCTCCATTGTTCCTCGGGGATTGCCCCTAGTTCCTCCTCCCATTTAACTCTTACCTTCTGAAGTATTTCCCATCTATTCTCTATATTACTTAGTTGGTCGTAAATTTTAGCTATCAGCCCCTTGGTGGGTCCCACTTGGAGTAATTGACGAGTAACGGGCATTTCAGCCCATCTAGGGGGCTGATCGCCAAATTGGGCCCTAAGGGCATGTTCTATCTGCCAGTAAAGGAACAGGGAACTCTGGGGGATCTTAAATTCCCTAATCAACTCGGGGAATTTTTTAAGGGTATTACCTGAGTAGAGCTGTCTTAGTTTGTTAATACCACTAACCTCCCACACCCTACTCTTTCCTATTTTTAGAATTTCCTGAAGGCTCCGGTTATTCCAAATAGGAGTATAATCCGTAAACCCCTCATGCCCCGTTATTTTCTTGACAGTTTTCCATAACTTAGTTAGCAATCTGGTTATTGGGGATTCATAGTGGAACATATCTGCCTCTAACGCCTCGATAAGCGTGTTGTGCCGAGCGTTTAACAAGATTAGCCTGCCATTCGGAGTGCCCCCCTCTGGGGTTCCGCAGCCCATTAAATGCTGTAGTTGTGACGCAAGGTAATAACGCTCCGGGTGGGGGAGAGCAATCCCCCCCTCCTTGGTGGGAAGCTGGAGAACCTGCAGCCTTATCCTGGCTTGCCCACCTTTCCATATCAAGTCTCTGAATAGAGCCTCTATTTTTCTAAACCAGCTTTTATTGATCCACACCGGAGAGTTGTGCAGGATGTAGAGCAGCTGCGGCATCCAGATCATTTTTATCAGACTGCATCTGCCTGCTACTGATAAGGGGAGGCGTCTCCAGATGCTTGTTTTTTGTTTAAATTTGGCCAGGAGAGGTACTAAGTTCTTGCTAATGTATTGGTTGGGGTCTTTGGTTAGGACGATTCCCAAATACTTTAGTGCTTCCACGATTACAACCTGGGAGAATCTAGGTACAGTTGATACGCCGAGAGGATCAAGCGGTAAGAGCTCGGATTTCTCCCAGTTTATCTCCAGGCCGGAGAATTTACCGAATTCCTCTACCAATCTCATTGCGCCTGCCATTGATCTCTGACAATCGTCTAAGAATAGCAGAATGTCGTCTGCATATAGGGCAATTCTTTCCTCG
Organism: Lithobates clamitans; assembly: GCA_037952925.1. Lineage (NCBI taxonomy): Eukaryota > Metazoa > Chordata > Amphibia > Anura > Ranidae > Lithobates > Lithobates clamitans. The sequence continues at coordinate 4,039,798 of JBBGZY010000649.1, forward strand.
GTTGACCCCCTCTGAAACCCTTTTATCTCGTGGCTTTCTCTGATTGCCATAGCGAGGGGCTCCATTACCAGTGCAAAAAGTAAAGGAGATAACGGACACCCCTGTCTGGTCCCCCTCTCAAGCACGAACCAGTCTGAAAATTCGTTATTTATTTTGACCCTTGCCTTAGGACTATTATAGAGCATCTTAATCCATCCAATGAAGGACGGCCCGAAGCCAAACTTACCCAACATATACCACATGTATTCCCATTCCACGCTATCAAAGGCCTTGGAGATATCTAATGTCAACAAAGCTCTTGAATGCTTATTTTCAATAGGGGGCTGTAGATTCAGGAAGGCCCTCCTGATATTTAGGCTCGTAGATCTGTTGGTCATAAAGCCCGCCTGGTCCTCGTGGATTAGTTTATGTATTACTCTACTCAGTCTGGCAGCCAGTACCTTGGCCAGTATTTTAGCATCGGTGCAGATTAGAGAGATTGGCCTATAGGCCGCCATATCAAGGGGGTCCTTCCCCTCTTTCTGCAGGACTATGATTGTTGCTTCTAGCATTGATGCAGGGAGACGCCCCCCCTCTTGCGCTTCCCCCAGAGTGTTCATTAATTCTGGGATTAGCACCTCCCCAAAGTGCCTGTAGGCCTCGATTGGTATTCCATCGGGGCCGGGTGACTTAAGACCCGCCATACTTTTAATCGCTTGGTGTAATTCTGTAATTGTTATTGGGGATTCCAGCAGATCCCGCTCCTCTTGCGATAATAGCGGGACTGACAGCTTCCCCAGGAAGTCCCCCATCACCCTTTCTTTATTTTTTTTCTGAGAGGTATACAGCTTTTTATAATAATCTCCAAAAGTTTGCACTATTTTTAGGGAGCATGAAAGGATTTCTCCGTTCTGTGCTCTGATAGCGAGGACCGTTGATGGGGCCTTATTAGATTTTACCAACTGTGCTAACACTCTTCCCACTCTCTCACCCTCAACCGAGGATACCCGGCACTGGAGAAGCCTTCTGGTTTCAGCCTTCTGTAGGGTAGTCTGTTTATATACCCGTTGTTTCTTTTGCCAGCTCTTTTCCTTTTCAGGGGTTGGGTCTCTAATAAAGTTACTTTCAGCCTCCATTACGTCTTGTCGTAGCATCTCTACCTCCCGTCTATCTTCTTTATTATATTTAGCTATTTGCTGTATAAATACACCTCTGAGGAATGCTTTACAGGCGTCCCAATATACAACTGGTGTCGCCGTACCCTGGTTGAAGCCTACAAATTCCCTCAGATCAGATAGGATACCCTTCTCCTTCCTGAGTACCTCGAACCAATGCGGGCTTATTCTCCATTCCTTCCGGGGGCTATGTTCCCCCACTCTCAGCGACACCACCATGGGAGAATGGTCTGAAATCCCTCTTGGCCCATACACTATTTTTCCCACTAGCTGCAGTGTTCTATCATTCCCCAGGGCCATATCAATCCTCGAGAGGGTCGAGTGTGACGCTGATCTGCATGTATATTGAAGCACTCCCGGATTCCGCACCCGCCATAGGTCTACCAGCCCTACCTCCTCCATGAACTGGCTTAGACGGCTCTTGGTGGTATACTCCAATATGGCTCTCCTTGGGAAGCGATCCAACCTTCTGTCTAATACCACGTTAAAGTCTCCCATTACTATGATAGGGACATCTTTTTTATCTGTCAGGAATTCATTCAGTTTGAGCATAACATCTAAATTAAAAGGGGGGGGAATGTAAACGTTTGCCAGAATATACATAGCATCGTTAATAGAGCAAAATAAAAAGACATACCGACCCATTTCATCAATCTTGGCCTGTCTGCAGGAAAATCTAACTCCCGCTCCCACCAGGACACTCACCCCTCTACTATAAGAAGAGTGGACCGCGTGGTATTGGTGTTGAAATTTATGCGTCTGTAAGGATTGTATTGTATCCCTGGTGAGATGGGTTTCCTGCAGACAGGCCAAGTCGACCCCGTAGCTCTCCAACTCGGAAAGCACTGCCAGCCTTTTGAGGGGGGTCCCCAGTCCCCTGACATTCCAGGATCCAACCTTCACCATTTCAGCCTGCATCCCACGTTGTTTAAAAAAATATAGTGAGAGAACAGCAAATAACCCTTAACAAACCTCCTGTCAAACCTTAATTTAGTTACTATTAAATGTGTTTGCCCTATACTTATCACTCGTAGAGCCCGAAAAAACGTGATAATACTTGACTTAGTATAAACGTGAGCTTTAAATAATTTTAAGAGCCAGTTTCCTGTCATTGTGTCTGTGTGTATATCTAATTGTGCATCTCTGGTTCCAGCCCAGATATTTTCCACCATTGTGTTGGTTTACTGTGTTAAATTTTTCAATCAAACTACCCCTTCCATCCCCCCTTCCACCCCAACTCACTCCCCTCCCCCCTCCAACCCCTCCCCCCGCTTCCCCCCCACCTACCCCCTCCCCAACCCGTCCCGCTTCCCCTCCCCCTCCTATCCCCCCCCACCTATCCAGGTGAACCCCCTGAGGGTTAACCGTGACCAATCCCCATCTAACACCATCTAGCACCATATACTGCCACCTATATTCCTCTCCCATTCAACACACCCCCCCAACAGACGCCCGCATAGCCCTCCCCCCCCCCGATAAAGCCAGAATAACCTATGTGATATCATGCCCCTCATAACACCCTATGCTGAGCTTGAAAATTTTTCTCTGTTCTCCTCAAGCCATTTCTCCACGCCAGCAGGGGAATCGAAGAACAGGGTACCTCCCGGAGCAGATACCCGTAGCCTCGCCGGATAGAGGAGAGCATAAGAGAGATTAAATTTTTGTAAGGTGCGTTTTGGTTGAATAAATTCTGCCCTTCTCTTCTGGAGGTCCGGGGAAAAATCCGCATAGAAGGATACTCGAGTCCCTTTAAAGAGAATATTTCCTACCTCCCTTATTTTACGAAGCAGCACCACTTTATCTCTATAATTAAGAAACCTTATAAGAAGGGGTCTAGGAAAGCCCCCTGCTGGGGGAGCTCTAAAGGGGACCCTATGGGCCCTTACTATTGAGAAAGATGCTGAGAATGATTCTCTTCCAAATAGTTCCACCAGCCACTTTTCTATGAATTCTGGCGGGTCAATGCCCTCGCTTTTTTCAGGTAGTCCCACCAGCCTCACATTATCCCTTCGGCTTCTATTCTCCATTTCGTCTAGTTTGGAAGCTTGTTTGGATATCTGCTCCTTTAACCATTTCATTTCCTTAATCATTGGAGACATGTCATCTTCCAGTAGCCCTACTCTTTCCTCCAGTGCTGTTGTTCTCTCGGCCGTCTTCTGTAAGTCTTGCCTAACCAGCAACAGATCCGCTTTTACTCCCCTCATCTGCTCACCAAGTTCTTTAAGCGAGGAGTTGCACATCCCAACTGCCATAAATACATCCGTAAGAGTTGGTTCTTTAGGCAAGTTTGGATCAGTACTCCCTTCCATGTTGGTATTCGTGTTTTGATCACCTAGCCCTTTTGTATTGTGCGTTTTAGATAAATGGACCGCTTGAGTAGCCCCTGATGTCGATACCTGCTGTTGACCCAGACTTTTCCTATCAGGTGCCCCCCCCTGGATTGTTTTTGATTGTGAGCCCTTCTTTGGGGGGGTCACAACTGGGGCGTGAGCATATTGCTCTAGCTTCGCTGCTGCTGACGCCGCTACTAATAGCTGCGGGTTTTTATCTTTAGCTGAGCGTAGGTTCTGCATTGTATAGCGTTGTTGTAGAGCGTGTTAAAAAAAAAAAAAAAAAAAAAGGGTGTTGAGTTACCAGCTGAATTACCCTTTAGTTATCGAATGCACAAGGTAGCATGTGGGGCGATATGGGGCAGTACGTGGGGGGCGACTCAACCTTAAGATTCAAAACCACCTGGTATTACTAGCCGTCCGTTCTCCCGCAACCCCACAATCCCTACTCTATTTCCATGTCAGGTCCCAGGTTATATAGAGTAGCTGGGATGTGCAGCAAGTGGTGTTGTAACACTTTCAAGCAGTCCGCACGGTTGAGATAGAAACCAGCATAAGCAATATGTAGCAGTAAAACAGCTTCGAGCAGTCCACGCACCTGAGGTAGAAAGCAGCTTAAGCAGTAAAGCAGTAAAGCTTAAGTATGTAGTAGTAAGTAGCAAGTAAGCAAATAAGTAGGCAGTAAATATCAGAAAAAAAAAAAAAAAAGACAAAACAGCCTGGGCTTCCCGGAAGGAGTTATGCTGGGTATTACCTGCGTTTGAGGAGTAAGATTTAAAGACTTATAAGCACTCTACCATCTACTGTACCCCACCACCTTCGGATCTTCAGATGAGACGCTCCTCCCGGATGAAAATGAAACTGAAAGCGGCCGGTCGCCTCTCACACGCTCGGTCCGCTGCCTTGGAGCTCCGTCGGTGGGCGGAGATTTAACCTCACGCCTGTGTCTCCTTGGATCCTCAGCCCGCCTGGGGTAGGAGATAGGAGAAGGGGGGGGCAAAGAGGGGAGGTGGTTTTCGTCCTGGCTCAGGTTTGCTCAGGGATGAGCTCGAAAAGAGCATTCAACCAGCCCGGCCAGCCCGGGATGTATAGCTGTATAGCTGGGGGTAAGGAGAGCCATGCAGCGTCCCACGCTCTCGCACTCACTCCATCACACAGCGCCGCACACACCCGTCCATCCGGTCACGCCCCTGTCTCCTCTCTATCTCTTCGCAGAGATAAAACACCTAGACATTTTAAAGAAAATCATGGGGTACTTTGTCGCAGTAAGTGGGCTTAGCACCGTATAGCAATATGGTCTGACCAAATCCCCATATTTTTTGATAATATTTTCTTTAAAATGTCTAGGTGTTTTAAACTAGCCCTGCTGGAGGTAAATGTCTTTTTTGCATGTGTGCACTGTAATATTTTGCTCCACTTTTGCGCATGGCGACACACAGCTCATACAGATTTGGAGGGAAGGGAGTCGAAGTGAACATGTTTTCACAAAATATTTCATTAAAGTGATACTAAAGGTCATTTTTTTTCTTTTTTTGGTGTTAAAACAAAAAAGACGTTATACTTACCTGCTCTGTGCTACAGCATTGCACTGAGCGGTCTCCTTGCTCCTGTTTGGTCATCCCCGCCAGCGTTTTCCTCCGAGTGCCTCCTTAGCAAGTTGTGAGCCATAACTAGAACCTTCAGGGCCCCGATGCAAGAAACCATGAAGGCCCCCCCCAGCCCCCCTCCCCCTCCCATTCGAGCCCTGGGCTTGGAAATTCTGGGAGGGTGCCCATGCACATCCTCTCAGAACCCTGCCTCCCATGTGCTCCCTGGGGCGCACATCCAGCACACTCTGCGACTGCTGTGTCCTTCGTGCCTCCTATCAGTGCCATCTATCAGTGCCACCTATCAGTGCTCATCAATGCCACCTATCAGTGCCCATCAGTGATGCCCATCAGTGCCGTCTATCAGTGCCACCAATCAGTGCTCTTAAATGATGCTTAGCAGTAAGACCAGATCCTGGCATTCTGCCACTGCTGGGGACCCCATCAGGGTTGCTTGGGCTTAGGGCTCTGAGCTGGGAGCATCTCTCATACAGGCCAGAGCCTGCACTGACAGTTTCCCCTCCCTCCTCTCTCACACGGATGGGAGAGAAGAGAGCCGATCTGCTTCTTCCCCTCCCGTCCCTCTCTTCCTGTGTGTGCACACGGGAAGCGTAAAGCCCAGTAGCTGAATGATCAAATTCAGCTGCTTAGCTTCACATTTGCTGCATTCTATTTATTAAAGTATAATTGGCAGCACAGTGGCTAGGTGGTTAGCACTTCTGCCTAGCAGCACTAGGGTTGCCAGTTCAAATCTCACAGAGTACAGGAATTTATCGGCTCATAAGATTTCCAGCTGGATGAGCAGCCCCTTTTTTTGCACTTGATGAATGAAATGTAATAAAATGCTTTCAATGGTATACCTAACAGACCAAAAGGGAGCAAACGTGTATTAGCATGTGTTAAAAGCTTTGTTTGGCTGGGAGTGAAAGTATAAATACTTAACTTATTCCTTGCTCCCTCAGCAGCTGGCGACCTTCTTTGCTGTCCAGTGCTCCGGAATGTCAGCAGGCCCCTATCTATCTTCCTATACAACGCAGGACTGCTGTTCCTGCATTGTATGTTATGACATAAGAGAGATGCGATAAGTCAGGCAGAAAAGAGAAGCCGCTGCAGGGGATCAGTCGCACCGGAAGGAGGAGCGAGGAATAAGCTAAGCATTTGTATGTATTCCTTTCCACCCTAACCAAACCAGAATTTAACCTATGCACTTGCAAGGGGAACCCCACTGCATCAGTAACTTTTAACTAGACATGTGCAATTTGTTTCGGTCTGAATGTAAATTGGGACAAATTTTTGGTTATTGTATCCGAATTTCCGAATGAAATAGTAATACATTTTGTACGTGCCTGTTCAATGTCGCCCCTGCTTGGGCAAACCATGGCTTGTTATACCCTCTTGAAACGTAAAAATATTGAAACAGAAATAGTAACAAATTTCATTGAAATTTGTTTTGTTTATTTGTTTTCTAACAAATTCCAAATATTAGGAATAATTTGAATTCGGATGAATTTGAAGCAAGCAATAGAAAAGTCAGAAAAAAACAGCGTGAAAAAAAAATGACGTGGGGATTTGGGGTCCCCCCCAAAATCCATGCCTGACCCTTATCCAAGCATGCAGCCTGGCAGGTCAGGAAAGGGGACGAGACGGTGCTTTGGGCCTCTTCCCCACAACCCTGGGCTGTGGTTGTGAGGGTCGGAGGGCGGGGGGCTTCGGAATCTGGAAGCCTCCTTTAACAAGGGGGCCCCCAGATCCCAGCTCCTCCCCCCTATGTGAATGAGTATGGGGTACATCATACCCCTATCCATTCACTAAAAAAGTGTAAAAAATGAATAAAGACAGTATATGAGTTTTTGACAATTCCTTTATTAAAAAATAAAGACCAATCCCCCGTCGCCTGCAGCACCGCCACACCTTAAAAAAAGAAAAACCTCTGGCCTCGTCGAAGGCTCCCTGCCGACTGCCTGCTCCTCCATCTGACATTTCTTAAATAGGTAAGGGGCGGCATGCCTCCAGTCGGTGATGTCACAAGGGGGCGGATTCACCTGCTGACATCATCGGGTGACTCCGTTCCTTATCTATTTAACTACTTGCCGCAAGGGCTATAGACAAATGACAGCTACAGCGCGGACTTTAATTGCCAGGAGGGCGTCCATGGATGTCCTCCCGAACAAGCACTGTCTGCGCGTCCCTGCGGGTCACGCTCGGCATGTTCTGTGATCACCGAGTCTATGAGACTCGGCTGATCACAGATCAGAGTAAGGGGTCGATCCCGGCCCCTTACCACATGATCAGCTGTCAGCCAATGATCATGTGATTTAAACAGAAGATTGGTAATCTGTGTTTTTTTTTCTCTCACGCTGTCAGCCTGAGGGGAAAAAAAAGCCGATCACCGGCTTCTGTCAGAGGGGCATAGGTCCCTCACACAGAGAGCCGCGGCTGCATTTTCTGTGCCCACCAGTGCCAGCACCCACCGTGCCACCTACCAGTGCCACCTATTAATACCCACCAGTGCCCACAGTGCCACCTACCAGTGCCCCCCATCAATACCCACCAGTGCTGCCAGTCAATGCCCATCAGTGTCTCATAATCAGTGCCACAGATCAGTGCTGCCTATCAGTGTCACCTACCAGTGCCCATCAGTGATCATCAGTGCCCATCAGTGCCACTGTTTGTGCCCTTCAGTGCCACCCATCAGTGCCACCTATCAGTGCCGCCTCATCAGTGCCCATCAGTGCCACCTATCAGTGTCTATTAGTGCCGCCTTATCAGTGCCCATCAGTGCCGCCTATCAGTGCCCATCAGGGCAGCCTCATCAGTGCACATCAGTGAAGGAGAAAAATTACCCGTTTTCAAAATTTTATGACAAACCTATTTTTGGTCCTTTTTCGTTTTATTTAGAAAAAAATAAAAAGCCCAGCAGCAATTAAATACCACCAAAAAAAAAGCGCTATTTGTGTGAAAAAAGTGATAAAAATTTCATTTGGGTACAGTGAAGCATGACCAAGCAATTTTCATTCAAAGAGTGACAGCGCTGAAAGTTGAAAATTGGTCTGGGCAGGAAGGGTATTTAAGTGCCCAGTAAGCAAGTGGTTAAGAAATTTCAGGCAGAGGAGCGGGTAATCAGGGGGAGCCTTCGATGAGGCTGGAGGTTTGTTTCTTTTTTCGGGTCCGGTGGGTGGCATTATTGACGATGGATCTACATCGGGGGACTTTGTTTCTTATTTTTAACAAAAACTCGTGTACCGTCTTTATTCACTTTTTTGGAGAATGGGTAGGCCATACTCATTCACATGGGGGGGCCAGGGGGCTGCATGCTCGGATAAGGGTCTGGTATGGATTTTGGGGGGACAACGATGATTTGAATTTATATCATTTCGAAATTTGGAATTCATTAGTAAAATTAAAAGGAAACGAAATTAATGGAAACAAAATTGGACGAAACTAAACGAAACGAATCATAAAACTAATCAACGAAACAAAATTAGAAACATAACCAATCTATCCAAAATTTTCAATGCTGCACATGTCTACTTTTAACAGCAGTCCTGGATGGGGCTTTAATATCAGCAACCATTAGGTGCCTGTACCTTGCATAACTTTGATTTTGTAAGTGGTAGTGCAAGCAAATTTCAGGAGCCTCAGAACCTGGCACTTATATTGTATGCAAACATGGAATTTCATTGGCATGTTAAAACGATGGCTTGAGAGAACCATTTTTGGTTTGCTTCTGAAGATATTAGTTGGTTGGCAGGTAGGATGACCTTTAATGCTTTCTTGGTCACTGACTTGAATCAAGCATGCAGAGAATGAAGTCAGAATGAGTTCATAACTCCTGATCCAGATCAGTATTACAGCAATTCAACTGACATAACAGTCTGCGCAATGGGGAGAAATCAGCAGTAACAATATCTATACTTCTTGCAATAAAGTTTGTCTTGTGCACAATTAAATCGAAACCCGAGTTGGACTAAATTTAGTTTGTTAAAGCATTGTGTATCATAATCAAGTGAGGGGTTATTTTTTTTAGAGCTTTCAATGTTTTTAATCTCGTTTAGCCTCTTAGTACTACTTATCTATTCCAGCCTCTGTTAGCCATATCCTGTCTGCTCATTCCAATGACAGATGCGCATATTCCGGCTTCCAGTTAGTGACAACAGTGGACAATGCCTTAGCAGGGTGACAATGCAGGGGCATAATTGGTAGACACACCGTAACAGGAAGTACCTAATTCAATGCAAGAGCCCCAGGAATTATTTTAGAAAGAAAGGTACAAATTTTAAAAGACAGAAAACAACCATGTTAACCATGATATCCACGAGAGCCTTGTCTCTCCAGGGACTCGCACTCCTAATTGGCTTTTGGCAGAAGCGGTAGCTATCAGGAGATGGAGGGGGCGGGGCCAAGCCACGGGTTGGGAGCGTGCCTGCTTAGGCGCCCCCAGAGCAAGCTGCTTGCTCTGGGGGCACCCAGCAGGAGGGAGGAGCCAGGGGCGCTGGCATGGGACCCGAGAAGAGGAGGATCCGGGGCTGCTCTGTGCAAAACCACTGCACAGAGCAGGTATAACATGTTTGTTATTTTAAAACAAAACAAGGCTTTACTATCACTTTAAAGCTTATATTACATTTTAGTGATTGGGCTGGATTTAATTTGAGCCAAGGTTCACATTAAGGTGCAGAATGATCTGATTTTCAGTGCGATTTTGTAGTGCGACATTGTGCATTTTTTACATGTTTTTGATGCATTTTTCATGCTTTATACATTTTTTGTAGGAGAAGGAGACTGGATTTAATACACAAAACTCTGCCAAAAACACACTAAAACGCATGCACATGCCTTTTATATGCATTTTTGGTGCATTTATATTGATGTCTATGGAGCCAAAATCACACTGTACCAGTACCAAAGTAGCACCTGTACCCTTTGCAAAAATGCACTGAAGCTGCGCTGAATTGATGTGAACAAGCACCATAGAGAATAATGTGATTTTGTTTGCCATCAGTAGCTGTATCAGGAAGCCCACTAATGTGAATGTGGGGCTAAAGGTATTGTACACTTTCAAATATATTTGTTGTTTTAACTAGATATTAGTGTAGTTCTATTCCCTGTGCTGTTTGTTTGCCTTACCTTGTAACGATGGGCTAGCAGTTTGTTGTGTAATGGCTGTCCATATATTCATTCACCTAGCTTGCCCCTATTTACTATAGGGATAGGCAACTTCTTGTTCCATTAAACAAGGTGTCCAGTCCATGCCTCATTATTTCCTCTGTCATGCACGTCATGCATTAACCTGTGCAGTGCCATGCAGCATGCCTCATGTTTGAACTCTCAAGCCCCTCGCAGTCCGTTGAGGAGTACAAGCTGTCTGCTGCGATGGAAGATGGGACTTGTAGTTTTTTCATTCACCGAGTCCTGTAAATGGTTGATGTGACTGTGTGGGCGGAGCTACATAGTAAATACAGGTTTGACATGTAACATGTTTAAAAGGTGACCCTATCCTTTAAAGCACACTTTTCATAAAAAACAGCCATCCACACACACTGATTATAAGGCACATAGTTGCAGTCATTATATGCACTGTTACCAATGTTACCTGCCACCATGATCCCTTCTGCAGGACCTACACAGATCCTGGGTAAAAAAGTGAAGTCAGTTCTTGCTCAGTGTTAGTTACCAACCCTCACCACCACCACCACAATGGAACCACAATGTGTTCCCCATGACTGAAAGCAAGATGATATTTAACATTGGATAAAATATGGATCACAACAGTGGAACAAGAGTATGCATGATGCATAAAATACAGCCTGATGTAGACAGATGCAATCCATTATTATGCATGTAGTGCAGCTAAGCAACCATTTGTGTTCCCAGTAGTCGGTAGTACATCTCCTTGCATATTTCTTTTATAAAGTACTTTGTAGCCTAAGATTTGGGAAGATGTATAAGCTGTGCTTCAGTATATTATCTTTTATATTTTTATACATCACCAACATATTTCATAGCCCTCTACATCTTGGAGAAATCACAAAATGAACATAATGTGACAGTGTTGTACCTAAGCTGACGATCTAAAGGACAGCGAAGAAGTACGATATGACAAACAAGTGATTTTTTATTACTAAGGACTAGCTACATCTAATTACAAGAAAACACAATGTTATATTAATGCTGTATGAACCACCAGCTGGATCTTGTGAAGGAGAGAAAAAAGTCCTGCCGAGGACAGATGTTGGAGAAAAAGAAAAGGACTGCCTAGAGGAAATATGGTAATCGAGGATAAGAATTAGTAATAGAACACAAGAAAACATGGTAGGTTCACAACAACTGTAGAAAGGCACATTGGGATAATTTAGTGGGCGCCTTTGGAGAGGTACGTTTTTAAAGACGCATGTCAGAGCAGAGAACAGTTAAATTATTCACAGTGTGTTCCATAGAAAATGAAAAATAAATTATGGCGTTTTAGAGAGGAAAATGGGGGGGGGGGGGTAACTATAAGAGAGGTTAAGAATTGGTATAAAATAGTAGACCACAGATGTGTTAGAGAAAGTCACTTATAAAAGAGCATGTGGACATATCACTAATTAAACAAAGCAGTATGTTTGGCAAGCCTGTACATGTTCAAGAAATGTTTTTACAGCTTAGGGCCCTTTCACATTGCAGCCGCGGCCACGTTAGCAGTAAAGCACCGTGTGTTTTATCCTTTTAGCGGCGCTTTGCTGTCCTTTTAGCGGTGCTATTTGGCCGATAGCGGGGCACTGTTAACCCCTGCTAGCAGCCGAGGAAAGAGTTAATAGCGCCTGTGTAGTGCCGCTGCTGAAACACTTTGCAGGCGCTTCGGCAGCCCATTAATTTCATTGGGCAGGAGCAGTGGAGGAGCGATGTATACACCGCTCCTCCACCACCACAAAGACGCTGCTTGCAGGACTTTTTTTAAAATCCTGCCAGCGCAGTGCTCCAGTGCCAAAGCACTCTGGGTTTCACACTGGGACTGCAGATGAGGCATTTTTCGGGTGCTTTACAGGTGCGATTTTTAGGGATAAAGCGCCTGGAAAACACCTCCAGTGTGAAAGGGGTCTTAGGGGCTCCAAAGAAACTATGGGGTTGATTTATTAAAAGTGGAGAGTGCAAAATTTGGTGCAGCTCTGCATAGAAACCAATCAGCTTCCATTTTTTTTGTCCAGGCTTAATTGAACAAGCTGAAGTTAGAAGCTGATTGGCTACCATGTACAGCTGCACCATATTTTGCACTCTCCAGTTTTAGTAAATCAACCTCACTGTTTCCATACACTGCACCGGTGATGGCCAAATAGCTGGAAACAGCTGTATGCAGTTTGGAATTAACGGCTCTATAATATTAGGCTATATTGACACCAGTGGCGGACGCTCCATTATCCCCCTAATCCATGCTCCCAGGCCCCTAATCCACATGCAGGGCACCGGACACATGGATTTCAATGTTTTGTTTTTTTTAAGCACATGATAAGAGCCCGAGGCTATAATTGGCATAAAAAAAAAATATAAATATAATAAAAATTATATTCGCTAATGTCTTCCTGCTTCTCCTCCCGGCCAATCAGGAAGCGGGTCCTGAAACCCGATTGGCCAGGGAGTCTTAGGACTCCCGGCCAATCGGGTCTCAGGACCCACTTCCTGTTCGAAGCAAAAAGGAGAAGCAAGGGCCCTGGCTCTTCCCTCGGCATCGGCCTCCTAAGGTAAGGTCGCTGATTGCAGCCATCCATCTCCCGCGGGGGGGGGGGGGGGGGGGGTAGGGCACTGATCGCTGATGTCCATCCCCCGCACGCGGGAGGGGGGGGGAGTGGTGTTAGTGGTGCAAGTGAGGGGTCCGATTTTTTTGCTGCCCCCTTCAAAATATTGCGCACCAGCCGCCACTGATTGACACTATACTCCAGTGTTTCTAGATGTGCATCTGGCCACTTTTTCTAGCATGTTTTTCTGACATGTTGAGCACCGTGGTAGTTCATTGAAAGTTCCTGTCAGTGTGAGTGGGCAAGAGCCCTGCATAGCACCCATGATCTGCTGAACGATAAGAGAAAAAGAGAGAGCGCACCAGCCTAGTGCATTATCCTAAGGTAAGTTTATTAAAACCAAGATTAAAATCTACTCACAAAGGTAGGAGGAAAAAACTGCACTATATACAGTCACAAGGCGATTGGTCCACTGGTAGCGGTATCCAGGTCCTAGGAAGAGGACGTACGAACCGCTGCTGGCTAGCTCCTACCTCCTACCATAGTGCGATTTTTTCCTCCTACCTTTGTGAGTAGATTTTAATAAAATAAACTTACCTTAGGATAATGCACTAGGTTGGTGCGCTCTCTCCTTTTCTCTTATCGTTCACGACTAGGATAATCCCATCCTGGAGAACAGCAAGGCCGAAATTCACTGCCCTTTCTGAACCCTTGGGATCATCTAGCTTACACACCTGTGCGCAAGAGTATTTGCTTCTGTAGTACTGTCCATGATCTGCTGTTCCTGGGTGCAATGCTTTGCAGGCTCCCAATAAAAAAAATAATAAATGCACATTTCTTTACCTAACAAAATTGCTAGGATGCACATTCGAACATATGTTACCGGCTCACCCTCAGCATCAGAGGAGCAAGCCCTCTTCCTTTTTCAAAAGCTGTTCATGTAAAGTAGACATGTAGCAGCAGTGGCTGAGCTAAGCATTGGTGCAACAGGGGGAAAGAGAGCACTTGCTCCTGTGTTGCTGGGTATTAGTGCCCAACATATCCTGGCCCTGGCAAGAAGGCAGGAGGAGGGAATACTAGCAATGTGGATATTTTTATGCCAGGCTTTGGGAGGCCTACAGCTATGCCAAATACATTAAGAAATATTTTTCCAAATTGTACAGAGCAATTTACCTGCTGAGGTGACTCAACTGCACAGTCCATTTTATTCAAAAGCTGAACTTAGCCTTTGGGGGTGGTTCACACGCTGTTCTGCATTCCTCTGCGTTCCCCTGCAGTGCGATTTTCCAGCCGATGCATTTGAATGAGCTGCAAATGATACCAGAACACAGATAAAGTAGTGCATGTACTACTTTTGAAAAACGCGCCATACCAAATAATATGATACTGCAGTACCATGCGATTTGGTGCCCGCAAATGCTCTTCGTTTGAAATCTGCATTTGACATGCCGTTAACAATGTATTGGCACCCGCAGTGGATTGAAGAGGCAGTGCATTTTAACCGCTTCAGCCCCGGAAGGATTTACCCCCTTCCTGACCAGAGCACTTTTTGCGATTCGGCACTGCGTCGTTTTAACTGACAATTGCGCGGTCATGCGACGTGGCTCCGAAACAAAATTGACGTCCTTTTTTCCCCACAAATAGAGCTTTCTTTTGGTGATATTTGATCATCTCTGCGATTTTTATTTTTTGCGCTATAAACAAAATAAGAGCGACAATTTTGAAAAAAACGCATTATTTTTTACATTTTGCTATAATAATTATTCCCCAAAAATATATAAAAAAAATTTTTTTTCCTCAGTTTAGGCCGATCCGTATTTTTCTACATATTTTTGTTAAAGAAAATCGCAATAAGCGTTTATTGATTTGTTTGCGCAAAAGTTATAGCGTTTACAAAATAGGGGTTAGTTTTATGGCATTTTTATTAATAATTTTTTTTTTACTAGTAATGGCGGCGATCAGCAATTTTTATTGAGACTGCGACGTTATGGCGGACATGACAGACATTTTTGACACATTTTTGGGACCATTTTCATTTATACAGCAATCAGTGCTATCAAAATGCATTGATTCCTGTATAAATGACACTGGCAGTGAAGGGGTGAACCACTAGGGGGCGGGGAGGGGTTAAGTGTGTCCTAGGGGAGTGATTTCTAACTGTCAGGGGGATGGGCTGGTGTGTGACGTCACTGATCTCTGCTCCGATGACAGGGAGCAGAGATCAGTGACTCTTGTCACTAGACAGAATGGGGAGATGCTGTTTACAACGGCATCTCCCGGTTCGTCCTCTCAGTGAGGCGATCGCGGGTATGCCCGCGGCGATCGAGTCCGTGGTACCCACGACCCGACTCACAGAGATCGCGGCAGGCGCGCGCACACGGCGGAAAATTCAAAGTAAGGTACAGGAGGCGGTCGGGAACCGGTTAAACATGGTGGTGGAAAACAGGCATGGAACGTGCCTTTCCTGCACTGCATTCTGGTGTAAACCAGCCCTTAAAGAAGACCTTCACTGGAAGTGGTTGTAAAGGCAGAAGGTTTATTACCTTACAGAATTCTATGCAGTAAGGTGAAAAACATTCTGCAGTTAGCTCCCCCCACAGCCCCCCTAAATACATAACTGGCTCTGGCTGCTGTCAGTCACAGTCAGTGGCGGGGGGCGGGGCTGAGCCCGACTCTTTGTGTCCCATGGACACACAGAATGGGTCTGCTGCGGGGGGCATTTGGCAGTAAGGAGTTACAGGAGCGCCAGCGGGGACCCAAACAGAAAAGGCTCTGGGCTGTGTAAAGCTATTGCACAGAGTAGGTAAGTATACCATGTTTGTTATTTTAATTAAAAAAAATTAAATGAAAACTAACAACTAACCTACCTCTCCTCCCCTCCTATAAAATATTTAAGGTATGACTTTTTTTGTTTTGGATAGAGTAGGGATTAGAACTCCTGTCAGTTTTTATTGCTGTCTGTGCTTCCATTAGGGAGATTCACTCTCTTTATTTGTCCTGTTTACCACTATCATTCAAAGTGAAAGTAAAAGAAAATCCCAAATTTTGCGTTGTCCCCAGAAAGGTAATAGTTCTCGTGGTCTGAAAGTCCCCAAGGGATGTCCTTAATTTGCAGGGATTTCCTCTCACTTCCTGTTTTGGCTATGGGACAGGAAGTGAAGGTAAAACTACTCAATGGGGCAAAGGTGGCAAAAAAATGAACCAACAGGGGTTATAACCCTCCCTTACTCTATCCAAAATGAGAAAAAAAAAGTTTTGCCTATAGTTCTACTCAGTTTTTTTTTTTAATTTTATTTTACAGGTACCTGCTCCCACTTCCACAATTCTTGCCTGGAGTGTAAATGTGATGTATTGCAAACATTAAAACATAACAGCTTTTCCCAACCTTTTTGCCTTAGAGGAATGTTTAAAATAATTTTCAGGTCTTGGGGAACCTCTTCTAAATTCAATTAATTGGAAAGAATGCCTCTTACATTGGTGGCTAGGGGTAACGATGCCCCCCTTACAGTGGTGGTCAGAATGCCACCCTTAAAGACAGCTAAAAAATAATTGGTGTGAAGCCTCTGGCTCTGCCAATTTGTGTTGCTCCAGAACTGTGCAGGCACCAGAAAATTGGAGGTCAACATGTCACAGCTCATGGAACCCCTAGACCAGCAGTCTCTAAACTTTCTAAACAAAGGCACAGTTTACTGTCTTTCAGGCTAGGGGGGGATAGGGGGGGCAGACTGTGGCCGGTGGGGGTAGAAATGGTCTTGGCATTAGTGGGAGTAAACAATGCCCAATCGTTGAAACTAGGGGGAGGGATAGTGCCCCATTTTCAGTGTCAACTGTAGGAATTATGCCCCATTGTTGATATCAGTGGGAGCAATAGTGTCTCATATAAATGGGAGGAATAGTGCCCAGGTCGCAGTTTGGAGACCATTACCTTAGACAAAGCTGGAGGAACCCTGGTTGAAAATGGCTGCAATATACTGTCTTCTTTCTGAATGCTTTCTGTTGTGCCCGAAAAAAAGTTGCAGCAATAAATAAAGGCCACAAGATGGCACAACTGTTTCATTATACTGAAAGTAGACACTTCGGCTTAAGGCTCAAAGAACACTATGGTTTAGACCAGGGGTCTCCAAACTTTCTAAACAAAGGGTCAGTTTACTGTCCTTTAGACTTTAGGAGGGCCGGACTGTAGCAATAGTAGAAAAGGTCCCAGCGTCGTTGATGTCATTTGGCCCCATTGTTGGTGTCAGTCAGAGGAATTGTGCCCCGTCGTTGATATAATTGGACCCCATTGTTAGTATAAGTGGGAGGAATTGTGCCCCATCGTTGATGTAATTATGAGGAAATCTACACCCTTCATTGGTGTCAGTGAGGGGAATTATGCCCCATTATTGGTATCAGTGGATTAAATAGTGCCCCAAGGAGCGGATAAAAACAAGCAAAGGGCCATATCTGGCAAAAATGCAAATGAGAATCCTTATCTAAACCCCTACATTTTATGTATTGAATGTGTGGGGAATGTGTGTGGAACAAGTAAACGGCATCAAGCATGTTACATCTTTCACAGGAATAAACTGGGAATCAAGCCAATTGTAATGAAACCAATGATTCACCATTGAAAACTGCTTATGTTTACTAACAATCAGCTCTGGTGGATGTAATACTGAGCATATTATAAAATAGAGTGAATGTACTTTAGACCTAGACTTCTAGTAAAAAATGTGACATCCAGACTTTCGGTGACCAGTGCCAAGGGACTCACGTGGGAGGCTCAGTCACAGGGGACAAAATAACTTTGGAAATGTCATAAAACTTCTAACAAATGTCTGGTGGTTAATAGGCGATAAATTGAATGTGCACTGCCTTATGAATTATACATGTCCTTCAAAGCTAGTACATTACCTTTTTTTTTTTTTTTTTTGTTTCAATATTTTTATTAAGGATTTTCATTGTACAATAAACGAGATATAAAGCAAAATATATAAGTACAGACACAGAACGATTTAAGTACATCCATAATAACGATAGTCATAGTGGTAGTAAGCATCAGTTTAGGCATGTCAAAGTATGTGAACATAAAGGCCCCTGAGGGTCGTGCTCAATGGATGTTGAGATTAGACATAAGACCTATGAGATACTCTAGAAAGAGTATTTGGGGAAGCTGCTCTAGCCACCAAAGCACCCATTCACCCCTTTTGGGAGCAAACTGTGAATGGGTGGAGGTGATTATAGCCGGGTTTAATCAAATAAATTTGCCGGTGTCTTGCAGAGAAAGTTCCCTCGGCGGATAAGTTCCCCCCTGTACTGCGCAGGCGCAGCGCCTGCGCAGTACCAACTACTAGCAGCCGCCGGAGATAGCCGAACGACAAAATCTACAATCAGCTGTACACGGCGCCTGCGCTCTGGGTCCAGATTCCTTCCCCACCATCCAAGTGCACCTAGAGGGGGAATCTAAAAGAGCCGAGCGAAGCGAGGCCGCGCCCGAAGCGTGGCGAGCGAAGCGAGGCCGCGCCCGAAGCGTGGCGAGCGAAGCGAGCCCGCGAGGGGCCCTCTTACAGGCGCCGTGTACAGCTGATTTTCCCCTATTTATCTTCGGCTATTTCCGCTGGATCCTACTGAGCAGGCGCAGCGCCTGCGCAGTAGAGGGGGGTCCTTATCCGCCGAGCGGAACTTTCTCGGCAGAACACCGGCTTTCCAGGTAGTATATTTGAATTGCTCCATGTCTCTGGTAGTATCTATGTACCGTGCTAATCTTCTGGGGGGAGTTTCTGGGGAGAATCCCCTAGTTGTATATTGGATTAAAGTGAAGCTTGCTTTATGTGGTGTAGTTCAACCTTTTATTGAAGCCTTAGTTTTTATTTTTGCGCTTAGTCATCTAATTCTTTGTAGGTGCCCCCAGGCCAAGCTATAGGGTTATTTTTGAAAGGTTGCGGAATTCTGCTGTTTCCGTGAAATGAGTCCAACAAGCCCAGGTTTTGCTAAACTTTGTTGGGGTATCTCTAGCCTGTTGGATTAGATCTTACATTTCTGCAATCCTTTCTATACGTTTGATCCATTCTTTCCAGTGTAAGGGAATACACATTTTGGCTGCGTTGATGAGGTGTAGGGTGAGGGATCTTTTGTAGACCGATTGGGGCAAGGATGTATAGTGAAGTAAGTATTGGGCTAGTGTAAAGTCAGGGATGTAGGTCTTTATCTGAGATATCAAACGGTGTATTTCCTTTCAGTAGGGTTGTATCCTTGGGCATTCCCACCAAATATGAAGCAGTGTACCGCGGGTGTTGCATCTCCAACATAGTGGAGAGATATTGGGGTGGTATCAATGGATTATATCCGGTGTCCTGTACCATTTCTAATAGATTTTGAACCCGTTCTCCTGTGTGGAAACGTTTGTGGACCCTTTGTGTATATGGGAGTGTCCTCGCTCCCAGTTTTCCTTTGAGATATCTGTTGCTAATTCCCTTTCCCATTGTCTACTGGTTATGTTGTCTTTGTGGTTATTACCTGTGAACAGCAATGAGTATATATCTGATATTAAGCGTCTTTGGAGCTCCGATTGGGTACAGATAACTTCAAATGGAGTGCATTCTCTACACCAATTGGAAAGTGGTTTGGAGCTACTTAGAAAGTGTCTGATATGCAGGTATTTGTAAAAGGGGATTGTTTGGTCTGGGTAGCGGGCTGTGAAGTCTTGAAGATGTAAGAGCTTCCCTTTATCAAAGAATGTATCAGCCCTTAATGATTGAGCTGCTTGTGGGTCATGTGTAGTGGGCTCTGTGAGCCCCGGTGGGAAATCAGGGTTCCTGTCTATGAGGGTCAGCGGTCCGGGTGAAGATACAAGGTTCAACTTTTTGCATACTGCCCGAAAATTCTGAAGTGTAGGGCCAATTAGAGGATGGGTTGCAATTTCCTTAGGGACCAAGGTTGGTCTGGAAGGTGGTGAATTGGCAATTGGGAAAACGGGTTCTCGAGTGTGACCCAATCTTTAATCTTTGTGTGGAGGTGCCAGTCGACCACTCTGGTCAACTGACAATACCAGTAATACTTAAAAATGTCCGGGAGCCCAATTCCTCCCTTCATTTTGGGAAGTACTAATCTATCCCAACCTTTGCGAGGGTGTTTGGATGCCCATATGAAGTTTGAGCATATGTGCTTATAAGTAGAAAAAAAGGACGGCAGAAGTTTAATCGGTAAGGTCTGCAGAAGATACAGGAATCTGGGTAGGATGTTCATTTTTACGGTCGCTGCTCTCCTGAACCAGGAGAAGGTGCCTAGCTCCCATTTGTGGAGATCTTGCTGGATGGTTTTAAGGATAGGGAGGAAATTTCTGGAGTATAAGTGTGCTAGTTTTGCCGGAAGCTGGATTCCTAGAGTCTACCCACTATCTATCCCAGAAACACAAGCCATATCTGAATACATTAAGGAAAACCTGCAAAAGGGTTTCATCAGGAAATCCAACTCACCTGCCGGAGCCAGGTTTTTCCTTGTAGGAAAAAAAGATGGTTCACTCCGTCCATGCATTGACTACAGGGGTCTTAACGCCATCACCGTGAAGAACCGATACCCTCTTCCTTTAATTTCAGAACTCTTCGACAGACTGCGGGGTTCTCATGTTTTCACTAAATTGGATCTTAGAGGGGCCTACAATTTAAAAGGAATCCGTGAAAGAGACGAGTGGAAGACTGCCTTTAACACCAGGGATGGCCATTATGAATATGTTGTGATGCCTTTTGGCCTGTGTAATGCCCCAACTGTCTTCCCAAACTCGGTAATGAGATCTTCCATGACCTTTTGTATGTCTGTGTTATTGTCAATCTGGATGATATTCTTATTTTCTCTCCAGACTTGCACACACATCGTCTCCATGTGAAAGCTGTGCTGCAGCGACTGCGGGACAATTGTCTCTATGCTAAGTTAGAGAAGTGCCTGTTTGAACAAACACAAGTTCCATTCTTGGGCTATATAATCACATATCAAGGTCTCCTCATGGATCCAGCCAAACTTCGGGCCAACTCTGAGTGGCCTCAACCCTCTGGTCTTAAAGCCACCCAACGCTTTTTGGGCTTCACCAATTATTATCGCCAATTTATTCATAACTATTCCAGTTTGGTGGCTCCTATTACATCTCTTACCCGTAAGGGTGTCGATGCCAGGCTCTGGTCCCCTGAAGCCATTGATGCTTTCCACAAACTCAAGGCAGCCTTCCTCTCTGCTCAAATTCTCTTTTGTCTGGACATTACGAAACCCTTTTCTATGGAGGTTGATGCCTCTTCAGTAGGAGTCGGTGCCATTCTACTGCAAGCTCAGAAGGGCAAGTCTCAGCCTTGCGCATTCTTTTCCAATAAGTTTTCGGATGCAGAAAAGAACTATGCCATTGGGGACCGTGAGCTACTGACTATTAAACTAGCTCTACAAGAATGGCGACATTTACTAGAGGGCACCCCCCCCTTACCTTCCAGGTAAAACATTTGTGGTGCCCACACTTCGTCCCAAACTCCTTGCGTGGGCACATGACTCCAAGTTCTCTGAACATCCTGGTATAGATCGTACCTGTGACCTTTTTCAGTGTCACTACTGGTGGCCCTCACTTCGTAAGGACGTTAAAGAGTACATTCAAGCTTGTACGGTTTGTGTACTGTCCGAGTCTTCCACGTCCGCCCCAGCTGGGCTGCTTCTATCTTTACCAGTTTTCGATATATCTTGGCATTGTATTTTCATTATTTTTATCTCAGATCTGCCCCCCTCAGCAGTTTCTACGATCATCTGGGTAGTGGTGGATCGGTTCTCCAAAATGTGTTGCTTGATTCCTCTCCCAGGTCTACCTACAGCTACCAGTCTTGCCATGACTTACTTTAAGGAGATCTTTCATCTCCATTGGATGTCCTCACACATTGTCTCCTGCAGGGGAGTTCAATTTACAGCACGGTTTTGGAGAGCCTCGGCCAGCTCCTTTGGGATTAAATTGGATTTTTCATCTGCGTTTCATCCCCAGACCAATGGGCAAACAGAACGTGTCAATCAAAATGTAGAACATTATCTCCGGGCCTTCATCATAGCCCACCAAGATGACTGGGTGGACCTTTTGCCCTAGGCAGAATTTGCCTTAAACCACCACTCCAATGCCAGTACTGGAAAGTCTCCCTTCTTCACTGTTTACGGGCAGCATCCATTCGTTCACTTTCCTGTTCCAATCTCTTCTCTTGTACCAGCAGCAGCTGAAACCCAAGGGACCTTCAACTCAATCTGGGAAGAAGTTTCTAAGAATCTTCATCTGGCTGCTGCCAGGCATAATACGGCAGCAGATCGTCATCGTCGTCCTGGTCCTAAGTTCCTACCTAGTATTAGAGTTTGGCTCTCTGCCAAGCACATCTGACTCCGGGTGCCCTCAATGAAATTTGCCCCTCGCTTCATTGGTTCCTTTCCTATTCTCTGTCAGATCAATCCAGTTGCTTTCAAGCTTCGCCTGCCCTCCATGCCTCCCTGCTCAGACCACTGATCCTCAATTGCTTCTCTCGCCCTTCTTCTCACCCTGCTCCTTTTGCACATACCATGGATCAGTAGGAGGTTAAAGAAATATTGGACTTCAAATACTCCCGGGGGAGGCTACTCTGATTAATGAAAGGGCTACGGTCTGAAGGAGAGGTCTTGGGTTCCTGCAGATGTCTCAGCCCCATGCTTGGTGACCAATTTTCATCAGAAATTTCCCTCCAAGCCAGCCCCTAGACATGTGAGGGAACCTCGTAAACCAGGGAGTACTGTCAATGATCAGCTGCGGAGCTGATCTGTGTCTTACTGGTTGCATATGTTTCTTACCTTTTGCTGCTGTAGGTCTGCTGGCACCCGTGGTTCCACAAGCTTGTGCTCTGCTCTTGCTGCACTGACTTAGCAGCTACGGGTGTCGCCAGCTTCACCTGATGGTTAATATACCTTCCTCCTTGCTACTTCCTGTCCAGCTGAGGAGTAATAGTCTGCAGTAAGACAAAATGATTTAAATAGCGAAGCGCAACCACACTAAGCTAATAAGCAGGCTGTATTAGTAAGTGTTATAGGTGAATTGGTGCAAAAGACACTTTAGCAATGAGCAAAATAAATGTCCATATACAAAGCAGTGATTATTGCCGGTATATTCCAATCTAAAAATAGTGGATGCTTATTAGCTGGAAGTGGTTGCGCTTCACTATTTAAATCATTTTGTTATACATTTTGTGGGAACACAGTTTTGTGTTAAGCAGCAACTATTCACAAAGTTTTACACATATAGTAGCACAGAAGTATTCCTAATTTAGTCTGCAGTAAGAGTTGTGCTGGAGGAAGAGAGGCCTGTATATACCTGAGAGTATATACAGTCAGATCCATAAATATTGGGACATCGACACAATTCTAATCTTTTTGGCTCTATACACCACCACAATGGATTTGAAATGAAACAAACAAAATGTACTTTAACTGCAGACTTTCAGCTTTAATTTGAGGGTATTTACATCCAAATCAGGTGAACGGTGTAGAAATTACAACAGTTTATATATGTGCCTCCCACTTTTTAAGGGACCAAAAGTAATGGAACAATTGGCTGCTTAGCTGTACCATGGCCAGGTGTGTGTTATTCCTGCATTATCCCATTTAAAAGGAGCAGATAAAAGGTCCGGAGTTCATTTCAAGTGTGCTATTTGCATTTGGAATCTGTTGCTGTCAACTCTCAATATGAGATCCAAAGAGCTGTCACTATCAGTGAAGCAAGCCATCATTAGGCTGAAAAAACAAAACAAACCCATCAGAGAGATAGCAAAAACATTAGGTGTGGCAAAATCAACTGTTTGGAACATCCTTAAAAAGAAAGAACGCACCAGTGAGCTCAGCAACACCAAAAGACCCGGAAGACCACGGAAAACAACTGTGGTGGATGACCGAAGAATTCCTTCCCTGGTGAAGAAAACACCCTTCACAACAGTTGGCCAGATCAAGAACACTCTTCAGGAGGTAGGTGTATGTGTGTCAAAGTCAACAATCAAGAGAAGACTTCACCAGAGTGAATACAGAGGGTTCACCACAAGTTGTAAACCATTGGTGAGCCCCAAAAACAGGAAGGCCAGATTAGAGTTTGCCAAACAACATCTAAAAAAGCCTTCACAGTTCTGGAACAACATCCTATGTACAGATGAGACCAAGATCAACTTGTACCAGAGTGATGGGAAGAGAAGAGTATGGAGAAGGAAAGGAACTGCTCATGATCCAAAGCATACCACCTCATTAGTGAAGCATGGTGGTGGTAGTGTCATGGCATGGGCATGTATGGCTGCCAATGGAACTGGTTCTCTTGTATTTATTGATGATGTGACTGCTGACAAAAGCAGCAGGATGAATTCTGAAGTGTTTTGGGCAATATTATCTACTCATATTCAGCAAAATGCTTCAGAACTCATTGGACGGCGCTTCACAGTGCAGATGGACAATGACCCGAAGCATACTGCGAATGCAACCAAAGAGTTCACTTGCTGAAGACAAAACTGAAGGGAAAATGCCCCAAGAACAAGCAGGAACTGAAGACAGTTGCAGTAGAGGCCTGGCAGAGCATCACCAGGGATGAAACCCAGCGTCTGGTGATGTCTATGCGTTCCAGACTTCAGGCTGTAATTGACTGCAAAGGATTTGCAACCGAGTATTAAAAAGTGAAAGTTTGATGGATGATTGTTAATCTGTCCCATTATTTTTGTTCCCTTATAAAGTGGGAGGCACATATACAAACTGTTGTAATTCCTACACCTGATTTGGATGTAAATACCCTCAAATTAAAGGTAAAAGTCTGCAGTTAAAGCACATCTTGTTAGTTTCATTTCAAATCCATTGTGGTGGTGTATAGAGCCAAAAAAATTAGAATTGTGTCGATGTCCCAATATTTATGGACCTGACTGTGTGTGTATATACGGTATATATATATATTTATATATATATATATATATATATATATATATGTGTGTATATATATATTACAGTGGTGAGTTTATAGTACCATCAGTGTAGTATATATAATACATTGCAAAGTATATACTGCAGGCAGTGTAGTATATATAATACAGTGGAGAATATATAGTGCAGTCAGTGTGGTATATATAATACAGTGCAGGGTATATAGTGCAGTGCAGAGTATATAATACAGTGTATAAAAGTGGTTAAGAGGAACCCTATGACAGAATTAGGAAAAAACGGTGTGGGGTCCCCCCCAAAATCCATACCAGGCCCGTTGGGTCTGGTATAGATTTTAAGGGGAACTCCACACCAAATTTTTTTTTTTAAAAAGCGTGGGGTCTCACCTTAAAATCCATACCAGGCCCTTTGGGTCTGGCATAGATTTTAAGGGGAACTCCACGCCAAAAGTTTAAAATTAATTGGCATGGGGCTCCCCCAAAATTCATACCAGGCCCTTATCCAAGCAAGCAGACCAGGAAAGGCGCGGGGGGACAAGCGAGCACCCCCCCTCCTGAACCATACCAGGCCGCTTGCCTTCAACATGGGGAGGTTGCTTTGGGGTGCCCCCCAAAGCACCTTGTCCCCATGTTGATGGGGACAAGAGCCTCTTCCCGACAGCCCTGGCCATTGGTTGTTGGGGTCTGCGGCGGGGGGCTTATTGGAACCTGGAAGCCCCCTTTAACAAGAGGACCCCCACCCATGTGAATGGGTATCGGGTACATTATACTTCTGCCTATTCACCAAGAAAAGTGTCAAAAAGTAAAAACCACAACAGTTTTTGACAATTCCTTTATTTAAAAAAAAAAGTCTCCCGCAATGTCCGAAAAAATATGGGAGTCCTCCTGGCGACTGCTGTCTCTTAGCTTTCACAACTGTTATATAGGCAAGGACAGGGCCATCCGACGATATAACTGAGTGACCCCACCCCCTTCTGATGTCATGTGATGTCAGAGGGGGCGGGGTCATCCAGTTACGTCAGCGGGCGGCCCGCCCTTGCCTATATAAGAGCTGTCAAAGTGAGGCAGGAGGCTTCCCATGGAGTCAGAGTTTTTTCGTTTTTTTTAAAATATTTTTGGGGTCTGTTGGCGGCGTGATTGATGATGGATTTACATCGCGGGACACTTTTTTCTTTTTCTTTTTTAATAAGGGAATTGTCAAAAACTGTCTGTTGTGGTTTTTACTTTTTGACACTTTTTTTGGTGAATGGGTAGGGGTACAATGTACTCGATACCCATTCACATGGGGGGGGCCGGGATCTGGGGGCCCCCTTGGTAAAGGAGACTTCCGGATTCCGATAAGCCCCCTGCCCACACACCCCAACAACCAATGGCCAGGGTTATCGGGAAAAGGCTCTTGTCCCCATCAACATAAAACAACCTATCCTGACCTCCAGGATACATGCTCGGATAAGGGTTTGGTAGGGATTTTGGGGGGGGGGGCCCACACCAATTTTCTTTTTAATTTTGCCATTGAGTTCCCCTTAAAATCCATACCAGACCCAAAGGGCCTGGTGTGGACTGGGGGGGGGGGGACCCTACGCAGTTTATTTCCTTGATTTTTTATCCATATTGCCGGGAACCAGCAATACAATACAGCCGCAAGCAAGTTTAATAAACATTTTTTCCTTTAGAAATGTCATTTTGCTGCGGCACTATTCTACACATCGCACAGATGCGCCACTTTACAGGCAGACTAAGGGGACCCCCAGGCACGATATTTAACCGTTTCAGATCGGGGCCAAATGACGGCAACATCGCGGATCTACATGGCCGGGACGACGTCTATTGACGTCGTCCCGTGCACGAGCGGCCTGCCACCCATCCGTCCCACCCATCAGTGCCACCCATTAGCGCCCATCAGTGGCCATCAGTGCTGCCTTATCTGTGCCCATCAGTACTGCCATATCTGTCCCCATCAGTGCTGCCCTAACTGTGCCTATCAGTGCCGCCTTAACTGTGCCTATCAGTGCCGCCTTAACTGTGCCTATCCATGCCCATCAGTGCAGCCTACAGTGCCGCCTCATCAGCGCATATCAATGAAGGAGAAAAATTACCTGTTTGCTAAATTTTATAACAAACTATTAAACATGATTTTTTTTTTTCAAAAATTTCCATTTTTTTTGTTTGTTTAGCAAAAAATAAAAACCCCAGCTGTGATTAAATACCACCAAAAGAAAGCTCTATTTGTGGGAAAAAAATGATAAAAATTTTATTTGGGTACAGTGTTGTATGACCGCGCAATTGTCATTCAAATTGTGACAGCGCTGAAAGCTGAAAATTGGTCTGAGCCGGAGGGGGGTTTAAGTGCCCAGTAAGCAAGTGGTTAAAGGAATATTTCATTTTTATTTTTTCACTTTAAGCATTATTAAAATCACTGCTCCTGAAAAAACTGTTGTTTTAAAAACTTTTTTTTGCATTGATATATGTCCCCTAAGGTAGTAACTGGGTCCCCAAACACTTTTTATGGCAATAACTTGCATATACGCCTTTAAAATTAGCACTTTTGATTTTTCATGTTTGTGTCCCATAGACTTTAATGGGGTTCGCATGTTCGCTAGAACTTTTTACCTGTTTGCGGTGTTCTGGTGCAAACCGAACCGGGGGTTGTTTGGACCATCCCTAGTTATCAGCTTTTAAAGGCAGGGAGAGGCCAAGCAGCTAGTAAAATTCCTTCTTTCAATATTGGTGCTTTCTAAGCATTCCACACACACACCCTAGTTCCAGTAACAATAACTTGGGGTTGACATCTACAATCAGTAAATAGAATTTTTTAAAAGTATTTACTTATTGGAGACAAAGGCTAAAGTGCATTTCAGTCAAAGCATTGCACTCATACCATTGTAGGCATAGGGCTGAATGCACTAGGGATATAATGCTTGTGTTATTTGTCATAATGATTGGTATTTTCAGGTGTATGTGTGTTATTTATCAGTTATAAATTGTGGTAATAAAAATCATAATGATTGTTATAACTCAGCAAGTCTGAAATGCTATTTCTTGGTTTCAGTGGTTGGCACTAAAGACAGCTGACCAGGACACTACAAAACAGGGGCACAATATCACCCTGAGAAAAAAAAGGTTTTATATCTGTGTAGAACTCTGACAACTTAATTGGATTCTTACTGTTTTTTTTTTTTTTAACCAGAAAGGCATTGTTAGGAAAAAAGTAATGCATGAAAGGAGTGTGGATTTTGAAATGATTAAAGTGGATCTTTAACTAATGAAAATAAGAATTGTGAACTGAAAAAATCTGGTGCAGCTCTGCATGGAAACCAATCAGCTTCCGGGTTTTATTGTCAAAGATATAACCACCAATTTCTGGGCACCTTTACCCCCTTCCTGCTCAAGCCAGTTTTCAGCTTTCAGCGCTGTCACGCTTTGCATGACAATTGCGTGGCCATACAACACTGCACCCCAAATTACATTTTTTTTTTTTTTGAAGACAGACAGAGCTTTCTTTTGGTGGGATGTAATCACCATTTTGTGTTTTTAATTTTTTGCTAAATAAACGGGAAAAAAAACACATTTTGAAAAAAAAATATTTTTTCTTAGTTTCTGTTATAACATTTAGCACTGATGAGGCTGCACTGATGTGCAGGGATGAGGCTGCACTGATGGGCACTGATGAGGTAACACTGATGAAGTGGCACTAATAACCTGCCCTGATGAGGAGGCACTGATGAGGCTGCACTGATGGGCACTGATGAGGCCCCATTGATGGGCACTAATAGGCAGCACTGATGGGCACTGATAAGCTGCACTGATGGGGCTGCACTGATTATCACTGTAAATGCTGTCAGATCAGCTCTCCTTTCCTCACAGGTTGTCTCTGTGTGAGGAAAGGAACGCCGATAACCGGCAAGACGTGACCAGCTGTGATTGGACATAGCGGATCACATGGTAAAGGGCCACTGTGTTGGGCCCTTTTCACTGATTTGTGATCTTGTGTGTCTAGGGGACACAGCGATCACATACACTCCAGTTCTCTGGATGATGTCCAGGGACATCCTCCCAGAACTGGAGAATCACACTGCAGCCGTATATTAGCGATTAGAAGCTGATTGGATTGCCCAGGCCAATTTTCAGCTTTCAATACTGTCACACTTTGAATGACAATTGTGCGGTCATGCAAAACTGTACCCAAATTAACTTTTTTTTGAGACAGATAGAGCTTTCTTTTGGTGGGATTTAATCACCACTAGGTTTTTTATTTTTTTGCCAAATAAATAAAAAAGCCAAACATTTCTTAGTTTCTGTTATAACATTTAGCACTGATAAGGCTACAATGTTGTGCACTAATAAGGCTGCATTGATGGGCACAGATAAGGCTACACTAATGGGCACTGATGAGGCTGCACTGATGAGGCTGCACTGATGGGCACTGATGAGGCTGCACTGATGAGGCTGCACTGATGGGCACTGATGAGATGGCACTGATGGGGACTGATGAGGTGGCACTGATAACCTGCACTGATAAGGAGGCAGTGATGAGGCTGCACTGATGAGGAGGTACTGATGGGCACTTAAAGGCAGCACTGATGAGCACTTAAAAGCTGCACTAATGGGGCTGCACTGATGGGCACTGATGAGATGGCACTGATGGGGACTGATGAGGTGGCACTGATAACCTGCACTGATAAGGAGGCAGTGATGAGGCTGCACTGATGAGGAGGTACTCATGGGCACTTAAAGGCAGCACTGATGAGCACTTAAAAGCTGCACTGATGGGGCTGCACTGATCAGTGCCCTGATTTTTAGTGTAAATTGTGTACTCACTGTGCCCTGTCAGATTGGTTCTCCTTTCCTCACATGTTGTCTCTGTGTGAGGAAAGGAATGCCGATAACCAGCAAGACTGTTTACATGTGACCAACTGTGATTGGACACAGCTGATTACAAAGCCCTTTCCCCCGATTTGTGATCTGCTGTGTCCCACAGACACTCAAATTCTCTGGAGGACATCCAGGGACACCCTCCCAGAACTAGAGAACCACGCTGTAGCCGTATATCGGTTATAGTACGGTTGGGCAAGTTAAACAAGCTGAGGTTAGAAGCTGATTGGATACCATGCACAGCTGCACAAGAGTTTGCTCTCTCCAGTTTTATTAAATAACCCCATATGTCTCTTCTGTGCTAAAGCTTCTTACCTGTCTTTCCACACAATTTTGACATGAAAAACTCCCGCACATGCGCAGGGATAACATCTTGGTCCAGTCAATGAAAGTGGCTGAGGATCGGTACCAGGAAGAAAACCCCCCGAAGATGTCCGGTGGCCAGTAAGGAAGCCCCAGGACACAGCAGCACTGGAGCAGAGGAGTATAGCAGGCATAGGGCTTAGGGCACTAGGATATGATGATGTGTTATTTGTCATAATGATTGTTATTTTCAGGTTGTATGTGTGTTATTTCTCAGCTATAAATTGTGGAAATTCAAGTCATAATGATTATTATAACTCAGCAAGTCCAAAATGCTATTTCTTGGTTTAAGGTAATGGCACTAAAGACAGCTGGACCAGGACACAGCAAAACAGGGGCACAATATCACCCTGAGAAAAAAAAAATTCATATCTGTGTATAACTCTGACAACTTAATTGGATACTGGGTTTTTTTTGTAACCAGAAAGGCATTGTTAGGCCTCATGTACACTGCTACTGGTAAACGGACGTTTGAACTCTCCTCTATGTCATCTTATCAGTACATGTACACAGGGTCGTTTATAGTCGTTTCTAGGCAGTTGAGTTTGGAAGCATTTTTTGGAAAGCACAAAAATGCGTTCAAAATGGATGTTCAGAGGCATTTGAAATGTCAAATGCCAGCTTGTAAATGCGGTAACTCGCATTTAGCTGCGTTTTGTTTACAGGCTTTTTTCATATTTGACTATTTGCAAAAAAAAAAAAAATTTTTTTTTAAAACGCGGCTAAAACACAGCAATGTAAAAAGCAGAAAAACGCCTGTAATCTGCCCAAAAAGAAGCTCATGTACTTTTTTGAGCTTCAGGCATTTTGCTTCAGGCTACAAAGCGCTCAGATGTGAACAGGGACCATATAAATGAATGGAATTTTGCTTGTTGGGTGTTTTGGAACTTTCGAGATGAGAGTTTTACGAGCTGAAAACGCTCAGGTGTGAATGCAGCCTTTCTATCTGTCAAGTTAAGTCGTTCAGGGGAGGTTGTAAAACATCCCATGTACATTAAGCTTTAGGAAAAAAGTAACACATTAAAGGAGTGTGGATTTTGTAATAATTAAAGTGAAAAATAAAAAAAATTGTGAACTTAGACTGCTTGTTACAGGGAAACGCGTCAGTTGGAGAGAACCCCGTGACGTCACCACGCACCAGCTGGTAGCCTGATAGGCCAAGTGCTGTGTGCTGTTTTATATTTCTGTGCATGAGAAAATCTTCGTAATAAATAACTTGATTTACTGCACCATGAAGTTCTTCATCTTTCTTTTCCAACATATTATTTAAAAACCTTATTTGAAGATAAAAGGCAAGTGTTATATGCATAAAAAATTCACCCTGCCATTTACTAAGGAAGAGAGCCGTCATCCTCATTAAGGAGCTCAAGTTGAAACATCACAGCTGATCGCTGCTGTTGCCGGAGCATGCTGAATGATTATCCCATCTTGGTGTCTCTATTGTGGGAGAGCTGCTGAGCGATCGTTTGGAGCAGATCGGCTGGAAATCATCACAGTGTATGGTTGATCTATGACCCTTTATAATTTGGGGGTCCATCAGATTTGGTAAGATATCATCTGGCTCTTTTTCTGTATATCTCTCCTTCAGATTTGAAGTATCCAATCAAGTTTTGCTGAGTGTGAAAGGCGGCATCATTATTTCTGCTATTTTTTCACTTTGCTACTTTGTTGCAGTTTGGACGATTCTTTGAAACACTAATACAAATATTTTTGTAACACACCTTTTTCACAATCCCTTCAGAATTCACTTGGGATGTTTTATATATATTTTCACTTAGCGATGTTTTAGTGATTCATCTATTCACTTATTGTACAGATTCATTTATTGTTTATATTCATTTATGGTACACAATTTTTTTTTCACATTGTGTTTATATAGTTTGTGCATCTCTTTCTGTGTTTAAAATTTATGTTGAAATGAAGTATTTATTTTGTTAGGAGATAGCAGCATTTTACTTATGCTTACAAGTTTTTGGTTATATATATATATATATATATATATATATATATATATATATATATATATATATATATATATATATACACACAGTGGGGAAGGAAAGTATTCAGACCCTCTTAACTTTTTCACTCTTTGTTATATTGCAGCCATTTGCTAAAATCATTTAAGTTCGTTTTTTTCCTCATTAATGTACACACAGCACCCCGTATTGACAGAAAAACACAGAGTTGTTGACATTTTTGCAGATTTATTAAAAAAGAAAAACTGAAATATCACATGGTCCTAAGTATTCAGACCCTTTGCTGTGACACTCATATATTTAACTCAGGTGCTGTCCATTTCTTCTGATCATCCTTGAGATGGTTCTACACCTTCATTTGAGTCCAGCTGTGTTTGATTATACTGATTGGACTTGATTAGGAAAGCCACATACCTGTCTATATAAGACCTTACAGCTCACAGTGCATGTCAGAGCAAATGAGAATCATAAGGTCAAAGGAACTGCCTGAAGAGCTCAGAGACAGAATTGTGGCAAGGCACAGATCTGGCCAAGGTTACAAAAAAATTTCTGCTGCACTTAAGGTTCCTAAGAGCACAGTGGCCTCCATAATCCTTAAATGGAAGATGTTTGGGACGACCAGAACCCTTCCTAGAGCTGGTCATCCGGCCAAACTGAGCTATCGGGGGAGAAGAGCCTTGGTGAGAGAGGTAAAGAAGAACCCAAAGATCACTGTGGCTGAGCTCCAGAGATGCAGTCGGGAGATGGGAGAAAGTTGTAATAAGTCAACCATCACTGCAGCCCTCCACCAGTCAGGGCTTTATGGCAGAGTGGCCCTACGGAAGCCTCTCCTCAGTGCAAGACAAATGTAAGCCCGCATAGAGTTTGCTTAAAAAACACCCGAAGGACTCCAAGATGGTGAGAAATAAGATTCTCTGGTCTGATGAGACCAAGATAGAACTTTTTGGCCTTAATTCTAAGCGGTATGTGTGGAGAAAACCAGGCACTGCTCATCACCTATCCAAAACAGTCCCAACAGTGAAGCATGGTGGTGGCAGCATCATGTTGTAGGGGTGTTTTTCAGCTGCAGGGAAAGGACGACTGGTTGCAATTGAGGGAAAGATGAATGCGGCCAAGTACAGGGATATCCTGGACGAAAACCTTCTCCAGAGTGCTCAGGACCTCAGACTGGGCCGAAGGTTTACCTTCCAACAAGACAATGACCCTAAGCACACAGCTAAAATAACAAAAGAGTGGCTTCACAACAACTCCGTGACTGTTCTTGAATGGCCCAGCCAGAGCCCTGACTTAAACCCAATTGAGCATCTTTGGAGAGACCTAAAAATGGCTGTCCACCAACGTTTACCATCCAACCTGACAGAACTGGAGAGGATCTGCAAGGAGGAATGGCAGATGATCCCCAAATCCAGGTGTGAAAAACTTGTTGCATCTTTCCCAAAAAGACTCATGGCTGTATTAGATCAAAAGGGTGATTCTACTAAATACTGAGCAAAGGGTCTGAATACTTAGGACCATGTGATATTTCAGTTTTTCTTTTTTAATAAATCTGCAAAAATGTCAACAATTCTGTGTTTTTCTGTCAATATGGGGTGCTGTGTTTACATTAATGAGGAAAAAATTAACTTAAATGATTTTAGCAAATGGCTGCAATATAACAAAGAGGATAAAACTTAAGGGGGTCTGAATACTTTCCGTCCCCACTGTGTGTATATATATATATATATATATATATATTCGCTTTTTCACCCTTTTTATTCAGGTATTTTATATGAGTGATTGGGTGAGCGCAGATTGATTCACATACACACTAATGTACTAATGTTTAAGACAGTATGAGCCCAGGGATGAATGCCAGAAGGAAAGCCTACATTCTGTGCATTCGTACCACTCTATGCACCATCTAGAGGCAGCAGCTTTCAGCCTCTTATGCCGCGTACACACGAGCGGACTTTACGGCAGACTTTGCCCGGCGGACGGGATTTCGTCGGACAATTCGATGTGTGTGGGCTCCAGCGGACTTTGTTTTATCGAAAGTTGGACGGACTTAGATTTGAAACATGTTTTAAATCAATCCATCGAAATCGATTTCGGTAGAAAAGTCCGCTCGTCTGTATGCTAGTTCGACGGACAAAAAGCCACACTAGGGCAGCTATTGGCTACTGGCTATGAACTTCCTTGTATTAGTCCGGTCGTACGTCATCACGTACGAATTCAACGTACTTTGGTGGATTGTGTGTAGGCAAGTCCATTCATTCAGAAAGTCCGTCGTAAAGTACGTCGAAAAGTCTGCCGGGCAAAGTCTGCTGCAAAGTCCGCTCGTGTGTACGCGGCATAATAGTTTTACAGGCTGCAGTTATCGGAATCTCATGCACCAGGTCTAATACATTAAAATGAACAAGTAGTGTTATATTCACCTTTGTTTTGTTTTTAAAACCTTTGTGCTTATAATAGGTGAATGCTCTCAAATACACAATATCTTACCCTCGATATCTGAGTATGGTACATTTTGTGTTTTCTATTCCACCGGGAACAAGCAAAGCAAAGCGCTGCAGACAGTTTAATATATTCTATAGGCCATGACAGTTATGCTTCTTTTTGTGGCTTGAAGTGGTTACACCAAATATACATCAAGACTTTCTATTCTTCTCCATATTGCAATCCTTTCTTTTCATCTCCTGGGAACAAAGAGTAAAATGTCTGTCAAGGACCGAAAGGTCATCTATACCAACATGAAAAAATGAAAAGGAAAAACTTAAAGTGGATGCAACAGGAGCATTTGAAACACACTGTGTAGAGATGATGTCAAACTTGAAAGGAATATGATAGAGAGCAAAGTGAATTGTTCTCTTCTACTCTTCTTTTAATACTGGAACAGCCTGACTCTGGAATTTTTATATATAAAAAAAATGTGTACAAATAAAAATGGCGGCTCTCTTTGTGACACTGCACATATGGTTTCTTAAGCTGCACAAGAAAAATTACAGCTCAAATCTGATTGGGTGCCTTTGAGATAGCCCACTCCTTGCAACGGTTTTATGTAATTTTTTTATTTTGAGTCTCTTTCACAAAAATCTTCCCATTTTGAACTTTTTGGCCTAAAAGCAAAACGCTATGTGTGGCGGTAAAAACTAACACTGCACATCACCCTGAACACACCATCCCCACCGTGAAATATGGTGGTGGCAGCATCATGTTTTGGGGATGCTTTTCTTCAGCAGGGACAGGGAAGCCGGTCAGAGTTGATGGGAAGATTGATGGAGCCAGATACAGGGCAATCTTAGAAAAAAACCTATTATGCCGCGTACACACGAGCGGACTTTACGGCGGACTTTGCCCGGCGGACTGGATTTCGTCGGACAATTCGATGTGTGTGGGCTCCAGCGGACTTTGTTTTCTAAAAAGTTGGACGGAATTAGATTTGAAACTTGTTTAAAATTTATCCGACGGACTCTTCTTTCTAGCGGACAAACCGATCGTCTGTGTGCTAGTCCGACGAACTCAAACTGACGCATGCTCTGAAGCAATTACAAGACGGAAGCGCTCGGTCTGGTAAAACTAGCCTTCGTCTTGAAGCTAGCACATTCCTCTTCTGTCGTCTTTTAATACAGCCTTTTTTTAGGATTGATAATGCGAGAGGAATGAAGTTGTTTTTCTGCTTTATATTCACACAGAGTTCTCACAAACTTCTTTCTTCGTGATTTATCCTCCTGCCATGACTAATATAATATTTTGTAACAGCCAGATCTCCATAAATTTTTAATTGTAAAATATAATTTTTTTTTTTTTTTTTTTTTATTTCAACACTTTAGCTATTTTACAATGTGTGTTAAATGCTAACCACATTTTTGGTGTGTATTTTCAAGTTACCACAATTAACATTCATATTTTGTGTTGTTTTAAAGAACCTTAATGAGGTTGTTGTCCCTTGTTCATTAGACATAGGGGGGTGTATTTAACAAATGCAAAATCATTTTTCACTCCAATTGCTAATTATACATATAATTCCACATAAAGAGCATTTTGAAGTGTGTTCGCTGTGGATCCGAGGGGCACATGCAAGGAAGCCCAAACCAAAACAATTATTTTTTTTTTTACATGTTTTTCAGAAAAAATCAGCAGAGCTTCCCCCGAGCTTGTTTTTGACAAAAGGCTTAAATCATTTAAGAATATCAAGTGAAACGTTCACTTGAGAAATTGCACACCAAGTGCACTTGTTGGAAGTGCAGTCGCATAAAAACTGAGGGCAAGAGCTTAAATTCGGGGAAGCTCTGCTGATTGATTCCTAAAATCATGTAAAATCAAAATACATTCTTTTTTTTTGACAAAAACACACATAGGGGTTGCTTTCCTAAAGGTAAAAAGGCTGTGCATTTTAGAAATTGCATTTGCCCTCTACAAGAGCAGTTGCTCCCAAGCTTTATTAAATGTGAAGCAGCTCTGCTGACTTCCATCATCCAATCATGTGCAAGCAAAAAGGTTTTTTTTTTGGTTTTACTTGCACAGGATTGGGTACTCTTTGCAAAGTCAAGCTTTTAACTAATTTCTGATGCTCTGGAGCAATTGCACTTGCAGAGGGCAACTGCCCTCTGCAAAGTGCACAGACTATTTGCTTTTGTAAAATCAACCCCATAGTCTTTTCGACCTGTACCTGCCTACTCCCAAACAAAATGGCGTCTTTTAATCCAAACACATAGGCAAGAATGTAAGGTAAACACAAAATTTTTTTTTTAATAAACACAAAAATTAGGAAGGCAACACTGGACACACATCAAGTTTCACGACAATAAAATAGGTATCTTGCGACTATAGGGAGCACAGTCAGAACAGACAGAAACCAGGCAATCACTTTCGACTCTTCCGTGTAGCCTTCCCTCCACGCTTCTCTGCAGCCTTCCCTCCACGCTTCTCTGCAGCCTTCCTCGGAGGTTGTGCCTCTGGTGGTGTACTTGGGGCAGGAGGAGGAGGAGGAGGAGGAGTGGCTTCATCTGCTATATATGTGTTAGCAGTAAGCTCCCCTCTCAAGCCCTTCTGGTAAGCCTGGAAAAATAGACCCTCACAGAGGAGGCGTTGGCCCTTTTCCAACTCCTGTAATCTGCCGGCTAGATAGGTGCCATACGCCTCCTCTACATTGGGAGGTTTACTCAGGATCCGGCTTGCTTCCCGTATGAGCTCTAGGGATTCCTGCTCTGTTGCAGTCATCCTCCTGGGCCTTTGGTGGAGAATGCGGAGGGGAGGCACCTGACACTCTCTGCGGCTTCTACTTGGCCCAGCCACAGCCTCCTCCTCTCTCCCACTGGGCAAGGCCTCCTCCTCTCTCCCACTGGGCAAGGCCTCCTCCTGGCTGAGGTCATCCTGTGTAAAAAAAAGGGACATAGTTGTAATTTTCTGTTATGCAATCACACACAATTTTCAGCTCCTTAACTTTCAAAGATAATTACACCAAATAGTAAAGGCTATCTATTTGACCACACCATTATTTCAGATGATCAACAAGATCTGAAGTTACGTATATATTTGGCCACTACTGTCTAGTGATATGTCTACATATTACTCTTTGTGCAGAAGTGATTTTTGATGAAGCACTTTCAAAATTAACACCTTAACATCATTAATAACATTTACACAATCCCAAAATGTTCCAAAAAAGTATACCTGGCTGAAGCTGGGCGCATCCACTTCATCTATGGTGAAAAGGCCCAGTTCATCCTGGGACTCCTCAGCTGGGGTGGAGGTGGATGGAAGGCTGGAGGGAAGGCTGGAGGGAAGGGTGGAGGGAAGGCTGGAGGGAAGGGTGGAAAGGGATTGCCTGGCTTCGGTCTGCTCATCCAGGAATCGCAGTTTGTGGTAATACCACAACTTGGGTACATAAACTTGGTCAGCTGCTGCCCCGGATCTCAGCGACTCCTGGATTTTTCTGTGTTCCCGCTTATACATATTACGCAAGATACCTATTTTCCTGTCCACAAACTTGAGGTCTGCCTGGGGGAGTCGAGTCTTCACAAACTCTAAAAGTGTGCCCAGTGTTGCCTTCCTAACATCACGATTATAATATTGGTGGTGTTTGACCTCCCAGAGGTTTTTCTTCTGCTCATAGAGATCAATGAAATGTGTCAAAAACTCTTCCTCTTTAAAGGGATTCATTATTTCTGCAAGACAAGACACAAGATCAAAACTTAAATGTCAGTCCCAAATCTCAGGATTAGTTTGTGTTGTAATCTAGGGGACACACACGGGGACACACACAAACACACACACACACACACACACACACTTTAATCTTACCTTCGTTTGTTCCGCTCGCTACTTCCGCACGGACATACATAGGCCATCGTACTAGCTTTATATACACTGCGCATGTGTCATGCTCCGCCTGCGTCGCCCGCCCCTGACGTTCGTAAGTACGATTTGGCCCCGCCCCTTCACTCTTCGTTGCGCAGTGGGAGTAGATAGCAAAAGATGGCGGAGCGATTAAGTGAGAGTAGCGCGGAGGAAAGCCCGGAGCCCCAAACATCCACATCCCGGAGGAGATATAAGGCCACCAACATGGCTTTTGGAGAGATGGTGGAGATGGTGTCCATATTAAGAAGGGACGACTACGATGGCAAAAAAGGACCGTACACACGACCCAATCTGAGAAAGGACAAAATAATGTCCTCAGTGGTCACCGCTCTGGAAGAGAAATTTGGGACAAAACGTTCGAAAGAACAATTGCGGAAGCGGTGGTCTGACATAAAAAGTCGTGAGCCAGAGCAATATTTGCGAATAAAGAAGCTGCTGAAAAAAAGTAAGTACTTGTGTTTTACTATTGAGATACAGAACTTGCATGCTGATCCTTATTTTTGGCGGTTTTTCTGCATCGTTCGTAAATACCGTTCTTTGGAATAGATCGTATACTTTAGAAAGTGACGTTATTTTTTCGCCAAATACGATGGGACAGGGTTGGATATACATTTATGGCTTGATAATTTTGCGAATTCCCACAATGAGTTGATGTGGTGTAGATGTGTTTGAAAATATAATGCTTCATCCAAAATGATTCAGTGTAATGTAGGGACAGGACACAGCAGCTGTTTCCACATCTGGACTCACGAGCACTATAGTTAGTGGGAATGATTTAGCAGTCCCACTATTGTTCTTCGATTTTATTTGTGTCTAAATTTTTTGACTTTTCTTCCGTACGTTTTTTGGCTCTGCGTAACTTCTGCATACTTTCAGCTATTAAAACCATTCAACTATTAAAATGTTCGTCTCTTTTAGCTGATGTGTGGTCATTTTAAAATTTGTTAATAACATTTATACTTTCTTAAATATTAATTTTTTATTAACTTTTTTCAACATTGAATTCAATGGGAGCATGCTTGAAATCCTCAAATTCTTCTTCCGCTCCCAAAAGTTTCCGGTCCTTCATACTTTCACCTAGAGACACCAAACAAACTTTACAATGTTCACTAAATATTCATCTATCTGGCTATATCCTTTCTGTTTGATATTTTTTTTAATTTTGGAGAAAAACCTTTTTGTTTAGAGGTCATTTCGTGACATTTTAGACATTAATCAGAGTGTACTGTGTTTGTTTTGTTGCCATGGTTACCCAAGCTTCTGTTATACACAGGGGGGAGGTGGCTGGAGCATCTCAGCTCTGATTACAGAGCCCGGGGGGAGGGGACAGACACACCATGTACTGATTTATAATATAGGAATATGATGGGGCAGTTTTGATGGCGGTCATTTTAGCCATGTAGCTATTCTGCTTTCCCACGCATTTTGCGAAGGAAATGCATTTTCTAGTGTACTATGTGACCATAACGAAATTTTTGAGGGGTAATACACATAGGAGATCATTGAGGTGTCAGCATCTGTGAAAATTTCAAAAAAATATTAAACAACGTTCTACTTTATTTATTAAAACATAAAAGATCAGTGTTTTTTAACTATACCTTTTTTTCTAATCTCATAGGGGAGAAAAGACTCAGACAACAGTCCAAGGATCTCAGGACCCCCCCAAGTCACCAGCCTGAGGCCGAACCTACCCCAAGCCCCAGCCCAAGACCACGCCCACCCGACGACCTTGAGGAAGGAGAGGTGGAGGAAGTGTGCGAGGTTTCAAGCCCACCAAGTGAGTGACTGACACCCCAGCTTCAGTTTAACTGTATTTTGGCGTGCATATTGTAAACCTTGTTTTTATTCACTCGTTTTAGGTGAGTTTCTGGTTGTGGAAGGCCAAGCGGCAGAGCACTTCACCACAGACAGTGCGCAAAGATTAATTGGCCAGATTATGCTGTGGAATGGCCACATAGATCAAATGCGTGAACAAATTCACAGCATGAAACTTCGCCTGGACTCCATGCAACAGGAAATGAAGAACATGATTGATGTTTTGGGCCGAATATAATCACGTTTGGCCTAAAAACATCAATCATGTTCTTCATTTCCTTGTGAAGTTATTTTGTTAACACAAAGTTTTTGAAGTTTTTGGGGGTATACCCAAATTTAAAGTGTGTGATGCACACGGTGTGTCATCATGTGCTATCTTCCATCATGGGTTAGCAATGTACTTGTTTTGTGTTTGCAAACCCTTCATCCTGAAAATTCTTTGGTGGTGAGAGGAACCAAAAATGGGTTTGCACACACAAAACACGTACATTGCTCTCCCATGATAGGAGATAGCACATGTTGACTTGACCCTTTCTTAAAGCTCAATTTTGAGCATCTTATAAATGAACAATTTCCAAGGGTGACATTACATGCACCGTTCTCGAAATATTGTTGAACTTTGTAAGTTCATTTATATTCTAATTTTTGTTTCTAAAAACACTGTTGTGTATGTAAATCTTGTTAGATAAAGGTCTATATTTTAGAGAAAAAATGGCTTTAATAATTTAATAAAATAGTATTTTTTTACACAACGTAAAATATTTTTGAAAGAAAATTAAAAAAAAAAAAAAATAAAAACATATGGTAAAAAATGCACCTTTCAATGTGCACCAAGTAAAATTTTTTACCCTATACAATGTGTGTGGCTGTTTCTTGAAGTCAAAATTTAGGGGTTGTTTTTGTGGGCCTGATTAACTAAAGCGAAACGCACTTGACACTACTACAAGTGCACTAGGAGACAGACATAACTTAAAGGTAAACAACAAGAAAAACAAGATATTTAGATAAACCAATTTTCTTTTTTATTTTTGATCTAAACTTACAGCTGTTGCTGAATAGCAATGGCCCCCCGACCATTAAAATAATTGACATAACGGTCACGCACTTGACGTGCGGTTCGGGGGGCCAAGCCAATACGCCCAATTTCTAGGCCTGTTAAAGTGCTAGTAGACTCTTCCAGTCTGGGCTCAGGCCCAACAGAGGATAGATATGTGGCTGAATGTCTCCTTAAAAAGTTATGCAAGATGCAGCAAGCAAGGATGACATGGTTGATTTTATAGTCCGCCAAATTAATAGCCGTAAGGAAGATACGGAACCGGCTGGCCAGAATACCAAAGGCATTCTCCACAACCCTTCTTGCTCTGGCCAGCCGATAATTAAATACCCTCCTCTCAGGGGTGAGTGTCCTTTGGGGGAACGGCCTCATCAAGTTCTCACAGAGAGCAAATGCTTCATCAGCAATAAAAACTGAGGGGAGTCCATCCACATTATCGTCATCAGGTGGCAATTCCAGGCCACCGGTCTGGAGACGATGGCACAGCTCGGTCTGTGCAAAGACTCCTCCGTCAGACATCCGGCCGTTCTTCCCCACATCCACAAACATAAACTCCAAATGTGCCGAGACCACCGCCATCAAAACTACACTATGGAACCCCTTGTAGTTAAAGAAATAAGACCCCGAATGCGGTGGTGGCACAATCCGGACATGTTTCCCGTCAATCGCCCCGACACAGTTGGGAAAGTCCCAACGGTCAGCGAACTGGGAGGCCACAGTCTGCCATTCCTGTGGACTTGTAGGAAACTGTGGAGTGCAAAAAAAAAAGATAAGGACTTTAATAACAAAAATTTTAGTTCAGATTACACCAAAACATTAGTAAACAACAGCAGTCAAATATTATGAATATGTGTGTTTGTAATTGAAATGTTGAAAAACATAAGGCACACTTATTAAGATTAATCACCCCCTATGATGGCCCATTGATACATTTGAATGTGGGGGAGGGGTTCTAATTAGGTTAACAAACACACCTGACTGGCTGAAACATTAGTGGGGTGGGGGAGGGGTTCTAATTAGGTTAACAAACACACCTGACTGGCTGAAACATTAGTGGGGTGGGGGAGGGGTTCTAATTAGGTTAACAAACACACCTGACTGGCTGAAACATTAGTGGGGTGGGGGAGGGGTTCTAATTAGGTTAACAAACACACCTGACTGGATGAAACATTAGTGGGGTGGGGGAGGGGTTCTAATTAGGTTAACAAACACACCTGACTGGCTGAAACATTAGTGGGGTGGGGGAGGGGTTCTAATTAGGTTAACAAACACACCTGACTGGATGAAACATTAGTGGGGTGGGGGAGGGGTTCTAATTAGGTTAACAAACACACCTGACTGGCTGAAACATTAGTGGGGTGGGGGAGGGGTTCTAATTAGGTTAACAAACACACCTGACTGGATGAAACATTAGTGGGGTGGGGGAGGGGTTCTAATTAGGTTAACAAACACACCTGACTGGCTGAAACATTAGTGGGGTGGGGGAGGGGTTCTAATTAGGTTAACAAACACACCTGACTGGATGAAACATTAGTGGGGTGGGGGAGGGACAAACAAGACAATGGAGCAGACAATATACATTGTTCAATGGACTATAGTCTAGAGATAAAAATGCACCCAGCATTGCATGGTGGGGAGGTTAATGAAATAAATTAGGCATGTATAGGGCAATAAATTATTAAAATAGGCATTCACAAAGAGAAAGGGGACATTCACAGCAGATTGAAAGCATGGCAATTAGGTAAAGAGGACAGTTCTACAATACATCCAAAAACAGTTAATACATATCATGTAATGTTAAAGGATAAAACTTACCTTCATATATTCCTTCTGCAGGACCTGAATAATAGCAGAACAGGTCTCTGGGATTATGATCCCCAGAGCCTGGGGGGAGATGCCTGTCGAGAACTTTAAGTCCTGAAGACTTCTCCCTGTCGCCAAATAACGTAACGTGGCAACTAGCCTCTGCTCCGCACTGATGGCTTGCCTCATGCAGGTATCCTGCCTGCTGATATAGGGGGTCAGCATAGCCAGCAGACGCTCAAAGATGGGGTCCGTCATCCTGAGAAAATTCCTGAAATCATCAGGATTGTTCTCACGGAGCTCACGGAGCAAAGGCATATGACAGAACTGGTCACGCTGGCGCAACCAATTCTTGGTCCATGAACTCCTCCTCGCCCTGTTCATGGACTGGACTCGGGTCAAAGTATTAACCCCAACACCAAGTCCCCACAAAGCACGAACTCGAGAACGAGAACGTCCACTCGACATGGCTTCAAAACGGTCGGCTGCTCAAACAAACAAACTTATAACAAATGCACTGAAGAACAGCAAGGCCTATGAAGAACGACCTGAAAATCAGGAACGAGCGGAGCAGAACGGCCTGCAAGGCAGGTTACGAACTGACCAACACGCACTGAAAAGCAGATACAAACCTCACAAGCACAAACTGAACCGCAGAAAACGAACGAAATAAGCTGAAGTGTGAAAAGCGCGAATCGTCTCTAACCAAACTTCTACTAACACGAGATTAGCAGAAGGAGCCCAAAGGGTGCCGGAGTGGGGCTTGGACTTCCTTTTTCTAGTCCCGTCGTACGTGCTATACGTCACCGCGTTCAAAACCAGCGGACTTTTGCAATGACCGTGTGTGGCCAAGTCCGTTCGTTTTTAAGTCCGGCGCAAGGAGCAAACAAAGTCCGACGAAAAGTCCGCCGGGCAAAGTCCGCCGGGCAAAGTCCGCCGTAAAGTCCGCTCGTGTGTACGCGGCATTAGAGTCTACAAAAGACTTGAGACTGGGGCGGAGGTTCACCTTCCAGCAGGACGACCCTAAGCATACAACCGGAGCTACAATGGAACGGTTTCGTTCAAACCATATTCACGTGTTAGAATGGCCCAGTCAAAGTCCTGAGCTAAATCCAATTGAGAATCTGTGGCAAGACATTAAAATTGCTGTTCACAGATGCTCTCTATCCAAGCTGACAGAACTTGAGCTATTTTGCAAAGAATGGGCAAAAATGTCACTCTCTAGATGTGCAAAGCTGATAGAGACATACCCCAAAAGACTTGCAGCTGTAATTGCAGCGGAAGGTGGTTCTACAAAGTATTGACTGAGGGGGGGCTGAATACAAATGCACACCACACTTTTCAGATATTTATTTGGAAAAGATTTTGAAAACCATTTATCATTCTTCGTGCACTTCACAATTATGTGCCACTTTGTGTTGGTCTATCAAAATCCCACTTAATTAAATTTTTGGTTGTGTAGCAGAATCTCTTCTAGTCTAATGAGAACTTTCGAGGCCACAGACATCCTTCAATATGTAGTGGGTTGTTAGGCATAGTGGGTGTAAAGATGGTGAAAGTCATTGGGCGCCAGACACTTCTTGGATGCAAAAGAGGTTTTATTTCTTTTAACAGTCCTTTTTATATTTTGCAAGGGAGAGAGGGTTAGGGCCAGGACACCCTTAG
The DNA here is from genome assembly GCA_037952925.1 of Lithobates clamitans. Classification (NCBI taxonomy): domain Eukaryota; kingdom Metazoa; phylum Chordata; class Amphibia; order Anura; family Ranidae; genus Lithobates; species Lithobates clamitans. The sequence goes on from JBBGZY010000649.1 coordinate 4,084,376, forward strand.
GTGGTTGCAATTTCAATAGGCATATTCCAAGACTTCAGTAGGAAGACAGCCGTACAGGGAAAGGCCCCAGCAAGGTGCCACTTCTGCACGTGCAGGTTTGCTGTCTCCTATGGCAACAGTATTTAACAGTTCCTAACGCAAAGTTCAACAGTTCCCTCAGCTTCACTACAATGTCCACTTGTAATTTCTCAGCCCCTTCAGCTCCTAGTCTCTCACTGGACTCTCTGATTCAATGACTCTGAATCCCGTGAGTTCCCTCAAGGCTTTTGCGGTGGTATCTCTCTCAAGCGTCACCCATGCTTCCCTGCTGGGTCCCTAGCTTGGCACTCCGGATACCTTTCAAGCTCTACCCCCGCTGACAGGCTCGGTCTCGGCTTGACACACAAGGCTGCTCTGCAAGCGTCAACTTCACTGGTTGGGTCCCTGACTTGATCACTGCCTGAAGTTTCCCGATTCTCCACTGTGCCTGTTTGGTGAGAATGTTACTCCAGTACTCCAGTACTTGCTTCAGTTACTCACTGTGGTCCCTAGTAAAGGTTGTCAGTCCCTTACTGGCAACAGCTTACCTTCTACCTCTGACCACGACAGGTTCTCCGGCCGGCAGTACGGTCACTTTTGGTTGGACTGCAAGCCCTAGTCCCAGCCCTGCGCTGCCCTCTTACTTCTGGATAGGCCCTCACACAGCCTGGCAGCCAGATACCCCTGGGATAGGCCCAATCTCCAGCCTAGCAGCCCGGGGCAGACGACACATGTCCACCCAGACGGCAGTCCGGGTGGCACAGAACATAGATCACCTGTCTGGACCCGAATATATAGGTTCTCCCAGCAGGCTAAGGGATTCAAGAAAACCCCTGCCTATTGGCTAAGATATCCCATATACCCATAGCTTGACCTTGAAATGTCCTTCTCACATCTAATGCCACCAAGTGCCCGGCCACCTAGTGGCAGAAGAGAAAAGTACAACAAGGTCAAACTTAGGGAGAGATCAGTGGATCTCTAACAACTATCTACAGTAGCTACTCCTAACAAGGAATTTGGTGAGGAGCTCCCTGACTAAACCCTATGGCGCTACAGTTGCAACATGACAAAATGGGGAAAATTTCGAGGGGTGTGAATACTTTTTCAAGGCACTGTATCCCTCCCCACACCCCTTTACATTCCTGTCCTCACTTTACCCCCCCACCCCTTTACATTCCTGTCTTCAGCCCCCCATCACATTCCTGTCCTCACCTGCTCCCCCTTTACATTCCTGTCCTCAGCTACCCCCACCCTTTATTTGACCTGCCTTCTCCAGATTCCTGTCCTCTGCCCCCTTCACATCATCCTTGGCTTCCTCCGCACCCTTCATAGCAGTAACAGCTCTCTTTAATGTCCTACTTACACAAGGCAAGAGGCACATCAGTCTAGAGCTGACATTGACAACAGGACAGCTCTGCATGGACGGCAGGAGACAGGAGGCTGAAGCAGGACAACTCTGAAAGGAGGGCAGGATCTGCACAAGTTTTTTTGGTAACCGGCTTATAATTGGTTGCTAGCAGGGGCGGACTGATAACTCATGGGGCCCCCGGGCAATAGGAGATTATGGGGGCCCCCAGGCAATCAGATTATGAGGCCACACAGTATACACACACACAGTATACAATCACACAGTATACACATACATGTACACACAATATACACAGACAGATGTAAAAAAAAACACAGATTTATACATACTGTCCCTGGTTTTACTGAGGCTGGCAACCCTGATGGGACCCCCTAGTGGCCCAGGGCCCTCGGGCAGTGCCCAAGTGGCTCAATGGTCAGTCCGCCCCTGGTTGCTAGAAACCAATCACCTGCTAGTTAACTTGAACTCCCGCCCTCCATTCAGAGCTGTACTGCCTCTGATATCAGCCTCCTGTCTCCTGCTGTCCATGCGGACCTGTCCTGCCACCAATGTCGACTTGATAAGGATGGCAGCAGTGAGGGCGGCTGAGCTGGCTCCTAAATGGCAAGACCTCGGCCGGTCAGGATGCAACAGGACCCAGGCCGGATGCGGACCGTGGTCTGCCATTTAGTGATGACCGCTCTATACCTTTCACTTCTCCTTTTAGATTCCCACTAACGCCAAATATTTCCTTGTGCCCTTAAGCTTTATCCAACCTTTCCACATATTTACAAATTTTTCTATATTAATCTTCTCTGTAATGATACAATTCTTCCATATTGTAGATACATTCTACTCTCTTAACTCACTCTCTTAGCATTTGGCTCTCTGGCAATTGCCAACATTTTGGAATCAGATATTTTTCTGCATTTATTAGGTGAGGTATCACCAATTTCTGTAAATTTAGCATTATGCAGTATGTAAGTTTCTGGATCTTTAGTCATACGTATTCCCGTAATTTCTTGTAGCTGTTGTATAACCTTCTGCCAAAATTTCTGCATTTTTGACGCTCCCACCATATATGGGCCATCATCCCTCTTCTCCCACAACCTTTCCAACAAAGCAGTGATTACTCCGGTTGATATTTAGGTGCTTTGGTAGGTGTTACATACCATCTTTCATTTATAATTCATTTTAATTGTGTCTATTGCTATACCACTTGCCAATTTCAGTATTTTTTCTTTCTCTTGCTCACTATAGGGAGCACCAAGTTACCTTTCCCATTCTTCCACAAAAGACGGGACCACTGACTCAGCCATTGTGGTAAGGCTCTTATAGACCTGGGAAAAATAATGCTTTGCTTGCAACGATTTTAGATTTGAATTTTTGATAACCTTGGACCTTTGAAGGAAAGGAGTTTTAGGCAAGGCTTCAACTGTTAATGGTTAGGTCAAGTCTACCTAAACTATATATGCTTTTGCAATGCAAGTTCTGCATTAGCAAACTGTATACAGTTTTAAAATACTCATAAACACCATTTTTAGTGTTTTTGGATCATCCGCTTCCTCTCTCATCCTGTTCTTTTTTTCTGGGACTGTAAGCAGACAGCAGCTGCGCCATGATGTCACATACTGCCAATACAGTTAGCAGAGAGCCTTGTGTTAGCTTTCTCTTCTGCAAGTAGAGCAATTTCCAATTACAAAGGAGGAGGGGCATGGAGGATTGTTCTTGTCCAGCAATGGCAGAAGAGTCTAAAGGGTGACAGCGCTGTGAAGAATGTAAGGCAGTATACAAAGTTGTCACCCTTAAACAGGAAGTGCAATCTCCCAGGTTTATTGGAAGGATTACCAAGTATGTTTACCAGTACATGGATAAAATTGAAACCACAGCACTTCTTAATGCTGTAGTGCTTTTTATTTTACATAATTTGATTTTTAGGGATGCTTGTTCAACCATTAAAAGGTTTTTCCATTTTTTGTATCTCCATTGCTAAGAAATTAGACCCGTTTGGCAAGTTATTTTATCATACCCCAGCGTTTGAATATTTAACCACTTTTACCTCCTTCCTGTCCAGGCCAATTTTCAGCTTTCTGCGCTGTTGCACTTTGTATGACAATTACGCGATCATGTAACGCTGTACAAAAATTAAATTTGTATCATTTTTTTGAGATAGATAGAGCTTTCTTTTAGTGCTATTTAATCACCACTGGGTTTTTTATTTTTTGATTAACACGTGAAAAAATAAAAAAGTTTTCTTAATTTCTGTTATACAACATTAAGTCATTTTTCTCCTTCACTGATGTGCACTGATGAGGCTGCACTGATGTGCACTGATGAGGCTGTACTGACGGGCACTGATAGGCTGCACTGATGAGGCAACACTGATGAGGAGGAACTAATATGCAGCACTGATGGGCACACTGATATGCAGCACTGATGAGTGGCATTGTTGGTCACTGATGGGCATTGATAGGCAGCACGGATGAGAAGACATTGATTGGCATCACTGGTGGGCATCACTGATGGGAGGCACTGTTGGGCATCACTGATGGGCGGCACTGTTGGGCATCACTGATGGGCATCACTGTAGAGCACTGATAGGCATACATAGGGTCAGTCTCCACTTTGAGGAAAGCCACTTATAGGCTCTCCTCACACGCTGTCAGCGTGAGGAGAGGAAAGCCGATAACCGATATTTCTTATTTACACTGTGATCATCTGTGATTGGACACAGCTAATCACCTGGCAAAGAGCCTAAGTCATAGGCTCTTTACCGAGATCGATGATGCGGTGTGTCCAAGGGATCACCTTGCTGCTCGCAACCGGGGGGCATGCAAGTGCGGCCCATTCTAAAGGACGTCATATGATGTCCAGTCAGAACAATAAAGCCCCCACCCGGCCATCAATATGCTAAAGGCCAGGCGGGTTTTAAAATAAGACCATACTGTACATACAGTACCTCTTTGTTATATGCCAGGAGTATTGAATTAAAATTCAAGGAGGTCCAGTCAGCAAACTTTTCTCTAAGCAGATGTCCAAATTTAAGAAAATCAGAACATAAGCAATGTACAATTTCCATAACATTTTGAAAATATTTAGATTCTTAGATTCTAACACAGCTATGACTATTCATTTTTTTTAATGATTATATGTTTAACATTTCTTCAATGGGATTATTTTTAAGAATAATTTTAAGTTTTTTTAGGATTATGTTTTTTATAATGCGTAGCTTATCCAGATTTTGTCATAATTTTATGTATGTTTATTGAAACTTACCATCGGCGCCCATTATGATAGATATATATATATTATTTTACAGCATGGAATTCGTTTGTAACCAACTTCATAATCTAAATAGTATGCTGACACATTTTTAAATCCTTCTAAATAGTATTTTGTAATACAACCTAAGTAGCATTTTGGGAGTTGAGAAAATGGCTGCCCCTCTATGACTTTTGGACTTCGGTAAGATGGCGCCTAAATAGGAAGTGACGTGGGATAATGAAAGTCTGATCATAGGCTACATATTAATGGCTGCATAGTTAGGCTCCATCACATCACATCTAACATCACATCGCTACATTGGCTTTCGCTGTGGTGGTGTTTGATGTAAGTTACAGTGGCTTTGTATGTTGATTTTAACACCCAGCTTTGGGTTATTTTTTAACTGCACTATTTTATATGGTACTCTGATACTTGTGGAAACCATAATAATAAATATTGCACCATGATGAATATTTTATTCATGGTGTTTGGCATTGGTTTGCGAGCACATACGCAGAGTACTGTCCCCAGTGGAAGGAAAGTATGGAGGTGACCAATCCTGTGGAGACGGTGATGCCCACATAAGTTTGATGTTGATGCCTGTTTGCTAACCACCAATCACTGCAGAGGAGAGGGAACCTATGTTGGGGACTGGCAGGCCGGCAGTCCGGATATACAATGCCTTGCAAAAGTATTCACCCCCCTTGGCATTTTTCGTGTTTTGTTGCTTCACAACCTGGAATTAACATGGATTGTTTGAGGATTTGCATCATTTAATTTACAGAACATGCCCACAACTTTGAAGATGTTTTTTTTTTTATTTATTGTGAAGTAAACAACAAATAGGACAAAAAAACAGAAAAAATTTATGTCCATAACTATTCATCCCCCTAAAGTCAATACTTTGTAGAGCCACCTTTTACAGCTATCACAGCTCCAAGTCACTTTGGATAAGTCTCTATGAGCTTGCCACATCTTACCATTTCTGCCCATTCCTCCTTGCAAAACTGCTCCAGCTCCTTCAAGTTGTATGGTTTGTGCTTGTGAACAGCAATCTTTAGGTCTGACCACAGATTTTCTATTGGATTGAGGTCTGGGCTTTGACTAGGCCATTCCAACACATTTACATGCTTCCCCTTAAAACACTCAAGTGTTGCTTTAGCAGTGTGTTTGGGGTCATTGTCCTGCTGGAAGGTGAACCTCCGTCTTAGCCTCAAATCACACACAGAGTGGTACCGATTTTGCTCAAGAATATCCCTGTATTTCGCACCATCCATCTTTCCCTCAACTCTGACCAGTTTCCCAGTCCCAACTGCTGAAAAACATCCCCACAGCATGATGCTGCCACCACCTTGTTTCACTGTGGGGATGGTGTTCTTTGGGTGATGTGTTGGGTTTGCGCCAGACATAGCGTTTTCTTTGATGGCCAAAAAGTTAAATTTTAGTCTCATCAGACCAGAGCACCTTCCTCCATACATTTAGGGAGTCTCCCACACGCCTTGTCGCAAACTCAATACGTGCCATTTTGTTTTTTGCTGAAAGTAATGGCTTTCTTCTGACCATTATGCCATAAAGCCCAACTCCAGTCTCTGCTGTGGAACTCTGCAGCTCCTCCAGGGTTATCTTAGGTCTCTGTGCTGCCTCTCTGATTAATGCCCTCCTTGCCCGGTCTGTGAGTTTTGGTGTGCGGCCGTCTCTTGGCAGGTTTGCTGTTGTGCCATGTTCTTTCCATTTGGTTATGATAGATTTGATGGTGCTCCTAGGGATCATCAAAGATTTGGATATTTTTTTATAACCTAACCATGACATGTACTTCTCAACAACATTGTCCCTTACTTGTTTGGAGAGTTTCTTGGTCTTCATGGTAGTTATTGGTTAGTGGTGCCTCTTGCTTAGGTGTTAGGTGCCTCTGAGGCTTTTCAAAAAGGTGTGTATATGTAATGACAGATCATGTGACACTTAGATTGCACACAGGTGGACATCATTTCACCAATTATATGACTTCTGAAGGTAAGTGGTTGCAACAGAGCTTTTTATGGGCTTCATAACAAAGGGGGAATATATACGCACATGCCAATTATCAATTTTTAATTTCTGAAAAATAGTTTTATGTATATATTTTTCTAATTTTACTTCATCAACTTAGACTATTGTGTTCTGATCCATCACATATAATTCAGATTAAAAAAACATTGAACTAAAGGCTGTAATGTAACTGGGCGGCACAGTGGTGTAGTGGGTAGCACTCTCGCCTAGCAGTAAAAAGGGTCGCTGGTTCGAATCCAACCCCACGACACTACCTGCCTGGAGTTTGCATGTTCTCCCTGTGCCTGCGTTGGTTTCCTCCGGGTACTCCGGTTTCCTCCCACACTCCAAAGACATGCTGGTAGGTTAATTGGCTTCTATCCAAAATTGGCCCTAGCATTTGAATGTGAGTTGGAGACCTTGGATTGTGGGCTCCTGGAGGGTAGGGACCGATGTGAGCGTGCGATGTATGTGTGGAGCACTTTGTAAATTGACAGCTCTATATGGGTACCTTAAATAAATAGGGATCATTGTAGACACACACTCATTCAGGTTGAACTGGATGGACTGGTGTCTTTATTCAACCTTACTAACTATGTAACTATGTACCTGTCACTTGATCCTGGTCTGGACCGTGGCCCGCTCTTTAGTGATGCCATCTATATGCAATATCTTGTTTAACTCTTCGACAACTATTTACTACTGAACTAAGGGTTTGATTTACTAAAAGCAAATCTATTTTGCACTACAAGTGCAGTCGCTGTCAATCTGAGGGGAAGATCGAAATAAAGGAAAGCTCTGCTGATCATCCAATCAGGTGCAAGCAAAAATTTTGTTTTTTCTTTTCCTCGCATGTCCCCCTCAGATCTACAGCGACTGCAATTCCATGTGCACTAGAAGTGCACTTGTAGTGCAAAGTGGATTTGCCTTTAGTAAATAAACCCCTAACTCTCAATTTTTCTTTTACCACCCAGGCTTTACCTTGCTCCTTGCTATTCCACAAATAACATCCCGATAAAGCAGTCTTGTATTCTTTACTTAAAAGGTCCAGGCAAGAACCATTTACAGTATCTCACAAAAGTGAGTACACCCCTCAAATTTTGTAAATATTTTATCATATCTTTTCAAGTGACAACACTGAAGAAATTACAATTTCAGTGTAAATTTGCCGTCCTCTCAAAATAACTCAACACACAGCCATTAACCTCTAAACCTCTGGCAACAAAAGTGAGTACACCCCTAAGTGAAAATGTCCAAATTGGGCCCAAAATGTCAATATTTTGTGTGGCCACCATTATTTTCTAGCACTGCCTTAACCCTCTTGGGCATGGAGTTCACCAGAGCTTCACAGGTTGCCACTGGATTCCTCTTCCACTCCTCCATGACGACATCACGGAGCTGGTGGATGTACGGCCCCTTTCACACTGAGGCACTTTGCAGGCGCTAAAGTGCTAAAAATAGCGCCTGCAAAGCGCCCTGAAAGAGCCGCTCAATGCACTCCAATGTGAAAGGCCTGAGGGCTTTCACACTGGAGCTGTGCGCTTGCAGGGCGGTCTTAAAAGTCCTGCAACCTGCATCTTTTGAGCGCTGTAGGAGCGGTGTATTTACCGATCCTAAAGCGCCCCTTCCCATTGAAAACAATGGGGCAGCGCTCCAAACCCGCCTGCAAAGCGCCACTGCATCGGCGCTTTGTGGGCGGTTTTAACCCTTTTTCGGCCGCTAGCGAGGGTTAAAACTGCCCCGCTAGCGGCTGAATAGTGCCACTAAATATAGCGCCGCTTTACTGCCAGCGCCCGCAACGCTTCAGTGTGAAAGTAGCCTTATGCCGCGCACACATGGGCGGACTTTTCGACAGTCTAGGTCTGGTGGACTTTTCGACGGAATTTCCAAATGAACGGACTTGCCTACACACGATCAACCAAAGTCCGACGGATTTGTACGTGATGACGTACGACCGGACTAAAACAAGGAAGTTCATAGCCAGTAGCCAATAGCTGCCCTAGCGTAGATTTTTGTCCGTCGGACTAGCATACAGACGAGCTGACTTTTCGACCGGACTCGAGTCCGTCGGAAAGATTTGAAACATGTTTCATTTCTAGGTCCATCAAACTTTTGGGGAAAAAAAGTCAGCTGGAGCCCACACACAATCGAATTGTCCGACGGACTCCGGTCCGTCGGACCAAGTATGCCGTAAAATCCAGTCGTGTGTACGCGGCATTAGAGACCTTGCGCACCTTCACACCTTCCGTTTGAGGATGCCCCACAGATGCTCAATAGGGTTTAGGTCTGAAGACATGCTTGGCTCCTTTAGCAAGGAGCAACCCTCGGCTTTAGCAAGGCAGTGGTCGTCTTGGAGGTGTGTTTGGGGTTGTTATCATGTTGGAATACTGCCCTGTGACCCAGTCTCTGAAAGGAGGAGATCATGCTCTGCTTCAGTATGTCATAGCATATTGGCATACATGGATCCCTCAATGAACTGTAGCTCCCCAGTGCCGGCAGCACTCATGCAGCCCCAGACCATGACACTCCCACCACCATACTTGACTGTAGGCAAGACACACTTGTCTTTGTACTCCTCACCTGGTTGCCGCCACACACGCTTGACACCATCTGAACAAAATAAGTTTATCTGGGTCTCATCAGACCACAGGACATGGTTTCAGTAATCCATGTCCTTAGTCTGCTTGTCTTCAGCAAACTGTTTGGGGGCTTTCTTGTGCATCATCTTTATGAAGAGGCTTCCTTCTGGGATGACAGCCATGCAGACCAATTTGCTGCAGTGTGCGACGTATGGTCTGAGCATTGACAGTCTGACCCCCCCACCCCTTCATCCTCTGCAGCAATGCTGGCAGCACTCATACGTCTATTTCCCAAAGACAACCTCTGGATATGACGCTGAGCACGTGCACTCAACCTCATTGGTCGACCATAACGAGGCCTGTTCTGAGCAGAACCTGTCCTGTTAAACCACTGTATGGTCTTGGCCACCATACTGCAGCTCAGTTTCAGGGTCCTGGCAATCTTCTTATAGCCTAGGTCAGTGTTTCTCAACTCCAGTCCTCAAGGCGCCCCCAACAGGTCATGTTTTCAGGCATTTCATTATTTTGCACAGGTGATTTGATCAGTTTCACTGCCTTAGTAATTACCACAGCCATTTCATCTAAGGGAAATCCTGAAAACAGGACCTGTTGGGGCGCCTTGAGGACTGAAGTTGAGAAACAGTGGCCTAGGCCACCTAATTTTTCTTTTCAGATCCTCCGAGAGTTCCATGAGGTGCCATGTTGAACTTCCAGTGACCAGTATGAGAGAGTGAGAGCGATAACCCCAAATTTAACACACCTGCTCCCCATTCACACCTGAGACCTTGTAATACTAACGAGTAACATGACATTGGGGATGGAAAATGGCTAATTGGGCCCAATTTGGACATTTTCACTTAGGGGTGTACTCACTTTTGTTGCCAGCGGTTTAGACATTAATGGCTGTGTGTTGAGTTATTTTGAGGGGACAGAACATTTACACTGTTATACAAGCTGTACACTCACTACTTTACATTGCAGCAAAGTGTTGTTTCTTCGGTGTTGTCACATGAAAAGATATAATAAGATATTTACAAAAATGTGAGGGGTGTACTCACTTTTGTGAGATACTGTATAAAGCCCAAACTTTATTTTTTGGATAGAATGGGGACGGAATAGAACATCCTAAATATGAGGAGAGATCTCCTCACACTTCCTGTTTTAGCGACGACGACGCAGGTATATAAGTGATGGAAAGCTTTCAAATGAGGGTAGGGACAGCGACAAAAATACTTTTTCTCAGTAAAGTGGGGAAAAGTTAGAGCCGGTTAGAACCTGTCCTATGACCCCAATTTCCTAATTTTCTTAACCTGGTGTCACAGAGACAGAAAGTGGGGGAAAACCTGCCCAGCAGAAACACAGACAGCAATAAAAAACCTCACAAAGGACCTACCCCCTCACCACACTATTCAGAAGTAAGAATAAGTATTGTCTGAAGTTGGCGTTAGGTGACTAATCATGTTATTGCACACAAGCGACAGTCAGTTCCAACTGGTCTAATTTAATCTGTGAGCAGTGCTTAGTTAAAAGGTGAGGGTGATTAAAATGATTTCTTTGGCACTGGTATTACTAATATCACTTTTATTGCTCAACACAAACACTAAACAAAGACTTACTTATTGGTGTCCCCACGCCATTCTTGAAATGGTATTTTGTATTATAAACAACCCAAAACCCCCTCCTTATCCAGACCGAGTTGCTAGGGACAAAAAACACAATACACCTTTTCAGTCTTTATTGTAATAAGACAAAAAACACTTCATGCATTGAGTATAAATTTTTTAACCACTTAAGGACCGAGCCTCTTTCTGAGATTTGGTGTTTGCAAGTTAAAAACATTTTTTTTTTGCTAGAAAATTACTTAGAACCCACAAACATGATACACTTTTTTTTTCTAACACCCTAGAGAATAAAACGGCGATCGTTTCTGTTACACCGTATTTGCACCGCGGTCTTACAAACGCATTTTTTTTGGAAAAAATACCCTTTTTGAATTAAAAAATAAGACAACAGTAAAGTTAGCCCAATTTTTTCTGTAGTGTGAAAGACAATGTTACGCCGAGTAAATTGATACCCAACATGTCACGCTTCAAAATTGCGCCCGCTCGTGGAATGGTGACAAACTTTTACCCTTGAAAATCTCCATAGGTGACGTTAAAAACAATTCTACAGGTTGCATGTTTCAAGTTACAGAGGAGGTCCAGGGCTAGAAGTATTACTCTCGCTCTACCGATTGCAGCGATACCTCACATGTGTGGTTTGAACACCGTTTTCATATGCGAGCGCTACTCACGTATGCGTTCGATTCTGCACGCGAGCTCGGAGGGACAGGGCGCGTTTAAATCTTTTTTTTTTCTTATTTATTTTACCTTTTAGTTTTTATTTTTACACTTTTCTTTAAAAAAAAAAATGAGTCACTTTTATTCCTATTACAAGGAATGTCATCCCTTGTAATAGAAAAAAAGCATGACAGGACCTCTTAAATATGAGATCTGCTGTTACAAAGACCTCAGATCTCATATTTACACAAAAATGCAATAAAAAAAAAAAATGTCATTTAAAAAAAAAAAAAATGGCCCTTTAAGAGCTATGGGCGGAAGTGACGTTTTGACGTCGCTTCTGCGCTGCAATGGTATGGAGACAGGTGGGGCCATCTTCCCCTCACTCATCTCCATACCCAGGAAGGAGAAGGATCCGATCACCTCCGTCGCTACTGACAGCTTCGGTAAGCGGCGGAGGGCACCGGAGAGCGGCGGAAGGGGGGCCCCTCTCCCGCTGCCGATAAAAGTGATCTTGCAGCGATCCCGCCGCAGAAACCACTATTATCGGAAACCGGACCGCCCGCTGAAGAAGAGGATACTGGGGTTATGGCAGCTAGCTGCTGCCATACCAAAAGATATCCCTCTTCAAAGTTAGGACGTGTAGGGGCGTGCCGCGGTCCGGAAGTGGTTAATTGTGAATTCATCCTCATTTCTGGGAAAGGTGTTGTTTACAATTTGAAACTGCAAACATGTTCCGAAAATGTCCATCTCCATAACACGTCACTGACCTACCTCTTACAGTATTCAAATACGTTTTCTACGTTGTTAAATGTGTGAATTTATCGGATATTGTTAAAGAATTGATGAACAAAAATTAGTGTAAGGTTTTTTTTTTACAGCGGATTTGCTGTCAATTTGCAGCGCATCTAGTGTGAACCGAGCCGAAACCTCATGAATTAAGCCCTGAAGGCCACAGAGGGAATGAAGCCTACTTATTTAAGGGTTCTGTTTTTCATCTAGGCGTAGCTACAGTGTACCAGTCCAGTCCACTCCTTTGTAAGTAATCTAGTGATCTGGGAACCCCATTTTTCCTTCCTGCTTTTTAATACACTGTTGCCTCTCACATAAAGCCTGATGTATTTAAAGTAGAACTCCAGTTTTACAATATTTCCCTGTAACAGCCACCCTCCCCCTGTGCCCCCAGTCCTCTCCCACATGAATGGGTAGATGATCAATCGGCAGAAAAAGGCACCAAATATAAAAATATATAAAAACTTCCAGTGGCCAGGTAGGGAAGGTGATTGGACCTACAGTATAATTTAAGAATTCTTATCACCACAGAGTGGTACTGTGGATACGACCCACTGATAATATTTGATATATTATGATGGACTTTGTAGGCATAACACAAAAAAGTATTTTAACCATTTCCCGCCCAGCCTATAGCAGAATGACGGCCGGGCGGTGGTTCCGTTATCCTGACTGGGCGTCATATGACGTCCTGCAGGATAACAGCCGCTGCGCGCCCCTGGGGGCGCGCATCGCTGCGATCGGTGGTGCGGTGTCAGTCTGACACACCACTACACCAATCTTGGGCTCTTTACCACATCATCAGCCGTGTCCAATCACGGCTGAACGCGATGTAAACAGGAAGAGCCGTTGAGCGGCTCTTCCTCACTCGCATTTGACAGACGTGAGTAGAGGAGAGGCGATTGGCGGCTCTCCTGACGGGGGGGGGTCTGTGCTGATTGTTTATCAGTGCAGCCCCTCCTCGGATCCCCCCCACAACCACCATCATGCCGCCCAGGACCACCAGGATGGCCATCCACAATGGACCACCAGGTATGCCCCCCCTAGACCACAAGGGAAATGCAAATTTGTGCCAAAGCAGCTGCCAATCAATGCCCAGGCAGCTGCCAATCAGTGCCCACTCACAATGCCTACCACTGCCAGGGCCACCAGGGATGCCTATCAGTGCCGCATATCAGTGCTGTGTATCAGTGCCCATCAGTGCCACGTATCATTGCCCAGCAGTGCCGCCTATCAGTGCCACCCATAAGTACCCATCTTTGCAGCCATTCAATGCCCATCAGTGACGCCTATCAGTGCCCACCAGTGCCACCCATCAATGCCCATCAGTGCTGCATATCAGTGCCACCCATCAGTGCCACCTACCAGTGCCCATCAGTTCCGCATATCAGTGCCCATCGTCTGTGCCTGTCAGTGCCCGCTCATTGGTGTCACCTCATCGGTGCCCCCTTATCAGTGCCGGTCAGTGCTGCATTATCAGTGCCCATCAGTGAAGGAGAAAACTTACTTATTTACAAAATTTTATAACAGAAACAAAAGCAAAATTTTTTTTTATTCGTTTAGCAAAAAATAAAAACCGCAGAGGTGATTAAATACCAAAAAGAAAGCTCTATTTGTGGGGGAAAAAATTATAACAGTTCTGTTTGGGTACAGTGTAGAATGATTGCACAATTGTCATTTAAACAGCGAAAGCGCAAAAAAGCTGAAAATGGGCCTGGGCAGGAAGGTGTATAAGTGCCTGGTATTGAAGTGGTTAAAAAAATAGTATTTATTATAAAAATAGAACTAAAGAACACATACATAAAATTCCATATATTCACAGATTGTGCCTATGAGCATATTAATTACACCATCGACATAAAGAAATTGGAGATTGAAAAATTCGGAAAACTAAACAATGAACTTTTTATAATGATATGAAGTTTTGGAGAGATAGTGTATCATATATAACTCAGCTCATACGTGTGACCAGCACCTGAAACAGGAAAGTAGTCACTGTGTCCTTCCTCCTATCTTTGCCCAGGGAAACTGGAGTGGTCACCTGCAGGAGGAAGGAGGTCCTGATTCCCCTATATAGATCTTTAGTTAGGCTCCATTCATACTAACGCGTTTTTTGATGCATTTTGCATTTTGCAGAAATGTATGGGAATTTTTTAACATGGGTATCTATGAAACATGTTCACATCAATGCATTTTTGTGCCTCTGTGTTTTTTGAAAGGGTCAGGGACTTTTTTCATGCAAAATGCAGCATTTTGCATGTAATAGAATTCAATGGACCAGCATCAAAAATGCAAGTACAGCGTTTTTACAGCAATTTTGACTTTTTTTTTTGTACAGTATAAAAAAACTGTAAAAAAAACCCCAAAAAACGTAAAACGCGGCAAAAATGGCGCAAAAACGCTGTAAAAACGCGGTAAAGACGCTGCTCAAAAACGTGGCTAGCACCGCAAAAAACACTGCAGAAACGCTCAAAGGCAACATGCATAGGTGTGAATCCAGCCTAAGGCTGAATTCACACCTATGCATTTTTAGTGCTTTTTGCATTTTGCAGATTTGCACAACAGAAAGTGTTCCATAGGAAAACATGGTAAATGGACTGTAGTGCAAATCTGCAAAATGCAAAAAGCACTAAAAATGCCTAGGTGTGAATCCAGCCTTAGACCTCATTTAGAATACCGTGTTTAGTTCTGGAGACCTCAGTAACAAAAAGACATAAGACAGAACAAGTCCAGAGACTGGCAACAAAAAGGGTGAAAGGGGAGGCAGAAGGGAGGTGCAAAACGAATCTTAGGCTCCATTCACACTAACGCGTTTTTTTATGCATTTTGCACTTTGAAGAAATGCATGGGAATTTTTTAACATGGGTTCCTATGGAACATGTTCACATCAATGCATTTTTGTACCTCTGCGTTTTTGGAAAGGGTCAGGGACTTTTTTTCCATACAAAATGCAGCGTTTTGCATGTAATAGAATTCAATGGACCAGCATCAAAAACGCAAGTACAGCGTTTTTACAGCGTTTTTGTGGCGTTTTTGACGCGATTTACGTTTTTTGGCGTTTTTTTTTTTTGTTTTTTTTTTAGACTTTTATACAGTCTAAAAAAAACCTAAGAAAAAAGGCAAAAAGCTGTAAAAACGCTGTAAAAACGCTGTTCAAAAACGCAGCAAGTACCACAAAAAACACTGCAGAAACACTCAAAAGCAACAAATGGATTCACACCTATGCATTTTTAGTGCTTTTTGCAATTTGCAGATTTGCACTACAGAACGTGTTCCATAGGAAACCATGTTAAATGGACTGTAGTGCAAATCTGCAAAATGCAAAAAGCACTAAAAATGCATAGGTGTGAATCCATTTGTTGCTTTAGAATGTTTCTGCAGTGTTTTTTGTGGTGCTTGCTGCGTTTTTGAACAGCGTTTTTACAGCGTTTTTGCCACGTTTTTGCCGCGTTTTGCGTATTTTTTTTTTTTAGACGGTATACAGTCTAAAAAAAACCCCAAAAACCGCCAAAAACTCAAAACGCGTCAAAAACGCAGTAAAAACGCTGTAAAAACACTGTACTTGCGTTTTTGATGTTGGTCCATTGAATTCTATTACATGCAAAACGCTGCATTTTGCATGAAAAAAAGTCCCTGACCCTTTCCAAAAATGCAGAAGCTCAAAAATGCATTGATGTGAACATGTTCCATAGGAACCCATGTTAAAAAATTCCCATGCATTTGTGCAAAATGCATCAAAATACGCATTAGTGTGAATGGAGCCTTAGAAAGTAATATTTTACCAAAAGAGCAGTTGATGCTTGGAAGGCTTCTGGCAGAAGTAGTGAGTCAAACAACAGTTAAGTGAGATTCAGGCTCCATTCACACTAGCGCGTTTTTTTATGCATTTTGCATTTTGCAGAAATGCACAGGAATTTTTTAACATGGGTTCCTATGGAACATGTTCACATCAATGCCTTTTTGTTTCTCTGCATTTTTGGAAAGGGTCAGGGACTTTTTTTCATGCAAAATTCAGCATTTTGCATGTAATAGAATTCAATGGACAAGCATCAAAAACGCAAGTGCACCGTTTTTGCAGCGTTTTTGATGCGTTTTTGGTGCGTTTTTGATGCGTTTTGCAGGGTTTTTTTTGTTTTTTTTAAGACTTTAAAAAAAACTGTAAAAAAAAAAACGCAAATCGCGGCAAAAACGTCGCAAAAAAGCCGCAAAAACGCTGCTCAAAAACGTGGCAAGCATGAAAAAAAACCTCCAAAAATGCTCAAAAGCAACATGCATAGGTGTGAATCGAGCCTCAAACATGGTTGGAACAAACTTAGCTTTATATTCAAAAGCCAACGTTCTGTAATAGCACCAAACTATGAGCAATCATGGTTGACAGATGTCACAAAATGTTCCATACTTTTTTATTACCTCAAGACTTAAAGTGGTTGTAAACCCTTTACAATCACTTTTTACTACAGGCAAGCCTATGTTTAGGCATGGTTTAGGAGATATCCCTGTATTTGCATGTGCCGACGTCATCGGCACATGCGCACTTAAGCAAACTGAAACAATGGCACGTACATGCCCTTGCTTCAGTTAGACGGTGCCGTTACCGACGTCATCACAGCTCCGGCCAATCACAGAGCTGGAGCCGCGATACCCGGAAGTAACCCCCGGGAGCGATGTCGGCCGCCGGAGCAGTGAATGAGGACCGCTGCGGAGGCTTCGATCGCAGGTAACTAATTCATAATGAGCTAGTATGCATATGCATACTAGCTCATTATGCCTATGTCTTACAGGTTTTATTTTTTGGATTTTTTTGGGGTTTACAACCACTTTAAGAAAAAAGAAAAAGAAAAAGGGGGGGGGGGACTTGAAGCTGAAGCCACAAGCAAATACAATCCTTATGATGGTAAGATCAATTTTACTGTATAGTGTCTGCAAAGCCCTAACAAGGCCTTGTAGAAAACATGATCCTAGGCCTCATGTACACTGCTGCTGGTAAACGGACGTTCAGAGGCAGGATGCTTTTTTCAGCTGCCCCTGAACTCATCCAATGTTCTCTTATGTGTACATGTACACAGGTCCGTTCAATGTCATTTTAAGAGCCCTTGCACACTGGGGCGGTTTGCAGGCGCTATTGCGCTAATAATAGCGCCTGCAAACCGACCTGAAAGTGCCGCTGCTGTGTATCCAGTGTGAAAGCCCCGAGGGCTTTCACACTGGAGCGGTACGCTGGCAGGACGGTAAAAAAAGTCCTGCCAGCAGCATCTTCAGAGCGGTGAAGGAGCGGAGTGTATACCTTTACCGCTCCTGCCCAATGAAATCAATGGGACGGCGCGGCTATACCGCCGGCAAAGCGCCTCTGCAGAGGCGCTTTGCGGTGGTATTTAACCCTTTCTCGGCCGCTAGCGGGGGGTAAAACCGCCCCGCTAGCGGCCGAATACCGACGGTAAAACGCCGCTAATAATAGCGGCGTTTTACCGCCGACGCCGCCCCAGTGTGCAAGGGCTCTTAGGCAGTTGAGTTTGGAGGCCTTTTTTGGAAAGCAAAAAGATGAGTTCAGACACTGAGTTTAGAGGCATTTCAAGCGCCAAATGCCTCTAAACGCGGCTAAATGCGGTAACTCGGGTTTAGCCGCGTTTCGCTTACAGGCGTTTTTTCATTTTTGGCTATTTAAAAAAAAAAGAATAATTTTTTTTCTAAACGCGGTATGTAAACAAGGCAAAATGGACGTTTTAAACGTGGGTTACTATCTGTCAAGTAAATCGTTCAGGAGAGGTTGTAAAAACGTCCCGTGTACATTAGGCCTAAACGGATGTTTAGGAGCAGTTTGGCATTTTTTTCAACTGCCCCTGAACTCTCCTCTATGTGATCTTATCAGTACGTGTACACAGGAGCGTTTATAGTCGTTTCTAGTTGAGTTTAAAGGCCTTTTTCGGAAAGTAAAAAAATCAGTTCAGACAATGAGTTTAGAGGCATTTCAAGCGCCAAACGCTTCTAAACGCGGTAACCCACGTTTAGCCGCGTTTTGTTTACAGGCGTTTTTAATTTTTCGCTATTTTGAAAAAAAAACAAAAAAAAAACATTTTTTCAAACGCTTCTAAACGCAAACGCGTCAAAACGCAGCTAAACGCGGCAAAGCGGACGCTTTAAACGTGGGTTACTATCTGTCAAGTTAAATAGCTCGGGAGAGGTTGTAAAAACGTCCCGTGTACATTAAGCCTAATGCCCCGTACACACAGTTGGATTTTCCGACGGAAAATGTTCAATGGGAGCCTTTTGTAGGAAATTCTGATCGTGTGTAGGCTCCATCAGACAGTTTCCATTGGAATTTCCGTTGCACAAAATTTGAGATCTGGTTCTCAAATTTTCCGAAAACAAAATCCATTCGCGTAAATTCCGATTGTCTGTACACAATTCTGACGCACAAAGTGCCACGCATGCTCGGAATCAAGCAGAAGTGGCTACTGAACTTCATTTTTTCTCGGCTCGTTGTACGTGTTCTACGTCACCGCGTTCTTGCCGTTCGGAATTTCCGACCAACTTTGTGTGACCGTGTGTATGCAAGACAAGTTTGAGCCAACATC
Organism: Lithobates clamitans; assembly: GCA_037952925.1. NCBI lineage: Eukaryota > Metazoa > Chordata > Amphibia > Anura > Ranidae > Lithobates > Lithobates clamitans. The sequence goes on from JBBGZY010000649.1 coordinate 4,103,253, forward strand.
CGTTGAAAAAAAACCATTGGATTTTGTTGTTGGAATGTCCGATCGTGTGTACAGGGCATAATTTTTATTTGCTACGGGTGGTTATTGCTCAGGATTGCTGTCAGTTTTTCAATAACCATCCTTCCATTCAGTCTGCATTTGACTTCTTATTCCTCCATTTTAACTTTTTTTTACCCATAGCTCCTAGAAGGCGGATGTTTTATGTTATGGGAATATAGAAAATCACTTCCTTTTGGCCTTTTTTTTTGCATGTCCATTCGTGCCAAGCATTGAAGATAAGGAGGCTCATTACATGACTTAAGTCACCAGAGGTTTAAAGAATGATCTCACTAAAATTTGACTCAGCAAACATCTGCACACATAATTACACCAAAAGTGCTTGAAAAAAAAAAACGTTTTTAAACATATCGCCTCTGGATCCTAATTCTTCTGCTTTTTTTTTTTTTTTTTTTTACGGTAGGGTTCTTTAGAGAGGTATAAAGGATTTCAGGCTCCACTCCAATTCCCTTTTTTTTTTTTTTTTATAACCAGGAGTGATTTATTGTAGAAAATAACAATTACAATGTAGTAAAGACACATTTCGTTGTTCCAAGTTACACTTATCACATTCTTACTCCAATTCCCTAAGTCAGCAAAGAATAGCAGTTGTAGCTAAAATAATATTTTATTAATGCTTGAAAATTATTTTATGCAACAAAAATATAGACTTGTGTATTAATGTACTTATGTTGTTATATTATACATTTCTGGAATGTATCCCACTAGACATGTGCACACTGAAATATTTCGTTTCGGAATTTCGTTTTCGTTTTAAAAATAAATTTATTTAGTTACTCCCGAAATTCGTTTTTATTTATTTAGTTTTTCGTTAAAAATTGCATTCATCCGAAAATCCAAATTAAGGTAGAATCTGTCATTGAAGGCTTATGGTGTCTGTCGAATGTTCAAAGAAGATTCGACGGAGCAGCTTAACTGTACAATGCCGTATAGTTTACCTGCTCCATCGAATCTTCTTAGAACTTTCAACAGACACCATAAGCCAAAGTACGTGTGTACTTAGTTCTAGCTATTTTACTGCTCCTCCTCTTTGGTTACAATCAGCCAATAACATTCATCATCATCATTATTTTTATTTATCTTTTCTCCCCTACGTTGAATCTTTTCTCCCCTACGTCAAATCTTTCCTCCCCTACGTCGAATCTTTTCTCCCCTACGTCGAATCTTTTCTCCCCTACGTCGAATCTTTTCTCTCTATGTCGAATCTTTTCTCTCTATGTAGAATAATCTTGGACTAATAGAGTTAAGGTTAGGCACATTCGACCACAGGTTTGATGGACACAGATTGTTATTGTCAGCATCATGTCGAATCTCCTATCTATATCGAACTGTTGTAGCAACGAAAACGAAAATAAAGCATTTGTTTATGTCGGATCTTTCGTTTTTCGGACTCTGCACTTTCGTTATCGTTTGTTAAAACGATAACGAAAATACCTGAAATTCGGACGAAAATGCATTCGGACGAAAACGAATGCACATGTCTATATCCCACTTGCATTTGAGATGCATTTAAGACACTTCTGATATCATTCATAGTTTATTAAAATAAATGCAATTGATTTGCAGGTGACCTTATATGACCTGCTTCTAAGCTGCTTTCACATTTATACTGACTTGTATGAGGAGGGAAGCAGTTCTAAAAGCTTGTTGACAAAGGTCAAAAACATCCTATTCTTACTTTCAGTATGTCATTGTTTAGCAGGCTAATGTTTGGACACTGAAACTGCTACTTTCACACTGACAACGCCTGCTGTTAGCACTAAAGCGCCACTCATTTTAGCAGCATGTTAGCGCTGTTTAAGCGGCGCTTTTTGGTCGCTAGCCGTGCAGTTTTTAACCCAAAAAAAAGAGTTAAAAAACTCCCATTTTGCGGCACCTTCAAAACGCTTTTAAGGCGCTTTGGAAGCACTGACCATTCGTTGCAATGGGCACTGCGTATTGGGATCGATAAATACAGCGATCCCAACCCGCCCCAAAGATACTGCTTGCAGGACTTTTCGTAACATCCCGCAAGTGCACCGCCCCAGTGTGAAAAGACACACTGCAATGAATCGGAGGCGGTTTTCAGGCGCTTAGCAGAGGCTTTTTCTAGCGCTAAAGCGCCTGAAAACCGCCCCAGTGTGAAAGGGGTCTGAGTCCTGATCCAGCAAGATTGCAGAGTCGCTTGTCAAGCTCTTCCTGGCTGGACCTGAGCATGAGCTCTGCACCGGTTGGTGGAGTTACACTGTAAATCTCTTAAATTCAAATGAACCATCTTCAGGCTGGCCCCACACCTAGCACTTGCCATAACATGCATTAAAACCTGCGTATTTAAATGTTTGTGTGTGTATTGCCATTCTTTCTGAGGCAACCCAGCTCACATACAGTATACATTAATTAAAAAAACAAAAAAAAAAAAACACAAATGTGTGCTATAGTCCACCACAATGCACAGTTGTGAATGCTGTATATGTTGTGGTTTATTGCGTTTCCACAAATAGCGTGCTGAGGCGTGTTGAGAGCCCAATCAAACTATATGTATTGCCTCAAATAACACGCCTCAGCGCGCGCAAAGATGCGTCATAGAAGGAATGGCAGTGGGGTGAAAGCAAAAAGAGGGCTTCAGGTCTGCAGATCATACTGTATGCTATGAAATTCACAGAAATGAACAAGACCTTGTTGTTTTATGTTGTACTATTATATGTCTCATAATAGGCCACTCCATTCCCATCAGATGCATGCCCCTGACCCTTACTTTAAGTATATTATCCTTATTTTGGATAATCTTCCATTGCTGTCGGCAGTGAAGGAAAAAGAACAGAAAGAAGAAAAAATTTCAGTATATTCTCCATTTTCTGAAACATAATAAATCACAGAAAATGGTGTTTTACAGTGCCTTGCAAAAGTATTCACCCCCCCTTTTTACCCATTTTGTTACATTACAGCCTTTAGTTCAATGTTTTTGTTAATCTGAATTATATGTGATGGATCATAACACAATAGTCCAAGTTGGTTAAGTCAAATTAAAAAAATATATACATAAAACTATTTTTTAGAAATCGAAAACTGATAATTGCCATGTGCGTATGTATTCACCCCCTTTGGTATGAAGCCCATAAAAAGCTCTGGTGCAACCAATTACCTTCAGAAGTCACATAATTAGTGAAAAGATGTCCACCTTTGTGCAATCCAATGCCGCGTACACACGAGCGGACTTTACGGCAGACTTTGCCCGGCGGACGGGATTTGGTCGGACAATTCGATCGTGTGTGGGCTCCAGCGGACTTTGTTTTCTCAAAAGTTGGACGGACTTAGATTTGAAACATGTTTTAAATTAATCCGTCGAAATCGAGTCCGGTCGAAAATTCCGCCATCTGTATGCTAGTTTGATGGACAAAAGGCCACGCTAGGGCAGCTATTGGCTACTGGCTATGAACTTCCTTGTTTTAGTCCGGTCATACGTCATCACGTACGAATTAGACAGACTTTGATGGATTGTGTGTAGGCAAGTCCGTTCATTCAGAAAGTCCGTCGTAAAGTACGTTGAAAAGTCCGCCGGGCAAAGTCTGCCGTAAAGTTTGCTCGTGTGTACGCGGCATAAGTGTCACATGATCTGTCATTACATATACACACCTTTTTTTGAAAGGCCCCAGAGCCTGCAACACCTAAGCAAGAGGCACCACTAACCAAACACTGCCATGAAGACTAAGGAACTCTCCAAACAAGTAAGGGACAATGTTGTTGAGAAGTACAAGTCAGAGTTAGGTTATAAAAAAATATCCAAATCTCTTATGATCCCTAGGAGCACCATCAAATCTATCATTACCAAATGGAAAGAACATGGCACAACAGCAAACCTGCCAAGAGACGGCCGCACACCAAAACTCACGGACCGGGCAAGGAGGGCATTAATCAGGCAGCACAGAGACCTAAGGGAATCCTGAAGGAGCTGCAGAGTTTCGCAGCAGAGACTGGAGTATCTGTACATAGGATGACAATAAGCCGTACGCTCCATAGAGTTGGGCTTTATGGCAGAGTGGCCAGAAGAAAGCCATTACTTTCAACAAAAAACAAAATGGCACGTTTTGAGTTTGAGAAAAGGCATGTGGGAGACTCCCAAAATGTATGGAGGAAGGTGCTCTGGTCTGATGAGACTAAAATTGAACTTTTCGGCCATCAAAGAAAACACTATGTCTGGTGCAAACCCAACACATCACATCACCCAAAGAACACCATCCCCACATTGAAACATGGTGGTGGCGGCATTATGCTGTGGGGATGTTTTTCAGCAGTTAGGACTGGGAAACTGGTCAGAGTTGAGGGAAAGATGGATGGTGCTAAATATAGGGATATTCTTGAGCTAAACCTGTACCACTTTGTGTGTGATTTGAGACTAGGATGGAGGTTCACCTTCCAGCAGGACAATGAGCCCAAACACACTGCTAAAGCAACACTTGAGTGGTTTTAGGGGAAACATATAAATGTGTTGGAAAGGCCTAGTCAAAGCCCAGACCTCAATCTAATAGAAAATCTGTGGACAGACTTAAATATTGCTGTTCACAAGCACAAACCTTTTTTTGTTATTTTGTCTTATTTGTTGTTTGCTTCACAATAAAAATTAAAAAAAAATCTTCAATGTTGTGGGCATGTTCTGTAAATTAAATGATGCAAATCCTCAAACAATCCATGGTAATTCCAGGTTATATATATATATATATATATATATATATAAATTACATATTATATATATATTATATATATATATATATATAGTGTACACATATATGTTTTTGTGTACAAGGCTTCCTTCACACTGTGGCTGTGAAGAGGTACATGGTAGGAGGAAAAGATGATTTAAAAAAATTAGATTGGATCAGCGTGGCTACCTCTAATGATTGATAAAATCAGAGGGCTACTGAGAATGCTGAAATTGTCAGTGATAGTCGGTGTCACATACAATCTGAGCTGCATCCATAGAGGATACAATTTTCTTTCCTGCAACCCATGGTTGAAAATTGCTCAAATCCCCCATCGCTCGATTCCCCCACCAACACAATAAGTGTTGATGGGGGAATCCTGCCAGAAAGCTATTGTGTTCCTCCGGCATGGAGCCCTCCTGGCCGGCAGAACCAAATGATTACTGCTAGCAGCTATAGGCACCAGCAGTAATTGCTTGCAAAAAATCTGACAAGCTGATTGTACTAAAGTCGATCGATGGATTAACTTCAGTACAACTAGCCACCTCATACATGGATCAAATCTCGGCATGTCCTTGATGAATCAGATGAGATTGGATCCATCTATTGCCAGCTTTACTATGAATATAGCAGGTTGCTCACTCAGTACCTCCTCCATTTAAAAATGTCTTGTATTCTTTTCATTGAATACAAGATATTCTGTGAATGGACAAGGGTAGAGTTTCTTCTGCACCTTGTCTACACCTTGTCCAATTACAGGACATCATATATGCAGTAAAAAGAGGTGCAGATTGAGGAACCCCTTGCCATCCATGTACCAGTCAGGAAGTGGAAGATCACAGTTTAGATTGTATGCGGAATGGACTACTATTTACAGTTTCAGCATTCCCAGTAGACCTCTGGATGGAGAAAGCCACGCTGGCCCAATCTAACTTCCAAAGATCCATTTTTCCTGAAGTCCAGTTTTAAATATCTAATCATGTGTAGGGGATACCTACAAGATTTTTTCTTGTACAAGAACACAGCTGTAAATTATTCATAAAGCTAATGCCGTGTACACACGGGCGGACTTTTCAGCATCAAACGTCCGGCGGTCTTTCCAACGTACTTTCGACGGAGTTACGACAGACTTACGAACGACCGGACTTGCCCACACATGAACGGACTAAAGTCAGTTCGAAAGTCCTAAAGTCCGTTCGAAAGTCCGGTCGTTTCAACGTGATGACGTACGACCGGACTAGAATAAGGAAATTCACAGCCAGTAGCCAATAGCTGCCCTTGCGTCCTTTTTTTGTCCATCGGACTAGCATACAGACGAACTGATAAGATTTGAAACATGTTCTAAATCTAAAGTCCGTCTGATTTTCGACAAAAAAAGTCGGCTGAAGGTCAGAAGAAGCCCACACATGATCGGATTGTCCGACAGATTCGTTCCGTCGGTCGAAAAGTCCGCCTGTGTGTACACGGCATAAGAGAACATTCACTTTGCTTAGTGAACAGTCCATAGTAAATAAACCCCATTTGACCCAAGCTATGGGGCTCCCGAGGTGCTCTAGAAGAAAAATAAAAGAATGTGTAGACTCTCATTGCTCTTGCTGTCTTGGGGTCAGATTTGTATGACAATGTCCAGTACAGGTACACGTTAAAAGCTTCGCACACAATGAAACCTCACAGATTAGTGTAGTCAGACTAAAACCTTTTAACACATCAGCATTTAGAAATTATTATTAAACTAAAATCACTAATTAACAACAAGGAGGGCATTTACTATAACCTAGTAGAAGATTAGACGGAGAACGTCCCATGTAGTAATCTGCTTGACATCATAGTCCTCCTGGGCTTAGCCGCACTGCCCTGTCTCATGGGAATGAATCACGCAAAGGACAGGGAAAAGTGCACACAATGCCACACAATGTATAATTTCCTCCAGACAACAGGCTCATTTCTTCCACCTCAGACGAAATGTCTGGGCCGAGCGACTAAGCCGTAGCTGTCTACCTGACCTTCCTTCGCTCGCACAGCTTGTCATTACATTAATCCACTTCCTTACGAAATTCAGTTACATAGGGGTAGTCCGCTTCTGTGTCTCTAACAGTTGTGGGACTACAAGTTCTAAGACCTTGGGGCATAATTGGCAGCTGCCCATCTTTTTCAGGTATACAGTGCCTTGCAAAAGTATTTACGCCCTTTGGCTTTTTACCTATTTTGTTACATTACAGCCTTTAGTTCAATGTTTTTTTTTATCTGAATTATATGTGATGGATCAGAACACAATAGTCTAAGTTGGTGAAGTAAAATTAGAAAAATATATACATAAAACTTTTTTTCAGAAATCTAAAACTGATAATTGGCATGTGCATATGTATTCACCCCCTTTGGTATGAAGCCCATAAAAAGCTCTGGTGCAGCCAATTACCTTCAGAAGTCACATAATTAGTGAAATGATGTCTACCTGTGTGCAATCTAAGTGTCCCATGATCTGTCATTACATATACACACCTTTTTGAAAGGCCCCAGAGGCTGCAACACCTAAGCAAGAAGCACCACTAACCAAACACTGCCATGAAGACCAAGGAACTCTCCAAACAAGTAAGGGACAGTGTTGTTGAGAAGTACAAGTCAGGGTTAGGTTATAAAAATATATCCAAATCTTTGACGATCCCTAGGAGCACCATCAAATCTATCATAACCAAATGGAAAGAACATGGCACAACAGCAAACCTGCCAAGAGATGGCCGCTCACCAAAACTCACAGACTAGGCAAGGAGGGCATTAATCAGAGAGGCAGCACAGAGACCTAAGGTAACCCCGGATGAGCTGCAGAGTTCCACAGCAGAGACTGGAGTATCTTTACATAGGACGGCAATAAGCCGTACGCTCCATAGAGTTGGGCTTTATGGCAGAGTGGCCAGAAGAAAGCCATTACTTTCAGCAAAAAACAAAATGGCACGTTTTGAGTTTGCGAAAAGGCATGTGGGAGACTCACAAAATGTATGGAGGAAGGTGCTCTGGTCTGATGAGACTAAAATTTAACTTTTTGGCCATCAAAGAAAACGTTATGTCTGGCGTAAACCCAACACATCACGTCACCTAAAGAACACCAAATACAGGGATACAAGTGCTAAATACAGGGATCTTCTTGAGCAAATCCTGTACCACTCTGTGTGTGATTTGAGGCTAGGACCGAGGTTCACCTTCCAGCAGGACAATGACCCCAAACACACTGCTAAAGCAACACTTGAGTGGTTTAAGGGGAAACATGTAAATGTGTTGGAATGGCCTAGTCAAAGCCAAGACCTCAATCCAATAGAAAATCTGTGGTCAGACTTAAAGATTGCTGTTCACAAGCGCAAACCATAAGTATATATTTATATTTATACCATAAATAAGATGTGGCAAGCTGATAGAGACTTATCCAAAGCGACTTGGAGCTGTGATAGCCGCAAAAGGTGGCTCTACAAAGTATTGACTTTAGGGGGGTGAATAGTTATGCACATTGGCTTTTTCTATTATTTTGTCCTATTTGTTGTTTGCTTCACAATAAAGAAAAAAAAAATCTTCAAAGTTGTGGGCATGTTCTGTAAATTAAATGATGCAAATCCTCAAACAATCCATGTTAATTCCAGGTTGTGAGGCAACAAAACACGAAAAATGCCGGGTGGGGGTGTATACTTTTGCAAGGCACTGTAGGTACACGCTATGTGATTTTTTTTTTTATTTCCGTGGAAATTTTGACCCTGGAGTCTGAAAATGTACTAGAGTCTTGACTTTATGCAGTATTAGTTTTGAAACAGAATATCAAAGAGTATGTAAAGGCAAAACTTTTTTATTTTATTTTTGTATAGAGTTGGGCAGGTTTAAAGCTGGTACACACCACCAAAAAAAACTGACAGCTCTGGTCAGGGCTGCTGTACTATCCATCCAATGTTAGTACAGCAATCTCCCCTGCTGTTCTTTTGTGTTCTCACAGAGGGACGTCCCCCCGCCAGAACACTCCGGTCAGCACTCTCAGCCATTGGCCGGTCGGCTGCTGGTTTTCCAGGGTGCTCGTCTGACAGCAACCAGCCGATGTCACCCAACATTGTGCATTAGGCTTTAGACTCTCAATTTTTTATGTCATCCTGGGTAGATTTGCCCTCTCTCTTTGTCCTGGCATTCTAGCTTTGTCCTTTCTATTTGTTCTGGTGATGACTGTCACTGAGACAGAACGTAATGGGAAATTCCAAATTTTACAGTTGTCGCCGAAGCAACATATCAGGGTAAATTATCCACTAAGGACAAATGTCCTGCTGTCTAAAGGCTAGTACACACGGGCTGAATGTTGGGCAACATAAGCCGGCTGTCACAGCCGGGTGCCCACACTTGAAATGCCAGCACCGTGGAGAGGAGAGAAGTGAGGCTTCAGGCAGCTGCATCGCTGGACCGTGGGACAGATCTGTTTATTAAAAGTCAGCAGCTACACTTTTTGTAGCTGCTGACTTTTAATAAACACAGAAAAGGCTGTAACTCCGCTTTAAGATGGGAACTGTGATTATACTTTTGCCATTTGTGAATTAATAGAACAAATACCTAGACTCACGTGTGTTGGGAGCTCATTCAGCGTTTAATATACATATACAGCTCATTCCTGGTGACCCCCTTGATTGGGAGGATCTTTGCTTTGTGTTGAACTGCTGCTCCAAGATCTTCTAGTATCTACCTAAAAACTTCCAGGTTCAAGGTCCAGCACCTTGCACCTATCTTCAGTAAGATGGGATGTCCTACGTAGCAGTTACTGGGAGACCACTTTTAAAATTTTGATACGCTGGTACCGGAGCCCATCCATGTTACCATAAATGTTCCCCTGACACAGCCCGTTGTGTTGGCACTGCAACACCCAGCCTGGCTGGCTGCTGCACATCTTCTGGGATTGCCCAAAGATCCAACCCTTTTGGCAACAGGTACTAGGGATTGTACACAAACTTACAGACTTCTCCCTTTTTGATGACCTGGATGCTGTGCTCCCGCCCACCATGTTGCAATGGTTTGCCAGGGTCAGGGCCGTCTTTAATATTGATTGGACCCTGGGCAAACATTTTCTTGGACCTTCCCAAATCCACTTCTCAACTATTTGCGGGCAGTGCAGGCTCAAGGGGCAGCTGCTTTAGGCCCCGCAACAATGACTGGGCCTGTGGCAAGTGCCCCTTTTGCCCTATGTTAAAGACAGCCCTGGCCAGGGTGAACGATACCCAACAGATGGAATGCCTGACGGCTGCCCTCAGGGATATGACAGAGGACCACAATACATGTTGGGGATATTGGGACATGTCTTACTCTTCAGATGAATATTTAACCTTTTCTTAGCTGCTTCCCATTGGAGCTTGACTCCTTGTGCCCCGCTGCACCCCTCCCTTCCCACCCCCCCTTTTTTCTCTTTTTTTTTCTCTCTCTCTTTTTTCCCTTTTGGGCACCCTTGGTGTCTACTTTTCTGTTCTAAAAATACTGGAAAATACTATCCAGTATGCGCTGACAACTGCTCTGGGGCTGGGGATTGGTGGCCTTTACTATAGGGGGGTCATTGTCCTACCCCTGCCTTATAGTGGTAATATACCAGTAGCAGTGCCGTCCATAGGGGGTGCAGGGTTCCGCCCCCCCCATCCATACGTCTGGCCCCCTGATCTCCATACAGGGCACCGGACCATGGATTCTCAGGGGGGGGGTGTTATTTTTTTTGAACCACGTGATTAGTGCCATAGTCTCTAATAGGCTTTAAAAAAAGGGTGGGCTTGGGGTGTAGAGCACTGCACTCCGAGCCCACCCAGTAGTGTGGCAATAGCGAATGAATATTCATTATTTTCACACTAATCCTTCTCCCGGCCAATCAGGAAGCGTCACATGATTCGGTTGAAAGGACAGGTGATTCTACTGGATGCCTAGCGCCTAGGAGGAGGAAGAAGAGATGCACGGCGGAAGCCGCTGTGATGGAGGAGAAGACACAGGAGCCACTGCCTGCAGCCCGCAGCTTGCCGGCCGCCAATGCTAGATGGGGTAAGTGTCGGAGCGACCGGCAGACAGCGAGCAGGCAGGCGGGCGGAGGTGGGGGAGTGCTGTCCCACAAAAAAGAAACTGACCAACCGCCACTGACCAATAGGTGGTACTATCCTCCCAGTATGAACATGTTAGTATTGCCCCCCAAACCAGGGGGCTGGGGATTAGTGGCATTTTTTTATAGGGGGGTCATTGTCCTGCCCCTGCCTTATGGTGGTAATATACCAATAGGTTGTACTATCCTCCCAGTATGAACATGTTAGTATTGTCCTCCAAAGCAGAGTCATTTTTCTATGGGTATTTTGGCCCTTGGACTTTAGTTAAATCATGTCTATGCGGTGTTTCCTGGCATATTTCATTGCTATTGCACTCCTGTTTGTATGCATTTTGCATGTAACTGCTATTGGATGTTTACAGATTGTGAAGACTATTTTGTCCTGTCGCGTACCTCAAAATAAAAAATAAAAAAAGAGAAGGTGGGATGTCCTTTCACTTTGGGTATATTTCCTCTCATTTTATTTTGTAATTTCAGAACATGAATTGAAGGGAAATCTCCCTAGTGGGACACAAAAAGGAAAAATTACTTTTGGAAGATTTCCTATTACTTCCTATTGCATCTCCAAGACAGGAAGTTAAAGGAAATCTCTCCAACAGGATGCATACAGCTAAAAATCCCTCACGTGAATAGCCAAAAGAGGAACCCTGTCACTTTACTTGTCTCACTCTGTCCCAGAGAGAATCTCCAAAAGCTCAAAAAGTCTTTCTTTGTAATAATGAGCACCTTTGACTGCTCGTTGTTGCTACCTAGATGGTCAGAACCTCCCCAAAAAGAGATATTTGAAATAGAGAGCATCTCCTAAAAAATGATCATCCATCTTATGGTACCGTTGTTTAATGTTGTTTAATGTGAAAGGTCAGAAAAAGCTCACATTGCGGTCTGTGAGTGCAGTGCGATTATACAATTGCATTTCAATAGCATCCCTGCAGATGTCAGCCCTGTCCAGACTTCCTTCTTGTCAAATATCTGTCAAACTGTGGTATCCCGACCACAATATTTGCTTCTTAGGTTTGCTGACTAACTTTTCTATGTAAGAGGTTGCCTTATAATTTCTTAGTGGCTCTTATAGAGAAAAGGGGCGAGGTCAGACGTTTTTTTTTTTTTGCTGGAGCTGCCATTGATGCACTGGACAGGAACAAGTTGCAGATCAGGAAAGTCAGAGAAAAGTCTAAAGACCTTGTCTACATACTTGTTCTGGGTCTGGGTAAAGTGGTTGTAAACCTCAGACATGAAATATGAACAAAGCACATCCTTCTATAGTGTGTACCTATCTCAATTTACAGCACTAAGTATCATTTCTGTCTGCTGCTTTCTTCCTCTGCTATCAACAAAAATCACTTGAGACAAATTTTCCTGACACCAAGTGAAAAAAAGGTGACAGGGCAGGGAGCTCCATCAGATTGACAGCCTCAGCTCTGTTGCTGTGTGCTGTGTGAAGTGGGGGGGGGGGGGGGTCTCTTCCCTCCAATCAGCTCCCAGACTTCTCCTCACTGAGTGTAACTTCAGCTCTCTGTCCCCCTTTTTTTTTTTTGACAGTTCATACAGGCTTTATCATTTCTGCACTTTGAACGGATGTTGAGAGGAGAGAAGACTGCAGATAAACAGGTGCAGCTTATGTAGGAGGATTTGTTATATTGTTATTTTGCACACACCCATATATTTACCCCAAAATATAACCAACTATGTCTTGGGGTGATTTTCATGTAACAGTCAATGTATAAAATATAAAGAAAAAACTGCGCTATACCATAGATTGAATGTGAATGTACATAAATAAATCATACATATCATAAAATAATGAAATAAATCTAAAAGATTCCTCTTATGAAAACACAACACCAAAGAAATAAAAAAAAGTGCAATAATCGAATAATATCATAAAGGATCAGTGATAACCATTACAAATAAAATTGTGAATCAGTTTATGCATGTGATCTTGACTGGAGAAAAACAGAGACTTCAAGTGAAAATGAGAAAAAGTCCCAAAGGAAAGCCCCTCAATGTTACGCAAAGAGAACTTGATTGTGAAGATTGCATAGACACACTGCTCACAGTGATCCTTCACCACATAAATTTTGCGCTTACCATAGGCATGCGCACAGGGTGTGCCGGATGTGCCCAGGCACACCCTAATCACCCCGTGCACATTAGTGTTATCGCTCTGTGTAGCAGCAGAAACAGGGGAAAGATCTCCCTCTTACCGTCTCTGCCATAAGAAAAGTGTTTATGCTCTTCTCTTTCACTGTGCCAGCAGGGAGATCAATGTGCCGGGGTCATATATATGTAGACACCCGCACACGCATGTGCATTTGAGCTTAAGGGTGCACACCCTAATGCAATAGGCTGCGCACACCTATGGCGCTTACCAAAAAGCAAGCAGTAAAAGCTTGTGTGCAGACCAAACCAGGGATGTCCAGCTGGCAGTATGACTTGTCTGTGTGCAGCGTAGCTGCGGAAGTGCAACAGGAAATCCAAACACTCGAGCCCAAGGGCATGTAGACAAAAGAAACATGGCCATAGTGTAAATCTGATAGGACATTTATTTTAAAAAGGTAGAAAACTTACATCAAACAGGATAAAAAAGGCAATTCGCCGGCCGGCATAGCGAGCGCCCGTTCACAATAGGATTGCGATGACGTCAGAACGTCAACCTCCCAACGCACGTTTCATCCACAAATGGCGTCGTCTGGGGAACGGGCGGCGCTCTGAGTCATCGCAATATATAGAATACAAAAGCCACGCCTCGTTCTGAGATCTCAGCGGTGGAGAGGAGAAAACAACCACTTGAATCGTGGTCAGAATCTAAAAAAAGAAGATGCCTCATTCTTTTAAGGGATATGACCCAATCTATGGAATGGAAATATATAAAAATAAAAAGGGGTGATGTTGAATGCGGAAATGGTCAGACCCATCATTGTAAAACCGAAGGGTCGGACCACCAACAGCACACCTCCTTTTGTGCACGGATAGAATGTAAAAAACGAAACTCCGCCATCTAATGGAGATGGAAGGAATGGCCTTTAAGAAAAATTAAAATAAATAATATACACCCATAATAACTGTGCAGTCTCCGTGGATGTAAAACCAAGAAGTGTATGCATGGGTTTGAAAATATATATGGGTTAAAGGATATATGGGCCACATGTGTAAGATATGCGAGATTATCGCACTAAAAACACATGCGTCCTTATCACAAACTCTTAATTAAGCCAAAAAATATTTTTGTATCTAAACCAGGAGGCAAAAATCCTCTTACAATGTGATGAGGTGATTATGTGAACCCATATAGCGAGGGTCACTGGGGACAAAATAAGAAATTATATATAGGAAATATATAAAAATATAATAAAAATTAATTAATATAATAAAATATATGAATATTTAAAAAACGAAAAAATATAAAAAAATATATATAAGTAGATGGAATGAGTGAAATCTAAAATTGCAACTCCAAAAATGGAAAGAAAAAAGAATTAAAATGATATGACTTCCATTATCGCTGAGATGTCAAATCAAGTTCACAACAATGTCAGCATCAAGCATTATCAATAAATGCATTCAGGTCGACCTCCACATTCAACCCGAATGGTGTGTAACATTTGATTTTGTATATCCATGTCATTTCTAAACGTGAGATCCCTTGCACTAGAGATCCACCCCTCCAGGGGCGTGTGTACTTATCTATCCCCAAGAAAATGATTTTGTCCGGATTTTTATTATGGAATTCCAAATAATGCCTGGACACAGGATGTTTGGGGAAACCGTTGAGAATATTTGTCACATGTTCATTCAGTCTGACCTTAAGGGGGCGTTTGGTCCTGCCCACATACTGTAGCCCACAAGGGCATTGGAGCAGGTAAACAACCCCCTCAGTAGAGCACGTGACAAAAGGCCTGATAGTGAACTCTTCATGGGTGCTGGAAGACCTAAAACTAAGGGTTCTCCTATGTGTACAGCCATTTAGTGAACACACCCTGCATCTCCTACATATCCTGTGAGGTCATTAAAAAAGCTTTTTCTGGTAGTTGGGGGGTCAATGAAGTTACTGGCAATGGTACCCCTGAGCGAGGGGACACCTCTATAGACCACTTGAGGTTTAGCAGGAAGAAAAGTGTTAAGGGTGGCATCATTGGTAAGAATGTGCCAATGCTTTTTGATCATTTGCCTCACTGTCCTATGTTGGATAGAGTATGTCGTAATGAACGGAATGGAGGGCACCCTATTGTCATTAGGCGTTTTCTCCCTTAATAAGTCATTTCTATCCATGGCCAATACTTCTATTAAAGTGTTAGTGAGAGATGTGTCTGAGTACCCCTTCTCCAAAAAAAGTTTCATCAGAATGTCCACCTGCACGAGGAACTCCCCATTGTCTGAGCAATTCCGCCTCAGGCGCACATACTGACTTTTGGGCACCGACCTAATCCAAGCTTCATGATGGCAGCTGTTGGTGGGAATATATGAATTACGATCGGTGCTCTTGAAGTAGGTAGCGGTAGTAAACCGACCGTCTCCCACTTTAATAGTTAAATCGAGAAAGTTGATCTCTCGTTGGCTGGCTTCGTAATTGAGGAAAATATCCCTTGTGTTAACATTTAATTCACCAAGGAAAGAGTCCAAGTCAGCCCTGTCTCCATCCCAAAGGAGGAGGATGTCGTCTTTATATCTAGCCCACAGGACTACCTGAGGTCTCTGTTGGGCATAGACGACATCCTCCTCCCAAAGGGCCATAAAGAGGTTGGAGCATATTTGGCCCCCATGGCGACCCCTCTATCCTGCTTGTAAAATTGGCCCCCAAACCAGAAATAACTTCTGGTTCTCAAGAAATACTCAACCGCAAAAAGACCAAGACTGTGTGGTATGATAGTATAAAGAGACGTGACGTCAGCTGTCACCATCCACAGTCCTGGTCTTGGTGTAATTTCAGCCAACAAATTGATCACATGCTGTGAGTCTTTAATATGAGGGTACCTTCGTGACTATAGGTTGGAGAAAAAATGCATGCTTTTTACTTTAGGAGAGCTGTATTCACAATTTATATCCCTGCAATCCATCTCCTTAACCGCAACAGTTTTGGACGTCCAGACCAGAGTCACCCTTTTGGAAGTTTGCCAGCGAGCTTCTCCTTCTGCAGGTACACCAGGTTCTACACCTATCGTCCTGCCTGCTCATCTTGTCCTGGCCAGCGTCAGGAAGGATATATTAGAGGGTAAAGACATCAATTTGACATCCCTGCTCATCTCAGCCCACCACTTAGCTGACACAAATCTTAAGCCTGGGGGGACCTCTCGGTAGTTGTCAAGCCGAAAAACCCCAGGCTCAGTCGTAAGCTGTCACCCACCGAGTTCGTCCTGGGCTTCGTGTTGTTCAGGGACGTCCTTTGTTCAGCCACCCCCAGCAGGAGGGAAGAGCTAGACTTACACCTCCAACAGCAGCAGGTAGATAAGTTGGGACGACCAGTCTTTTCAGTGCCGCCTACTGCACGTCTGTACTTCATGCCACAAGGCTCACCCAAAGACCACTTGTAATCTGAAGCAAGTAAACTAATCCTGACTAAGCTGCGCGAATGTCCTGTGGTTGAGCTTTTACGTCTCCACACACACCACCCCTTCACTGGCAGTATTCCTGCTACACAGCTTCACGGCAGGATTCCACACAGGCCTCATCACCTTACCCCTCTCCACTCACGAGTGCAAGAATCTACAGTCAGCAGCCATCGATGCTCAGGCCATAGACACCTTTTTACAGACTGAGTTAGATAAAAGGTTCATCATCGGCCCCTTCTCACAGTCACCAGATTTGGAGAGTCAGCCCTATTGGGCTTGTCAAGGGCAAGTTCACAAATAAACTCAGCTTAGTTTACGACTTGTCTGCGCCTCATTTCTCACATATCCCTATTTTGAACTCCCTGATCCCTTCCGAGGAATTTTCTCTCAAGTACGCGTCAGTCGACATGGCCATCCAGGCCATCATTAAGATAGGCACCGGCGCCTGGCTAGCCAAAGCGGATATCGCATATGCCTTCAAGCTCCTGCCTATCGAGCCATCCCTCTGGTGGTGGCATGGCATGAAGTGGAGGGATTCTTACTATTTTGCCACCAAGCTGACCTTTGGCTCTAAAAGCAGCCCATGGATTTTTGACGTTTTCACTCCATCCCTCACTTAGATCCTATCACACCAGGCCCAGTGCCACAGGGTTATCCATTATCTCAACAACTTTCTGCTCATTGAACGGCCAGACATACTCCCGTTAGATCTAGACAAGCTAAGAGTGGTCTTCAACAATTTCAATGTGCCTATAGCGAACACAAAGTGGAAGGCCCGGCACATTCCATCACCTTCTTAGGCATCGTTCTGGACATGCAGGTTATGCGATGAGGATTATTCCGCAGGGGCGGTCGTTCATCTCACGGCTCTTGGTCTTTTTCGCCCAAGTACAGGACCCCAACCAAGTCCTCAGACTAGACCCTGCAGCCATAGCGGACTTAACTATGTGGGACGAGTTCCCCACCAACTGGAACGACATATCCAAGTTTATTCCCTCAGTATAAGCCCAGTTGCCACAAGTAGTCACAGACGCTGCAGCTTCCACAGGCTTTGCTGCTATTTTTGGCCACCACTGGTTGGCTGGTCCCTGGCCCCCAAAAATCTGCTTGATTCCTGGTTTCGCTCGATCCTTGTCTTTGTTCGAACTGTACCCCTTCGTGGCAGCAGCCCAAATCTGGGGCCACATGTGGACAGATCAGACAGTACTCTTCACCATAGACAACCAGGCTACGGCCGACATCATTAATAAGGGTGGATCCAAGTTGCTCCCCGTCATGTCCTTCCTGCGCAGGCTGGTGCAATCATCACTACATCACCAATTTAACATTTACTGTGAGCATATCCCTGGCAAGTGCAATGCCGCAGCAGATGCGCTGACTCGCTTCAATTTTGTCTCATTCTTCCAGCAGGAATCTGGAGCCGACCCATCATCAACTCCTATCCCACCTTGGTCTCAACTAACAATGGATTGAAGCCACATCTTGTCAATGCAACCCGGCTCATCAACCACTCGCTGTCTAGCAACACACTTAAGGCTTACCGCATGGTCTGGAACACCTACACCTGTCCCGGAACCACAGCAGATGACGTCACTCACGTCCTAGCCTTCATATCTTATTGCCATACACAGCTGGCTCTCGCTCATAACACTATCAGGCCGTACCTAGCCGGTATTCAGCATTTCCTGTCCTTACAGAACCTCAGAGAGCCATCTGTGTTCACAGCCCATACAGTGAAAGCCCTACTGCACGGAATTCAATAGCAGCAGCCCGTTACCAAAGGAAAACGCTTACCCATCACAAGCGCTATCTTTAGGGGCATGTCCAAAATCCTCACACGTTCCCCCTTTGGGCTTTTGCCCAGCCTGGTCTTCCAGGCGGCCATCTACCTGGCTTTCTACAGCTTCCTATGACCTAGAGAGTTCACCTCTGGCAGTACCACTAGTCAGGTACTGTACAGACACCTGCTGACTCGCTTGCCAAACCATTATGTCCTTCATGTTACGGGCTCCAAAACACAACAAACCGGACCCGGGGTAGACATCAACTTCTTCAGGACCAGCAACGCCTGGTGCCCAGTATTGATCCCTGACTGTCTACTCTCACCTACCCAGTCAGCCAGTCTCCAGCCCGTTACTGCCTTTTCCGGTCAACCCCCTGACTGGCAGTCAGTTTATCAAACATGTAAGGGTCCTACTGGTCAACTTAGGCCTAGGCCCCGGGCGGTATTCTGGGCATTCCTTCCAGATCGGCGCAGCCTCAGCCGCATCTCAGCACGGAGTAACAAGACCATGTGATCAAAAAGCTAGGCAGATGGAAGTCCGCCTGCTTCACCAGATATATTCCAAGCCCTCAAGTGGAAATGGCCCAAGCCCAGGGGCGGACTGACCATTCGGGCACTGACTGAGGGGTCAGGGGGCCCCATGAGCGGCTCAGTCTGCCCCTCGATGTGCCCACAGCTTATCATGCAGGATAGGGGAAGTTTATGCATCGCGGAGGCAGTGAGCTATGTCATCCCTGCCTGCAGTTGATGAGGCTTTGAGAGGACTCGGGTGTTGGCCAGGATTACAGAGCGATCACAGAGCAATGAGGATGATAGCAGTGACAGGCACTCCGGCCACCTCTCCTCCTGGGGAATTCAGCAGAGGGGCGGGGCCTCAGTATACATCCATGCTGCGGGGGAAAGCCAGTGAGCGAGCTGGAGACTGCAGAGTGAAGACAGAGTGGAGTCATTTCGGAAATAGCCACCTGACCTGCCTTGTGTGCAGCAGCAGGTCAGTGTGTAATCACTGCAGTTTAGTATGATCACCAGCCAGGCTGACTGAGAGTTCCTTCTTGCCCAGTGCCCATCTACCAGGTGCTATTCCCTAGTACACTGATATCTGTACACTGAGTGCCACTCAGTGTACAGATATCAGTGCTGTAAGGAATAGCTCTCAGTATACAGATAACAGTGTTAGTGATCAGCAGAAATAATGTTCCTTACATTGGTGGTCAGCAGAAATAATGTTCCTTACATTGGTGGTCAGTGAGAATAATGTTCCTTACATTGGTGGTGGTCAGTGGGAAGAATGTTTCTTACATTGGTGGTCAGCAGAAAGAATGTTCCTTACATTCGTGGTCAGCAGAAAGAATGTTCCTTACATTGGTGGTCAGCAGAATGTTCCTTACATTGGTGGTCAGCACAAAGAATGTTCCTTACATTGGTGGTCAGCAGAAAGAATGTTCCTTAGATTGGTGGCCAGCAGAAAGAATGTTCCTTACATTGGTGGTCAGCAGAAAGAATGTTCCTTACAATGGTGATCAGTGGTGGGAAGAATGTTCCTTACATTGGTGGTGGTCAGTGGGAAGATTGTTTCTTACATTGGTGGTCAGTGAGAATAATGTTCCTTACATTGGTGGTCAGTAAAAATAATGTTCCTTACATTGGTGGTCAGCGGAAAAAATGTTCCTTACATTGGTGGTGGTTAGTAAAAAGAATGTTCCTTACATTGGTGGTCAGTGGTGGGAAGAATGCTCCTTACATTGGTGGCCAGTGAGAATAATGTTCCTTACAATGGTGGTCAGCTGAAAGAATGTTCCTTACATTGGTGGTCAGAGAAAATAATGTTCCTTACATTGGTGAATAAACGGTTCTTCTAGGTATAATAGCCACCCTATACTTAGTTGACCACCACTGCGCCTCGGAAAGTCAACCTAAATAATGATTATTATCGGTTGGTATAGCCTAACTATAGCTGCCACTTAATGAGTATAAACTGTACAAAAAATATTCAAATCTGTGACGTGAAAATGGTGCACTGCACCCCACGTGACGAATTAAACGTGACGAGATAGCGCCACGTTTAATTCGTCACATGGGGTGTAGTGCACCATTTTCACATCACAGATTCCTTACATTGGTCAGCAAAAAAAAGTTCCTTACATTGGTGGTCAGAGAGAATAATGTTTCTTACATTGGTGGTCAGCAGAAAGAATGTTTCTTACTTTGGTGGTCAGTGAGAAGAATGTTCCTCACATTGGTGGTCAGAGAGAATAATGTTTCTTACACTGGTAGTCAGAGAAAATAATGTTTCTTACACTGGTGGTCAGAGATAATAATGTTTCTTACATTGGTGGTCAACGGGAAGAATGCTCCTTACATTGGTGACCTGTAGAAAGAATGTCCCTTACAATGGTGATCAGTGGGAAGAACGCCCCTTACATTGGTGGTCAGTGGGAAGAATGCCCCTTACATTGGTGGTCAGTGGGAAGAATGCCTCTTACATTGGTGGTCAGTGGGAAGAATGCCCCTTACATTGGTGGTCAGTGGGAAGAATGCCCCTTACATTGGTGATCAGTGGGAAGAATGCCCCTTACATTGGTGGTCAGTGGGAAGAATGCCCCTTACATTGGTGGTCAGTGGGAAGAATGCCCCTTGGTCAGTGAAAATTATATAAAGTAAATAAAAAGTATTTAAAAAAAATTAAAGCATGTCCATGGCCCCCGCACACGCTCTATATGAAAAGCTTTATGTAGGACTAGACCATGTATGTAAACAATAATGGTGCCACACAGTGGCCTCCCGTGCACTGTGGGCGCCGCCCCCCCCATCCAATGCGCCCGGCCCCTTTCAGGACTCCGGTCGCATGGATTCCTATGGCGGGGGTGGGAGGGGGTGGTATATTTTGAAGCACCTGATTAGAGCCAGAGGCTCTAATAGGCTTCAAAATAGGGTAGGCTCGGGGCGCAGAGAGTGCGCCTGATCCCACCCAATTGTGTGACAATAGCAAATTAATTTTTGCTATTTTCACACTAACCTTCCCCCTGGCCAATCAGGAGGAAGGACGTCAGACCTGCTTCCTGATTGGCCAAAGCGTCAGGTCACCCTATTGGATGCCTGGCGCTTAGGAAGTGGTGCAAGGAGACTTGCGCTGGAGCGGAGGTCGACGCCACTCTGAGAGGTAAGTTCCCTCGGCTGCATCCCCCATAACCCCCCCCGTCGGGTGCCAGAGCCGCGATCCACATGCGAGAGGGGTGTGCCAGAGCCGCGATCCATGCTTGCGGTGGGATGCAGCCAGAGCCACAAACCCCGCGAGTAGGGGGGTTGGTGGGCACATTGGCTGCATTTGGTGGGCACAGGTAGCTGCAGTTGCTGGGCAAGTGGCTGCATTTGATGGGGAAGTGGCTGCATTTGATGGGCACAGGTGGCTGCATTTTATGGGCAAGTGGCTGCATTTGATGGGCACAGGTGGCTGCGTTTGAAGAGCACAAGTGGCTGCATTTGATGGGCACAGGTGGTCGCGTTTGATGGGCACAATGGATGCATTTGATGGGCACAAAGGCTGCATTTGGGCACAAGTGGCTGCATTTGATGGGCACATGTGGCTGCATTTGATGGGCAAGTAGCTGTGTTTAATGGGCACAATGGATGTGTTTGATGGGCACAATGGCTGCGTTTGATGGGCACAATGGCTGCGTTTGATGGGCACAATGGCTGCATATGATGGGCACAAGCGGCTGTGATTAGTGGGGGAGGGGTTTCAGTATTTTTCAGTTTGTTTGCGCCATCCCCAAAAAATTTGGAGCACCAGCCGCCACTGGTGCCACACATGTTTGGTATCGTCGGGAACGTTGGAGTAAGAGCAATTTTAGAGCCATAATTTTGTAACATGCTGGAAAGAGCTTTTTATTTTTTGTATATTTTTTTTTTATCAAACTGTTCAGCTAAGAAGACATTTGTTGCACCTGTTATATTGTGTTAATTTATGACATCTTTACTTTTGGAAATGTACCATTGTTGCACTTTTAATGTAAGTTTATTTTTCTTTATATTCTATAATAAACATTTATTTTGAACATAGTGCAGAGAAATACTGTAACAAATGCATGTAGTGTGGGCAGTGCAATATGTAGGTGGGGATTTGTGTGGGTGTGTCTTGAGTGTGGGCGGGAACACATCGGCGGGGACAGGGGGCCCCAGTATCTCCTATTGCCCGGGGGCCCCATGAGTTGTCAGTTCGCCCATGCCCTAGCCTTCTCCAAGCTTGCTCAATGAGCTTAGAACCAATAAAGATATACCATACCTCCCAACATTTTGAGATGGGAATGAGAGACACCTACTAGCAAATGTATATAGGCATATGATACGCCCCCTTAAAGGAGAATTAACAAAAAAAAAAGGTTAATTAAATCCAAAAGGGCTTTTTTTTACCTCTATTATTCATTTACATTGGCTTTTAAAATTTATAAATGCAGCAATTTAGAATTTGATGAAAGGTTTAGCACTGGGAAACACTTTTTGAAAGATAAAAAGTGCATTTTATATACAACTATATAGATCAGACCAAAATGAGGGACAAATGAGGAGGAATGAGGGACAGAGGGACATTGCTCCAAATCAGGGACAGTCCCTCAAAATAAGTGACAGTTGGGAGCTATGATATACTCCCTACCTGCTTATTTTTGGCCCCTTTTCTTGGCTTACCTACCAGACCACCAAAAGCCACACCTCAGGTCTCAGATCCACATCTGTCTTGGTCTCAGGGCCACGACCATAAATTTAGAAGGCCAGTATGGTGGCCTGAATTTATGGGAAGAGCCCGGTGGGTATTTAAGCTGGCGGCCCGCCCTTGCTCTCTGTCCACTTCAGTACGCGATACCCTCCCTCCCATTGCCCTTTTTACAGCATTTCTCAGCACATTCTCCTCCACAATTATCCATTACTTAGCTTACCTACAAGATGACCAAAAGCCACACCTCAGGTCTATTTATGTTGTAAGTCTTGTTGCGTGTTTATGTGATCCACATTTGTCTCGGTCTAAGGGCCACGACCATAAATATATATATATAGATTTTTTTTTCTCACAGAGGTGTTCCAGCAGAAAAATGTTGTGTGTAACCTTATTTCGCAAAGGTTTTAAAGGGGTTAACCAGAGGGGGGCAGCAGTGTGATGACTAAATACAAGGGTTTTAATAGGAGGAATGTCTGTAGTTGCAGGGTGTGAACAAGTCATGGGAGGAGATCTGAATGTACTTAGCACTAACAATCCAGAACTCATCTCTTTTGCTGGGACAAGAGCTGCTGGGGGTATTTGATAGAGCACTCCAACCCCAGTCATCAGGGATCTTGGCACAGCTGGGGACAATGATGACTGTCACATTCAAAGGACTTCTGTTTTTCTTTCTGTTCACTACTGCAAGTTGTGGTAAGTTAGATGTAAAGTTGTTAGCACTGTTCTATGAATGTATGAACTTTTCTGCAGTGTGTGTAGGGACATATCTTGTACAATGCAAGTGTCAATCAGCGAGAGGGTTTGATGTCATGCTGCAGCAATGCTGAATTTATGTGTCTAACATTCTTATGTCCATGAAATTGGTGTATAGACAAGTTTTTCATGGGGAATTCTAAGAAACGTAAAAGTCCCCCCTGGCATTGAGGCTGCGCTCGCACTGCAAGGGTTAGCTGCTCATTTATGTCTAGGGGACCAGGTAAAACAGTTTTACTTATCTAATCCTCCGCTCCCGCAGGATCCTCCATGCTACCAGAGCAGTCCCTGCAGCTTCTTTTCCCCTGCACTTCAGTAGCTGAATGTCCCTGACATTGTCAAGACCAATGTGGGGACCATAGCCCTGCACTGGATGTGAGGACGCTGAGGGACAGTCCACTGCTGGAGCGTAGGGGAGCGATGTTTGCAGGGGTAGTGAAGGATCAGGTAAGTAAAAGTGTTTTTATTAGAAGAAAAATTGGAAAGGGGGTTTTTAGCGGCAATTATGATGTATTCATACAAGAAATATAGTAAAAATATAATAAAATCTATATTTCTTTAAATTTTTTGCTACTGGTTCAGGATGTGAGCTACTTAGAGCTGGCCATACGAATAATGATTTAGAGAGAGAGAAATCCATAGATTCCCTCATTTACACCAAACAGCAGACCACTGCCTACTATTGTATTCTAACAGCCGCTGATCCTGTACGAATACCCGAACAAGTACTGCAGCCGATTGGCTGCTGTCACTGTTTGGCTGACTTTTTTTTCTGCCCAGCTCCGTATTTTCTAAATCCAAGTTTGTCGACCCAAGTGGTCTCTGGCTTGAAAAAAACTCAAGCCGTGCATGGCCAGATTTAGTAAGCATTTTGCTTCTTTTTTTTTTACCTTCTTAGATAAGCCTGTTATGTACTATTCATATATTGTTTCTACTTTGATGGGGTTTTTGATGGACTCTCTAACGTCTCAGCTGTGTACATTCTGAACAGTATGCATAGTTGTTTGGCAATGGGCCACGTCTGTCTATGACTTGGGTTTAGTTCAGGGAACAGTTTAGTGTTAGGCGAGGATGTTTAGGAAAATAGAGTGCAATC
Source organism: Lithobates clamitans (assembly GCA_037952925.1). Taxonomy (NCBI): domain Eukaryota; kingdom Metazoa; phylum Chordata; class Amphibia; order Anura; family Ranidae; genus Lithobates; species Lithobates clamitans. The sequence continues at coordinate 4,127,957 of JBBGZY010000649.1, forward strand.
ATGCCTATTGACATGTTACATTTGTTTTCCCTTAAATGGTCATTTAAACATCTGAGATCAAGGAGCAGAAGGGCAGAAAACAACAACAAAAAAAAAAAAGCTGAAACGTAGCTCCAGCTAAAAATAGAGCAGGGAAGGGTTAGAACCTCTGTAATGTTCCTATGGCTGTCCCCACAGAGGACATGTTACTATATTTTCTGCCCCAGGGACACAACAGGAAGCGATGTCTCCAAAGTGAAGGGAAATCCCATCTTTGGCAGTAGCAGTCAGAATTTTATGCCCCATACACACGGTCGGACATTGATCGGACATTCCGACAACAAAATCCTAGGATTTTTTCCGACGGATGTTGGCTCAAACTTGTCTTGCATACACATGGTCACACAAAGTTGTCGGAAAATCCGATCATTCTGAACGCGGTGACGTAAAACACGTACGTCGGGACTATAAACGGGGCAGTGGCCAATAGCTTTTATCTCTTTATTTATTCTGAGCATGCGTGGCTCTTTGTCCGTCGGATTTGTGTACACACGATCGGAATTTCCGACAACGGATTTTGAAAATTTTATAGCCTGCTCTCAAACTTTGTGAAAGTTTTCCGTCGGAAAATCCGTCCGTGTGTACGGGGCATAAGTGTTCTCATTTTGGAGTTTTCCTCTGCTACAGTTTTGAACACATTTTAGATTCCCATTAACTTTCTGTCCTGCTAATTATAGAAAGTGAGAGTGAATCTCCCTAATGAGATCCCAAACAGCAATAAAAACCTGACAGAGGTCCTGACTCCTCCAGCATAGCTCCCAACTGTCCCTGATTTCGAGGGACTGTCCCTGATTTGGAGCAATGTCCCTCTGTCCCTCATTCCTCCTCGTTTGTCCCTCATTTTGGTCTGATCTATATAGATGTATATAAAATGCACTTTTTATCTATCAAAAAGTGTTTCCCAGTGCTAAACCTTTCATCTGATTTCTAAATTTCTGCATTTGTAAATTCCAAAAGCCAATATAAAGGAATAGTAGTGGTAAAAAAAAAAAGCACTTGTGGGTTTAACCAATCTTATTTTTTTTGTACAATTCTCCTTTAAGAGGGCGTGGCAAGGGGTGTGTCCTATGCCTGCATACTTTTGCTGATAGGTGTCCCTCATTCCCATCTCAAAAAGTTGGGAGGTATGTTTATATAGTTGTATATAAAATGCACTTTTTATCTATCAAAAAGTGTTTCCCAGTGCAAAACCTTTCATCCAATTTCTAAATTTCTGCATTTGTAAATTTCAGAAGCCAGTATAAAGAAATAGTAGTGGTTAAAAAAAGGCACTTGTGGGTTTAACTAATCATTTTCTCCTTTTGGACCCCGTTCACATTTGAGCGTTTTGTTTTTTAGCTTGAAGCTGGACGCTGAGAAATGCTCAACAAACGAAATCCCATTCATTTCTATGGCCCCCTTTATAATTTGAGCGTTTTGTCCCCTGTAGCAAAAAGGCCTGTCGTCCAAAAAAAGTACATGAGCTACTTTTCAGGCAGATTTCAGCGTTTTTGTCCCCATAAACTTGAATAGCAATACCTTGAAAAACGGGACATGAGTATTTTTTTCATGCGTTTTGTTGCGCTATTTTCTGCTCAAACAGCAGCTCTCTCCCCCTTTTTCAGCAGCACTCCACACCTTTTAGTTGAAAAACGCCTGAAAAAAACACCTTTAATATTTGCAAATTTGCTCAAAAAAACGCCTGAAAAAAAAAAAGCTACACACCTGAGCGTAGCAATTTTCTAGAGTTTTTCAGATGTTTTTTAAGCGTTTTTGCACCTTTTTACAAGCATTTTTAGAAGCGTATTACAAGCATTTTACAGCTCCAGGCATGTTTGTTTATCCAAGAGAAAGCACTAGGGGGAGGAGAGGGAGAGGAAATTAGGGGTGGAGAGCTGCGGTTATTTTTGCTCAAAAAACACTCAAGTCAGGTGTTTCTATTGAAGTCTATGGGGCCAAAAACGCTTGTAATTGCTGCCAAAAAGACAGGCGTTTTGCTTTAGGTGACAGAACACTCAGATGTGAACAGGGGCCATTGATATGAATGGAATTTGGCTTGTTAAGCGTTTCAGAGCTACATGCTTCAAGCAACAACAAAAAAAATCGCTCAGGTGTGAACAGGGCCTGAAAAAGAGCCTGAAAATGCTCAGCTAAGTGCTAAATTAGCCTAAAGGGAGCGTGTCCTATGCCTACATCATTTTGCTAGTAGGTGTCCCTTGTTCCCATCTCAAAACGTTGGGAGGTATGCTCTTCAGTCCAACCCCAACTACATTTATATATTGGGTAGAGTTCCAATTTTCATGTAAGCAAAGCTACAAGACAAAAAAACAAAAAAAGTAAAAAAAACAAACAAGTACTACATGTAAATATGAATAAATGGAAACGCGTGAGATGGTGATTTCTAAGCATCTAAGAATAAGGCCCCTTTTACCTGGCGCAGAGTGCACTCACATCAGCAGGGGATCTGTGAGTAGATCCCTACAAATAGATGTCAGTTTGTTAACATTCATGCCCGTTGAGTTTCTTTCTGGTGGACCTATGTCAGCTCTATGGGCGGCTGGGTGTAAATGGACTCCGCTGTCTGTTTACATTAAGCTGCCTCTGATCTGGACCAAAAAAATGAAAAAGGTTGGTGTCCTATTCTGTGTTTTTATTTTCAGACTGGAGAGGACCCAGAGGTAGGTGGGTGTAAACCAGGGGTCTCAAACTGATGGCCCTTTAGCTGTTTCGAAACTACAAGTCCCATGAGGCATTGCAAGTCTGACAGTTATAAGCATGACTCCCACAGGCAGAGGCATGATGGGACTTGTAGTTTTGCAACAGCTGGAGGGCCGCCAATTTGAGACCCCTGGTGTAAACAAACAAAACTTCTGATTGGGTCAGCCTGAAAAGTGGACCTGATCGGAATGGCCGTCTGAAAGGGGCCTAAGAGGTGCCATGATGATATATGCAGGTGTGGTGTTTATGTAAAGGTACATAGGGTTTTTAGGCTTCTTGCATATAGGTCCAACTACGATTTGCCTCAGGAGACACTTGTGAAAAGTAGCAAGATGAATGGCCCATTCAAAGCATTGGGAGGCTGACAGTGCTTGTGGCCATTTTCATGTAATCGAGTATGCAGTGATTACCTGCAGATGACACAAGGGGGTTTATTTACTAAAGCTAGAGATGGAAAAATGAATCAGATTTCTGCATAGAAACCAATCAGCTTCCGGGTTTTGTTGCCAAAGCTTAATTAAACAAGCTGAGGTTAGAAGCTGATTGGTTTATATGCACATACCTCCCAACTTTTTGAGATGGGAATGAGGGACACCTATCAGCAAAAGTATGCAGGCAAAGGACACACCCCTTGGCACGCCCCCTTAAAGGAAAATTGTACAAAAAACAAGATTGATTAAACCCACAAGTGCTTTTTTTTACCACTACTATTTAAAAATCAGATGATAGGTTTAGCACTGGAAAACACTTTTTGATAGATAGATAAAAAGTGTTTTTTTTTATACGACTATATGGATCAGACCAAAATGAGGGACAAATGAGGAGGAAAGAGGGACAGAGGGACATTGTTCCAAATCAGGGACAGTCTCTCGAAATCAGGGACAGTTGGGAGCTATGTATGCAGAGTTGTGACTAATTTTGCCCTCGCTAGCTTTGCCCTCTCAAGCCCTAGCTTGCTTTGAATGGGGCTTCCCAACTGCAGCTGTTTGCAGAAATTGTAGTCGGCCCCATACACATGTAAAAAGGAAAACAATGTGCAGTAATCCACAGCAAAATGAAATGACTCCCGTCTACTGAACTTTATTAGTGCTCTTTGCACTTCTCCACCAAATTAACTTTCTTGGGGTAAAGGTGTTAAAAGAAACACTTCATTTTGCTTGTTGTGTTCTGCTTTAGGGTCCTCTCACCAATCCTTTTAATGGATTCAAAACCTACAGTTGCCTATACACACCCCTTGGAATTCATAAAAGTTTCACCATCTACAATAAGAGGTTCTAACATAGGAACAGCCTTAGAGAAGATTAGCGGCAGTGTTTACAATACGGGTGGTGAGAGGGTCATGCCGCGTACACACGAGCGGACTTTACAGCAGACTTTGCACGGCGGACTTTTCGACGGACTTTACGACGGACTTTCTGAATGAACGGACTTGCCTACACACGATCAACCAAAGTCCGTCGAATTCGTACGTGATGAAGTACGACCGGACTAAAACAAGGAAGTTCATAGCCAGTAGCCAATAGCTGCCCTAACGTGGCTTTTTGTCCGTCGAACTAGCATACAGACGAGCGGACTTTTCGACCAGACTCGATTTCGACGGATTTATTTAAAACATGTTTCAAATCTAAGTCCGTCCAACTTTTGAGAAAACCGCTGGAGCCCACACACGATCGAATTGTCTGACGAAATCCAGTCCGCCAGGCAAAGTCTGCTGTAAAGTCCGCTAGTGTGTACGCGGCATAAGACTTCATCCACAGTAATGTCCCGTACACACGATAGGATTTTCTGATGGAAAATGTGTGATAGGACCTTGATGGCGGAAATTCCGACCGTGTGTGGGCTCCATCACACATTTTCCATAGGAATTTCCGACACACAAAGTTTGAGAGCTTGCAATAAAATTCTCCGACAACAAAATCCGTTGTCGGAAATTCCGATCGTGTGTACACAAATCTGACGCACAAAGTGCCACGCATGCTCAGAATAAATTAAGAGATGAAAGCTATTGGCTACTGCCCCGTTTATAGTCCCAACGTACGTGTTTTACGTCACCGCGTTCAGGACGATCGGATTTTCCGACAACTTTGTGTGACCGTGTGTATGCAAGACAAGTTTGAGCCAACATCCGTCACAAAAAAATCCATGGATTTTGTTGTCGGAATGTCCGATCAATGTCCGACCGTGTGTACGGGGCATTATGGTTATAAAGTCTAACCCTCCCACCACCAATATTATTAACCCCAATCTTCTCTGAGGCTATTTTGCTAGGATTTTGTATGGTAGCTGCTGAAGGTTTTATACCAGTTCCTCCTGTCCGGTGTCTGGTCTTAAAGCTATAGTACAGTCTGCCCCATTTTCTTCTTCTTTACTTCCCACAACAGTCTGATGGGCCAGTGTACTACTAAGTTTAGAGAGTTTCAATGTTGCTTTCTATGCCCTAGAATTCATAAAGAGTGCTGTAGACATACCTCCCAATCTTTTGAGATGGGAATGAGGGACACCTATCAGTAAAAGTATGCAGGCATAGGACACACCCCCTGGCACGCCCCCTTAAAGGAGAATTGTACAAAAAAAAAATTGGTTAAACCCACAAGTGCTTTTTGACCACTACTATTCCTTTATATTGACTTTTGAAATTTACAAATGCAGCAATTTAGAAACTGGATGAAAGGTTTAGCGCTGGAAAACTCTTTTTGATAGATAAAAAGTGCATTTTATATACATCTATATAGATCAGACCAAAATGAGGGACAAATGAGGTGGAATGAGGGACAGAGGGACATTGCTCCAAATCAGGGACAGTCCCTCAAAATCAGGGACAGTTGGGAGCTATGTGTAGATACTTGCGGTAGTGCGACAAATCTTGAATCCTGCAATGGAATCATGTACGTGTTGGTGGAGTGCAAATAAATCTGTCACAACTTTGACAGAACTACCACAAGCATCTCTCATGACAAGCGGTGGAGTTTATAGGCAGAGAAGCGATTTGGAGAAGTTGGGAGAGTAATGGAAAGATATCAAATATCTTTTCCAGAGGAACTTAGCCTAGGTTCACACTTGTACGGGTCAGGAATACTCGCAAGATTGCACACGTTCCCGACCCTCAGGCAAAACGTGCTGCCCTTTAGTACAAGAGTGAGGGTGCCATTAATTCCGAATGGCACCAACCACAACGTAAAACGCAGCACATTTGCGGGAGCATCAAATTGCATGGTGCAGCAGCACCATATTCTTTGGTGCGGCGCGATTTGAATCAAAAACAGATAGGGACTTTATTCTTTGCATTTTTGTAGGGGGTAGAGAAGCCCACTGAAATTCAGGTAGTTCTGATTTGTGATATTATTGTTGTGACAAATTCATAAAGAAATACCGCTATATTGGTGATAAGGAAAGTGGAGGTAAATAATACCACGTTGGAGTAAAATTAATGATTGTGCTGCATGTGTAATTATTTGGGCTGATTTACTAAAGAGTTAGCGAATCTTCAAAAAATAAAGTGTCTGAATATTCAATTTTGCTTATCAGCTCATGTGAAAAGCCAATTACTGTTCACTTTGAGTACCCTATCATGTGCAAAGCAAAAGAGTAAACAAAAATGAGCTTTTTACATGATTGGATGAATAAAGTGAATAGTCACACCATAACTTGTGTGAAGATTCCCAACTCCTTTTAATAAGTCAACCTCAGTGTGTTTGGCACATTTCCTGTTGGATTGGAAAATGTACAGTTGTCTATACATAGGAATGATGGGACAGTGGCTTTGGCTCTGCCAGGTCACATTTGTAATAGATATGGACGTTTCTGAGACACGTTATCACATACGTATTTGGCACATTTCAGACTGATTTAAAGGACCCTTATGGGAAGAAGGTTGTAGAAGCTCCTGGCAGCACACCACTTATTTAATTCTGAGCAGATGTCTCGCCACTCGTTCTTGGTGACTCATCTGCCTCTGTATGGCCACCCATGGGGTGATTTTACATTATACTTCTTCTGGCATGTATTTTTAAATTAAGAATACTCTTGTAAAAAAATCTAAATTTCTGCATTTGCTCAATGCAGAAGTCAGTAGAAAAAGTTTTGACTTTATACTGATTGGGAGGAAACATCAAAGATATTTCAAAGATGTCGGAAATTCTCTGTGCCAGCTAGTTTTGATTGTTCCCTTTTCTATGGAGACTGTGACAAGTCCACGTGGAGTTAGTCATTCAAGGACACTCACGTGTCTCATAATGTACCTTTATTGGTGTGATGTCTGTTAGGTTAGAGTGACCCTAACACCCCAAGGTAACTTTTACAGAATAGAAGCCTGAAAATACTTACCTAGCTGGTAGCTGGTGTATTGAAAAGTCCCAGTGTCTCCACTCTCCAACTGCTGCAAGTATTTGACCATCGAATGAGGGAAATTCTTGCTCCCACCAGCTGCTGTGGTTCCTTCCACCAGCCTGTATGTCACTACAGGACGTATGAGTCAGCAGAAGGGACCACAGCGAAGGCTGGTAGACAAAGGAAGTCAAGCCCTTGGCCACAAGGTGTAACTAGATTAAGAGAATATTCAGGCTAAATCGTGCATTGCACTACGTTGGAGAGACTCACGGCCTCCCTCGGTCTGACTTTGGCTTTCGAAAGTTGAGGAGGTGAACAAGATGGAAAACCTGATTCTTTCTGGCCAAAATAGGCATGAGGCTTACTCCAAAACCTGGGTTCTCTGGAACATATTCACATTCTCAGAGGAAGGGAAAGCCCTCTTTGCATCTTGAGTGCATTAAGACACTGTATACTAATGCCTTTGGTGCCCTTCACCCCCCTGCTGGCAACCCCACTTTTCTTACCCCCCCCCCCCCCCCCCAACTGTCCCTCTCTCACTTCTTCCTTTTGCTAGTTCTTATCTTATACTTTTCCCTGATTTAATGTGTAAAGTATTTTATCATGAGCATTCATGGGGGCAACAAAAACCTGAATGAAGAGAGACGATCCCTAATATTCCAATTTAGGCCCTATTGAGTTTCTTGCTGATGGGTGCTGCGGAAGGTCACCCCGTCACTTCATGTTAACTATAACTGGTATTGTATCTTCTGTTGTTCTGGACCTCTCTGGGGTCACTTCATGCTTGTATTCTTCTAATGTGTTTTGCTGCTCTGTGTATGTTGGATAATTTAAACAAAAAATTTGAAATGTGAAAGAGAATATTCAGGCTTAGAAAGGTACAGGGTGTCTGTTTTCAGGGCTTTCAATTTAGCCTACTTCAACCAGGGTGCCTTCAGATTTCTTTAGGGGTGCCTTGGCAAAATCCCTAAAAGTTGTCCAAAATAGTATACAAGCCAGCAGGTGGATGAAGCCTGCCTTTTAGTTACAGAAAGTCATAGGCTTTCATTATGCATCATTACAACCTTCAAGCTGCCAGCATTCTAACAGCTAATGATGTCATTGGTTGATAAGGAGGTCAACGGGCACCTGCACAGCATCCTTGTTTGTTCCTCCCCTGCACATTAGCCTATTGAGGCAGAGAAACTGACAGAGAAAATAAACATTGGAATACTAGTCAATACCAGTGTGCAAAGGCATGTTTGCTTGAGCAAAGTCTCCAAACTGCGGCCTGTTGGCCGGATGTGGCCCTTTGCTTGCCTTTATGCCCTAAGGGCATTAATCCTTCCACCGATACAAGGCACTAGTCCTTCCACTGACACCAAAGATGAGACACCATTCCTCTATCTGACACCAATGATGTAATTTTTTTATTTCCACTGACTGCCAAGCCTATGACATTGTTTACTTCCACCAATGCCATGGCATTTTATACTCCCGCTGGCCATAGTTCTGCCCCTCCTAATATTTGATGGGCAGTGAACTGGCCCTTTGTTTCAAAATTTGGGGACCCCTGCTGTAAAAGAATAAATCATCTCTAGTGTGGGGTGACCTACATGTGTGGATGTTGTTGCATTATGTAAAACCAATAGTTTAGTTTTTTACATTTTACAATGGGGTGCTTCGAGAATTTTAAAGGGTGCCTTGACTGGAAAAAGCTTGAGAAACATTGTTTTCATTGTTTAAAATATCCAACAGGCTCACTTTTATTAATTTAGTTATAATGATAAATATTGAGTGAACTGCCTTTTTCACTACACTGTTACTGATTGACTTAATCTGATTTATAGCCCATTCTGAAAATTCTTCATGTTCAATGTCATCAGTAAGAATGGTTCACCTGGGTCTGTACGTGGCATTCATTTAGACCAATATAGCTGCATAACCTTCCTGGCTCTCTGGCTGCCATTAATAAGTTAGTTGAGTCAATCAGAAGATAAGTTTGCTTTAATTTACCTGTTCTTTGATGCTTTCATGATATACGATAAAAGTATTGAGGTGAATCACATTACTAACTGCAGAAATCAGATCCATTACATTTTTAAAGAGTTACCCCAACATTTTGTATTCCTGATATGTGCTTGTTGTACCATGTACATGTGTTAAAAGTATCCTATTTGTATTATTTCCTTTGGGTGAAATATCTGCTGATTCTGTCAGTCCCCCCCCCCTGCTCTCCTATTTTAAACTGACCACTCTAGGCAAAGCAGCACATCCTTCCCAGCATGGTCAGTTCTCCCTGCCTCTCCTCCAATGACCAGACTTGTGTTGACACCCCCCCCTGCACAGCTAATCGCTTAGAAGATCAATATACTATTGCTTCTTCACCCCTACTTCTCCAAGCCCTTTATGCAGCTGGGAACAGAAATAATTTGATCACTTATAAAAAAAAGAAGCAAAGGTATTTATAGTGTGTGTGTGTGTGTGTGTGTGTGTGTGTGTGTGTGTGTGTGTGTGTGTGTGTGTATATATGCAAAATGGTTTGCCTTTCATTTCTATTTTAAACTTAATAGGTTGTTTTACATTTACAAGGTGAGGGTTCACATACTTGAAAAAGTGAAATATCTAATTGCCACAAAATCCATACTGTTAATAAAATGCCTTTACATCTCATTCTGCCGCAATAAATTTTCTAAATTTGCTACAAAGTGTCTAATTTTTCTTCCTTCACCATGGCAACAGTATTCAGTTCGTAGACAGGATTTCCCAGAATCTTCACTGGTGTAAATTAAGCTTGTTTCCTTAAAAGGAAACTATAATTGTTTGGGTCAATATTTATATATTTATATATAAATATTGGATATATAAACTCTTCACACCCCTGTTAAAATGTCAGGTTTCTGTAATGTAAAAAATGAGACCAATATAAATAATTTCAGAACTTTTTCTACCTTTAATGTGACCTATAAACTGTACAACTCGGTTGAAAAGCAAACTAAAATCTTTTAGGGGGGAAGTAAAAATAAAAAACTAAAATAAAGTGATTGCATAAGTGTGCACACCCTCTTATAACTGGGGATGTAACTGTGTTCAGAATTGAGCAATCACATTCAAACAAATGTTAAATAGGAGTCAGTACACACCTGCCATCATTTAAAGTGCCTCTGATTAACTCCAAATAAAGTTCAGCTGTTCTAGTAGGTCTTTCCTGGCATTTTCTAAGTAGCATCCTACAGAAAAAGCCATGGTCCGCAGAGAGCTTCCAAAGCATCAGAGGGATCTCATTGTTAAAAGGAATCAGTCAGGAGAAGAGTACAAAAGCATTTCCAAGGCATTAGATATACCATAGAACACAGTGAAGACAGTCATCATCAAGTGGAGAAAATATGGCAGAACAGTGACATTACCAAGAACTGGACGTCCCTCCAAAATTGATGAGAAGACGAGAAGAAAACTGGTCAGAGAGGCTGCCAAGAGGCCTACATCAACATTAAAGGAGCTGTAGGAATATCTGGCAAGTATTGGCTGTGTGGTACATGTGACAACAGTGTCCCATATTCTTCATATGTCTGGGCTATGAGGTAGAGTGGCAAGACGGAAACATTTTCTTATATAGAAAAACATCTAAGCCCGGCTAAATTTTGCAAAAACACATCTGAAGTCTCTCAAAAGCATGTGGGAAAATGTGTTAGGCCACTTTCACACTGAGGCGCTTTACAGTTGTTTTAGCACTAAAAATAGCGCCTGCAAAGCGTCTCTCCTGTCACTCCAGTGTGAAAGCCGAGTGCTTTCACACTGTAAAGGTGCGCTTGTGGGACGTTAAAACGCTCCTAAAATGCCCTGTCCATTGAAATCAATAGGCAGCGCTGCTGAAGCGCCTACAAACCGCTTCGGCAGCGTCGTTTTGAGGGCGCTATTAACCCTTTCCTCGGCCGCTAGTGGGGGTTAAAAGCACCCTGCTAGCGGGCGAAAAGCACCTCTAAAACAAGGGTAAAGCGCCATTAAAACTAGCGGCACTTTACCGCCGACACTCTCCCCGCCCCAGTGTGAAAGTGTCCTTATGGTCTGATGAAACCACTGCACATCACTAAAAGACTACCATACCCACAGTGAAGCATGGTGGTGGCAGCATCATGCTTTGGGGCTGTTTTTCTTCAGCTGGAACAGGGGCCTTAGTCAAGGTAGAGGGAATTATGAACAGTTCCAAATACCAGTCAATATTGGCGCAAAACCTTCAGGCTTCTGCTAGAAAGCTGAACATGAAGAGGAACTTCATCTTTCAGCATGACAACGACCCAAAGCATACATCCAAATCAACAAAGGAATGGCTTCTCCAGAAGACGTTTTGGAATGGCCCTGCCAGAACCCAGACCTGAATCTGATTGAAAATCTGGGGGGGTGATCTGAAGAGGGCTGTGCACAGGAGATGTCCTTGCAATCTGACAGATTTGGAGTGTTTTTGCAAAGAAGAGCGGGCAAATATTGCCAAGTCAAGATGTGCCATGCTGATAGACTCATGCCCTAAAAGGAAACAAGGTGGTGTAATAAAATCAAAAGGTGCTTCAGCAAAGTGTAAGGGTGTGCACATTTATGCAACCATATTATTTTCCTTTTTTATTTCTACTTCCCTCCACCTAAAAGATTTCAGTTTGTTGCTCAATTGAGTTGTACAGTTTATAGGTCACATTAAAGGTGGAAAAAGTTCTGAAATGATTTATCTTTGTCTCATTTTTTTACATCACAGAAACCTGACATTTTAACAGGGGTGTGTAGACTTTTTACCCACTATGTGTGTGTGTGTATATATATATATATATATATATATATATATATATATATATATATATATATATGACACACACATACACACACTTGCTCAATTATTGTTTTACTAGTAAGCAGGTAACACATGACAAAGGATTCCCAGAGCACTGTGGGTCCTCTAAAGAGAAAGCATAATAGCTTATGCTTGCCCTTTGACTCACTCAGTGTGAAAATGTAGACTAAACTATGCAATAAGGAAAAATGGTACTCTGACTCATTTACTGGTGTGTGTACATTTCATAACAGATCTGGTAATTGGAAGTGAAGAGTGGAAGCTGTGCCCATAAAACGCCGGCAGATGGCAAAGGACTAGTCACCAGCATTGCCTGTGGTCTTCCTGCATCTGATCTTTCCCCAATAAAGACTTACAATGCCTAGTTCTACACTGTGTCTTTGTGTTGGGGCGGCCATCTTGGTAGAGGCAGGATTTTGCTTCTCCATGTCAGAGCCGCCAGTAAGAAGAACAGCGAGCAGCACTGTGATGACATCACCAAATCTGACTCCAAATCTCATGACACTAGCAGTGCCTTATTCATGTTCAGTTCCTCTTCATGGAGAAACTACAAAACGTGAAGATTAGCCTAAAGCTCCACCTGCTGACTATAAAATACCCATAATTAAAGAGGAACTGCAGTTTTCTCATAATTTGTGATAAAAACATCTTTGCCATTCTGAAGCTTCCCTGCAACCACTTTGCATATTATTTTATATATACTGTGATTCTGTACTTGCCAAATATGCTGCAGAAATCTCCCTCCACTGAGTCTGGCTGCAACCACTTTAACTGTGGGCAGCTGAAGCTGCTGCCTGTTCACTTCCTGGATTTACACAGACACACCTGCTGGATTTACACCTCCAGCCCTGCAGCTCTCATTGGCCCTCTTATGACTCATCCCCCCCTCCCTCTTCCTGGCAAACTCTCAGGAGAGTTAGAGAGAGAGCTGTGCATGATGTCATAAGCCTAGGCTTTTTACCAGACAAGAAAGAGGAAGTGGGCTGTATATGGTATTTACTGGCAGAAAAAAAAAAGTTTTACTATCCAAAGTTAAAACAAGGGCAGAAGATTTAATAGATGGAAAGTTGAAAAAATGACTGAAGTTACGCTTTAATATTTGAAAAAAAGAAAAATATTTTTACAGTTGCCCCTGTTTTTACGGCCCAGGGGCTGCCGGTGTGAACTTACAGCAATTGCAGTGAAATGATCTGGCTTAGTATCTACACAATAGAAAACAGGTAACAATCTGCAATGACGTTTACTAAAGTATCAAATATATAATTCAATAGTATAACTGATCTTCAGCGGTTTAATTTTTTTCCTAACAAAACTAAATTCTCTGCTTAGGTTCACACTGACTGCGGGAATGAAATTGTGTGAGTTCAGCTGAACTTGGAGGCGACTTCAGGCGCGATAACAGAGATATCTATGCGGGTTTCTGCACAGATGTCAATGGAAATCGCACCTCGAAAATCCCCAAAAGTAGTACAGAAACTACTTTTGGGAACCGGTGCGACGCAGCGTTGCACCGATTCGGACAGTGCCATTGCCGGCAATTACCGCCGATTTGGCCTGCGATTTGACATGTCAAACGGCCTGCCAAATCGCATCAATGTGAACCAGGGCTCAATCTTGTAATTATGTACTGTATAGGACTGACAGTTCTGTTCCTAACATTAAAGTATCTGTGTGTTTCAGGCTCTATCTGTTCTACCAGAGGAGTCAACTCCTGCCAGCAATGCCTCGCTGTCAGTCCGTCGTGTGCCTGGTGCTCTCAAAAGGTAAGGACATTCGTCATCTCTCATCACTTATAAGAAAATAGAGCTTCACGCATACACAGATTATTTTTGCTACATATTGTGGATGGCAAAAAAAGTGTGATTTGATGGATTCAGAGTATACAGAACTGCTGCAAGTGATCTATTTCTGTGAACCCAGGGCTGCACTACAATACTGTGGTGGGGCTATGCAGGGTAAGCAGAAGCTGGAGGAAAAAAAGGACATTATGTATTATTTGGGTTTAGTTTTTTCTTTCATATTTGCCTTTACTGGCCAACTGTAGACAGTTGCGGATAAATCTAGGAAGAGGAATGAAGGGGTTAGGGGGGCCAGATTGCAATGAGTCACTTAACCCTCCAAATCTCACGTTGGCCATGCATTGGTCAGGTTTTTCGTTCAACCAACAGGTTGGATGAAAAAAAACTGGACCCAACTCCCCCATCCACACATTTGATGTCCTTCCGTCAGAATACACAGATCAGCGCGGCAGCCTGAAGCCTGCCGCGTTGATCGAGCCAAGATATATCAACAGGGCATTTGACCAGAAGTCAATTGGTAGATCGACTTCTGTTCAACTACAGTGGCTACGAATGGGTCCCATGTATGGCCAGCTTACTGGGCGTTTAGATGGGTGCATGAGACGCCAGCATTTAGGTGCAGTTGCACCATCCAGCCCTGCTGCCAGCAGTCTGTTCAACTCTATGAGAGCCTGAAAGCTGTTGCAGGGGGATAGGGCTAGGTGGTGCACCAAGTGGTACTAATCTTTAGAGCAGTATTTGCCCAGGGACGAATGCCAGGAACATAAGCAGTCTGGCACTTATATTGCTAAACACCTAATGTGCACGAGGTCTAAAGATATTGTGGCACCTTCCTTTTCTGTGCATGCATTTCAGTGGTGCTCTGTCAAGAAAAACTTTCATTTTTTTACTTTAGTTTTTTTTAGATATTTAAGTGAGCGCGGTCAGATTAAAGAGTCCTGGTTGGGCAAAGTGACAATCTTCTCCAAAAGCCCCCCCATGTCCTGGTGACTCATCTCAGCATTTTGGATTTTCCACAATTTTCTGTTCTGGCAATAATCTTTACTAGGACAAAAAGAGAGAGAGAGGGTATCTCCCTAACCGGGGGACACAGAGACCAATAAAAATTTGACAGTGGTTCTGACCCATACCCCTGCCTATCCTCCCCAAACACGCTCACTCTATCCAAAACTAAAATAAATAAATAAATAAATGGTTTGGATACAGGAAGAGTGCGGTGGACTAATGCCTCGTTTCCACTGAGCGGATCGGTTCGGGTCTAGAAGGCCTAGAATGGTCCGGCCTATTCAGGTGAGCGTTTCCACTGCAAGTCGGACTGACAGGGACCATACGTGGGTTTAGAAAAAATGCCGTCATGGCGTCACACGTCCACCAATCAGTGTAATGTATCGTAGCTCCGCCCTAACCGAACCGTTCCATTTTCTATGGCCCCACATCTGAAGCAGGACCCTGAATGGAACGGTTCGGTTGTATGGGCCGCTTTCATAATGGAAACACCCAAAATAGCTTCCCGTACCGAACCGATCCGCTCAGTGGAAATGAGGCATAAGTCATCTGATCTTTTATAATTTGGGAACACCGGAAGTGGTACCTTCACTTCATAGTGTCTATCTCCTTTAGGAACATTAAGAAAACATCTAATGTTCATGTAACATTGAATATAGTTTATTTCCCATGTGTATATAGAAAGTACATATTATGCAGTGCTTTAGGGTACATAAAACAGTCTCCTGACCAGGCTTGCACTCTAATCTCCCCATGGCACACACTATAAGCAATAGGGCAGGAAGTCAGTTAACAAACCACAATGTCTGGATTGTGGGAGATAACTGGAGCACCCAGGGGAAACCCATAAAAAACATACAGACAAGGGACAAACTCCACACAAAGATAGCATCCTTAGATCCAACCCCCCGGCCCCAAACCTCCTCTTTTGCTGTATTCTGCCAGCACTCTCCACTCCTATTCTTCTGTATGTGCCCCCATAGCAAGCTGTCTGCTATAGGGGCACGTATGTGGGTGTGCTCCCAAGTGCAAGTCCATAGAAACACACAGGTCAGGGGTCAGGAGTGCCTAGCACGCAGAGTGCAGGGGTCAGGAGCGCCTAGCAGGCAGAGTGCAGGGGTCAGGAGCGCCTAGCAGGCAGAGTGCAGGGGTCAGGAGCGCCTAGCAGGCAGAGTGCAGGGATCAGGAGCGCCTAGCAGGCAGAGTGAAGGGGTCAGGAGCGCCTAGCAGGCAGAGTGCAGGGGTCAGGAGCACCTAGCAGGCAGAGTGCAGGGGTCAGGAGCGCCTAGCAGGCAGAGTGCAGGGGTCAGGAGCGCCTAGCAGGCAGAGTGCAGGGGTCAGGAGCGCCTAGCAGGCAGAGTGCAGGGGTCAGGAGCGCCTAGCAGGCAGAGTGCAGGGGTCAGGAGCGCCTAGCAGGCAGAGTGCAGGGGTCAGGAGCGCCTACCACGCAGAGTGCAGGGGTCAGGAGCGCATACCACGCAGAGTGCAGGGGTCAGGAGCGCATACTACACAGAGTGCAGGGGTTGGGGTGCATAACATGCAGTGTGCAGGGGTCAGGAGTGCATAACACGCAGTGTGCAGGGGTCGGGAGTACATAACAAGCAGGGGTCAGGAGCACATATCACGCAGAGTGTAGAGGTCAGGAGCCCATACCACGCAGAGTGTAGGGGTCAGGAGCCCATACCACGCAGAGTGTAGGGGTCAGGAGCGCATACCACGCAGAGTGCAGGGGTAAGGAGCACATACCACGCAGAGTGCAGGGGTCAGGAGCGCATACCACGCAGAGTGCAGGGGTTGGGGATGCATAACATGCAGTGTGCAGGGGTCAGGAGCGCATAACACGCAGTGTGCAGGGGTCGGGAGTACATAACACGCCGGGGTCAGGAGCGCATACCACGCAGAGTGCAGGGGTCAGGAGCGCATACCATGCAGAGTGCAGGGGTCAGGAGCGCATACCACGCAGAGTGCAGAGGTCAGGAGCGCATACCACGCAGAGTGTAGGGGTCAGGAGCACATACCACGCAGAGTGCAGGGGTCAGGAGCGCATACCACGCAGAGTGCAGGGGTCAGGGGTGCCTAGCACGCAGAGTGTAGGGGTCAGGAGTGCCTAGCACGCAGAGTGCAGGGGTCAGGGGTGCCTAGCACGCAGAGTGCAGGGGTCAGGGGTGCCTAGCACGCAGAGTGCAGGGGTCAGGAGTGCCTAGCATGCAGGGGTCAGGAGTGCCTAGCATGCAGGGGTCGGGAGTGCCTAGCATGCAGGGGTTGGGGGTGCATAACATGCAGTGTGCAGGGGTCAGGAGTGCATAACACGCAGTGTGCAGGGGTAGGGAGTACATAACACGCAGGAGTCAGAAGCGCATACCACGCAGAGTGCAGGGGTCAGGAGCGCATAACACGCAGTGTGCAGGGGTCGGGAGTACATAACACGCAGGAGTCAGAAGCGCATACCACGCAGAGTGCAGGGGTTAGGAGCACATACCACGCAGAGTGCAGGGGTCAGGAGCGCATACCACGCAGAGTGTAGGGGTCAGGAGTGCCTAGCACGCAGAGTGCAGGGGTCAGGAGCACCTAGCACGCAGAGTGCAGGGGTCAGGAGCGCCTAGCACGCAGAGTGCAGGGGTCAGGGGTGCCTAGCACGCAGAGTGCAGGGGTCAGGAGTGCCTAGCATGCAGGGGTCAGGAGTGCCTAGCATGCAGGGGTTGGGAGTGCCTAGCATGCAGGGGTTGGGAGTGCATAACATGCAGTGTGCAGGGGTCAGGAGTGCATAACACGCAGTGTGCAGGGGTAGGGAGTACATAACACGCAGGAGTCAGAAGCGCATACCACGCAGAGTGCAGGGGTCAGGAGCGCATAACACGCAGTGTGCAGGGGTCGGGAGTACATAACACGCAGGAGTCAGAAGCGCATACCACGCAGAGTGCAGGGGTTAGGAGCACATACCACGCAGAGTGCAGGGGTCAGGAGCGCATACCACGCAGAGTGTAGGGGTCAGGAGTGCCTAGCACGCAGAGTGCAGGGGTCAGGAGCACCTAGCACGCAGAGTGCAGGGGTCAGGAGCGCCTAGCACGCAGAGTGCAGGGGTCAGGGGTGCCTAGCACGCAGAGTGCAGGGGTCAGGAGTGCCTAGCATGCAGGGGTCAGGAGTGCCTAGCATGCAGGGGTTGGGAGTGCCTAGCATGCAGGGGTTGGGGGTGCATAACATGCAGTGTGCAGGGGTCAGGAGTGCATAACACGCAGTGTGCAGGGGTAGGGAGTACATAACACGCAGGAGTCAGAAGCGCATATCACGCAGAGTGCAGGGGTCAGGAGCGCATAACACGCAGTGTGCAGGGGTCGGGAGTACATAACACGCAGGAGTCAGAAGCGCATACCACGCAGAGTGCAGGGGTTAGGAGCACATACCACGCAGAGTGCAGGGGTCAGGAGCGCATACCACGCAGAGTGTAGGGGTCAGGAGTGCCTAGCACGCAGAGTGCAGGGGTCAGGAGCACCTAGCACGCAGAGTGCAGGGGTCAGGAGCGCCTAGCACGCAGAGTGCAGGGGTCAGGAGCGCCTAGCACGCAGAGTGCAGGGGTCAGGAGCGCCTAGCACGCAGAGTGCAGGGGTCAGGAGCGCCTAGCACGCAGAGTGCAGGGGTCAGGAGCGCCTAGCACGCAGAGTGTAGGGGTCAGGAGCGCCTAGCACGCAGAGTGCAGGGGTCAGGAGCGCCTAGCACGCAGAGTGCAGGGGTCAGGAGTGTACATAACACACAGGGTGCAGGGGTCAGGAGTGCATAGCACGCAGAGTGCAGGGGTCAGGAGCACCTAGCACGTAGAGTGCAGGGATCAGGAGCGCCTAGCACACAGAGTGCAGGGGTCAAGAGCGCCTAGCACGCAGAGTGGAGGGGTCAGGAGCGACTAGCATGCAGAGTGCAGGGGTCAGGAGCGACTAGCATGCAGAGTGCAGGGGTCAGGAGTGCCTAGCACGCAGAGTGTAGGGGTCAGGAGCACCTAGCACGCAGAGTGCAGGGGTCAGGAGCGCCTAGCACGCAGAGTGTAGGGGTCAGGAGCGCCTAGCACGCAGAGTGTAGGGGTCAGGAGCACCTAGCACGCAGAGTGTAGGGGTCAGGAGCGCCTAGCACGCAGAGTGTAGGGGTCAGGAGCGCCTAGCACGCAGAGTGTAGGGGTCAGGAGCACCTAGCACGCAGAGTGCAGGGGTCAGGAGCGCCTAGCACGCAGAGTGCAGGGGTCAGGAGTGTACATAACACACAGGGTGCAGGGGTCAGGAGTGCATAGCACGCAGAGTGCAGGGTTCAGGAGTGTGTAATGCACAGAGTGCAGGGGTTAGGGTACATAACACACAGGGTGCAGGGGTCAGGAGTGTGTATTGCGCACAGACCAGCATGCATTATATAGAGTTCAGGTTAAATATCTCCCTCCCCCCAAGCACATATCTCTCTCCCCTCCTCCTCTCCAAGTACATTCATCAGTACATGTCTCTCCCTCCCCCAGAACACAGCTCCCCCCAGTACACTCGCCAGACCTCAGATAACGTGGCAATTCACAGTGTTCAGAGTGAGGTAAAGTCCTCCCCCCGGCTGTGTGACACGTCAGAGCCAAGAAGAAGCCTCCCTACCACGGTATGTGAGGTCTGACAGTCGGGTTGCTGTTTCTCAAGTCTGCTGGTGGCCTCAATGCCAATGACACTGAAGTGGCAGAACTTTGAAATAAAAAAAACAAATAGTAGGCAGTCGCAACATTGGGACCTGGGGCCCACAAGAGAACCGAGGTATGTGCTCTAGGTGCCTGATGATAGCGGTGCCAAGGACTGCAATAAAAACATGCCAGAGGTTCTTACCCTTCCCCAGTCAAACAAAAATAAAAAAAATACATTTTTACTGGATTTTGGGTATAATCCAAATTCTCCTGCTTAGCTATGCAGCCATGAACCTTATTTGCAAGATATATGCTACAGGCTGTTCTTTAGCTGTTTAAAAAGATACAAACATGCTGGGACGTTGGCCCTCAGCAGCTCAAAGCCTGCCCAGCACATCCCGCAACATTTGATCATTTTTTTTTACTTATTCATGAGCATGTCTCCCACACTCCTTCGTGAACACAGAAGAGGTCAGTGGCTCCCGTCAGTCTCCTAAAAAGGCAATGTTTCCCTGGGCTTGTACTCCACGTGGTGTGGTGACTCCCAGACAGATGTAAAATCCTGACTACATGTCCCCACCCTCCATCGCTCCAGGCCAGCTCACATCTGGCAATCCTCTTCTCTTCCGAGTTCCTTCTACCAGAGCTCAATCCTAATTACAATAGGAAATTGAACTAAGAAAGGGTGTATGTTTTAACCAATCTATTTTTTTTTTAACAGACAATCGCTGTGCTGTAAAGAGAATCGATCAAGAATGCCTATTTTTTATTATCTGACTCTCAATTTTTTAATTCTTATACCAATGCAGTAGTCTCTTCTCTCAGAAATACCTATATATCTTGTTATGAAAGAAAATCAGCATGGAGAGAAATACTTTGTCTGCCATTTGCTGGCCCTCTTCTGAAAATGCTAGTTGCCTGGATGCGTCTAGTTTCAGTTTGGGAGTCAGAGACCTGGAAAAAGTATGTAAGTAAGAGTAAAGCCAGGACTCCTGAACTGCATACTGAATGGGTTATGCCGCGTACACACGAGCGGACTTTACGGCAGACTTTGCCCGGCGGACGGTATTCCGTCGGACAATTCGATCGTGTGTGGGCTCCAGCGGACTTTGTTTGCTCAAAAGTTGGACGGACTTAGATTTGAAACATGTTTTAAATCTATCCGTTGAACTCGAGTCCGGTCGAAAAGTCCGCTCGTCTGTATGCTAGTTCGACGGACAAAAAGCCACGCTAGGACAGCTATTGGCTACTGGCTATAAACTTCCTTGTTTTAGTCCGGTCGTACGTCATCACGTTCAAATTTGACGGACTTTGGTGGATCGTGTGGAGGCAAGTCCGTTCATTCGGAAAGTCCGTCATAAAGTCTGTCGAAAAGTCCGCCGGGCAAAGTCTGCCGTAAAGTCCGCTCGTGTGTACGCGGCATTAGGCCCCCTTCACACTCCACGTATCTGGAATCGCAGGCAGAATCAGAAAGATGGGCAACACAAGCAGTGCTGGGACAAGGTCATCTAGAGCCTAGGGCGAACATGCCCAAATTGTGCCCCCTCCAAGATGTAGGAGCATTATGTATCAGCAAAAATCCACGCCCCCCAAAAAAAAAAAAAAAATCAAGCACTAATCTGCATGCTTACCCCCTAAACATAAATCCCCCCTCCTCCCAGTACAAATCTGCCCCCCCCTGCTGAAATCCCCTTCCCAGCAGTACAAAGCTTTACTAAATTTTTTTTGCCTTGATTTACTAAAGGCAAAAAGACTGTGCACTTTGCAAAGTGCAGTTGCACACTGTAAGAGCAGTTGCTCCAGAGCTTAGTAAATGAGCAGAAGCTCTGCTGACTTTCATCAACCAATCATGTGCAAGCAAAAATGTACTTTTTTTATTTTCCTTGCATGTGATTAGATATTCTTTGCAAAGTGAAGCTTTACCTCATTTACTAAGTTCTGGAGCAACTGCCCTTGCAGAGTGCAATTGCACTCTGCAAGGTGCACAGTCTATTGGCCTTTAGTAAATCAACCCCTTTGTCTTCCCAACCCCCCAGCTCAAATCGTCTCATTCCCCATATGCCCCCAGCACAAATCCACCCCCCCCCAAAAAAAATTCCCATCTCCTAGTACAACTCCTCCTCCAAATCCTCCCTCCCAGCATAAATTCTCCTCAATCCCCCCATTTTAGCACAAATCCCCCCAAATTTCCCCCTCATAGCACAAATCCCTTCCCCCAACATATTACCTTTTCTAGCTCAAACGCTCCCAAAATTCCCCCTCCTAGCACAAATTTTCTTTCCCCATCCCCCCCTCTCTACATAAATCCCCTCAAATCACCACTCCTAACCCCCACCCAACACAAATCCCCTTCCCCCAACCCCCTCAACTCATATGATACCCCGCGGCAACCCAAAGCCCCCCCCCCCCCCCCGTGGCGGGGATCGGACATCTATGGAGCGGCGGCGGGGTTTAGGCATCCATGGAGCGGCGGCGGGGACCGGGCGTCCATGGTGCAGCAGCGGGGGGGACCAGGCATCCAGGCATCGGCAGGGACTAGGCATCAAGGCATCGGCGGGGACCGGGCGGCTCTTCTCCTCCTCGCTTCCGCTCTGCATCTCCTCCCCTCCTCCTAGGCGCCCAATAGGATTGCCTGTGCTTTCAACCAATCGGGTGAGTTATCAGTCCCGCTTCCCGATTGGCCGGGAGGAGGATCAGTGTTGCAACAGCGAATATTCATACGCTGTTGCAACACATCTGGGTGGGCTCCGGACGCATCCCGAGCCCACCCTATTTTGAATCTTAATAGAGCCTATGGCTGTAATTCATGCGCCCAGTGACCCGAAAGGGGTCGGACGCATGAATAGGGGCGGCCGCAGCAGGCATGGATAGAGTCATGCAATGCATGACTCTATCCATTACTCAGATAGAGGGTGGCTGATTTTATCATCCAATCATGTCCAAGCTAAAATTATGTTTTTTATTTTCCTTGCATGTCCCCCTCAGATCTACAGCGACTGCACTTCCAAGTGCACTTGTAGAGCAAAGTGGAGTTGTCTTTTAGTAAATAACCCCCCTATTTGCCTTTAGCAAATCAACCCCTTTGAGCACTGAAACACTTTTTAATATATACAAGCACTGAGCACTTTTAAAAGCATTTGGATTGACTTTATGTAATTGAAAATGAACTTGTATTCTATATTTAAGAGCCATTCATAAATAGATTTTTTCTTAATCTGCATTCTTATACTATTTAATAATATTGCTGTTTTGCACATTATTTTGCTTGTGCACAGGATATTAAATATTTTTTCATGTTTGTGTATTTTTTCTCACGGATATGTAATTTGTTCAGTATGAGCACTTGTGATTTTGTGGACATTTAAGGAGACAGCGCACTTTTTTCTTTTGTAATAACTTTTTGGATCCAGTATTCAGAATTTTTAAAGGTGCAGCAGTCCCATATTTTTAACAACCCCTTTTAAATTTTCCACATTTTGTCATGTTACAACCAAAAACGTAAATGTATTTTATTGGGATTTTATGTGATAGACCAACACAAAGTGGCACATAAATGTGAAGTGGAAGGAAAATGATAAATCTGAAAAGTGTGGCGTGCATTTGTATTCAGCCCTCCTGAGTCAATACTTTGTAGAACCTCCTTTCACTGCAATTACAGCTGCATGTTTTTTGGGGATGTCTCTACCAGCTTTGTACATCTAGAGAGTGACATTTTTCCCCATTCTTCATCGCAAAATAGCTCAAGCTCTGTCAGATTGGATGGAGAGTGTCTGTGAATAGCAATTTTCAAGTCTTGCCACAGATTTTCAATTGGATTTAGGTCTGGACTTTGACTGGGTTATTCTAACACATGAATAGGCTTTGAACTAAACTATTCCATTGTAGCTCTGGCTGTATGTTTAGGTTCGTTGTCCTGCTGGAAGGTGAACCTCCACCCCAGTCAAGTCTTTTGCAGACTCTAACAAGTTTTCTTTTAAGATTGCCCTGTATTTGGCTCCATCCATCTCCCCGTCTACTCTGATAAGCTTCCCTGTCCCTGCTGGTGAAAAGCATCCTCCAAATATAATGCTGCCACCACATGTTTCACAGTGGGGATGGTGTGTTCAGGGTGATGTGCAGTGTTAGTTTTCCACCACACATAGCATTTTGCTTTTAGGCCAAAAAGTTCAATTTTGGTCTCCTGACCAGAGCACCTTCTTCTACATGTTTGTTGTGTCCCCCACATGGCTTCTCGGAAACTACAAATAGGACTTCTTATGGCTTTCTTTCAACAATGGCTTTCTTGTCACTCTTCAATAAAGGCCAGATTTGTGGAGAGCACGACTAATAGTTGTCCTGTGGACAGATTCTCCCACCTGAGCTGTGGAGCTCTGCAGCTCCTCCAGAGTCACCATGGGCCTCTTGGCTGCTTCTCTGATGAATGCTCTCCTTACCCGACCTGTCAGTTTAGGTGGACGGCCATGGCTTGGTAGGCCTGCATTTGTGCCATACTCTTTCCATTTTCGGATGATGGATTGAACAGTGCTCCGTGAGATGTTCAAAGCTTGGGAAATTTTTTCATAACCTAACCCTGCTTTATACTTCTCCACAACTTTATCCCTGACCTGTCTGGTGTGTTTCTTGGCCTTCATGATGCTGTTTGTTCACTAAGGTTCTCTAGCAACCCTCCGAGGGCTTCACAGAACAGCTGTATTTATACTAAGAACAAATTAGACACAGGTGGACTCTATTTACTAATTAGGTGACTTCTGAAGGCAATTGGTTCCACTAGATTTTAGTTAGGGGTATCAGAGTAAAGGGGGCTGAATACAAATGCACGCCACACTTTTCGGATATTTATTTGTAAAAATATGGGAAAACCATTTACCATTTTCCTTCCACTTCATAATTATGTACATCTCTGTGTTGGTCTATCATATAATATAACAAAATGTGCAAAATTTCAAGGGGTGTGAATACTTTTTCAACACACTGTATATATTGGTTTAAAAATCTGCTGCAGTTGTGGCTCTTGGGGCGGCACAAAAACAGATGTATTTTACACTGTGCGCTTATGCACTTTACTGCCGTGAGCAAGAGGTATTAGGGTATATGCGCAAGGCCACAAGAGGGTCATGCAACATAAATGTGGGTGTAATTCTCTACCTAGGGGTCACAGGTGCCGCATACAGCCTGCTGCCAGCAGCTTGTCAAAATCAAAGATAGGCTGAAATACACAATGGCCTGTTCGCCAGTATACGCACATTGGAGCAGTACTTGTGAACAGTGATGTATGCGCTGCCCCAAACACAGCTTATTCTGTACTGTAAATGCTTAGTGACTAGTCCTCTTTAAAAGAAAAAGTATTTACGGTGTGTGCTGATAATTCCACCAACACACTTGTCAGAAGAATCAAGTTTTACAGAGGATGCTGCTAGAATTGCTGTAGGCTGTCATGTTGACTAAGCAGTATGTTCCGAATTATGCTGTGGGGTAGGCATGGGAAGGCTGCTAGCTAAATATTACTGAAGCTGTACCGATAAATCTAAATTTAAAGACGTAACATACAGCTAAGGAGCTATTAAGAACAGTTGCAGCTATGTGTTTGCATCATGCAGATCTTTTTTTACACGTTTATCTAACAAATCTAGCAAAGACTTTACATTCCCTTATCTATTTGGATCTGTGTGCGACGGTAACGCACAGTAAGCCAGACATTACCACTATGCACGCAGAACTAAGTGTGTTGCGCCATGATGCCTGTACCTTAGTGTGTCGCAATGTACTGATGTCAATGACTTTTCCGTTGGGGTGAGTTGTTCCAAGGAAAATGGCACAGGTCTGTTGAAACTTGAATTACGGTGCAAGAATGTTTAAAATAGATGGTCTGCCTGATAATGCAATGCAGCAGTTAAAGATCTTAAAGTGATGTTCCACCCAAAAAAAAAAAAAAACATACATGAAAAATCCTAAAAAAAAAAAAAAAAAAAAATTTGGATATTTTTTTTTTTTTTTTACTCACCTCTAAATGCCTGTTGCTAGGGGGTCCCTCGTAGTCTGCCCCTATCAGTGCCTGGGCTGGTGACATCACTTCCGTCTCGGCACAGGAAGGGTTCAGCTCTGCTCCCTCCCTCTTGTCAATCATCTGGGACCCATTACAGGTCCCAGGTGACCGAGCGGCCAATCACGGCGCTCGGCGCCGCTGGCGCATGCGCAGTGGGTGCCAGGCTGTGAAGCCACAGCCCGGCGCCCACAGTTGCTATGCCGGCGCCGCCGAACAGAGGGGGAGACGAGCGGGGGCTTCGACCCCCCCGCATCGCTGGACCCTGGGACAGGTAAGTGTCCAATTAAAAGTCAGCAGCTGCAGTATTTGTAGCTGCTGACTTTTTTTGTTTTTGATGGGCCCTCCTCTTTAATGATAATAAAACCATAACATGCCTTTTAATTAGGCTTAATGTACATGGGACGTTTTTACAACCTCTCCTGAACGATTTAACTTGACAGTTAGTAACCCACGTTTGAAAACGTCTACATGCCGCGTTTGCGTTTAGAAGCATTTGTATAAAAAAAAAAAAATGAAAAACGCCTGGAAACGGAACACGGCTAAACGCGAGTTGCCGCCTTTAGAAGTGTTTAGCGCTTGAAATGCCTCTAAACTCAGCGTCTGAACTCATTCTTTTGCTTTCAAAAGAAGGCCTTTAACCGCTTTCTGACCAGCCACCGTCATTATACTGTGACAGGTCGGCACGATCTCGCGAGCCATCGCAGCAATATGTCAGCTCGTGGGATCGGGATAGCAGGCGCGCGCACGCGCTCGCTGCACTGCCGGGGTGCCGATACTGGTGGCTGACGGTCGCGATGACCGCCTGCCACAAAAGATCGCGGGCACGAGAGGCAGAACAGGGACGTGTGTGTGTAAACACACATACACACACACATCCCTGTTCTGTTCTGTGAGGAGTGACAGATCTTGAGTTCCTAATAGCTAGGAACCACAATCTGTCATTTCCTCTAGGTCAGTTTCCTCCCCCTACAGTTAGAACACACACAGGGAACACAGATAACCCCTTGATCACCCCCCCCCCCCCCCCAGTGTTCGCCCTTCCCTGCCAGTGACATTTTTGCAGTAATCAGTGCATTTTTATAGCACTGATCGCTGTATAAATGCCAGTGGTCCCAAAAATGTGTCAAAAGTGTCCGATGTGTCTGCCATAATGTCGCAGTCCTGATAAAAATCGCCCCCCCCAGTGTTAACCCCTTCCCTTGATCCCCCCCCAGTGTTAACCCCGTCCCTGCCAGTGACATTTTTGCAGTAATCGGTGCATTTTTATAGCACTAATCGCTGTATAAATGCCAGTGGTCCCAAAATGTGTCAAAAGTGTCCGATGTGTCCTCCATAATGACGCAGTCCCGATAAAAATCGCAGGACGCCGCCATTACTAGTAAAAAAAATAAAATAATAAAAATGCTATAAATCTATTCCCCATTTTGTAGATGTTATAACTTTTGTGCAAACTAATCAATATACGCTTATTGCAATTTTTTTTTACCAAAAATATGTAGAAGAATACATATCGGCCTAATCTAAGAAAAAATTAGCTTTTTTTTTTTTTAAAAAAAGGGGATATTTATTATAGCAAAAAGTACAAAATATTGTGTTTTTTTCAAAATTTTCGCTCTTTTTTTTTTTGTTTATAGCGCAAAAAGTAAAAACCGCAGAGGCGATCAAATACCACCAAAAGAAAGCTCTATTTGGGGGGGAAAAAAAGACGTCAATTTTGTTTGGGTGCAGCATCGCACGACCGCGCAATTGTCAGTTAAAGCGACGCAGTGCCAAATCGCAAAAAATGGCCTGGTCATTCAGCAGCCAAATTTAAAGTGGTTAAATTCAACTGCCTAGAATGACTATAAACGCTCCTGTGTACATGTACTGATAAAGATAACATAGAGAAGATCAGGAGCAGTTGAAAAATATGCCCAATTGCTCCTAAATGTCCGTTTACCAGCAGCAGTGTACATGAGGCTAGGGAACCATTATATAATGTCTGTTGTGTTGACAAGCATAAGTATGGAGCAAAGGTACTGTCTGACAGTTTACAAACATGCTATTGGAAGTTTCCAGAGTATGAGCTCCATGGTCCTTGCAAATCAATGGACACTTCTATTGCACCATATGGTGAAGACCACAGAGCTTGTAAGTGAAATACATAATCCAGAGTTTCTTAATAGTGGGGAATTATAAAAAACATCTTATTCTTGGCATTACATCTTTCAATAATGCGGGCAGATTGCATTGTTACAAATGGAATAGCAGCTGTTATGTATGCAAAGCCATATTTTGTTTTTTGCTGTTTTTTGTCGAGTTTCCAAGTTTCTGTTATTTTTGGATAGAACACTGAAGGGTTATAGCCTCTGTCAGGTTTCTATTGCTGCCTTTTGCCTCCACTGGGCAAATTCATCTTTATTATATAATTCAGTAAAAGAAATTATGGGAAAACAAATATTTTAGATTTGTCACAGCAACAAGAGATGAGTAGAAAGTCTCCAATGGGGAAACCTGCAGACTACTTTCACACAGGTGATCCCATCAGGTCTGCCTACCATCGGATGGTCCATGCATTCCTATAGACCAGTGATGGTGAACCTTGGCACCCCAGATGTTTTAGAAATGCATTTCCCATGATGCTCAACTACACTGCAGAGTGCATGAGCATCATGGGAAATGTAGTTCCAAAACATCTGGGGTCCCAAGGTTCGCCATCACTGCTATAGACCGATGGGGGTAAACAAACTTGTGTCTGCTAACACCTACCTACCTCAGGCCCTCTAAAAATAATGGAGGACTGCGTCCTCCTCCATTTGGGCGGACTGGATTGGAGGCAGCCGGGTGTTAACATACAGCGGAGTCCATTTACTCCTGGCCAGCCATAAAGCTGAGCGGAGTCTGTCTGTGTCCGCTCTGCATAAACTGAGCGGACACGGACCTATCATCCCTGCTCCATTCAGTAATCAGATCCCCTGCTGATTAGATTGCACACCGCCCATGTGAAAGGACCTTAAGGCTACATGTACACTGGCCTACGCTGACCGCGGCCGTGGGAAAACGCAAAACGCTGCAAAAACACAAATCCGCCCAAACACAGTTAGAATTTCGTCCATTTTCTGTGAATCAGTTCTAACCATGGGTGGACCTGTCGGAACTGCACTGCTCAACAAAAGTTAAAAGTTAAAGGAGTGGGGAGGAAAATTTTGGGCCAAACAGTGACTGCAGCCAATCAGTTGCAGCCACTGTTGGGGTATTCTGACGGCCAGGGGTGCCAGCTGTCTAAATGAAACAGCCAGCACTTTATATTCATCTATGCATGCTGATGTGTATGGATGGAAGAATTGAGGGATTTCTCTAGTT
Source organism: Lithobates clamitans (assembly GCA_037952925.1). Lineage (NCBI taxonomy): Eukaryota > Metazoa > Chordata > Amphibia > Anura > Ranidae > Lithobates > Lithobates clamitans. The sequence continues at coordinate 4,156,657 of JBBGZY010000649.1, forward strand.
CAGCCCACCATGTGTATGGCCATCTTTAAGAGGGGAAATCCCCTCACTTTAGAAACATACACTATATTACCAAAAGTATTGGGACGCCTGCCCTTACACGCACATGAATTTTAATGGCATTCCAGTCTTAGCCCCCAGGGTTCAATATTGAGTTGGCCCACCCTTTGCAGCTATAACAGCTTCAACTCTTAGGGAAGGCTGTCCACAAGGTTTAGGAGTGTGTCTATGGGAATGTTTGACCATTCTTCCAGAAGTGCATTTGTGAGGGCTAATGAATTAGAGCGCAACTCACAAATGCGCTTCTGGAAGAATAGTTGAACATTCCCATAGACACACTCCTAAACCTTGTGGACATCAGTTTTAATCAGAAGAGTTGAAGCTGTTATAGCTGCAAAGAGTGGGACGTCTCAATACTGAACCCTACAGACTAAGATTGGGATGCCATCTTACTTATGGTAATATAGTGTATCTTCCTACTTCCTGCTATGTCTTTAGAACATCTCCCCAACGAGACAAAGATAGGACAAAAAGAGCAGTAAAAACCTGACAGAGATCTTACACATTCCCTATTCCAACCAAAACTTAAAGAGGGAGTCTTGTGAAATTTTTTTTTTTTAAAGTCAGCAGCTACAAATACTGCAACTGCTGACTTTTAAAATAAGGGACACTTACCTGTCACAAGGTCCAGCGATGTCGGCACCCGAGGCTGAACAGTCCCTCGGTCCTCAGATGCTGCCGCCGCCATCTTCGGTATGGGAATCAGGAAATGAAGCCTTGTGGCTTCACTTCCCGGTTCCCTACTGTGCATGCGCGAGTTGCGCAGCGCAATCTGAATGGTCCGTGCTGTCTCTGGGACCCGTGTGTGTCCCAGCAGACAGCGCGGCGGGACGGGAAGAGGCATAGACTCCCGTGGGAGTCTATGCCCGGAAGTGGGTGCAAATACCTGTCTTAGACAGGTATCTGCACCCCCCTGAAAGGTGCCAAATGTGACAATGGAGGGGGGAGGGTTCCGAAAAGCGGAGGTTCAATTTTTGTGCGAACCTCCGCTTTAAGAAAAACACCACATCTTTGTTGATCTATTTGCTGAACCTATTCAACTTGCCAAGCTATAGACATTCTGCTCTTTTTTTAAACATAAGTATCTAATTGTTCATCTAGCATTGAGTAGCCACAGACAGGAAGAGAATAGTAAAGCCCTGTACATACAATAAGAATATTGAACAAAAAATACCACTTTCGAAGCGATCGTATGATAATCTGATTGTTAGTACACAGCTTTCATCCAAAATTTTCCAAAGGGACAAACTTTGAAAATTGTTCTCGTATGATACCAGATTGTACGATTTTTCTGTATTGAGTACAATTTTCTTTTAAAAATACAATGCAAATACATTACATCACTTACGAATTTTTATTCTGTCGTACGGGAATTTTCGTACTTTAGTAACCTATTCGTTTTCGATATGAAAACTAGCATGCAAATAAAAGAAAAAAACGAATGCTCATTTGTCCAATAATCTCATTGTGTGTACAGTACTAGTACTACCCTGTTTCCCCGAAAATAAGACCTAGCGTGATTGTCAGTGATGGCTGCAATATAAGCCCTACCCCCCAAATAAACCCTACCCTGTTTCCCCAAAAATAAGCCATACCCTGGAAAAATAAGACCTAAAGGACTTTAACTAGGGCTTATTTGAGGGGTAGGGCTTATATTGCAGCCAACACTGACAATCACGCTAGGTCTTATTTTCGGGAAAACAGGGTAAGATATCATTATCAGGGCCATGAAGAAAGTTATCGGAGTGCCGAGATCTGATATGATTCTTGAGCCAATAGGACAGCAGCACAGGTGTTATACTTTCCTCTATCACTCCTCTTCAAAAAAATGTATCCTGAATAATAAAGTATTATGTCCATAGAAAATCTCCCTATATGAGATAAGATCCTTCAACTGTCAGAGGTACTCCTTATGGCACTCTAGGACAGAGAATAGTTTCATCCTTTCCAGCAGTTATGCTTTTAATCTTGCTGTTTCTGCATGCTATTTACTTTACAGGCCTGTGGCTACACAGAGATGTGAGAGATAAGAATCCTGAGCCAGAGGAAGGGTGTGGGGAGTTTCAATGCCTGTAGGGCAATTTACTTACTATTGTGCAGCTGGAACATTATGTTTAGCAGCATACTAATATATGTCTTATAAAAGCCTCATAGTCAATGTACCACTTATGAAAGCCATAGTTTACTGCATCCAATGTCTGAGCTCCATTTTCCTTGACATTGAAATTAGAAGTGGCACCTTATTGTGTTAATATGTGTAAGAAAATGTTCCAGTGTGTTAGAGAACTTGTACGGTGTGATTTGTGAACGATAGGTGGAAAGCAGATGTCAAAGGACTAGACACCACTATTGCCTGCCCTACAAACTCCCTGTAGCCAATGTTTTTTTGTTACTGACTTACCAAGTTTTATTCCACACTGTATCTCTTTGTGGAGGCATTAAGGGTTGTGCACGCGAGGAGAATATCGGATGAATGATCCTCCATTTTATTTTTTGCATGCTGGTCTCCATATCGAAAATGAAGAGGTTACTCAACTCAACGAAAATTCTTGTATGACAGAATACAACTTCGGAAGTGATGTCATGTATTGTATCGTATTTTCGGGTGAAAACTGTACTGATTAAATGAAAATCGTACGATCTGGTATCATACGAGTAAAAATTTTGTGTTTGTCTCTTTGGATAATTTCGGATGAACTGTCGTGATCGGCTCTTGAAAGCTGTGTACTAACGGTCAGATTATTGTACCATCTTTTTGAAAGCGGTATTTTTGGTAAAATTTTCTGATTGTGTGTACGAGGCTTTAGGGTCCATGTGTTAAGTAGAACTTGAGAGAGAACTGTGCAGCTCAACTTGTGAAGAGTACCTAGATGAGTGGTTCCTTCATAAGTATGGCGGTTGTGCAGGTGGGTAGGGAACACTGTAAAAAGAGTCTCAAGATTTGCAAAGTGTTTCAGAGTTTTTAATTCTCTTCAGGGTGAAAAGCTTAAAGCCCACCTCCGGTCAAAATTATTTCTTTTTCCCCATGCAGTGAGGCTGTGCCCGCCCTGCATAGGTTAACTGCTCGTCTTGTCTAGGGGTCAACACAGAGCCTATATTCACCCAATCCTTCGATCCTGCAAAAAATAGAGCTCTACCACGTCCAATGTCAGGAACATTCCACCGCACAAGATCGCTTGACCACTGGGGGGCAGGTACCGCAGGGACCAGTCTTGCACTTGAAGGTATCGGAGGATTATGTGAGAATATATTGGCTCTCAAATCCCCTAGACAAAAATGAGTAGGTAACCCATGCAGCGTGGGCAGAGCTCAACTGCATGGAAGAAAAAAAATCAGCTTTAAAGTATTGTTCTATATGTGGTATAGAACAGAGGCTGAGTGTTTTAGAGTAGAACTGAGCTGCAGACTTGAGTTGAATGCTGGTGGATCCTTAGGTTGTACAAATCAGTGGTTCCCAACCTCAGTCCTCAGGTACCCCAAACAGGCCATGTTTGCAGGTCTTTCTTTATCTTTCACAGGTGCTTTAAAGGAGTTATAAAGGCAGACGTTTTTTTATCTTAATGCATTCTATGCATTAAGATAAATAACCTTCTGTGTGTAGCAGCCTCTCCAGCACCCCCTAATTATTTCACTGAGACCCATCTCTCTCCAGCGATGCCCACGAGTGTCTTAGCCATTCGGGACTCTCCTCCTGATCGGCTGAGACACAGCAGCTGCACCATTGGCTCCCGTGGCTGTCAATCAAAGTTAGCCAATCAGAGAAGAGCGGGGGCGGGGCCCGTGTCTTAATGGACACACAAGGCTGTGACTCGGCTCAGGTGCCCCCATAGCAAGCTGCTTGCTGTGGGGGCACTTGACAGGAGGGAGGGGCCAGGACCTTAGAAGAGGAGGATCAGGGCTGCTCTGTGCAAAACCAACTGCACAGAGGAGGTAAGTATAACATGTTTGTTATTAAAAAAAAAAAAAAAACAGACTTTACAATCACTTTAAATTAGAGTCAATGGCTTGGTATTTTGGACAGCTATTTTATCTAAGAGAAATTCCCAAAACATGGCCTTTTGGGGGTGCTTGAGGCAATGGTTGAGAACCACTGGTACAAATCACTAAAGACTGAGGGGAATCTGTTTTAACCAGTTAGATATGACATACTGTAGGCTTGTATATTCATAGAAATAAGGCATTAAAACATTAACGCACATTTAAGATTTTTTAAAAATGATAAAGCCAAGCTCTTTTAACTGTAAATAGATGAAGTGTTGAGAAGTATTATACTTCCTGAATTTCTAATTGGTATAATTTGTGTCTGTCTTCTGCTACCCTTCAGGATTTTGGAAGAGGAGCTCCTCGCTGTGACGTAGTGTCAGCACTGCTAGAGAATAACTGCAATCGAAACAATATTGAGTACCCCGTTAGTAAGGTTAAGACCTTGGTTGACAGACCGCTGAGTGACAAGGGCTCAGAAGGGGACATCACCCAGATGACACCACAAAAGTTAGAACTGCACCTGAGACCAGGTAAGACTGAAAAAAGACTCCTGATGAACAGTTCTCGAGGAATCCTTTGAGGCAGGCGTGTCAAACTCAATTTCACCATGGGCTGCATCAGCATTATGGTTGCCCTCAATGGGTTGTATCTGTAAGACTTTAAAAATGTATTCAGGGCTTTTTTTCTCAGAGAATAGATGCAGGAACTCAGTCACGTCTCCACCAAATCACATCAATTGGTGGGTGTGGCCAAAATTCATCACTGGGAGGAACTTAAAGGAGCAATAAATACCAGGAGTGTATTATGTGTGGAGTTCAGGGATGCGCTATGCACAGAGTTCAGAGGTATGCCATGTACAGATTGCAGTTTCAGGGGTGCGCTAGACATAGGGTGCAGTTTCAGGGGTGCCCTATGCCCAGAGTGCAGGGTTGAGAGGTGCCTTACATACAGAGTGCAGTGTTTTTTTTGTTTTTTTTTGAGGAAAAAAAAATGTATTGTGTAAGTTAGCAAAGGTACATATACTTATAAAGGTCATAGTGTACTAAAAGTATTATGTGCAAAGTGATACATTGAGGTAGAGTAAAACCAGTTGCACAACAAGTGTACTATCATGCATAGTAACTTATGTTTAACCACTTATGTTTTACCCCAGAAGGATTTGCCCCCTTCCTGACCAGGCTATTTATTGCGATACGGCACTGCGTCGCTTTTACTGACAATTGCGCGGTAGTGCAATTTATGTCCTTTTTTTCCCCACAAATAGAGCTTTCTTTTGGTGGTATTTTATCACCACTGTGATGAAATACTTTTTTATTTTTTGCACTATAAACAAAAAAAGAGCGACAATTTTGAAAAAAACACAATATTTTGTACTTTTTGCTATAATAAATATCCCCCCCAAAAAATGTAGCACCCTCTACCAATAGGTAGGTGCTAGTATAGGATTTTTACTAGGGAGACTGTGAGCACAGGTAAATTTAGGCAGGCCTGTGCTTTGAGCTAGGCCTGTCTGTTTTGATCTGGGGGCAGGGAGTGGTTAGTGCAGCAGTGGGTGTGACTACCTGTGCTCTAGTTCTGAGGCACCTCCCCTGCTTCCAGGGAGAATGTTCTGGAAGAGGGGAAGGGCCTGGAACTGGAGTGGCAGGCAGCTCATGTGGGAGCCCTGACCAATCCCCAACTGGTATTGGCAGGGGGCGGGCCTCTTTTATAAGCCGAGATAACAGGCCACTGGGGGGAGTTGTCGGGCGGGTGAAGTGGAGAATGGAGTACTAGACGGCAGCAGGAGGGCACCCCCACCTGGGGGGGTGCGCCGATCGCAGGAGGTGGCCTGGGGAGAACTGTGAGGGAACGTACCGTCTGGTTAAGTTCTCCATCATGGACTCGGGGCAGAGAAAGGTCGTGAGTGTACCACAGTGGAGGGCTGGATGTGCCAGGAAGTCTATGAGGGAACTTCACTTCTACACGGTCATTAGTGAAGTCCTCATCATTACACGGTCAATGATGAGGAGTCCTGGATCAGAGGAGAGACTGTGGGGAGTTGTGTCAAATCGATGTGGCCTGAGGGCACAGGATTTGCAAGCAGGGCTAGCTGGGAACAGTAGTCCATCGCTTAGAATGTGCTTTTAAACTACTAGGCCTCCGGGGAGAGGTACTGCAGGCCTTTGGCCTAGTAGCAGCGAGCAACCAGAATCTGCATGAGGAACTATTCAGAGTGGGTCCTTTTTGCTTAAAGAAGACAATGTGTCATTACACTAATAACTACAGTATAAGTTTGTGCAGGAGGAGACGATTTCTGAAGAACATCACCCTTACACGGTCAAGAGTGATGTCGTCATCCTTACATGGTCATGGGTGAGGAAGTTCTGAAAGCAATAGTCTGCAGGAGTTACGCAGAGGAGGAGCAATAGTCTGCATGGTGATGCAGGGAAAAGACTGTAGCTGCTAAACATGCACATCATTCCTTCAGGCTCAAACTATGTGCTAATCTGTAAAATCTCTAAATATGATGGCAAAGTGAACTATTCTATGGGCATCCCATATATCCCTTTCCCCAACCAAGTTGTTGGGAGTTAACACTAGGGGGCGATCAAGGGGTTAACTGTGTCCCCTAGGTGTGTTCTAACTGTAGGGGGATGGGACTGACTGGGGGAGGAGACCAATCGGTGTTCCTACTTAGTAGGAAAAGTGGCAATCCGTATTCCAATACCTGACCAGAAATTCGAGAGCCACATACTCCCGACACATATTCCTGACATATTCTGGTAAATTTAGAGTGCAGTGTTTAAGGGGTGTGCTATGCACAGTATGCAGCAAGGTTCAGCTTTCTTTCACAAGCTGTCCACATTCCACCACCACCCCTCCTCGGCTCTGACCTCTGCACCATTTTCCCCTACCGATATATTCCCAGCGCACACATTCCTGTAGAGATGGCTGTATTTGTAAGTGGGTGCTGAAGCGACCACCAGCTGGAACCATATGTAGTCAGAAAAAGCAATGTCCCCAGCACAAAAAGGATGATCAGTGATCACATCATCACAGCAGAAAGCAACACCTTGGAGCCACACAGGACCCCCTCTATGCCTGATGAAGGGGTCCTGTGTGGCTCCGAGGCATTGCTTTCTGCTGTGATTATCTGTAAGAACCACTGAGAGGAAAGCTGTTCTTGTAAACACAGAAGGTTTCTGTGTTTACAAGTGACAGTGGTGAGCGGGGAACAGAGGGCGAGAGCCGGAGTTCCACCAGGTTCGGGCCCGAAAAAAAGCCCTGGGTGCGAGGGCCACATGAAATGACCTGGCGGGCCAGATTCAGTCTACAGGCCTTGTGTTTGACACAAATGCTTTTAGGTTTTACAGAATATGCACACTTCCTAAATTTTCAAAATAAAAGTAATGCATAAAAGGGGACTCTAGTCAAACTGTCTTTTTTTTTTTTTAAGTTTTACCTGTCCAATACACAGGAAATGCCCTACAAGCCTGATTTTATCTGTAGAATTGTATGCATTTCAGATGATTACACCAGCTTGAGGCCTCTTTCACATGGACGTTCCGATCGGGTCCGCCTGTCTGTTTTTCAGGGGGACCCGATCGGAAACCTCCATTCTTCTCTATAGAGCAGTGGATGTAAACAAACGTGTCGGTTTACAGCCGCCTACATCCAATCCGATCAGCCAAAAAGAGACGGATGGGGATCGCTCCCCTTCCGTCCAGTGGATCGGATTGGATGGCAGTCAGGTGTAAATGGACAGGCGGTCTGTTTACATCCGGCCACCCATAGAGGAGACCAATCTGTGTCCGTGTCATGCTCTGCATGAGCGGAGCGGACACAAACATGTCATCTGCCTGCTCAGTGGGGATCAGTGGAGAGATCCCCTGCTGAGCAAGCGGATTGCAGCTGCAGTCCGCCCTGTGTGAAAGGGGCCTAACTGAACAGTTATGTCTTTTGAAGGAAACCAAAGATTTTTTTTATATATAGATATACAGTATTTACTTGGCATTGATCTGTAAGCCCTGTCCAAAACCCCAACCCATATTAATTATATCTTGACATTTCACGCTTTATTTTGACAAGAAAAAAACAGGGTTATTTGTGAAGTACACTATGTCTGCACAGCCAGGAGTTCTACCCTTGCACAGCATTAACAGTAAACTATATAGCAATCTGGATCGCATTTACATAGAACTTATACTGTATTGATTGTAATAGTGCTTGTGGGCCAGTGACTTTGGACAACAGCATAGAAGGGGCAGCACAAAACTTCAGAATACATAAATTGTGATAATTTATTCTTATTAAAGTGATATTAAAGGTAATTTTTTACTAAAATAAAAAAGATGTTATACTTACCTGCTCTGTGCAACAATATTGCACAGAGTGGTCCCTTACCTGTGCTTTTTCAGTCCCCCGCCAGCACTGTCCACACTTCCTCTCCTCCGAGTGCACTCCTGAGTCGGGCTGTCTGTCCAAAGACACCTTACACAGTGATGATGTAGAGGCTTGTGGAGGAATTATGGAGGAAGGCGGAGGATGCGGGCATTTGACACTCCCAGAAGTGTTGAATGCTGAATACTTTTCCAAAGACTTAAAGTGGTTGTAAACCTAAAAAAAAAAAAAATTGATCCTGTTCCTTTAAAGCATGAATAACAGCACAGTGCTTGTGCTGTGTAATTTGGCCCTTTATTTATTATAAAATACCTGGCTGATCCTGCCTAGTGCTGCCCTCCCCTCTGTAAACTGACAACGTTTATCATGGCTGCTAAGCCCTGATACCATGGTCAGTTTACGCGCCTCCATCATCCCGTTGTCTCTACTCTCTCCTCCTCTCCCCCCCCCTTCCTGTCAGCTAGTGTCAATGCCCGCCCCTCCCTGCCTGCTACTATAATAACTGTGTTTTGTTAATTGAATCCCCTTTGTTCCATTATGTTATGTGCCCTAGTGTATGTGCTTTATAAAAATATGTAGCTGTATATCTTGTTTCAGAGCGCCGACCCATGCTCACGTGACCGCCCGGTGCTCACGTGCCTGCCCGCCGCTCTCCTCCTCTTCTCACCTCCTCCCAGCTGACATCAGTGGGAAGTTCTCAGCCCTTCCTGCTGTAGTTCTTAGATTTGAGAAGACAGCCACAGGCGGTCACGTGAGCACCGAGCGGTGCACTGAAATAAGGTATACAGCTACATATTTTTAATAAAGCACATACACTGGGGCACATAACTTAATGGAAGAAAGGGGATTCCATTAAGTAAACAAAGTGGCTTTACAACCACTTTTAAAGTGGTTCCTAATGCATTCTATGCATTAAGATGAAAAACCTTGCGTGTGCAGCAGTCTCCTTAATATTTACCTGAGCCCATCTCAATCCAGCGATGTTGCACGAGAGCCTCGGCTGTCCGAGACTCTCCCTCCTGATTGGCTGAGACACAGCAGCTGTCGCCATTGGCTCCCGCTGCTGGCAATCAAAGTCAGTGAGCCAATGAGGAGAGAAAGGGGGTGGGGCCAAGCCATGGCTTTGTGTCTGAATGGACACACAGAGCAGAGGATCAGCTCGGGTGCAAGCAGCTTTCTATGGGGGCACTCAGCAGGAGGGTGGGGCCAGAAGTGGCAGTGAGGGACCCTGAGCAGAGGAGTATATGGGCTGATCTGTGGAAAACCACTGTATTATGTATTTTCTTTATTTTAATCGAAAAGTATAAATACAACTTTTTAAAAAATGTTTTATTTATTTTCGAAGCAACTCTTTGACACTAACTTTGTTGTCTTCAATCAAGACTTTATTATCACTTTAAGCAATTGAAGAGAACGGAGTTAGTGCCAAAGAGTTGCTTCGAAAATAACTAAAACATTTTTAAAAAGTTGTATTTATACTTTTCAACTATAGTAAAAAAAATACATAAAATAAGTCGCTATGCATTGCATTTGATGTAAAGAAGGGCTACATCATTGCAGACAGGTCTGTTCAAAAATAATTTTATTTTTTTCAGTAAATATGAAGTACATGGAACGAGTTGTATGATGCTCTGAAGTTCTTTTCTAAAAGGTCCATTTTCATTTATCTCCCAGATGATTCCAAGATCTTCACAATACAAGTTCGGCAGGTGGAAGACTATCCACTGGACATCTACTACCTTATGGATCTGTCTTACTCTATGAAGGATGATTTGTTAACCATCCAGACCTTAGGAACTCAATTGGCTGACAGGATGCACAAAGTAACCAGCAATCTCCGCATTGGCTTTGGGGCTTTTGTTGATAAGCCTATGTCACCTTACATGTATATGTCTCCACCAGAGGTCATCACAAACCCCTGCAAAGAGTAAGTAATAAGACTTTCTTTAACCGTTGCTGACTGGAAGGCAACATATTCTGCCTTAGGTGGCAATAAAGGTACACTATATGGCCAAAAGGTTAAGGACTTGTGATTACCACACCTATGTATATGAGTTTGTTGGACATTCCAATTTAACCCCCCCCCCCCCCCCCACTCCCATTTGTGGCTTCAACAAGCTCCATTCTTCTGTGAAGGCTGTGTGTGTGAATTAATTTTCATTCGGCAAGAAAAGCATTTGTTTGTATTTGTTTGTAAGGTCAGGTACTGATGTTGGACAAGAAGACCTAGCTTGCAATCAGCATTCCAATGTACCCCTGTGGTGTTTAGAAGGGTTGAGGTCATCCAGGTTAATCCACACCAAACTCCTTATACCATGCCTTTTTGGAGCTGGATTTGTGTGTAGGGTCACAGCCATTCTAGAACAGAAAAAGATCTTCCTTAAACTGTTCCCACAAGGTTGCCCCTAGAGTGAAGGTGTGATGGTCAGGTGTCCACAACCTTGTGGCCATATAGTATGTTTTCACTGGGAAAAAAAATGTAAAGATTTAAAGTGTATTTACAGGCAAAACATATATTATTTTAATTTTGGATAGGCTTGAGGCTTTAGAAACCATGCCAAGTTTTTTTTGCTGTCTACATCCTCGCTGAGTAGATTAATTCCCTTTTTCTTGATCATACATCATGGGACACAGAGTATTCATTACATAGTGGGTTAGATCGGTGATTGGACACTGGTTAACCCCAATTAAGGAGAATTCCTCCCCTATATAACCCCTTCCATACGGGGAGGACCTCAGTTTTTTCACCAGTATCCAAGGTGGTTGGTCACGTAAAACATGTGCTGTGAAGAAAGCTCCAGTTTGGTCCCTGCGGGGGCTTGAAGGGCTATGCTGACCGGATCCATATCTCGGGCCGATATTTTGACTCCCAAGATGTTATGGTACCCGGGCCTCGTCATCCGAAGAAGCGAGGTTTTGCCTGTAATGCCGCGTACACACGGTCGGACTTTCCGGCATACTTGGTCCGGAGGACCAGAGTCCACCGAACAATCCGGCCGTGTGTAGGCTGCAGCGGACTTTTCCAGCGGACTTTTTCACAAAAGCCCGCCGGACCTAGACTTGAAACAAGTTTTAAATCTTTCCGTCGGACTCAGTTTCTGGCGGAAAGTCCGCTCGTCTGTGTGCTGGTCCGACGGAAAGCCCGCTCGTCTGTATGCTGGTACGACAGACCAGATACGACGCAAGGGCAGGGTATTGCATTCCGCGCTCGCTGCAATAGGAAAAACAAATTTTCCTATTGCGGCGAGCGCGGGGCATACCAGGCCCTTAGGTCTGGTATGGATTATAAAGGGAAACCCCTACGCCGAAAAAACAGCATGGGGTCCCCCCTAAGATCCATACCAGACCCCCGATCCGAGCATCACCGGGTGATGTTGACCACGCCCCCTAAAACGTCACAGTCCCAGCATGCCCAGGGACTGTGACATCATAAGGGGGCGGGGTCTCCTCCTATATAAGTCACAACGGAGCCCTCAGAGAGCAGTCCAGCCGGAGAGACCGTCGTGTCAACATCTGGAGAAGAGAAGAGGGAAGAAGACAAGAAGCCCAGAAGTCTGGACCTCCGCTGGCAAGAGAGCGGCCTGAAGACAGCGGAGGAGCCGGATGAAGAACTGGAACACCGGGAGAAGAGGAACCGGAGGGACCCCCGAAGCCGGAGGAAGACCCCCCCCCCCCGAGCTGTTTAATAAATTATTTTAAAAACCCATGTAGTGTGTTTTATTATTGACACTTTTTCCCCTAGGTGAATGGGTAGGGGTACCATGTACCCCATACTCATTCACATAGGGTGGGGGGCCGGGATCTGGGGGCCCTCTTATTATAGGGGGCTCCCGGATTCCGATAAGCCCCCTGCCCGCAGACCCCGACAACCAACGGCCAGGGTTGTCGGGAAGAGGCCCTTGCCCTCATCAACATGGGGACAAGGTGCTTTGGGGTGGAGGGGGGCCCCGCAGGGCGCCCCCTCCCCCAAAGCACCCACCCCCCATGTTGAGGGCATGCGGCCTGGTACGGTTCAGGAGGGGGGGGGGCGCTTGCTCGTCCACACCCCCTTTCCTGACCGGCCGGGCTGCGTGCTCGGATCGGGGGTCTGGTATGGATTTTAGGGGGGACCCCACGCCGTTTTTTTCGGCGTAGGGGCTTCCATTTATAATCCATACTAAACCTAAGGGCCTAGTATGACCCGCGACGGGGCTCGCAAGGTGTCAATCTCGCCGATAAAAGCAGCAAGATTGACTTCCTTTTCTAGCCCCATCGTACCCGAGTCACGTTCAAAATGAACGGACTTGTCCATGTGTGGGCAAGTCCATTCATTCTGAAAGTCCGTCGGAAAGACGGGTGGACTTAGCCCGCCGGAAAGTCCGGTCGTGTGTGGGCAAGTCCGTCCGTTTTAAAGTCCGGCGCACTTGGCGGACAAAGTCCATCGGAAAGTGTGCCGGACCAAGTATGCTAGAAAGTCCGATCGTGTGTACTCGGCATCAGTCTCTCTTTGGAGGACTGGGCTCTGAGAAAACCAGGCTTGGTGTACTATTAGAACAGTGGCATGAAAGTTTCTGGCAGAGTCTTTTACAGAGACTTTTGTCCAAAATGATAACGTTGTTACCTGAACAGAGGAAGCTAACAATTCAAATGGGGACACTTGTTTTGGTAACAACTGTCTAAGAAGAGAATTTATCTCTCTTAACAGAAATTTCTTCTCACTTCCTGTTGTCTCTCGAGGACAAACCCTTCCCTGCTCTATTTAAAAGAAAAAAAAGGATGGTTTAGCTATACATGCACTTTAAAAGGAAAAAGTGAAACACTTCAGACACCAACTGATCAGTTCAATGTCAACACAGACAACAAATAGACACATTGGCTGGAGTTATCCTTTCAAATAAACCTCTTCTTTCTAAAAAGTGGCAAAACAAATGAAATGTGAGCAACCTTAAATATCTACATGGGCTCCCTAAGCACCCTGATACCTGGGGTATTCTAATATGCAAATATCATCCTAAGGAAAGCAACTTGTGGGTTAAGTGACCCTGTCCCATCTCCTGGACCTTATTTTTTTCACTGAGTTACTGTATTCCAAAATTGTTGGAATTCACTTTTTTCAATGCTTGTCTAGCCTTAGCACATTTGATCTGTTCACATTCTCCTGCCAAATCGCCTTTGGATAATCTTTTAGCCTCAAATCCTTTTGTGTCTACCAAGTATAGAGCTATTATAAATAATTTAAGACATGCTCTGGCTAGATGGCCATGAATCTCCTGAGCAATGCAGGCTGAGAACACAGTGATCACACCAAGTAAGTGGCCAATGGTATGTGTACTTACCAACATTTCACTACAAATTTCAGAAAGCACTTTTGTTTTCTACAGTGAACTATAATACAGAATTGAAACACTAAACTTCTCTGCATGTCCCATTCACCAGACATAACCAAATACAGTTCTGTTTATACTATACTACATACAAAAGACATTAAGTACTCTAATCTGATATAAAACACTGTACCTGCAGCATGACCCTACCATGATCATATAATTTTGTTACACTACATATAAACTATATTGTCAAAAGTATTGGGACATCTGCCTTTACTCGCACATATTCACTATATTTCCAACATGCTCTGATTACTGGATATGATCATAATACAGGTCTTACAAACACTATACCTCCAACATGACCTCACCACTGGACATGATTATAATGTGATTCTAACACACACTATACTTCCAACATACTTCCAAAACGTGTGAAAAGAGAAAGAGACGAAGATCGTAAAGGAAACAAGAAAGAGAGGAAAAAGAGAAACAAATCAAAAGAAGAAAAGACAGTCTGAACGCCCTCTGAGAGCTGATTGGAGCGAAGGGACACCCCTCCCTTCACACAGGAACAGAGCTGAGGCTGTCAATCTGCTGGAGATCCCTTTCTTGTCATTATTTTTCTCTTGGTCTCTGGAAGACTTGTCAGAAGTGATTTATGCTGATAGCAGAGAAAAAAAGCAGCAGATAGTAATGTCACTTAGTACTTTTAATTGAGACAAGTTAACACTATATAGAGTAGGGGTGCCACCTGTACGGTTTTCTCCTGGACAGTCCGGTTTTTGTATGATGTGTTGGGGGTTACTTCTGCCACAGACCCCCCAAGCGCCCCCAGCACATATGGGCACAGGCTACATATGATGGGCACAGAGGCTGTATGATGGGCACAGGCTGCATATGATGGGCACAGAGGCTGTATGATGGGCACAGGCTGAATATGATGGGCACAGAGGCTGCATATGATGGGCACAGAGGCTGCAAATTACGGGCACAGTGGCTGCATTTTATGGTCACAGAGGCTACATTTTATGGGCACACAGGCTGCATATGATGGGCACAGTGGCTGCATTTTATGGTCACAGAGGCTACATTTTATGGTCACAGAGGCTGTATTTTATGGGCACACAGGCTGCATATGATGGGCACAGTGGCTGCATTTGATGGGCACAATGGCTGCATTTTATGGGGCACAGTGAGGCTGCAATTGATGTTTTTTTCCCAGAATTTTTCATTTTGTTTGCGCCCCCCCAAAAATTTTGAGCACCAGCCGCCACTGCACCCCAGCACATATCTAACTCTCCCCACCCCTCCCCCGGGATATATCTGACCCCTGCATTCCTTGCAGAACAATTCAGCCAAATGCACTGTTTGCTGCAGCAAGCTATGCGCCACATTACTACTCTCTTTCAGGCCACCAAAAGTGTCCCAGGTCTTTTACAAACGTATAGCATATACCCCCCCCCAAAAAAAATACAGCCGCTAAAGTGTTTGGGTTAGGCTTGAGGAAAAGGTGGCCACCCTACTATAGAGGGATATGCTTTGTTCATATTTAATGTCTATGACTTATTTAGAACTATCCTATGCAGGAAGGATTAGCTCTTCAGGCTACACATCACAAAATGATTGGCAAGAATGTTTAATCCCACCTCATCTAAAAGGTTTTTGGACTTGTTGGCCTTACCACGGTGGTTATTTTTCCTAGACAGTATTTATGACTTATAGAATGCTTTAAATTGCTGATTGAAGTTGCTATTCAGTGCATTCAGTAGCAGCTAAAAATATAGAAAAAAAAATATTTTTATACTGTGGTCATCATTGCTGTCTTGGAGAGGTTTGATGACTTTGAGGGCATTATCTGTATGGGTATTCTTCCTGTACTCATGCTAGTTTCCTATGGATGATCTGGTTTCCTCCCACAGTATAAAAATATAATGATAGACAATCTTTCCGTACTGTGTGTCATGCCTGTGTTCCTTCAGGCTTATCCATACTGTTCTTTCAAGATTCTTTCAAGATTCTGTCAGCTCCTAACTTTTTTGCTGATACAACCACTTCCTGTCTACACCCTTCTTGCCTGAAAACCTGTTTTAGCATCCAGTGCCGTATTATAACACCTGACTTACTTGGTGTTTTTATAGGTTTTAGATGTTATGTGCCTTGTTGATGACCAGTTTGGACCTTGACTACCCCAGTGTACTCTTGTATAAAGTAAACCCTGTTATTGTTTGCGTCATGCAGTCTCAGACCATGACACTCCCACCACCATGCTTGACTGTAGGCAAGACACACTTGTCTTTGTACTCACCTGGTTGCCGCCACACACGCTTGACACCATCTGAAGCCAATAAGTTTATCTTAGTCTCATCAGACCACAAGACGTGGTTCCAGTAATCTATGTCCTTAGTCTGCTGGTCTTCTGCAAACTGTTTGCGGGCTTCTTGTGCATCATCTTTAGAAGAGGCTTCCTTCTAGCACGACAGCCATGCAGACCCATTTGATACAGTGTGTGGCGTATGGTCTGAGCACTGACAGGCTGACCCCCCACCCCTTCAACCTCTGCAGCAATGCTGGCAACACTCATACATCTATTTCCCAAAGACAACCTCTGGATATGACGCTGAGCACGTGCACTCAACTTCTTTAGTCGACCTTGGCAAGGCCTGTTCTGAGTGGAACCTGTCCTGTTAAACCGCTGTATGGTCTTGGCCACTGTGCTGCAGCTCAGTTTTAGGGTCTTGGCAATCTACCTATAGCCTAGGCCATCTTTATGTAGATGTAGAGCAACATTTTTTTTTTCAGATCCTTAGAGAGTTCTTTGCCATGAGGTGCCATGTTGAACTTCCAGTGACCAGTATGAGAGAGTGAGAATTTAACACACCTGCTCCCTATTCACACCTGAGACCTTGTAACACTAACAAGTCACATGACACCGGGGGGGGGGGGATGGCTAATTGGGCCCAATTCTGACATTTTCACTTAGGGGTGTACTCACTTTTGTTGCCAGCGGTTTAGACATTAATGGCTGTGTGTTGAGTTATTTTGAGGGGGCAGCAAATTTACACTGTTATACAAGCTGTACACTCACTACTTTACATTGTAGCAAAGTGTCATTTCTTCAGTGTTGTCACATGAAAAGATAGAATAAAATATTTACAAAAATGTGAGGGGTGTACTCACTTTTGAGAGATAATGTATATCTCCCAAAATTAATGAATTATTATCAAATGTACTGGTTGCATTTTTTTAAATTAGAGGTTCTATCGAGAAGATGGGTTCAGTTGAGAGTACACTTATCAGCAAGTGTAGGAAACCAGCTCTATGTCTGTTTTCCTTACCCGTAACGTGTCCACCTAGCATGTTGTAAGAGATGCCTCCATTGAGACTCCAAGGATTTTTCTTAGCAGGCAGATTTCAATGCAGCTGCTGTTCAGCTTTCATGAAATACTGAGGTAGAACGGCCTAAAAATACTCCACAAAAAATAACTGGTGACGGTGTTCAATTTGGGACCGTAATGCTGCGTACACACGATCGGACATTCCGACAACAAAATCCTGGGATTTTTTTTCCGACGGATGTTGGCTCAAGCTTGTCTTGCATACACACGGGCTCACAAATGTTGTCGGAAATTCCGATCGTCAAGAACGCGGTGACGTACAACACGTACAACAAGCCGAGAAAAATGAAGTTCAATAGCCAGTGCGGCTCTTCTGCTTGATTCTGAGCATGCAAGGAATTTTGGGTGTCGGAATTATGTACACGCTCGGAATTTCCGACAACGGATTTTGTTGTCGGAAGATTTGAGAACCAGCTCTCAAATTTTTGTCGTCGGAAAATCCGATGGAGTCTACACACGGTTGGAATTTCCCAAGACTTGCTACCATCGAACATTTGTTGTCGGAAAATCCGATCGTGTGTACGCGGCATTAGTATGTTAAAAATAGAGTGAAGTTTACACTAATGAACATAAACTACCAATAAATGTTTTTTTTTACTACATTTTTTATATTTTATTCTATTCATCTGTGTCATCTTTCTCCACAGTATGCAAGCCACCTGCAAGCCCACTTTTGGTTATCAGCACATTTTGGCCCTCACAGACCAGGTTGAGAGATTCAATCAGGAAGTTGCAAAGCAGGATGTTTCCCGAAACCGTGATGCCCCAGAAGGTGGATTTGATGCCATCATGCAGGCTGCAGTATGCGATGTGAGTGGAGAGACATGAGATTAGGATAATAAAACTCTAAATGCCTATCATTAGTAAGCCTGCTTTCCCCTACTGATTTCACCAGGAGAGGATTGGCTGGAGGAACGAGTCATCCCACCTGCTGGTTTTCACTACGGATGCCAGAACACACATTGCCTTGGATGGACGTCTTGCAGGAATCGTTCGCCCCAATGATGGACAATGCCATCTTGGAGATAGCAATTCTTACACACTGTCTACTATTCTGGTAAGTAATGCTCAGTCTCAATCTCTATTCCACCTCTTTTAAAATAAAAAGAATCCAGACAGCAATAAAGTGAACAGCATTCCTTTTTTCTAGTATTCTTTTTGGGAAAAGTATACTGGGAATCATATATTTGTCTGCCATTTCCAACCTCCTTCTGTAAAAGCTAACTGTGTGATTGCCATGCTGATCTGATGACAAAAATAACAGTGAACTCGTGCAATCCCATCTAGAAAATAAAAAATTCAGCTGCAAACACATATAAGATACAGTATTTCTTCTAGTAAGTATATTAAAGTGTTGCACTAAACTTCCTGTTAAAAAAAAGTGTTGCGCTAAAAAATCAAGTTACATAAATCAGTGATAAGTGAAAAAAAATCTGTATATCACATACATATACTGTATAATAAAAATAACAAGTAAAGTCCACAATAAAAGTTTAATATAAAGGTCCGATGAGACCATGATAAAGTGCTTCTTCTTAAATTAAAAAGTATCACCAACAGCCATCCTCACCCAGTGAGATAAGTGTGCTTACTTATCGACTTTCCATGACCCCCCTTATTCAAGAGAAGTCATGTAATGCTTATGTAGTCACCTTGCACCGCCAATTCATTTCACCAGAACGCTCTCTCATCGCTTGGGATTCCACCAGTTGAACAAATATACCAAGGCTCCAAAATAGGTATTCATGAAAAATAAGCAGAAAGATGCCTCTCTATAGTGTAATAAAAACTTAAAAATATGTATTATGTAAAAATATACACTCACATTGACATAAAAGCAAGCACCCTTATGTCACCTTGGATGATGGTGGTTGCTGGTGACACTTTTGATGTGGAATTTAAGAAGCACTTTATCAGAGTCTCGTTGGACCTTTATATTGGACTTTTTTGTGGACTTTATTTGTTTGTTTTTTTTCCATTATATATATGTTTGGTATATGGATTATATACCACCAGTTAGGTCAGTACGCCTGATTTTAATGGTTCCAGGTCAGGACAGGAAGTTATGGTAAATCCTTTTAATGGGAATATAGACCAAACACATTTTAGTAGAGTGGTGGAGAGTTAGAACAATGCTCTTTTGTTCCAGTCCTTCCTGTCCTGTTGACCGGGATCCCCCCACCCACCCACCAATTTCTAATACAGGTCCCATAAGGTCAGGAAGTGGGGAGATATCTCCTTAATGCAGTGTTTCTCAACTCCAGTCCTCAAGGCGCCCCAACAGGTCATGTTTTCAGGATTTCCATTATTTTGCACAGGTGATTTGATCAGTTTCACTTCCTTAGTAATTACCACAGCCATTTCATCTGAGGGAAAACCTGAAAACATGACCTGTTGGGGCGCCTTGAGGACTGGAGTTGAGAAACACTGCCTTTATGTGGTCATGGACAGAAAATTAACACCATGACCGGAATGTTAACTCTTCCCCAGGGCCATCTTAATAGCATCATGGGCCCCTGGGCAAAGTAATGCTATGGGGCCCCTACAAGCCTACCCAATTTACGCACCTACTCCTAAGAATTAAAGTACAATATTTTCTACTTTCTGCTATGAAACATATCAAACTACAAAAATGTAAAACATGTCTTCAAAAATGTAGGCTAAAATGCATTCTGCTACACGTCTTTGGTATAAAAAATCCCTGAGAGAGCTGTACTCTCTCAGCCCCCCTCACACCTGTATGGTCTCATCCCCCCTCACATGTGTATATATATATGACACCCACATGTACACAGACAAACACACACACATGTACATAGACACACATACACATGTACACAGACACACATGTACACACACAAGTACACAGACACACACACACATGTACACAGACACACGCACACGTACACACACAACCCCCCCCCATTACTTGTAGAACGGCCCTTACTTGTTAGGTGGTGCTCCTTGTCCCACTCCCAGCTTTTGTGCAGGACACACGAGGGGTGCACATGCAGGAATTTACCAGGGGGGCAGCAAAGAGCCGGATGTCAGCTCAATGACTCTCACACACATTCCAAAAGCCAGCAGAGCTATGGAGCTCTCCTGCACCCGCCCCCGCACCAGACTGCCTGTGCCTGCTAAGCCTGACTCCCTTGCCCCACTACTACTTCTATTTGTCTGGCTCTGATGGGCAGTGCCCAGGGGTGCCCGCTCAGTAAGACGGCCCTGCTTTTCCCCACTCTATCCAAAACGAAACAATTCTGTCAATCCTGGACCTTTAAGCAGTGTTCCAGCCGCAATTTTTTTTTTTTTAAAGTCAGCAGCTACAAACACTGTAGCTGCTGACTTTTAATAAGGACACACCCGCGATGTTGGCCCGAGGCCGATCCATCCATCGGATCAGGTGCAAGCACCACCATTCCAACTAAGGGAAACCGGTAGTGGAGCCTTGCGGCTCCTTTTTTCAAAAAAGCCTTTTTTCAAAAATAATGCATACACTTCCACTGTGTAATGGCCCTGTAATCTATTTTTCCTGACACATCATGGCAGCACACACTGGGTTGTGACTCCGCCCCCACAACCTGACAGGATTGGTTAACTATAAATTTGAAAGGGAGACACCCCGCTTCATTCTCTTTTTTATCCTCACCTGACAAGATTGGATGGAAATCGCACCTCTTACCGCATTCGCCCCACCAGGTTAAGCCTCTCCTGGATGGAAGTCTCTCCTGTACAGTCTCTAAAAGAGCCTTTATGGAGAGAACCCCAATCTGGTGGTCTTGGAGGCATGTCTTTCTGGCATTTACAAGCTTTAAAGAAGCTTACATACTTGCAGTGGCCTCCTACCATTTTTTCCAGCACAGAGATGTTCTGGGCCCTGTAGTCCCTCAGGCGGCAGAGACCTCTCCAACATGGAGATCCTCCGCTGTGTTCTGCGCATGCGCCAGAGGAAGTGAGGTAGCCAGACAGGCCTTTTTGCCCTTTTCCAAGATGGCATGGCTGCCGGCGGACCGCCGGTGCGCATGCGCGATGATGTCACTTCCGCTGTGACAGCAGCGCCGGATTTAAAAAGATTCCTGTCAGTGAGCGCTGGCTAGTATATGAACACTACTGCTGCTTAGGAGTCTGACGTTTTACTGCCATTCAGTCTCAGGTGCCATTCAGTCTCAGGTATGACCTTCTTCCCTGTCCCTTCCTGTTTGTTGATCCTATTCTCTTTTTCTGTATCTAATTCTTTAGTATTCCTTTCCATACTACCTTCTTTTTCAAGTGCTATTCCCTGTTCACTGCTCATGGAGGCCACTGCCCAAGCAGACCACCCTCAGCATGTAAGGTAAGAGGTGTCCTCCATTTATGGGTAAGTATTGAAGAGGAAAAAGAGAGCATGACCACTAACGCTGCGATTTGTTGGCAGCCCTACCAGGTCAAGATCAGCAAACTCCAAACATCGAGGTCGCTCAAGCCATGCCTCAAGCCATAGAAGATCTAGGAGAAGCCGATCAAGGTCCCCATCATGCCATCGCCACTCACGTCACAGCCGCTCACAATATAGCCGCACACGCCAAGAGTCAGACACAAGGGAGGTAACAGATCTCATCAGGGAGTCTGTGCGAGAGTCTATCCTAGAGACATCAGCCCCTGAAGCAGACAGGGCAGGTCCAAGCACGTCATCCACAGCTCCCATTCCTTCCACAGAACCGGAGTCATCTTCAGAAAATGAAGATCCAGAAATGTCAACAGGTTTTGACTTTACCTTGGTCCAACCTTTCGTAAGATCAGTGAATGAGGCTATAGGGTGGGAAGAAACTAAAGAAGTTCCCCGCAAAGTCCGAAAATATTTCCCCAATTTTAAGAAGGAACCAGAGTGCTTTCCTTTCATAGAGAAATTGGAAGACCTCATTAAAGATGAGTGGGAGAGATCAGATAAGAGATCCAACCTTAACAACAGACTAGCAAAACTGTATCCTTTAAAGGAGCCTAATGTAAGTCCCCTGATCCACTCACCTGTTGTCGATGCCTCTTTAATGCGACTCGCGAGACACGTAACCTTACCAGTCGAGGATGCAGTAACCTTCCGTGGCGTGCTGGACCGAAAAATGTATTTCGATCTGAAGAAAGCATACTCTACGGCAGGCGGGGCCTATAGGCCAGCGGTTGCTACAGCAGCGGTTGGTAAGGCGATTTCCGGATGGTCTGTCAATATAGAGAAGTCTTTACATGAGGGGGCTGACCAGGAGAAGATAATTAGCTCCCTTCAGGAACTGAAGCTGGCAGGCGATTTTGTTGCAGAAGACTCAATGGATGTCATCCGATCTTCCGCCAGAGCAATGTTGGCATCAGTCATGGCAAGAAGAGCCTTGTGGCTTAAGCCGTGGGTGGCGGACGCAGCATCAAAAACGAATTGGTGCAAATTTCCATATGACGGAGTTAACCTTTTTGGATCAAAATTGGATTTGGCAATTTCAAAAGTGACAGGAGGGATATCAGGACTGATCCCTTCTGACAAGAGACCTGAACCGCAGAAGGGTCCTTCCTATAAGCGTAACCTCCCAGAAAGGTACAGAGAGGCAAAGATATATAGGCCGGGAAGAGAGTTTAAGAGAAACTGGAGAAACACGCAGCCATCCTTTTTGAGACTCTGAAAATCTAAGACCACCCCGACAGGGGAACATCAGAAATCTTTTTGAAGGTGTGCCCGTCCTTCCTGTGAAAGTTAGACCCAGGCTCAAGGAGTTCATACAGGTTTGGACGGAGCACATAGAAGACACATGGACACTTTCCACAATAAAGTATGGTCACAAATGAAGATTCCTAAACAGTTTACCCGGAAATCACTTTCAGTCAACCAGACTACCATCATCACCAGACAAGAGAAGAGTACTGCTCAAGTATGTGGCAGGGTTAAAACAAAAGGGGGCAATCCTGGAGGTCCCAACACCCCAAAGAGGGAGGGGGTATTATTCCCCTATCATCCTAGTAAAATAGAAAATGGGATCTGTGCCCAGTGTTGGATTTAAAAAGTCTCAACAAGAGAATCCAGATCAAAGCCTTCAAAATGGAAAGCCTCCAGTCAATGCTGTTAGCGATAAACATATGAGATTGGATGCTATCTGTAGATTTATCGGACACCTACCTACACGTGCCTATACACCCTGCCTTTCAAAGATACCTTTGTTTCTCAGTCAACCACCAGCATTTCCAGTTTCAGTGCCTTCCATTCGGCATCTCTTCTGCCCCCAGGACCTTTACCAAGATTTTACTTTCTGTAATCGCATTTCTAAGGATAAAAGGCCTGAGATTGCATCATTATCTGGACGACATTCTGCTTTTAGCAGACAGCCGAGAAGCATTGATTCATCATCGGAGTATATTACTCACGACACTCCAGAGCTTTGGTTGGTTAATCAACTGGGAAAAGAGCGACCTTCAGCCCACATAAAACATGATCTTTCTAGGGGCGAAACTAGATACCCAGTCGAACAAAGCACAGCTACCTAAGCAAAAGGTAGTTCCCTTAATCCAGAAGATAAAGAAGTTAATAACAGCGAAATTCCTTCCAGGCAGAGCTTGTCTGAGCATCCTGGGCTCCATGTCTGCCACTCTACCAATGATCCAATGGGCGCAATGGCACATGAGAATGCTGCAAACCTCATTTCTCAGTCAGTGGAATGGAGCATCAATGCTTCAAACAATTTCCATTCACAGGAACGTGAAACCAATGATATGGTGTTGGATGCATGCCGGCAACCTCAGGAAGCACAGGCCTATAGTCCCTCCAGAACCAGAAGTAATCACATCAGATGCCAGCCAGGAGGGGTGGGGGGCTCACTACCAAGATCAAGCAGCTCAGGGACAATGGCAGTTCCACGCGCAGGGGGTAGTGTCGAATATTCTCGAGCTCAGAGCAGTTTTTCAAGCCCTCCTAGCCTTTGGATCATCCTTGAAGGGGAAGGACATCTTAATTCGGATGGACAACAAGGTGTACATTCAGAGACAGAGAGGTATCAGAAGCAATACATTACTGGAGGAAGTTCGCCCTATCTTGAGATGGACCCAGCTGTACCAAACGGATCTGAAAGCTGTGTTCGTTTCTTCAGCACAGAACCTAGTGGCCGACTGTTTGAGCAAGGAGTTTCTGTCAAACAACGAATGGTCTCTCAATCACCAAGCCTTCAGTCTCCTAACCAAAACTTGGGGAATTCCGGATATCGATCTGGCAGCAACACCTACAAATGCCAAGTGCCAGAGGTTTCTCTCGAGAGTAGCATACCCACCACCCGAGGGAGTAGACTGCCTTCTCCATCTGTGGAACTTTTGACTAGGATACATATTTCCACCGACACCACTAATGGTGAGGTTCCTCTCTAGATTCAGGATGTCATCAGCTTCAGTAATAGCAGTAATCCCCTTTTGGCCGAGGAGACCCTGGTTCATGACCCTATTGCAGCTCAGTCTGGAAGATCCAGTAACTCTCCCGGTGACTCAGGATCTTCTTTACAAGGGGCAGTTCCTTAACTACACCTAATGGCATGGAGATTGAGAGGAATAGGTTCCTAGAACAAGGCTGTTCCCAGGAGGTAGTATCAACATTACTCCAGGCTAGAAAATGTACCACTAACATCAACTACGGTAGGATATGGGAAAGGTTCTCATCTATGGCTCAGCAGAATAGCGGGAACCCACTATCGCCAGAGGCGCCACAGATTCTGGAATTTCTCCAAGCAGGCATAGCTAAAGGGCTATACTCAAGTACCCTAAAGGTGCATGTTTCAGCATTTTCTGCAAAAACCGGCTTCAGATGGGCCTCATATCCTCTCCTGATTCAGTTTATGAGGGCGTTTAAAGATCAGGCCTCCAAAAAAAAACAACGTTCCCAGCATGGGATTTGTCAGTAGTCCTGAACGCACTTTCAAATTCCCCTTTTCATCTGGCTGACTCTCACTGTGGGAACACTAAAGCTAACCTTTCTCATCGCCATCAGCTCAGCCAAAAGAGTTTCAGAGATGCAAGCATTACTGATTACAGAACCCTACATGGTCTTTTACCCAGACAGGGTGGTACTGAGCCCTTCAGACCTCTTTATTCCAAAGGTGGCAACATCTTTTCATTACAATCAGGACATCAATCTTCTGATCCTTACCAACGACCAGGGGGAACCACATGCCTTAGATATAAAATCCGCTGTTAGCAGTTACCTGATGGCTACAGTCTCCTTTACAATAACAGACAATCTATTGGTAATTCCTCATGGGAACAGAAAAGGTCACATGGCATCGCCTCGCACTATCGCATCGTGGCTAGTCAAGTCCATCAGGAAAACCTATGCCATTCAACAACAGGTACCCGAAGGCATTAAAGCTCACTCAACCAGGGCAGCGGCAACTTCATGGGCAGCATATTGCAGGGACAATCTGCAAGGCAGCGACCTGGTCATCCAGACATACATTCATGTCCCACTATAGGGTGGATTCGGCCCAATTATCAATGGTAGATTTTGGAAGATCCATTATTCTGGCCAATTCTACAGCTACATGTTAAAAAAATACTACTTTTTTTTTGCACCCACCCGACTGGTGAGTTATTTCCCAGTGTGTGCTGCCATGAAGCGTCAGGAAAATGGAAAATTGTTTACTCACCTTTCCGTAATTTTCCTTTCCTGATGCATCTTCATGGCAGCACACAGCATCCCACATTTTTTTCGATGACAGATACAGAGAATGAAGCAGGGTGTCTCTCTTTCAAATTTATAGTTAACCAATCCTGTTAGGTTGTGGGGCAGTGTCACAACCCAGTGTGTGCTGCCATGAAGATGCGTCATGAAAGGAAAATAACGGAAAGGTGAGTATACAATTTTCGGTTTTCAAGCGACCTGAAGCCCCTCCCCCCACACCCTTCACTTCTGTATGTTTGGAATGAGCAGTGCATAGCTCTATGCACATTACACATTCTATATTCCATAGTTTATCTCAAGAGCCAGCAGGAGAAGGTGGCTACCCTCCTATGTACAGTGGTATAATGGAGAATGAACGTCACCACCATCTAACAGGATGTCAGATCACAGCAGCAAGAAATGCAATAGGAGATGATTGAATAGTTTGTTGTTTTTTAAACCAAAGTTTAATGTCACTTTAAAGTGGTTGTAAGCCCTTTTGAAAAGTAAAAAAAAAAAAAAACCTGCAAGACAAAGGCATAATGAGCTAGTATGCATAGCATACTAGCTCAATTTGAATTACATACCTGAGATCGAAGTCCCCGCAGCGGTCTTCGTTCACCGCTCCAGTGGCTGAAATCTCCCGGGAGGTTACTTCCGGATATCGCGGCTCTGGCACTGTGATTGGCCGGAGCCGCGATGACGTCACACGCGGGAGCGGCCAGTAACGGCACAGTACAACATACGTGCCGTTGCTTCAGTTTGCTTAAGTGCGCATGTGCCGATGACGTCGGCACATGCAAATACAGGGATATCTCCTAAACCGTGCAGTGTAGCTACAGGTAAGCCTAATTATAGGCTTGCCTGCAGTTTAAAGTGGTTGTAAAGGGTTTACAACCACTTTAAGCACTATGGAGTAATTGTTTTGCAGCTATCTATAATAAATAATTACAAAACAAAATAGAACAGACAACTCAACTAACATTTTAGTATCCTGTTAACAGATCAAATATTATCCACTTCTGGACCGAGCCTGTTTTTGAGATTTGTTGTTTACAAGTTAAAATGATTCTTTTTTGCTAGAAACCCCAAACATTATATATATTTTTTCAGACACCCTAGAGAATAAAATAGCAGTCATTGAAATACTTTATCACATCGTATTTGCGCAGCGGTCTTACAAGCGCAATTTTGTGGGGAAAAATACACTTTTTGTATTACAAAATAAGAAAACAGTACAGTTAGCCCAATTTTTTTTATATTGTGAAAGATAATGTTACGCTGAGTAAATTGATACCCAACATGTCATGCTTCAAAATTGCGCCCGCTCGTGGAATGGCGACAAACTTAAGTAGCACTTGGCACTTAAAAATCTTCATTGGCGACGTTTAAAAATTTCTACAGGTTACCAGTTTTGAGTTACAGAGGAGGTCTAGTGCTAGAATTATTGCTCTTGCTCTAACGATCGCGCCGATACCTCAGATGTGTGGTTTGAATACCATTTTCATGGTACGCTTACGTATGCGTCCGCTTCTGCACGCGAGCTCACATATTGTATGTATTTTTAAATTGTCTTTTAAAAAGAAATTTTTTTGGGTCACTTTTTTTCCTATTACAAGGAATGTAAACATCCCTTGTAAAAGAAAAAAAGCATGACAGGACCTCTTTAATGTGAGATCTGGGGTCAAAAAGACCTCAGATCTCACATTTAAACTTAAATGCAATAAAAAATAAAAAAAAATAAATGTCTTTTTTTTTCCCCTTTAGGACCATTGTGCGGAAGTGACATTTGACGTCACTTCCGTCATCCAATTTTATAGAGCCGAGTGGGGGCCATCTTTCCTTCACTTGGCTCCATGCTACTGAGGGGACAGCATCGGATCGTCTCCACTGCTACCGGCAGTTCCGGTAAGCGGCAGAGACGACCAGAACACGGCGGGAGGTTACCTTTCCCACAGCCGTTAAAAGTGATCTAGCGGCGAATCCGCCACGGAGACTGCTTTTAACCTAAAGAGGACCGCCCGCCGTTGCAGAAAATATCGGGGCTAAGGTAGCTATCTGCTGCCATAACCCCGGTATTCTATGTCAAAGTACCAACGAACAACTACGGAGGTTTGCAGCAAGTGGTTATACACTATATTATCAATTGTATTGGGACACCTGCCTTTACATGCACATGAACTTTAATGGCATGCCAGTCTTAGTCTGTAGGGTTCAATATTGAGTTGGTCCACCCTTTGCAACTATAACAGCTTCAACTCTTCTGGGAAGGCTGTCCACAAGGTTTAGGAGTGTGTCTATGGGAATGTTCGGCAATTCTTTCAGAAGCACATTTGTGAGATCAGGCACTGATGTTGACGTGAAGGCCTGGCTCACAGTCTCCGCTCTAATTCATCCCAAAGGTGTTCTACTGGGTTGAGGTCAGGACTCTGTAAAGGCAAGTCAAGTTCCTCCACCCCAAACTCACTCATCCATATCTTTATGGATCTTGCTTTGTGCACTGGTGCGCAGTCATGTTGGAATAGGAAGGGGCCATCCCCAAATTGTTCCCACAAAGTTGGAAGCATGAAATTGTCCAAAATATCTTGGTATGCTGATGCCTTAAAGAGTTCCCTTCATTGAAACTAGGGTGCCAAGCTCAATCCCTGAAAAACAACCCCGCACAATAATCCCCCCTCCACCAAATGATTTGGAGGGATGCACAAAGCAAGGTCCATAAAGACATGGATGAGCAAGTTTGGGGTAGAGGAACTTGACTGTCCTGCACAGAGTCCTGACCTCAAACCAATATAACATCTTTGGGATGGCCCATCAATGCAGCCTCACCTGTGCCCATCAATGCTGCCTCACCTGTGCCCATCAATGCTGCCTCACCTGTGCCCAACAATGCAGCTTCACCTGTGCCCAACAATGCAGCTTCACCTGTGCCCATCAATGCGGCCTCACCTGTGCCCATCAATGCAGCCTCACCTGTGCCCATCAATGCAGCCTCACCTGTGCCCATCAATGCAGCCTCACCTGTGCCCAACAATGCAGCCTCACCAGTGCCCATCAATACAGCCTCACCTGTGCCCAACAATGCTGCCTCACCAGTGCTCATCAAGGCCACTTCACCTGTGCAGGGGAAGAGAGAGGAGAGGAAGAGGATTGCCGGCCGGATCATCACAGAGCGGGCAACATCGTTGTAACAGCTTTCATTTAAATTGCCGAGTGTACCCCTCGCCATCACATACAGCCCTGCCTCCTGGCCCGGGTACTTTGATATACGTCACACGTCCCTGCATTGGACCGGTGTTCTGTCCATCAAAGTACCTGGGCCAGGAGGCGGATTGTATGTGACGGTGAGCATTTGGAACACTCGGCAATTCAAATGAAAGCTGTTACAGCGATGTGTCCCCCCCCCCCAGGCAGCCCCACACTCGCCAGCAATCATTTTCCACTCGCAAAATGCGAGTAGGCGAGTGGAAATTTTGAGGGTTGATATAGTGTATATCCTACTGATATCCCTTTTGTGCTACTTTCCAATTAAATTTCTTTTATCTATTTTTCTTCAGGACTACCCATCCATTGGACTCATGACTGAAAAACTTTCCCAAAAAAACATCAATCTTGTTTTTGCCGTCACTAAAGAGGTCTCAGAACTCTACAAGGTAATGTGTATTTGAAATCTTTTTATGTCTAAAGTTGTTCAGTAGCCATATTGTAGCAGGTTAGGGTGCTTAGAAAGAGGTATGCTGCATCTCCATCAGATCTAGTCTCATAGGTACAAGGGAATACTCAGACACATACAGTTCTTTTTTCCCAGCTGCATCTTCTATCACAATCAATTCATACACAGCTGTTGTTGATCAGAAAGTGGTATAGACACCCTAAGAATGTAATCTTTAGCAGGGTTATTTCACCAGTGCTCTACTAATGCATCAGTGATCGGTATAGCTGGTGAATGGGGATGGGATTAGGGCAGAGGTAAATGCATAAATTTTATCTCGATTCCTCATTCTGCCACATCATTCTGTCTTCCTGGTTTGAGGCCAGTGCCTAATGCGGACTGGTCCGCCGGACTACTCGACGGACTTTCGGCGGACTTTCCCAACGAACAGACAGATTCGTACGTGATGACGTACGACCGGACTAAAATAAGGAAGTTGATAGCCAGTAGCTGTCCTAGCGTCAGTTTTTGTCTATCGGACTAGCATACAGACGAGCGGACTTTTCGATAGGAACTGGGTCCGGCGGAGTTCCGACGTAAAGATTTCAAACATGTTCCAAATCTAAAGTCTGTCAGATTTTCGACCAAAAAATTCTGCTGCAGGTCCGATGAAGCCCACACACGGACGAATTGTTCACCGGACTCGGTCTATCGGACCAGTCCGGTCGAAAAGTCCGCTCGTGTGTACGCGGCATAAGTCTCCCTGTGTGTCACAATACATCAAGTGGTCCCATATTTTGTGGAGATTCAAATTCAGGTTGGCAGGACCCAGAATAATTTGGGCTTTGATTTTCAATTGGTGAATCCAACAGATGAGACGAGTTTAATATACGCTCTATTTGACTTGTGTCCACACGTACTGTACATAGATTTAATGGCATTATCCTTCAAATAATGCATAAATAACTGCTTATACAAACTAATGAGGGGAATGATGCTTGATACCTTTATAACCATTTTAATCTAGGTTGTAATGTCTTTTTTTATGAAGGCATGTTGAAATGTCATTAAAATAGTATACTCAATACAATCGTATAGTATCCAGTACTTCAATCAGTAAACTGTTTAAAGCGAAGTTCTGCTGAAAAAAAAAAACATTAAATGTCAGCAGCTACAAATACTGCAGGTGCTGACATAAGGACACCTACTTGTGCAGGGCGCCCGCAAGGTCCTCACCTGAAGTCGACCCGTCCATCGGCTCCGGGTCGAGGCGCCGGCATCTTAAGTAAGGGAATCAGGAAGTGAAGCCTTGCGGCTTCACAACCTGGTTCCCTACTGACTGTCCCTGTTGTCTTCCAGAAGACAGCGGGGGGCGGAGGAGGGGCCGGACATGGCGTAGATCGCAGCGGATTCTGTGGCGATCTTTCGCCAGAAGTGGATTAGACAGGTATCTGCTCCCCCCTGAAAGGTGCCAAATGTGACACTGGGGGGGGATAAATTAAATTTGTGGGTGCAACTCCGCTTTAAACCAGAAACCATTTCAATAACTCAACCTAAGGGAATATATTAAAGGAGAAGTCCAGCCTGAGCTCGTTTGGCTGGGCTTCTCCTATAGGTCACAGGAGTGCAATTCGTTTTGCACTCCTGTGACGTCACCAATATCAGTCCAGGCACCGGGTCATCCCGACGCTGAGAGTCTGGATCTGCCAGGTGCCTGGACTGATAGCCGTCTCAGCCTCTCAGCAAGCTGCTGAGAGGCTGTGGT
This sequence comes from Lithobates clamitans, assembly GCA_037952925.1. Taxonomy (NCBI): domain Eukaryota; kingdom Metazoa; phylum Chordata; class Amphibia; order Anura; family Ranidae; genus Lithobates; species Lithobates clamitans. The sequence goes on from JBBGZY010000649.1 coordinate 4,187,846, forward strand.
GGTCGCTCTCCGCCCCTCCACAGCTCAGCACTCCAGTGAGCGAGGAGGGAGCAGAGCGGAGAGATGCTGATTGACAGGCAGCAACTCTCTGCTTGGGGAGCTAAGAAAACCGAGCCATTGGCGATGTTCAATCGCTCGGTTCTCAGTGACAGTGCTCGGTGACGGGGGACAGATGCATCATCCACCTAGGTAAGTATGAATCTGCAGTAACCCTGAACCCCGATTCCCATACTTCTCTTTTAAAGTTCTTTAAAGTTTCAGGAATGGTTGTGTATGTACATCTGTTTGAATGAAGAAAAAATATAAAATATATGGATTATTGGTATTCTGATCCAACTTTTTCCACACTGTAGTTTAGAGCACAGAAGGCTCTCCTTCAAAGTTATTCATTTTATCTTGGGAGGATTGCTAGGGAAGGCAGGCTGTGGAAAAAAACAATACTTTTCTTACCCCACTGTTGTCCAGCTCTCCCGAATGCCTTTCTCCTGGCAGGAGAAAAGCAGCGTCAAAAACACACCTAAAGCCGCATTTTTGTAAACACGTTTAGCCACGTTCAGGTAATTCATGCACTTAGGAGTTAATTAATTTCATTGCCCAGAATAACCACTTATTCTGACCATTGAAATAAATTAGCGTTTAAGAATGAACACGCTTAGCGTTCATTCACGTTTAGACGCTGTGACAAAGTGAGACCCTGTCACTGTGAAAACGGAGGAAAATATGACACAGGATTCACATTGAGGGTTATTGTGAGTTTCCAGACTATCATTTCTGAGCAGAGAAAGCTGTGTTTTTGGTTTTCTCATGATTCTGTAGTTTTGGATTGGAACTTTAAATCTGGTGTCCGGATGTTACCAGGTGCCTGCAGCCTGTTTGAGTACACAAGTGTGCAGGGTCCTTATATACTCAAGCCTGAGGATAGCTCAGAGCACCCAGTTTGGAGACAGCTCCCATAATGTAGATAGTAGGTCTCACCCAGGAGTCAGAGGAGCCCCAGCCAGGAGCCAGGAAGTCTCGCCCAGGGGTCAGAGAAACCAAGCCAGCAGCCAAGAAACAGAGGGTCTCATCCAGGTGTCAGAGGTGCGCAGCCAGGAGGTCTTGTTCTAGGAGTGAGGTTGGCTCCTATCGAAGTGTTGGGAGAACCCCCCATCCAAAGGCCAGGATTGGGCCATGCAGCAGGGTGCTGCGACTAATGGCTAAGAGAGCCAAGTGAACCAGTAGAACTGGACAACACAGTCAGAGGGACTGGTAACAAGAGCAGCAAGGCTGCCAGCATGGGAGCCAGGTGGCTTGGTATTTTCATTTGACTGTTCATATTTATGTGGAAGAACCCCTGCATGGGCAACTGATATCTATGTGGACTTTCCTTTTTATATAATAAAAATGGGCTACCATGCCCTAAAATACAGTTTGGACGGGTCCAACTCATTGGAAAAGCACCTACCACATCAGTATAATCTGCTCAATACCACAACGCATTTATACAAGCTTAGGCTTGTCAAGTATTTTTTCTGCCAAAATGCTGCTGCTCCTAAATGTGCTGGCAGTGTTTTTTTTTCTGCCTCTAAATGCCTGTAAACGCCTATGTGTGCAAGGATGCATGGGTTAACATTGAGGGGCATTTAGAGGCAGAGAAAAAAACGCTGTCAGCACATTTAGGTAGTAAACCGCATCCACAAAAAAAAATTTAAAAATTGTACCCCGAGCAGTTTAAATCATAATGTGCTAGTAAGCCAGCAGCAAAAAAAATTTGCAGGTGGAACACCACTTTAAATCCCACCAAAAGAAAGCATGACCACGCAATTGTCATTCAAAGTGTGACACTGCTGAAAGCTGAAAAATGGCCTGGGCAGGAAGGGGGTGAAAGTGTCCTGTATTGAGGTGGTTAAAAGAAGGCCGTATTGAAAATAATGGGGAGGCTGCCATTGCTGAACTAATCTTCTAATGTCAGTTGCTTGGCTGTCCTGCTGATCCCAACACTTCAATGCTTTCTGAATTGCTGCGCCTAAAATAAAGTTGCCCACAGCCTGCCCACATCAACAGTTAATAGATTTGAGTGTAGGCGTTAATCAGATAGGGATAAAACATTTCAAACTTGCTTTGCAAAAAATTATTTTATCTGACATTTGTTTCTGCACGCTGTCATTTTTAATCTAAATGTATTCCTCACAGGAATATAGTGAGTTAATTCCCGGGACAACAGTGGGTACATTATCCAAAGATTCCGGAAACGTGATTCAGCTGATCGTAGATTCCTATGAGGTATGACTTCCCAAAGCCTTTCCTTTTTCCACAAACTACATGAACCTGCACTGCCTATTTATTTCAGCTTGTCTTTTCTGTCTGCTGTTTACTCTGCACTTCCTTCTATGGGTTACAGTCACCAGGATCATTCCAAAAGGCAGGGAATTTGGTCACATGACCTCTAATAAAGTGGAAGGTCAGCATTCCTAAAAGCCAAGTCCACCTCTCCGACCATGTTTCATACTACCCCCATATTTAGGGTGAAACAGTCACAGTCCGCAGCAGCCCATCCCCAAACCGCTTCCCATGTACTGAATCCAAGGATTCTTCTTCTTATTCCTGCAGTCTCTGCCCACACCATTTATTTACAGAGATCTGTAAATGGAGAGCCTACAAGTTCCTTTTTCCACTGTGCCAAAGGGATTTGAAGATTTCAAAGGAGCTCCAGGTGTCACCACACTCATCTCCAAGTGGAACTAACCTTTAATGGCTGTATCTCTCCCTCAACAAAAATCATGTGGCCAAATATCTAGTAGATTCCAGAGATGTGGTTTCTGAAACTAATGCCGCGTACACACGAGCGGACTTTATGGCAGACTTTGCCCGGCGGACTTTTCGACGGACTGTACGACGGACTTTGTGAATGAACGGACTTGCCTACACACAATAAACCAAAGTCCATCAAATTCGTACGTGATGACGTACGACCGGACTAAAATAAGGAAGTTCATAGCCAGTAGCCAATAGCTGCCCTAGCGCGGCTTTTTGTCCGTCGAACTAGCATACAGACGAGCGGACTTTTCGACCGGACTCGAGTCCGTCGGATAGATTTAAAACATGTTTCAAATCTAAGTCCGTCCAACTTTTGAGAAAACAAAGTCCGCTGGAGCCCACACACCATCGAATTGTCCGACGAAATCCCGTCCGCCGGGCAAAGTCTGCCGTAAAGCCCGCTCGTGTGTACGCGACATTAGTATTTCAGGACCACCAGTTTATGACTTTAAGGCAGTAGAGTGGAAAGAGTGGTGTGGAGAGAGGTCTTACTTTGGTCATCTTTCGGCTTAATGTTTTCTCACCTGCCAACGTTTTTTTTTTCTCTACTTTCTAATTTACTTTGTGTTTTTTTTTCTTCATTTTGTGAGCACAGAAGATTCGATCTAGGGTGGAACTTGAAGTCCGTGATCTTCCCGAGGAGCTGTCGCTCTCATTCAATGCCACTTGCACCAACAATGAGGTCACACCAGGCCTAAAATCCTGCTCAGGGCTCAAGATTGGGGATACTGTGAGTTATATTTCCTCCCTACATTTTTCTTTAAGAAAGATTCTTGACAAAATGTTTGTAGCATTCCAGTTTTACCTACTGATTTCTTAAGCGTTGTTCAGAAAAAAAAAAAAGAAACAAGAAACTGAGCAGAACATTATTGTAGGCAGATAGGAGCTTTGCTCCCTTTTCCCCATCCCTTTCCATTGACATTGATGAGAATTAGAAGGGGCACAAAGAAGCTGCCCTATTTTCAGTGTCTGTACCATCATGGCTCCATCAGACGTCAACTTCTTACACGTACATGCCCCCCCCCCCCGGACAGCGGACAGATGCATTCAAGATTGGCCACCTTTCCCTAATCGAAGGTAACCACTGGGTGTGCAGATACATGGGAACAGTGACGGTTTCTCTCAGCCTGTCATTACTTAAACAGGCTGAGCAGCCACTGGTGTTCGCATAGCTGGAGAAATCTGCTGACTCTTGATGCTGAAGTCCAATGTATTCACAAATTCACCCGTGTGAAGGAGGCCTCAGAGAGGGATACAGGCACGGGAGCTGTATGATTTATTGTCATGTCTACTAAGTATCTCACTGTACTTTGTTTTACGATCCACTCTTTATACTTCATTGCTCCACATTTTAATCATTCTCAAGTCAGGAAGTGTGCCACATTTTAGTTGAATTTGGAAGATTCTGTTCCTCCCAGTTCCTGCAACAACCGTTGCCCTCACTACTTGTCTTGGTGTCACAGGGAAAGGTAGTGATGAAAACTTCCCCTGTGGGGTAACAACGAAATACCCCCTTTTGTCCAAAAGTACAAAAAATCTGCCTGAAATTCAGTTTATTTACAACCATCCCTGCCCCAATTCCACTATCAATATACTGTAGATTCCAAAATCAAAGAAAATGGTGGTCATGCCTTTCGGATTATGCAAAGCACCATGTCTGCTCACATTATAGTCACACACCTCCCAACCACTTATAAATACAAAACCAGGATGCAGTTAACCCTCTGCTACATATTGTATTCCAAAATGCTTTACTGGCCAATCTATCTGCACACACATTGCAACTAAACCAAACCCATTTCCTTCGCTGATCAAAGCACAGAATGCTAGCACAAAATCCTTCAAGGGTGGAGGGCTATGTGCTGGTATTAATCCCTTTGCACCCACATTGCTTTCTTTTATTAAGTGCTAAGGACACATTAACCAGTGCTCAGGACACATTAACCAGTCTTTTACCTTAGGCGTGCTACATATGCCCAAAAATCTTTACCAAAATACTCAGGGTGCACATAGCATGTGCTGTAAGCCTACCCTCGCTTCTGCTCCCTCTGCCACTTTTACCAACAATAAAAGCCAGGACTTGCTAAGTAAATATAGCAACCTGCTATAGTGATCCTGCTGGATACAGTGACCAGAAACCAGTCAGCATGGTTCCTGATTATGTGATCACTATGATATCATGGCATGTGATCATGTGCCTTTGTTTACAAACAATCTGGTAATGACTGCCTGTGTGTCAGATTTGGCGACCCGTCAGAATGTGTAACGGAAGTGACATTATGTGTCTGACATCTTGCTACACCCCGCACTCGCCCACAGTAAGGATAGAGTGGGAAGGGGGCAAGCGAACATCTTGTTACACCCACCGTAGTTTTGCATTTTACACTTATTTTTAACTGTAAACTGAGGTTATATAATGAAATACAGTACTAAGAATTCCGTTTGACTGTTTAGATGTCGAATTTTAAAAGCATAGCGGCGAGCCTGCTGATCTCACAGGCTTGCTAATCTGACAGAAGTTCGCTGCTTTTAAAATTTGACATCTAAGCCGTCAGACGGAGTTCTAAGTACTGTATTTCACTATATAACCTCAGTTTACAGTTAAAAATAAGTGTAAGATGCAAAACTCTGGTGGGTGCAACAAGATGTTGGCTTTCCCCCTTCTCAGTGTATCCTTACTGTGGGCGAGTGCAGGGTGTTGCAAGATGGCGGTGACGAAACATCACTTCCGTTACACATTCAGACGAGTCGCCAAATCTGAGGAAACAGTCAATTCACCTTGCACAGAGAGAGGGGTATTTTGACAGAAGCAATTGGCAGACTATGGCTATTAATGTTAAATGCAACATGTAAAATAAAAGCACAATTAAAAAAAAAAGAAGTTTATAAAAGATTAATATAAGCCGTGAAAAAGAAAAATGCCTTTTATTCTCCCCTTATAATACAAAATATGAGCGGAGTATTTAGAAAACAATGTGCCAAACATAGCCATATGTCATTAAAATCAGCGTAGGTAAATTAATCATAGTTATAGTCAGATTAAACAAAGTATATGGATGCTGCTAAACTACAAATACCTGGAGACCTAATGACCTTTCTTCTGGTGAAAATCAGGGACAGACATGCCGCTACTGCTCAGTAGTTGCTTTAGGCATAGCAGTGTATTATACATGTTCTCACATCCTGCCAGTTGCTTCACTTGCCGCAAGTTTTTACATGCATGTCTACCTTTACAGTTATCATTTTGGTTTTACTTTTTTATTGGTATAAAATCTTAGCTGGCTGAATCACAAGTAAGCCTGATTTTAAGCCTACGTTTAATAGTTCTTCCTATTTTTATTTATTTATTTTTTTATTGGTCTTTTTTTTTTTTTTTCCTGCACAGAACTGTGGTATTTTGTGCTGTTCCTACCTTGCTTACGTTTAGCCACATACCACCCTTATTAAATCATCTAGAACTCTTCTCCATAATTCTGCTTGCTTAGGACACAAGTAAATAAAAAAAATATGTACCGAACACGTGTTTTCCACACACACAAATTCAGTCCATATGTGTCATGGTATTTTTCCTTTAAGCCGTTTTTTTTTTTTTTTTTTTTTTAATTCTCTCCCATTAATGTGAGATTGAACTGAAAATCTAGTTTGTCTAAGAAAAAACAGAAAAACATTTCCCCTTTCAAGACCATCAATATACAAAAAATGTTAGCAACTGATGATCCATACTTTCTTGTCATTTGTAGGTACTGACATGGGCCAAGCTAAGACTCCACTCCTCCACTCCACCTCATATAATCACATGATCAGCCCCAGTGCACATAGAAGACACATTGCAAACCCCCCCACCCCAATTTCTGTATATATACGGTGTCCTTTGCAACTATCTCCCCAGACATGAAACTCTTATGTTGCCCATAAATGTTATTCGGGCCTTAAAAGTAACAATAAGATTGTTTGATATTTTTCCTTTTAATTTAAAGTAGAATTCTGAGCAACCCTAACTAATCTTAAAAATGCTCTCTACCCGTCCTAACACCTATGTTTGTCATTCTGTGTAAGAAAGACGCGTATACCTACCAATTTGCATGCCACTCTGGTTCGTTCATGTGATGTCCCCTGTGTCAGCCAGCGGCCGGCTACAGGGGAGAGTAGAGAGCGCTCAACAACGGCTGGTAATGACTGAGTGTCACCAATAGGCTTACTATGGCCCATCCATTGTCGGCTCTCCCTCCTCTCCCCTGCAGCGCTGCTGAACCGGAGCGGCATAAAAATAAGTCAGTATATACATCTTTATTACACAGGTTATTAGTCATAGGTGTTAGCGGGGTGGGGGGGAGGGAGTATTTTTAAGATCAGTTAGGCTACTTTCACACTGAGGCATGTGTCGTTTTAGCTGCGCTAGCGGGGCGGTTTTAACCTTTGCGGGCGGGTTTGCAGCGCTGCCCTATTGTTTTCAATGGGAAGAGGCGCATTAGGAGCAGTAAATACACCGCTCCTACAGCGCTCCAAAGATGCAGCTTGCAGGATTTTTTTGGACCGCCCTGCAAGCGCACCGCTCCAGTGTGAAAGCCCTTGGGGCTTTCACACTGGAGTGCATTGAGCGGCTCTTTCGGGGCGCTTTGCAGGCGCTATTTTTAGCACTTTAGCGACTGCAAAGCGCCTCAGTGTGAAAGGAGCCTTAGGGTTATACCAGGATTCTAAAGCCCTGTACACACGAGCCAAATACCGGCCTACATCAGCTTGTTAACAAAAAAATGCCCGACATTCGGCCCGTGTGTATGGCACCTTGTCCGACAGAAGCTGGCCAAAAGGATGTTGGATGAGCATGCTGGAAAGCCAGTAGCCAACCAACTTCCGATCAGTGCTCTAAGCCAATAGTCGAGAGCGCTAATCAGAGTGTTCTGGGGGGGGGGTGTCCCCTTGTCAAAACACAACAGCTCAGCAGGGAAGATCACTGTATTAACTTCAGATAGTTAATACAGCGGCTCCGACCGGAGCTGTCAGTCTTTTTTCGAGTTTTTCAAATAATTTGTATTAAAAACAGCTTTGGCATTCTGAAGCTTCCCTCCAACAACTTTGAATATTTTTTGAAATATACTGTGATTCTGTACTTGCCAAATATGCTGCTGAAATCTCCCTCCACTGAGTCTGGCTGCATTAATTTTAAAGTGCACAGCCTCAGATGATATAAAGGGATGAAACAAATCTCCCTGCATAAGTTTTACATGTATATCTGCTGTCTTCAGCTTTCTGCATTCTTTAGAAAGTGCACATTGTGTTAGAAATCTTTCTTCCAGTTTCATCAGTGGGTGTGGAGTCTGGGCTTACACTGCGTCACAGCAGATTGGAGGAAAGGCACACACCTCCCTCCACATAGACAGAGGAATAAAGAAACTTAAAGAAACTTGCAGAGCTGTACTATGAATAGACAAGCTCTCTTCTTATCTATCTCCAAGTTCCCTCCCATACACAGATTTCCAGCTGCTTTTATCTCCTGTGTCAGAGAACTTGTCAGAAGTTATCATGCTGATACCAGTGGAAAGGAGCAGCAGAAAGACACTCAACTTAGAGGTTTGGAAGGAGATAAGTAAACACTGCAGATATATGTGCCAAGGTCAGATTTCATGAATTGGGTTTACAACCACTTTAACTGTGGGCAGCTGAAGCTGCTGCCTGTTCACTTCCGGGATTTACACATACACCAAGGCACACCTCCAGCTCTGCAGCCCTGTAGCTCTCATTGGGCCTCTTATGACTCATCCCCCCTTCCTTCCTTCCTGGCAAACTCTCATGAGATATATATAAAACAAATGTAGATGTGGCGCTGTTCTAGTGGAGTAAATGTTTGATGATAGAACCACCGTATTATACCTTGTGTAGTCTTCCAGACTAGGTGTGGAAACTGGATAGCTTAAATTGTGTATATTATAAATTAGTAGCAAATGCCTCAAACCTTGTGTGTGTGCACATATATCACAGTGTGGTACTACAAACTTATGGTGTCCATTAGCAGTTGGACTAATTCAAACGAAAAAATGGGTGAATGAATAAAGAAATAAAAGAAAAAAGGAAACAGCATGTGTTACAGCCTCTGTCACCCAGTTTGCGGTGGATTTTGGATGTGTCTATATTGTGTTACAACCTCTGGCGGCTGCTTGACAGTGTAGTTTCAATGGCCAGAGAATATGCTTCAGTGTGTATTGTTTGTCTTCTTATATGGCAAAGTGACTTGTGCTCAGAAAGAGTCAGTAAGACAGAAAGACAATATTATTTAAAGATCTTCTTATTCAGGTGCTGGCTTGGTGATAGTGCTTCTTAATCGTGCTCCTAATGTGCATACACTCACCGAATAGCCTCACCCCTGCAGGGGTATTACGCGGTCACAGTGTCTGCCACTGTGTAGCAACCCTTGGCAGCTCTGGTCCGTGCTTTAAATGATGTCTAGCGAATTTTAGTGTGTTCAACATGTGAAAGAGAAGGGATGCCCATAGCGTAAAGCCGCTTTTAAAAAGCTTTATTTCATACATAAGCAAAGATGGTACTCACATTTTAAAGATTAGTGTAAGCATGAAAGGATAAAAACCGTCAAAATAGCCTGTGTTCGTCTGAATGGAGGTGACGCAAGACGGTCGTAAACCCCGCCCTACGCGTTTCGTCATTGGACGTCCAATGGGTCGCAAAATGTTAAGCATTTTTCTGCAGAACAGAATGACATTTTGTGACCCGACTTTGGGGCTCCATATCTCGGGGCCACTTGGTGCTAGGAACCCCAAATTTACATATGTTGTAGTGCTAGTTGCCCCAAAGTCGTGTCGCAAAATGTCATTCTCTGCTGCAGTTTACCATCATATTTCTGTGTTTTCTGGTCCTAAAAATAGGGTTCCTTTAAAAACACTTATAAACACAAATGTGGCTAAACGCGGTACCGGCATTTAGCTGCGTTTGGCGTCTGAAACATGGAAAACTTTTGCGTCTGAACCCATTTTTTTTTCTTCTGGAAAAACGAGGTTAAACGCAACTGCCTAAAAACGCCAAAAAACGAGACTGTGTACATGGGCACATAGGATAACATTGAATGAGTTCAGGGGCAGTTGAAAAAAGTGTCCAACTGCCTCTGAACATGTGTTTAACAGCGTCTCGTGTGCATGAGGCCTTAGAGAGAGAGCTGTGCATGATGTCATAAGCCTAGGCTAATGACCAGACAAGAAACAGGAATTGGGCTGTATAAGGTATTTACTGGCAGAAAAAAAATGTTTTACTATCCAAAGTTAAAACAACAAGGGCAGAGGATTTAATAGATGGAAAGTTGAAAAAATGACTGAGACCCGGTTCACACAGGGGCGACTTGTCAGGCAACATAGCTGCCTGACAAGTCGCGTTCCGTTCTGTACAATGGAACCGTTCTAATGGGAGTGACTCAAGTATTACTATTGGGGCAACTTCAGGCAACTTGCATTGACTTCTATACAGAAGTAATTTTGCAAGTCGCCGCTGAAGTCCTGTGCAGGTTGCCTCTGTGAGTCGCGCTGCCCCTGTGTGAACCGGCTCTGAAGGTCCACTTTAAGGATCATGTCTGCCAGAAATTGAAGCTACAAAGTATGCATTACGATTTGTAAACAATCGTTTTTAGCAAACACAGGATTTTTTGTCCTAGTGTAAAATCCATTTAAATTCCAGAAAATTGCTCTTCGTTTTGTTGAGTTAAATAATCAGGTCAGGTTCAAAAGAGAAGTATGGGGTTTTTTTTTGTTTCATATTTACCTAGGTGGATGGAGCATCAAACCGATGCTGCAGCTGTCCCCTGGCGTCTCTGCACTGAGAACCGAGCCACCAAACATCGCCGATGGCTCGGTTCTCATTCCTCCCCAAGCAGAGAGATGCCGCCTGTCAGTCAGCATCTCTCCTGCTCTGATCCTCTACGCTCATTGGAGCGATGAGCTGTGGAGGGGCGGGGAGCGGCCATCTCAGCGGCTTGCTGAGACTGAGATTGCTGAGACTGCCATCGATCAAGGCAGCTGGTGGATCCAAACTTTGGAAGTTGGGATGATGCAGTGCCTCGACTGATGGCAGTGACATCAGCGGAGAGCGGACTTGAGACCGCTCTTTGCTGAAAATGGGCCACAGGAGTGCAAAACGAATTGCACTCCTGTGACCCAGAGGAGAAGCCCAGCCTAAAAAGGTCAGGCTGGACTTCTCCTTTAAGCAAAACAGCTTTTGAAACAACTGAATCTGTTATCTATGGTTTGTTTATTTCTACCTACATGGCCAGCATAGCAATCTGATTGTACATTATTTATACAACTTTTTTTTATTAATGACTATATAGTGTGAGTTCCAAACCTTAAAAAAATAAGATTCAAATGATATCCCCTTATACTACATAGCTGCCGCCAAATCCAATGGAGAGTGTAATCTTTGCATCTGGGTTTGGTGCAGAATGTTACTAGGGATGCCTGCAATTTGAGCTCAAGCTCTGTGGAGAAATTGGGGAAAGAATTAATTGGAGAGAATTATATTTAAAGTGATACTAAAGCCTTGGGGTTTTTTTTGTTAAAGAATAACAAACATGTTATACTTACCTCATCGACTTACCTGGCCCCTCCCTCCTGCCGAGTGCCCCCACAGCAAGCAGCTTGCTATGAGGGACACCCAAGTCGAGCCGCAGCTCAGTGTGTCTATTCAGACACGGAGAGACATGGCCCCGCCCCATCTCTCTCCTCATTGGCTCACTGACATTAATTGACAGCAGTGGGAGCCGATGGCGCCGCACTGCCGTCTCAGCCAATGAGGAGGGGAGTCCTGTGCAACCAAGACACTCCTGCAACTTTGCTGGATCGAGATGGGCTCAGGTAAGTATGGGGGGGGGGCTGAGGGGGGCTGCAGCACACAGAATACTTTTTATTTTAATGCATAAAAAAAAAACCTTCTGACTTTACAACCACTTTAAATTAAAAATAAAAACTTTTTTTTCTAGTTTTTTCAGTTTTGGATAGTGTGGAGAGGGATTAGAACACCTGTCAGGTTTTTATTGTGGACTGTGCCCCCATTGAAGAGAATCACCCTCTCTATATGTTCTGTTTACCATTATCAACGAAAGTGACAGTGAATTAAAATGCCAGGTTTTGGGTTGTCACCAGGAACACAGGGGAAGTCTTCCAATAAGGACACTAATTCTGGTGACAACCAGGGATTCCCCCAATTTTCTCTAAATTCATGTTGTGTCTACAGGACAGAAAATGGAGGAAAATCTCCTCTACAAATAGATTTGTGTTAACTTTTTATATATCAATCATCAAGAAGGAAGAGTTTCCCTTTAAGCACACATGCCCTTTTCCCAAATTCTGCTATATTTGCACACAATC